>OX387422.1:19514022-20714022 GCA_947563755.1 Lochmaea crataegi | reverse complement strand
TGAACAAAATGAGTGCGTTGTAAAAATCCGAGTAAAAGTATACCTTTTAAAACTTTCGTCTAGACCAGACGAGCTTGGTTTATTCATAGACTTCCATCGCGCTCATCCAGCTATTGGATACATTAAATCATAAGTATACACCACTGAAAATGTATCGTAAGTGGTGAGGTACTTTTTATGCACTTGATTAACTGATTTATTTGAAAAAAAAAAATTTTTAGACTATCTATAACTTTTTATGGAAGCAAATACTGTTAAAATGGGATTTAACAAATTGAATGAAAGTCTGTGGCAGCCTCTGCAAATACTTTTAAGCAATATGTAATTTATAGGGCAAGTTCATCCTGTGGAAGGAAAAGTGCAGATTTCTCCCTAGTAATACAAAGAGCAATTATTAAACATTAATTTAGGAAAAAAAATTGTATTATTCAATTTTTTTGCATTGTCCATGTTTTAAGAAGCACCGACAAGTGGTTGTGAGGAAATTTTGTTGTTGTTGTCTGACCCCGTACAAACTTTTCATAATACCTTTAATCTAAACCTACATAGTAGGGTGTCCGTTATTTACGAAATTGATTATGTTTCTTGCCAGGCCCTCCAAATTTTTAGTTTATCATCTAAAAAAATATATCAGACTATCATAAGCTCTAAACCTTGCCCCAAAGACGATACATTTTCCATTTGAATTACATGGGATTTTGCCACTTTTTACAAACATTTTTTTCTTTCTTGAACTCGTTTTTTCGTAGCATTGACAAACTCATATCCTTTTACAGAATTGAACGCTCTACCAAAAAGGTCTCTTCATATTTTTCGATAAATTTACTCGTCCAAAAGTTATCCAAAGTCAAAGTCATCCTCTGGGTAAATTGAATTGAATTTTAGCACTTTTACGGCAAAATTATGATTATTTTTGTAAAATTTAGTCATTTATTCTTGAAGATGAAAAAAGTCTTCAGGAAATTTCATTATCGTTTTTGTTTATGTCCCATATTGGTACTCTGTACCTTTAGTTGCAGCTGCACCAAATCAAGATTTCGAATGTATGAAATCTGTTTACAACTATTGAACAATCCATAAAAATTTATCCAATGCTGTTCTTGAAAAATTCCGAAATCATTTATAGTATTTGAGTCCTGAAACAGCGGCCTTATCATTTTTCGACAAAAAAATATATCTCTTAGTGTCAGGCAAAAATGATTGAGGCTTTAAAAGTGAGTAATTACGAACAGTTCGATATTCCTAAGCGCTTCATCTTTAATCTAGATGATTTTAAATGGTTCACATTGATTATTTTATAAATTCAAATTTTTTACGATTTGTTGAAAGGTTTCTGCAGTTGGACAGAACTAAATGGTTAGAGGATCCTGGATATTTGAGACGCTAATAAATTGTAAAAAATGTAAGAGTAGTTAGTGATACAGCAGAAAGTGCTGGTAAATTGTTTGAAGAATACATTATTATTTCAGCTAGAAGTGAAGAGGAAAAGCAATATGTGATTCAGATTGTAAGCGAGTATAAAAAAAACTATGTAACTAGAGAATGTTTAATAAAATAAATCAGGTATACCTACTCAAATGGTTTAAAGCTCATTCAACTTGAAATTTTTTGATGTTTTGCCTTAACACCATGTATGTATGTATATATGTACGTATGTATATTGGGGTGACATTCACTGAGACCTAAAAGATCTACTGTGCCCCCCTACTTCTACTTAGTTCCCGAGGAAAGTCTCAGAGCCCAGTAGCTCTTTTAGACCTATATCCCGAAGGAATTTTAGGATATCTACTGGCCTTAGCTTAAGGGTAAATGTCCCTTTTCTATCCAGTACTCTCCTAGGTGTTGTACCCTAGGATTCTGAATTGCTGTACAGTTCGCAAGTATGTGGATGAAGGTTTCTTCTTCCATGCCACAGAATCTACATTCTTCTTCCTCCACTATTTTGAGCTTTTCAGATGCCCATTCAGGCGACATTGTCCCGTTACGATTGGTGTTAAAACTCTTAGTGCAGTTTTATTTTGACTGATTTGATCTCAACAGGTTGAAGTCACCCAGAAGAATCTTTCATTGTCTAAGTCCTACTAGATCATTCCAATGGTCAGATCTTCTCTTTTTTTCGGCTTTTTCTATTTCTTCCAATATTACATTGGAGCTGATACCGCAAAAGGGTTCCGGCCCCCAGAAGGGTGTTTCAGTCCCCCTCTTTGCTCGCCTAGTTCATTGAGTTTGCCTAGGCATTCCCACACCATTTTGGAACTGACTACACAAGAGCTCTGTGCTTTAATGGCTGCTTGACTATCCGACACTATGATAATCCTTTGCCTTTCATATCCTTTATCAATATTGAACTGGTCACACTTTCTTATGTCGTGAATTTTCGCTTGGAGGATACTTGGGGTTTTTCCCAAACTTTCAGAGTGTTTGATTCCTGGCCCGTACACTCCCATCCCAGTTCCTTCTATTTCTTTTGAGCCGTCTGTGTACCATTGAATCGAATTCTTTTCAAGTTTCGTAATAGTATTTGGATCTCATTCCTAATTGTTGCTTGTTGCCTTAACACCATTAGAATATATTTTTTAGAATGAACGACTGAATTTTACAAAAATAATCATAACTTTGCCGTAAAAGTGCAAACATTTAAGAATTTACCGAGGAATTTACCCAGAGGTTAATTTTGACTTTGAATATCTTTTGGAGGAGTAAATTTATCGAAAAATTTCAGGAGACCTTTTTTGTAGAGCGTTCAATTCTGTACAAGGATATGAGTTTGTCAATGCTACGGAAAAACGAGCTCAAGGAAAAAATATGTTTGTAAAAAGTGGCAAAATCTCATATAATTTAAATAGAAAATGTATCGTCTTTGGGGCAAGGTTTATTATGAATATTAAGGGCTTATAATAGTCTGATATATTTTTTCAGTTGAGAAACTAACAGCAAGCAAAAAACATAATCAATTTCGTGAATAACGGACATCCTACTAGTGAAAAAGTGTAGTTTTCATTTCAAAAAATATCAACTCATGAGTTATATAGGGAACTATTAACAAAAGTTGCTTGAAATAACGTAAATATTTCTAAAATCGAAGTTATCGACAATTTCCGATATAACATTTCCATCAAATAGTTCTATACACTCCATCACACTAATTCTCACTTTTCACACACCTTCTGCTCTCGAGATATTTCTAGCCGACGGATTACTATTATAGCTCCCTGTATGTTATAACTAGTTTCTATGTCTGTATGCTATAAAGTATTAATATTCTTGCTTTTGCACATGATTTTCTTGGCTTAACACCAAAATATACTTCATTATTTATTAAGCGGACTTTAAAACTGTTTAATAACACATTATCACATTGGTTGACTAGAAATAAACTTCGTTCTTCCAAATCCCACCTTAAAATACCATTTTATTCTTGCTGACCTTTTTCATTTGTTTCTTTTTCTTATTCCGTACTGACGTTTTCCAACCACAAAGTAGAGGTTAAAATGCGGTCGAAAACCGTAAATTTTGCCTCTAACGATACGCATTATCTCTCTACAACTAATCGTATTACTCTTCAGCTTTGCGTTTCGTTTAAAGCGAAGTCATTTATACAATATACTACGTTTTCAACACAAACAGATCACTTTGTCCCCGAAATATCTAAGAGGATACTTTAAAAAAGCACAATAAAATTATAACTTATAACTTGAAGTATTGTAATAAAATATCGTTGAAAAGTTTTGGTTTATATCCATGATAACAGTAGCATAACGCGTCATAATTTTCGTCACAGACTGTACCCATAGAGATACTACACGTCATTGTGACATGTACAGTACATCTACACAAATACTATCAACAGGTCCACAAGCTACAGTATGGCAACGTCGCTCGTACTTACTCTCTGCCAGTTTAAATTTGCCGCTTAAATTTTACTACTATACTTGATTATTTAGTGCTGCAAGATGCTTCTGTTCGACATAGTTCCTAATAATGGCTTTGTTATATTTGTATGAGCTAATTCATAATAATTATATATCAATAAATATTTTTTGGTTATTAACACAATATTGGACTTAACTATTTATTACAATCTCAAAAATAAGAACCAATTATTGTCAGCAATTCAGCTTAATTTTCAAGGGTTGTATAACTCATGCTCCAGTAGCTTATATCTCGAACTCTATTGTAGAAAATAGATTCCACTTACTCAAAACTATCAAATATATTCTGTTCGGCAGGTAATACTAAATTTCCTTTATTTCCTTTTTCTCTGCAGGATGTCAACTCAATTCTTTAAAGGTCATATGACCAATACCTTAAAAATTCTTCAAAAAATACTATACCAAGCAAGCAGGAATTCTTCTACTCTTTAACCAAACCGTGTTGATTGGAAGCTTCTCTAAGTTTTGGCTTCTTTTCAATTACCTTTTGGATGATGTGTTGTAAAATTTGATGCATTTGAACTACTACAGCATGTTCCAATGACTAAATCAATAATTTCTCTATCATTTATTTCATCAACTCAATTCTTTAAAGGTCATCTGACCAATACCTTGTGCTTCTTAAAAAAATAACATACAAAGTAAGCAGGAACTCTTCTACTCTTTAACCAAACCTTGTTGATTGGAAGCTTATCTAAGTTTTGGCTTCATTTCAATTACCTTTTGGATGATGTGTTGTAAAATTTGATGCATTTGAACTACTATAGCATGTTTCAATGACTAAATCAATAATTTCTCTATCTTTTATTTCATCAACTCAATTCTTTAAAGGTCATCTGACCAATACCTTAAAGTTTCTTCAAAAAATACCATACCAGGTAAGCAGGAATTCTTCTACCCCTTAACCAAACCTTGTTGATTGGAAGCTTCTCTAAGTTTTCGCTTCACTTCAATCACCTTTTGGATAATGTATTGTAAGATTTGATGCATTTCAACTACTATAGCATGTTTCAATGACTAAATCAATAACTTATCTAGCTTTTATTTCATCAACTCAATTCTTTAAAGGTCATCCGACCAATACCTTAAAGTTTCTTCAAAAAATACCATACCAAGTAAGCAGGAATTCTTCTACTCTTTAACCAAACCTTGTTGATTGGAAGCTTCTCTAAGTTTTCGCTCCACTTCAATTACCTTTTGGATGATGTAAAATTTGATGCACTTGAAGTACTATAGCATGTTCCAATGACTGAATCAATAATTTCCCTATCTTTTATTTCATCAACTCAATCATTTAAAGGTCATGTGACCAATACCTTAGAGTTTCTTCAAAAAATACCATACAAAGTAAACAGGAATTCTTCTACTCTTCAACCAAACCTTGTTGATATGAAGCTTCTCTAAGTTTTCGCTACACTTCCACACCTTTTGTAAAATTTGATGCATTTGAACTGAATGAGTAAATCAATAATTTCTCTATCTTTTATTCTATTAACTCAATTATCTAAAGGACATGAGACAATACCTTTAAAAAAACCATACCAAGTTAGCAGTAAGTATTCTAATCTTTAATCGAAGCTGTTAATTGTTGATTGGGAGCTTCTTTAAGTTTTCACTTCACTTCAATCACCTTTTGGATAATTTATTGTAAAACTTGATACATTTGAACTACTAATGCATCATCCAGTGACTAAATCAATAATTTCTCTATCTTTTATTCCATTAACACAATTCTTTTAAAGGTCATGTGGAAAATAACTTAAAGTTTATCCAAAAAATACCATACCAAGTAAGCAGGAATTCTTCTTCTCTTTAACCAAACCTTTAAATTGTTGATTGGAAGCTTCTCAAATTTTTAGCTTCACTTTTCATAATCAGAAAGTATAAAAGGCAAAACAAAAAAAAGTTAGGTAATGTAGGTACTATACTAGAAGATCTCAGTATGGCTCACGTCGCTTTAACTTCTTTCTGTATTTTGTAACCTAAGCTAACCCATTTGTTTTTGATATTTTCTATGTTTTGTGAAGGTCGAGGTGAAAACTCTTCTATACAACATTGTGATTGAGCTGGTGAAGTAAAAACTGTGAATCCGCATCACTGCTTCTATTACCCTTACCGCAAAATATTTGCTTTGTTATTAATTAGGTTTGCTTCTGGAATTCTAATAATAATAATAATAATAATCTGATTCGAGTGATTTTATTTTCACTCATTTATTTATTACCTAAGTCCTAACCTTGTCTTCCCTGTTTGCTTTTTTGATTTATAGTATAAAACGTTAGAAACGTAATTAATCGTACTTTTGTATATCTTTGTGAGCTGAAAGGTGTTTTCGTAATTTATAACTGATCTAACGCAACTGTTATCAGGTACCTAACTATTAATACTTTGCTACCGCATGTATGATACTAGTTTCAACACGTGTCTATATATAACCAATTTATTAGGTATTAATAGTTTGAAGTTTATGTGTAAAAGCCAAAGATTTTTATATAGATATTTGTGTTAGTTACTTAGTTTTCTCTTTATAATATATGTTTTCAACTTACGATGTTTATGCATATGGGAACATAAATAAACATAAATACTTTGAGTCGAATTCGTTACGGAATCTTTTATACAGGGTGTCACAGAATAACTATTTCTAATTTTCAGAATGAACAGAGGACATTTAAATAAACATTTTTTTATTAATAAACTAGTGACCGGAAATTTCTCGTTGTCCAGATAAACTAGAAATCTTTATAAACAATTACATCAGGAAAGAGTAGTTAGTTACTAAATTGAAGGAATTAAGTTAAGAAACATTATGTGAGAAATAAAACTGCATCAAAATTATAAAAATTGTTCGAAGTTACGTCCACCATTTTCGATGCACAAGTTATAACGATGTGTAATCGAAAGCCTGTATACGAGTATGCCTTTTACATTTTGAAATTAGACAATCGTTGTAGGTAGGCGGTCCCTCGCTCACTCTCCGCTCACACCGTCGTCTTCTCCCTACTACAACTCCTACCTCTCATGCCATATCGAGTCCTTCTCTCCCCCTAACCTTGCTCTTTACTACTCCACTCACCTCCATACATTCCTCCTCGTCCCCCCTCAATATTATCTCCACCATGTTCTCCCAGTACACCACCTCCCCTAGTTTCCTCTCCAACTTCTTCAGAACTTCCTCGTTCCTCCAGCATCTAAACACATACCCCACATCTACGTCCACATCAACCTCCACTCACACCTCTCGCACACTCCAGTCTCTCTTTTCCCAATCTTGTGGAGGTACCCTACTCTCGACCCATGTCCAGTGAACACCTGTGTCAAGAACTAGTTCACCTCCCAGAATTTCCGGTCCATCCAATCTCTCCTATTCCCAATCGCTCCTTTTAGCGCGCCCTCATACTCCTCCCACCTTCTCTCCATTTCCTCCTCCATCCATTCCTGTACTTCCTCTCTGGTCGCACCCCTCCAGCGTTTGTTCCTAGCTCTAGCCATCACGTCCAATGGGTAGGACCTTGCCAGCACCGCTGCTGCCAGTCCACCCACTGTCCTGTACCCCTGCACCACCCTCAGCAGTATCCCTCTCTGCACCTGCAGGAGTGGCCTAACCCTCGCATTCACTCCCGCTCTTTCACCCCACACCTCCGCACCGTACAGCATACTCTGCTCTACCGTACTAACAATTACCCTCCTCTTCAACTCTCCCGGCCCTTTCAAATGACACATCAATCTCCCCAGTAATGCTGTCCCCACTTTTCCCTTCTCTGTCACCTTTAACATATGAGTTTTGAAGGATAATTGACTATCCAACTACACCCCTAGGTATTTCACAGACTTCTCCATACGAATTCTCCTCCCCTTAACCATCACCAACACTTCCCTCGTCCTGTTCCGTCCCTTCACCAGCAACCCCACCGTCTTATCTTTCGCCACTTCCGTCCGCACCGCTCTATCTTCTCCACAATCTTCCTACACATTCTCTCCGTCTTTCTTTCTATCTCCGCCTCTCCCTTTGCAGTACGCACACACCGTAATCTCTTCCTACAGCTGCCCTCCCTAGCTCTTCCCACCAAGCCCATCACCTTGCCCAGTGCCGAGATGCAAGATTTCCCCTTCGTGAATACGTGCTGGTTTACCCTAAAACCCCCAGTCCTACCAACTTCCTCCTCAATCCTATCCTTTATTATCCCCTCCATCAATTTACCCATACCACACAGCAGGCTGTTAGGCCTGTAGTCCCCCGCTCGCTTCCCCTCTCTACCCGCCTTCTTCATCAGTATCAACCTGGTCACCTTCCGGGAACTCCTCCTCCCTCAGCACCCTGTTGAATAGTTCCCACGAGTACTCCCCATTGTTATCCAACAGCCTCTTCATCATATCACCCCTCAGGCCATCTATCCCTGGGGCTTTCCCATTCTTCTCTTGCAGCAACTGCTAGTTCCTGGTGTGTTCTGGGAGGATTTCTTCGAGCGTGAATAGCTCTGGAGAGCATGTCCCATGAATGTTCAATTGGGTTCATGTCTGGCGATATCGCAGGCCACTCCAAACGTCGAATTCCTTGTGACTCAAGATAGGCATTAACTGCTCGAGTCCTATGTGGGCGGGCATTGTCATCCATAAACACAAAATCTTCACCCACAGCTCCTCGCCACAATCTCACATAAGGTTCTAAAACCTGTGTGATGTACCTTTGTCTTGTCATTGTCCCGTCAATGAGCACCAATTCCGTACGATCACCTGCCATAATGCCTGCCCAAAACATAGCACTGCCACCAGCGAAAGGAAGTGTGGGGCGGGCATGGGCTAATTGTGCAGCTCTTGTTGGCTCACGCCAATCACGAATTCGCCGGCTATCACTATTCACACATATTCGGGTCTCATCTGAGAAAAGCACAGAATTCCAAAACTGTATAGGGAGCTCTATGTGTTTTTGAGACCACTGGAGGCGGTGCAAAACATGTCGATGTTGTAGCTGGGGGACTCTAATTGGACGACGACAAACCTGAAGCAAATATTCGTCTTCTGATTGTAGCCAACGATATTCTGACTTCTGTAGCGTGTCTGAACTCTCTTTGGAGGGCTAGTGTAGACATAGAGGGATTTCTTCGAATGGAAATCCTTATGAATCTATTTTGCTGTTGGTTGGTAACTCGTGGTCCATCAGAGCGATGACAAAATTACTGACAAAATTACTGGTGTGATTTTTTGGATAATGGATAATGTGAAATTGGAGTATGCAACTTTTCCAAAGTAGTAGGCCTTTTGTCATAATCATATATACTGGACTTGCAGCACCCAATAAACAATCCAATGGAGACAAATCTGGTGATATTGCGGGCATAAGATAGTTGCTCTACCCGCTTCTTGCTTGTTTATTGCCACTATTTTGGTGTTCGCAATTGAGTGTACTCTATTTAATATTACAGTATTTCAAAAAACATTTTTTTTGGTGATGCATAAATAATAATTATAAATTTATCAATATAAAATCGAATCTAGGATTTGATGATAGTCGTGTTTCAGAACATCTCTGCGTTCTGAAGACCGTCAATTGAATACCAGTCACGCTATCGATATAAAGATGTCTTAATTATGGGAAAATTAAATTCAAAACAAGACCTCAACATTCAAGAAGCAAGTTCAATATTTCATTTTAAACTTCCTTTGAACTTTCTAAAGAACATGTCATATTTGAGATTGCTTGATTGACAAAATCTTATGTTTTTAAATGACAATGTTTCCAGTCAATTCGTCAAGTCTATCTTTGTTTTAAATTCTTGTTATTTTTTATTATTTTCCACTTCTCTAATAATAGTCAAAGTTGAGTAGGAAAAATATGTTGAAATTCTGTAGTATTTCTAAATGCATAATTTTTTACAAGTTTCGATAATAACGAAACAAGCAATACCCTAATTAGAGTAAAACTCTTCGAGACAATATCTTATTCTCAACAGTTTACTCATATCTATATATATTGACACCTCTAAAATGAAAACTGGAGCTGGAGCAGCCCAAGTATTTTCTATTTGCCATATTTCAAGCTATAGGCAAATAGAGCAAATTCAAAGCACTTGCATCAGGTTATTGCAAAAAACTCCGTAGTTTGTATTTCATTAAGTGGTTGCGATTTTGAATAATGTACAAATATATTTTCATCATATTATACGTTTGATAGTTATCAGGTAAAACATTGAATTATATTCCCTAGTCATTTCCACATTATTTCATATAGCAATAATGCAGATTATTCTATTAAAAATTAAAATTCCATATTCAAAAAGGAAATGACCATCCTATTAAAAACATTCACAGCAGCTAAACTTTTAGTACGGTGAAATTCACAATAACGGTGGTGTTGAAAAGTGAAAACAGTAAAACTTTTCAAATTGACTTCACTACAGAACCCTTAAAGGTTTCATAAGAAACTGTATCTGATGATATTTTTTATGTTAGATATATTATTTTACATGGCGGCATCAGGCAAAATTTCAATGTTTCAGTAACAATCACTTAATGAAAAAATATCAAGTCGTTTTTGGTAGAAAATTAGTCAAAGAATAAAAAAAATTATTGACGCAAAGAACTTTTTTCATCAATTCAAATAATTTCTGACCAAGCTATAGACAAGTAACATCTGAAGACCTCAATTGACCATTACTGAAATTTCAAAGAAGTGATCTTTGTCCTCCTGAAGTCAACGACGATCATCAAAAGGTTTCCAGAAGAAACATCTTGCTGATGAAGAACATATATTAAACAGGTCTAAAAGCTCTTACTTATGTATTTATTAGAATTGTTGAATATCTGCTTTAGACCGTTTGTAGGCTGGTTCAGTACCTGTTTCCGAAAAGTTCAGCGTTCATTTTGAACACTCTTTGATCCTTCTTGAAGTCAAAGATCACTTCTTGAACCCTAGTCATTATCGATCGAGGACTTAAGATGTGGATGGACTGGTTACCATTGTATGCGAGGATGGTACCGATTGACGGCATTGAAGGTATAGACACGGCAGTAGAAAAAGTAAGCGAAGCGATTAAGGCGGCTTACCAAGAAAACTGTCCGGAGAAAACAAAAAAGAATACAGGTAACACAGTTTGGTGGAACAACGGCCTAAAGAGACTTAGAGCGGAGGTCCGCGATCTTTTTAACAAGGCCAGAAGCAACCAGGACTGGGATACTGGTATAAGCTAACGCAATACAACAAAGAAATTCGTAAAGCCAAAAGGAACTCATGGGCGAAATTTTGCGAGGACATCTCGGATGCCCCCGCATGCTTCAGAAACCAAAAAGTTCTGGCAAAGGATGGGACAACCAGAAAGGAAGTAGGTTTCATTAGGAAAGCTATCGGCACCTTTACAGAGACCAGAGAGGAGAGTTTAAAGGAATTAATAAACGTCCACTTTCCAGCCTCATCAATTCTGGCCACAAAGTACATTTTTATCAAAGGCTTTCATGGAACACTCAAGAATGTGTTGAAAAAACTGGGGACCAAAAATGACCCAATAGCTATACACAAGGGTTGTTAGACCAATGATAGCCTATGGATCAGTAGTGTGGTGGACAAAGACACTGCAAGTGGGAGCTATCAGGCTATTGAGTAGCACACAAAGGCTTGCTTGCCTGTGTATTACGGGATCCATAAAAACTACTCCCACAAGTGCGATGGAAGTCTTGTTGAATCTGCCTCCACTACACTTTTTCATACAAGGCGAGGTCGAATCTGTAACGCACAGACTACTGAAAAGTCAACAACACATAAGCCAAACGCAAGGTGCTGACTATCGAAAGCTTATCGAGGAGCTAAAAGCGGATGTTGCGTCACATGGACGCAACGAGATAAAGCTTTAATAATAAGTTCCAAATAACTATACCAGGTAGGGAAGACTGGAGGAAAGGTGTACCCATACAGGCTGACAGACAAAAGTAGGTGTAGGAGCCGGAATTGTAGGGCTAAAACAAAGGATAGCTATTCCAATAAGCCTATCTAAGAACGTCACAACTTTCCGAGCGGAAGGGACGGCGATTCTCCACTGCGTTGAAGAAATTAAAAGGCATGAAGGGGCATACCATTCAGTTGTCATCTTCACCGACAGTCAAGCTGCACTGATGGCACTCGATTCCATAGAGGTCAATTCTAAGCTAGTATGGGATTGCATAGGTGCCTTAAACGCACTTGGAGACCATTGTAAGGTCATAGTAGCCTGGGTACCAGGGCACGAGGGTAATAAGGGCAAGAAATTGGCGGATGAAACGGCCAGACAAGGCTCATCAATGCCATTCATTGGACCGGAACCCTTCTGCGGCGTTGCAAAGTCGACAGTAAATATGGCCACAAGGAAGTGGGTGGAGACGAAGCTATGTTCAGATTCTGTCACCTAGATAAGGAAACTGCAGAGCACATCCTATGCCAGTGCGATTGCCTGGCGAATGTGCGGTTTCTTGTACTAGGCGATGAGAAGCCACCGACAAGAAACTACATGTAAGATTCAGTCTCGAGGCTGATTGGCTACTTAAAAAGAGTCGGTCTGGAGAATGTAATCAAGACTCAGGGGACCACAATAGATCTGAAAAGGTCGCAGTAGAATAGGCCGATTAGCCACTTCATCAAATTTAATCTAATATAATTCAGTGACACCTTTGTGTAACTAGTTAAGATAATTTCAACCAGATTAATTTGGTTCAGTTTTGTTGTGACTAACCAATCTAGACAAAGTTTAAAGAAGAATTTTCATAAGATGGAAATAAATAAGGTATTTAATATTTTTTGTTTGTTCAATTTTTAAATATTTTAATAAGAATTTACAACTTATTAAAAAACATTAAGTAGTGTCCCTCACTAAAGGCCTCATTTGATAATACCAATTTTTTAACGGTGTAGAACTCTTTCAACCAGGTAGTTTTTGTAAATTTTTGCTTTTTCAAAGGTTGGTATCCTTTTAGATATCATCGAGCCAACCAGTATCTTTGTATGAACCTCAAGAACGGCAATAAATATTAACTCAACTTAAAATGATAATATACAATAATCATCAATGGCTCTATAATAACTATATTTGAAATTGAAATAGGTTTAACCACCAGGTTCCTTGTATTCATGATATACTGTGTTGTTGATTATACACAAGCTGTTACAGATTAGTCCATTAGGACGATAAGTGTTATAATCTCCGCAAATGTAACTTTCATTACGTTGAATACCCAATTTCAGGTTACTCAATATTATCCAAATTGATCATTAAATATGATTTTACATACACACGTTTGCTATATTTCCAGATTAATATAATATTACACAAATAAATAATATGGATTGATGCACTATTATTCTAGATATTGCTTATTTTTAACACTTTGTGAAGATAATCATTTCATTACGTTCTCCTTTATTCAATATGTTAAAAAAAGTATGTGAAATAGGCCACTCACAAAAGACATAGTAAAATAAAATCAAAACCTAATTTAAATTGCTTATAGATATCGAAGAATATATTATTCTAACGCTTTACAACAAAGTTTTGAAAAATGTCTTTCAAAGACAGTGATCGTTCAACTAAGAAAAAGCAACTACTTCCCGGGATATATGCCCCGAAAGACTTTGAATAACACTTCTAAGACAAAAGGGGTCGGTATGATCTACAAGACTTAACTAACCACTCTGGTTTGCAATTAGAAGGGACAACATAACTTGCAGACCAGTTTCGGCGTATTTGCGCCTCAGGTATATGTTCTCCGGACTGAATTTGACACTAAAATCACAATAAATACATGTCTTCCAGTAACGGAAATGTTAAAGTTGTGACAATAGCGTCATCTTCACCTCCAAACGCAAACCAAAATTCGAAAAAGTTTACAACAAACTGTAACTATTTTTGAAAAATATTTTTCAAAACTTTGTTGTGAAGCGTTAGAATAATATATTCTTCAGTATCTATTGGTAACTCGCTTTACTAAATACGACAATTTGACAGGAAACTGTAATAATACTTAAAATTGTTTATTTCCATTTACCTATTGTTTCTACGCGCTAATTAGCGCGAAGTGAAATTAATGTGTCGCTTCTTGCTTGTTTATGTACGGTGGAGTTGATTAAGTAGTAGTGAGGAACGGGAGCATTATCATTTGTCTCTGTTTGCAAGTCTGGCGTTCGCACTAAACTATATATTACCATAAGTTATTTGTTATTGTTGTGTTCAACGGTAGCGTCCCGAATTCCATACTCGATTAGGGAGCACGTCTAAAAGTACCAGAGCATTCCTTAGAAATGCTGTTTAACGTCTCGTCAAACATACATCACAAGGTGATATTAGGCAATTCAGGTATCATAAATTGTAATATGCGTGAGAAGGAACTGCTGTATAAATGAATGGAGACGGATTTATTCACTAAGATGATTTATTAAATGCCTAATAACTTGATAAATGCATGCATTGATGAAACGGTGGTTTGTAACTACCCTCATCACAAATGTAGTTGTAATATTAATGATTTTCTCTCATGCCATTGACTTTTCTTTATATTTTATGTTACGTGTCAAAACGTGTTTATTTGTAAACTTTTGGGGCGATAATATGTATATTAAACTCCCATGAACTGCGATGCACTTATTTTAATGAATAGATGGAATATGGCTTTATAATGGTTTGTGATCAATTTCATATATTGATATTATCTATGTCGCTTACAAAAAATATGTGCTGTTCATAATGACTTATTACCAGAGATATACAAAATATACTTCCAGGATACTAATTCACTCAAACTTAAAGTAAAAATGGAAAATATATGACAAAAGTTGGAGGGCCAATAAATAAAATGGACAAAGTAAATGATTATTCCTATTTGTGTGTTTATTATGAGGTGAACATCAATTTTTTTTGTATTGCCATTCAAATATTCATATTCATAACGTTAAATATCAATGATCGATACTGATAGGCATAGATAACATACATACGAATAGATAGGACTCTCCTATGTTAAGGCCTGAATTTGAATTTCAGCGCCATCTATCGTTTTGGATGCCTGAAATAGGGTACAAATGCAACGTTTTTGATAGAATTTTGTGACATCATCATTCAAAATGGCGGACAGCATCTTAACGATAGGTTATGTTATGTTTTGCGATACTATGGTATTTCAGTCTGTACTTCAATTGATGCTTAAAGCCAGTATTGTAATGACTGTTCTTCATAAAGAACCTATTTAAAGAAATACCATGTAACAATTTTCACAATTTGGCGTTTTTGCGTTGAAATTCATAAATAAGTAGAAATAGTTTGATCGTGATGGTGTCGTTGAACAGGACTTGGAACGAGCATTCAAATGAGTTATTACTTGCCATATGATCCCATTTAAAATTATCTCACAAAATGGCGGCCGACCTCCATTTTGAATGATAACGTAACGAAATACTATCAAAAACGTTGCACTTGTACCCTATTTCAGGTACCCAAACAATTAAGTTCTATGGTTCATGAAATAGATAGGGGGGAGACTTTAGACGGGCACTGTATAGTTAATAAGTATACATATATGTTTCTTTAATTGATATGGCTTGTAATACAACAAAAATTTGAAAAAAACATAAATATCTATGTATGTATACTGGGGTGACATTCGCTGAGACCTAAAAGATCTATGAAGGGGAGATATTTTTGCGAACTGTAATCTACAACTTTATATAAGTATATGTTATAGGTACTATATTCAAATGTGTTATACCTATTAAACTAAATTAACATTTCTTTCTTTCCAACGTTTTTACTAACTTAATCCTACATCCGTTAAAATAAGTAGCTGGAGCATTTTCAGGGATAATCCTCTTGTCATCACCACCTAAAACTTGGATTAATTGTTTTAGGAAATTGTGGCCATCTGTTGTCAAATATTACTTTTTTGAAGGTTTCATTTTGTTCACAATTTGTGAAATTCATGTTACCCCTCAGAAATCTTAATAGCCTCCACTAAGAAAAGAAAGCTCAACCTCAAAACCATTAAACTTAATGGGAGGGAGGTTGAATGGAGACAGGAAGTCAAGTATCTAGGTTTGGCTCTAGACAGTAAACTCCTGTGGAACAAACACGAAAAGGAGATTATATACAAAGCAAAAATGGCTCTCATGGTGTGCAGGAATCTGGCAGGGAGAAATTGGGAGTGCAACCCAAAAATCCTGAGCTGGATGTACACTGCCGTAGTGAGACCAATTATCACTTATGGAGCCATTGCGTGGAGCAGTAGAACTAGCCTATTGACAACGAGAGAAAACCTCTCAGAAATTCAAAGACTAGCCTGTATGTGCATTACAGGAGCAATGAGAACATGCCCAACGGCAGCCATGGAAGTTATTATCAACCTCACACCACTACATATGGTGGTGGAAAGTGTTGCAGAAAGAACAAGATACAGACTAAGTAGAGAGGGAATCATTAAAAAAAACACCTCCTTACTTCTTAGAAATCAGAAAACCTGGGACATGCCACAAGATGGTATGATGAAAAAGTATAACTTTTCGAAGAAATTCATTACGGAATTAAGCAACAAGAAGGAATGGGATCCAAATACCATTACCAGACTTGGAAATAATGCCATTCAATAGTACACAGATGGCTCAAAAGCAATAGAAGGAACTGGGATAGGAGTGTACGGGCCAGGAACCAAACACTCTGAAAGCTTGGGAAAAACCCCGAGTATCTTTCAAGCGGAAATTCACGCCATAAGAAAGTGTGCCCAGTTCAATATTGATAAAGGACATGGAAGGCAAAGGATCATCATAATGTCGGATAGTCAAGCAGCCATTAAAGCACTGAGCTCTTGTGTTAACAGTTCAAAAATGGTGAAGACAAACTCAATGAACTAGGTGAGAACAGTATAGTTACCTTACTGTGGATTCCAGGACACACAGGGATAGAAGGAAATGAAATAGCAGATCAACTAGCAAAGAGGGGGACTGGAACACCCTTTTGGGGGCCGGAACCCTTTTGCGGTATCAGCTCCAATGTAATATTGGAAGAAATAGGCCAAGCCAAAGAAAAGAGAAGATCTGACCATTGGAAAGATCTAGTAGGACTTAGGCAATCAAAGATTCTTCTGGGTGACTACAACCTGTTGAGATCAAATGAATACATAAGTCAAAGTAAAACTGCACTAAGAGTTTTAACAGGCATGCTTACGGGACATTGTCGCCTGAATGGGCATTTGAAAAAGCTCAAAATAGTAGAGGAAGAAGAATGTAGATTCTGTCGTATGGGAGAAGAAACCTCCATCCACATACTTGCGAACTGCACAGCAATTCAGAATCCTAGGGCAGAACACCTTGGAGATTACTGGATAGAAGAGGGACATTTACCTAAGTTAAAGCCTGCAGATATCCTAAAATTCCTCCGGGAAATAGGACTAAAGGAGCTACTAGTCTCTCTCCAATTTACATACATACATACATATATACATACTCCTCAGAATTTCAAAAATCTCATGAAAAATATGTTTGTTATAGACAAAATGGTCCAATAGGGTAAAGGCTACAGTGATTGGCCACTTAAGCGATACAGTTCAGTAAACCTGTAAAGCATTTTATGTTATTGAGACTTTATAATAATGTAATGCATGAATATATAGATAAAACTATTCCATTTTTGATTCAGTACCAACTGTATTGTATCAAATTGTTGAATTTTGAAAATGATTTGGTTTATTGTCAAGAGTACGGATTTAACAGTTATTAGCCAGGTTAGTATAATGATTGGCATAGCAAAATGACCAGTAATTGGCCACGTTTGTATTATGATTAGCATGGAAAAATGCGGAGTTATTTGCACCAGTTTAATAAGTCTGCTTACCTATCTGGGTAGGTAATTGTAGCAAAATCACTGGTTATATACCTACCACAAAAAAAGTAAGAAGATTCAATGAAACCTGCATTTTTATTAACATTACATTTTATCAAAACAGACATTGCACATAAATTGGTTCATACCAATAGACTTCATATCTCTTTTCAAAATACATTTAATATGGTATGTTCTTGTACAATTTACACATCTTATCCCATATTGGCTTCTACTCAAATTATTTGTGCACGAAAAACATAATCCAGCGTAAATAGTTTGATTCTGGAATGTATTCGGAGAAGCTGCTTTTATGATAACCATTCTGGTTATGTTAACTGCTTTCTTATCACCATCGATCTTCTCGTCTGTAAACAGTCTTCTTTTAGTTTCCGCCGGAACTGAGATAACACATTCGGGTTCATCTTGGCAGTCATTTTTGGGTTGAATGATTTCTTCGGTATCAACGGCTTCGGTTATGTCTTCAATATTCTCTTTATTTTCAGAAAAATTATTATTTGAAATGTGGGCGGCTTCTGGATCTTCATTATTTTCAGGAATCTCTGGATTGTGTTGTTCGTTTCTGGTTAAAACTATGGCCTCGCCATAAGTTATTTTCGGTTTGCCTTTTTTAATCGGTGCCTTCAATCCCTTTATTTTTTTTCCTTTTATTGAAAGTACTTCCTTCATGTGTTGCCTATTCAACCTTTCAGTCTTACGTTTCTCTTTTTTTTCTTCGACTTCCTTTTTCAATGCTATTTTCTTCTTTATTGCTTCTTTTCTAACTGATGAAGTTAGTACAAAGGGTAGCTTTTCTGTCTCTCTTTTTCCCATCCTTTCTGGGGTTTTGGGCCAAACTACGTAATCACTAAGTGATGATGTGTTTGGTCCACATTCTTTGTTGGCCGATGAGGTACTAGGCATTTGGCAGTCGTAATAATTGATATTTTCTTCTATCACAATAGGAATTCTTTCATTGTCGAATACTTGATTGATTTCAGTATCAGTCTCCATAAGATCTGCCTCAATATTCTGATCGTTTGATTTGATACTCTCACGTTCAAGATTTTTTGACTTTGATTCATAATTTTCATTTTCTATTATGTTTTCGGCCTGATTCGTTTTAAAAAATTCTTATTGGAGATAAGAGAGCGTCAAAAAATCTTCATTATGAACATCGTTTTCACTAAAATGTTCAATCCTTTTCATTTTTTCTACTCCAACAATTTTCTTGAACGTTTCGAACGTAATTGTATTTGCTTCATTGCTGTGAGTAAGAGTTGTTTCTTTGTTTTTGCCAGTACATTTGGTATAATCGATTGCAGATGGGTTCCATGGATAGAGCCCGCAGGCACGAAAACCATGCTGTATCGCTACCGGCCTTACATCATCAACCACTGTTTTTAAAACGGATGCAAAATTTTCTTTCGTTACAACTTCATTTGGATGATTTCTTCAGAACTTCAACACAGCTTTTTCCATCCTTTTTTTAATGGCTTAAATACGGCCACTTCGGCGGGCTGCATAATTCTTGTAGAGTTTGGGTACAGCGACTAAAATAATACCTAACTTTGAGCATAATTCACTTATTTCATACGTCATATGAGTGCTATGACCGTCAACAAATAACACTATTGGAAATTTTATGTTACTCTTCTTTAGGTAAGGATATAATACATTTCCTATGTACTCGTAGAATAGTTGGTTCTTCGTCCAACCATTATCGCTGCAACCGATTCCCCATGTATCCGGTACTGACTTTACGATGTCGGACGGTAATCTTTTATATGCATATATGATCATAGGAGGAGTTACATCTCCACTAGCCGAAAATGTGAACATCACCGTGATATTATTCTTGGGATGATGTTCTATTTCGTAAACATTCTTTGTTCCTCTTGGTGCAAGAACTTTTTTGTTTTTTGGACAAAGCCAAAAGCAGGTTTCATCTCCATTGTATATTCTGCTGGGATCTTCAAGAACATCTGATAATTGCTTACGCTTTAAATAATCATCCACATTGGAAAACCAACTTCTAATATCTGCTTCTGCTACTACGGAACTAGCTGCTGTAATTCCTTCAGAGGTTCTCAGGGTTATATTTGGGTGACGTTTTAAAAAAGCTAGATACCACCCTCTTCCTGGAAGGTTCTCTTTAAATGGATTTTCTCTAGGAGATTCGTCAAGGAAATACTTTACAGAGGTTTGAATGTCCTCAATTCTACGCGGAAAACCTTTCTTGTGAGAGGTCAAAATCCAGTTTTCTAATAGTGCCTCTTCTTCGAAAGTCAATATTGGTTTGTGTCCGAGAGAAACTTTATTGTTGAACTTTTCACTCGACCGGAATTGGAGTGTGGCCCGAGGAACATGATAAAGCTTAGAAGCTTCTCTTTGACTCATTCCATCCTCTATAGACTCCAAAGCCTTACAAATATCCTCTTCTTTATATTTTTTTCGATAGGAAGCACCTTCAGACACTTTTGGCATGGTAATAGGCTTACAAAACTAAAAAAAAAAAACAAATGCGATAATGATTGGCCACTGACGGAATCAGTTAATGGCCCTCGGCCAACCACTGTTTACGCTTTGAAAAAACGAAAACCAACTTAAAATAGTATAAAGTTAACAGGGTAATAATGAAAAAAACCGGTTTCTTTTAAATAATAATATCTATAATTTTATCACAGTAATTGGCCGGCTGGCCAATGTCTGTTTACGTCTAAAAATTGTGAGACAGTTAATGGCATATTAAATTGGCGCCAATTTTTATAAACTAAACACTTTTGTGACTCAGGAAACGATCAATTATGATTAGTTATTAGATATCCACATATATTTATGCATACATTCATAGCTTAAGGAGTCATTAGCGTTGAAAACTAGCATAGAATCCTTATGAAATTTGTAGGGTTTTACCTGTTTTGAGATGAATTGATGACCACAAGCAGCAGCAACGCACTTTTGACTTTCAGTTGCCAACCCAATAAAATTTAACTTTGGTTTTGTATTAAGCAATGTTGCCACAATGTAGTAGTAAATTTGTCGTATTTCATAAACTGCAGAGATTCTTAATAAACTCAATTTAATACTACCCTGGCCAATCACTGACGCATGGCCAACGACTGTATCACTTACCCTATATACACATAGATTCAAAAGTTTTGCATCACCCAATATCTCCAAAAGTAGTTTTTTCTTCGCCAAGAATAGACTGGATACTAATTAATTGATTAGTTTCAAGTGAAAAAAATGTCAAGGGTTTTTGTACACATTTTTTTTTGGCAAGAAATACATGTTTACAATTTTTTTGTTGGAGAGAACATTGTTGGTACGATAATTTTGCTAGCGAAGACAGTTGAATTTTATTATTTGGACTGCCAACATGAATCGTAAGTCATGTGAGATTGACCGTGCCAGAATAATAGGTCTAATTGAAGGCCATTCTCAAAGGTTCGTGGCTAATAAAGTTGGTAGATCGCAAAGTGATGTATCTCGTTTATGGAATCGCTATCTCTAGACCAATTCTCTTCGTGACAGACCTAGGAGCGTGTTACCAATTAACGGCAAAATCGCAATATCCACTTGGCGATCCGGAGAAACCCAACCATGGGATTACCAACACTCCAAATAAATATTAGACATGTCTTGGAAATTTCAGTATCGGTCTGTACATTACTGAGACGAATACTTCCGACAGGATTAAGGTGTCGTCAACCAGTGGGAGTACTCCGACAACTACCTGCGCACAGACTTCGCGGTCTACAATGGACCCAAGAGCACGCAGCCTTGCCCGAAGAATTTTGGAATTCTGTGCTTTTTTCTGATGAGATAAGAATTTGTTTGGTACATGATAGCTATCGAATACGTGTGTGGGGAGAGCCAACGAGAGCAGCCCAGCCGACCCATGCCCGCCCTGTGCTGCCCTTTAGAGGAGGAAGTGTTATGTTTTGGGCTAGGATTATGTTCAACGGCCGCACAGAATTAATCCATGTTCGGGGAACAATTACTGGTGATAGGTACCTCAGGGAGATTCTACATCCTCTTGACTGATATGTGATATTCAGAATGAGAGTGCAGTATGGGTCATACGGAGAGTACCGTTGTCGGTTTCCCTGACAGCTGTAGCTATCAGCGCTAATAAATTTTTTTTAGGTAAACTGATAAACGATGAAATAAAACAATTTAATTTGTTTAAATCTCCATTTTAAAAAATTAAATTGTTTTATTTCATCGTTAAGATAAGGATCTTCATCAACTAAAAGCCTCATCTATTCAATGTTTGTAAACTGATAAGTTTGTGACTAATATTGCCAATGGATTCTCAACAAAAAATTTGCCTAAATATAGAGTGAATCAAGAAAAATTTGGCATGAAATTTTTAATGTTTCATGTAAAGTTTGACCAAACTAACTATCAATAGTAAAGCTTAATTTCATTTTATTTTTGATTTTATGGTATTCAGAGGTTCGGTTTCAGTATAAACACACAATAAAAAAAAGATACCAAAACTGAGTATTTGATTTTATACAAATTAATAGGTTCGTTCCAACTGGCGATAGAACCGTTCTAGGAATCTTTCGCGCAAGTGCTTAATTTCTTCCGCGTTTCAACTGATTAAAGTATCGTTCTAGGGACGGTACAGAAACTACCTTCTGGAAGGGGTGATAAAGTTGATGTGTCCATCCCTAATTCGTGTTTGCGCACTATACAGTACTCGATATGATTCCAGAACGGTTCCCAAATGCCAGTTGGATCAAACCCATTGTATTCACAGTTGTATCCTGAAGAAGTGGAAAAGGTACATTTTTTTCTTAGTGAGAATTTGAGCACCTTTGTTTTATATTTTGGGCTTTATAGACACCCGATTACGAACCATTCAAAATAATTGAAATTGTTATATAGCATAAAGCAAGCGATAGGTATTTATAAAAATGGTAAAAAATCCTTTTTCTTTATTTAAAAATTGTGCGAGCTAAATTTTTTTAATTACATTTGGCGTTATTCTTGTTGGTTTGTTAGCTTTGGTAGAAATTAAAATACCTACACTAATTTCAAACAAATATTGCTTTGCTATAACTAATTTTCAAAATAATGAGAAAGAGAATAATAGAACAAGATATCCGTTATTATGAAGGTTATGAATAATATTTTCTTCCTAAAAATGTTCATGCCTTTATTCTATTCATAATCGGCGTCGATGACTGAAATCTCACACTTAACGTATTTCAAATATCCACGTTAAGAAAAGATGAAGTTTTCATTAAATATTTCTTCTCTAAAAATCAAATCTCATAACTTTAGTCCACTTTGGAAAATTAAACCATCACATATCAACATTCTCCCATATTTGTCCTAACTAAGCACAATTATACAAACCTCCATCCAACATTTCAGTGCAAAAATATCCCAATTATACCGAAATATACACTGACGCATCCAAACAATATGAGTAAGTGCAGCTGTTATAACACCTACAAACAATGTACACTTTAAACTTCCGGAATATGCAACTATTCAAACAGGAGAACTTTGTGCTATGTTATGAGCGGTAAAATACATGACAAAATAGGGCTATGAAAAGACGGTTATACTCTTTGAATTTTTTGAAATAAGTGGCAAACACACATACGAAAAAACTCCTCGTACTGATGATCAAACAAGAAGAATTCATCATTTTTAAACAATAGGTAAAAACGTACATTTCCTGTGAGCTCCCGCACACATTAGAATCCAATCGCCAAAAAATCAGCACAACTTAATAGTACACAAATTATCAAGCGATGTGAAACTATTTATCATCAAGCAAGAAAAACAAAAATAAAATGACACATGAAGAAATTCACATTCAAAAAAATACATCCTGGTTTACTTTTACCGAAAACAGAAGACATCAAATCATCATCTCAAGGCTACGTCTAGGTCATGCTAGAGCTACTTACTTACCAAAGCACCAAGACCACAATGTGTTCTTTGTGAGCAGCAGTGAACTGTGGAACATATTTCAGTTGAGTGTCCTCTATATCATCTTAACAGACTATCGTGCAACATAAGTGACTCCCTGAAAAATTCTTTAATAACATAATTCAAATTTATATGATAAACTGTAAAAATTTACTTTTACGAAAATACATACAAAGCCAAGCAATCAGTAATGCTCCCGTTCCCTACAACTACCGAATCAACTTCACCGTACATATACAAGCAAGAAAATACACTTTCGTTTCGCTTCAATTAGCGATATAGATAAAATATAAAACGATATGTTCATTATCATGTACTATTCAGAATAAGCATAAAAAACAAATGATAGAAATGAGACCAGATAAATAATAAGATAAGACAAATTTCTGGATTACACTCTGCAGCATTTCATTATCAACTTTGCATGATAAAATTCAGAATTTTGAACAACATGGTTGTTTACGTCCTGTCCGACACAGCAAACTACTGTTGTAGTGATTTCAAGTGCTACGACTGAAAAATGGATATAAGTCGGAAAAAGTACAAAATTTTTAATAATGACAAACTTCGACGAAAGGAATTTTCTGAAGTAGTAATGGAAAAAATATATAACAACGGAGAGTTCACTAAGAACATAAACTTCATTTTGACAAACCGAACAATTTTTTCGTAGTTCAGCTTTCGTTTTCTGTTACTTAAGGTTTAAATAATCTTCCTCTTTATGGAAAATATGACGTTATCGTCTTCTTGTCACTTAAAGGGAAAAGGAAGGTGGGTGGAAGTATGATGAAAGTATCTCGTTTTCCTCAAGGTAATGTGACGACTTTAGATCATAACGGTTGAGTTACAAAGGCAGCCGAAGCCTCGAATAGCGGATAAAGGGATTATGTGTTTATTTGAGAAATATTTTGAAATTTAACAACAAAGGCTGGGAGACTACTGAATTTGTATTATAATCTGAGAGTTGGCAAATAGTTTTAATAATCAGCATTTTTATCACGACTTCGTAAATGTTTCTTATATGAGAAAAAAGTGCTTAGAAGATTGAAAAATTACTTATTCCTATTTTCTAAAAAAGCAGGTACTTTCTAGTAATTGAAATAATGTTTTTTTATTCAATTATTTTATTGTACTCCGATTGCGAATAAGCAATAAGATTCTATTATTGGAACATATTGTTTTCTGATGGGTAATATTGATTCAAATTTAAAACAGTACCTTTAACTAATAATTAGTATTTTTGGTCAAATTCTATATAAATAAAAATCGACTCCGAGATTAATTGTAAACAGCATGTGATTTCAAATTTAGTTAACACAAAAAAGTTATTAGCTCTAACAAATACTTATTACACCTGCGTAATTGAGTAGACATTTCCATTTTATAATTAAATATAAACACAATATTACTTTATCGATTTGAAAAAAAAGTAATATTAAGCAAAAAATGCATAGGTTCGATATTCTTTCTTATTTGATTGGGTACTTTGACAAATATAAATGTTTTGCTTAATTATTTTTCGTGTAATATAAATTTAGGCCAGATATAGGGCCATGAGCATTGTTCGCCTTCGAACGGCTGATTTTTTGTGTACAAGACGATATTATGCTTAAAGCGTCAAATCGAACATCACATTGTTTAACAGTCAATTAAGCTTTTGACAATACTCCTCATGCGGCTGTCAAAAGAGCATTAAATAGAAATGGATGTCGGAACTGCTCACCACTAGAGTAGCAGAGACGAGGACGAGCAAAGACATTGTCTCCATCTGTACAACCAGAAAATGTCCACAGGGAGGAGTAGAATCCCCAATAATGTGGAGCCTAACGGATGACGAACGCCTGTGTGGTTTGACTGACCTCGGAATATCCTGCCTGGATGATATTGTCATAACAGCCAGGGGAAAATTCGAAAATACCCTTTGTGACATCGTACAAAAGGGTCTGAACTATACAAATAGCTGGTGTAGGCAAGTGGGACTTAACATCAACTCCACCAAAACCATCTTAATAGCCTTCACCAAGAAAAGAAAGCTCAACCTCAAAACCATTAAACTTGATGGGAGCGAGGTTGAATGGAGATAAGAAGTCAAGTATCTAGGTTTGACTCTAGACAGTAAAATCCTGTGGAACAAACACGAAAAGGAGATTATATACAAAACAAAAATGGCTCTAATGGTGTGCTGGAATCTGGCAGCGAGAAATTGAGGGTGCATCCCAAAAATCCTAAGCTGGATGTACACTGCCATAGCGAGACCAATTATCATTAATGGAACCATTGCGTGGAGTAGTAGAACTAGCCTATTGACAACGAGAGAAAACCTCTCCAAGATTCACA
Source organism: Lochmaea crataegi (assembly GCA_947563755.1). NCBI lineage: Eukaryota > Metazoa > Arthropoda > Insecta > Coleoptera > Chrysomelidae > Lochmaea > Lochmaea crataegi. Next base: position 20,687,972 of record OX387422.1, on the reverse strand, counting down.
GACTAGCCTGTATGTGCATTACAGGAGCAATGAGAACATGCCCAACGGCAGCCATGGAAGTTATTATCAACCTCACACCACTACATATGGTGGTGGAAAGTGTTGCAGAAAGAACAAGACACATACTAAGTAGAGAAGGAATCATTAAAAAAAACCACCTCCTTACTTCTTAGAAATCAGAAAACCTGGGCCATGCCACAAGATGGTATGATGAAAAAGTATAACTTTTCAAAGAAATTCGTTACGGAATTAAGCAACAAGAAGGAATGGAATCCAAATACCATTACCAGACTTGGAAAGAATGCCATTCAATGGTACACAGATGGCTCAAAAGCAATAGAAGGGACTGGGATAGGAGTGTACGGGCCAGGAACCAAAACTCTGAAAGCTTGGGAAAAACCCCGAGTATCTTTCAAGCGGAAATTCACGCCATAAGAAAGTGTGCCCAGTTCAATATTGATAAATTATATTGAAGGCGAAGGATTATCATAATGTCGGATAGTCAAGCAGCTATTAAAGCACTGAGCTCTTGTGTTATCAGTTCCAAAATGGTGTGGGAATGCCTAGGCAAACTAAATGAACTAGGCGAGAACAATATAGTCACCTTACTGTGGATTCCAGGACACACAGGGATAGAAGGAAATGAAATAGCAGATGAACTAGCAAAGAGGGGGACTGGAACACACTTTTGGGGGTCGGAACCCTTTTGCGGTATCAGCTCCAATGTAATATTGGAAGAAATAGGCAAAGCCGAAGAAAAGAGAAGATCTGACCATTGGAAAGATCTAGTAGGACTTAGGCAACAAAGATTCTTCTGGCTGATTACAACCTGTTGTAAGTCAAAGTAAAACTGCACTAAGAGTTTTAACAAGCATCCTTACGGGACATTGTCGCCTGAATGGGCCCCTGAAAAAGCTCAAAATAGTGGAGGAAGAAGAATGTAGATTCTGAGGCATAGAAGAAGAAACCTCCATTCACATACTTGAGAACTGTACAGCAATTCAGAATCCTAGGGCACAACACCTTGGAGATTACTGGATAGACATTTACCTAAGTGAAAGCCTGTAGATATTCTAAAATTCCCCAGGGAAAGGGGAAAGGGGTCACAATAGATCTTTTAGGTCTCAGTGAATGTCACCCCAATTTAAAGTTCATATAATAGCCTTCCTGGTGTGCGTCATCGCTTGTGACGTATATCCGGGTTTTGGGTATGTCGATATTTAATTGGTTATTTTGACATCATAGCTAACCTTTAATTTGATAAATAAAATCATCAGGATCGTATTCAGCCAAATTCAAAAAGGCTATGAAATTATTAATACTTGGGATCATATCAAAACACTGCAATATAAAACAAATTGTATATTCAATTTACATATTAAAATGATTCAATATTAGTAAATATAGTCCTGCAAAAGAATTATACATCGTGATCAATTAAGACTGCTCCATATGGGACCCTATTTTATTCTCAATTTTTATGGAAAAAATTATTCTTCACTTACAAACAAAGTACACAGACCTGACGAGAACTGTCAGTGGAACATTAGAAAAAGACGTAAGACACATTGCTGAAAGGAACGTCTGCATCGTATTTTGAACGATGTAATTTCGCCCGATTGATAGGTCGCGTTTGCGCGTAATTTAAACATCAACCAATCAAATTTTTATAAGTCAAAGATTAGGGTTAACGTTTGCACTAAGTTTAAACGGTTCATTATTGTGATATTTTGATTAGGACTAATCACAGACCTGCCTTTTTCCCATTTCTTCAAACGTAATGTGTTAGAAGGACATTAACAATTAATGATGCACACCAGGAAGGCTATTATATGAGCTATACATTCATACATACATGAATACATACATAACAGTCAATTAAAACGGTCATTTTATGGATATTTTACGTTTTTCTCTTATATTTTTTCCCTCGGATTTGACAGAAAAAAAGTTAAATACTTTCTTATTCGCTTTCAAAAGTCCTACAAAACTAGGCTTTGTACGAAAAAAAATATTAATTAGGTCCAAAGTTATCCAAAAAAAAAGCATAGTTTATGTAATGTTAAATAAACAATTTTATAACAAGCTCCTATCATATCCTATCCTATCCTATCATTTGTCCTTACCTACAGACATCAGGCCGTATTTATAAAAAGAAGCCTTACCTTTTGCTATAAAAAAATAAAGCAATTCCTTCAAGGTATATGCATAAAAAAAGTGAAGGAAAAGGTTTTGCTTCGAAGGCTCTGCTTTAAAGTAAAAGGTTTTACGTTTTTCGTATTTATAAAAAGAAGCATTTGCACAAAAACTAAAGGATTTGCTTCTAAAAAAATGAATCTTGGTTCACAAGAACTTTTCTCACTCTTTTCAGTAGTTGCCCAGCCAACACACAGCTTGTAACGTAAAAATTAGTGTATTTCTAGGAGGGTTTTCTTGTGTTGAATTCTACCTGGAAGGGCTTGTATCCTTGGTTGTGTTTGTTATGGCTAATATGGTGCATTTACGTACAAGAAAATACTATAAACCAAGACGTACGCCACGTGAATCAGATTTCAAAACGTTATTTAGATTTGACAACGAGAATGTGGTGTGGTTGGCGGACCACTTTCTTGGCGTGGATCACGAAACTCGTGGAGCAGCCCTGTCACCTGTACAGCAAATAAAACTATTTCTGCGTTATTGTGCAAACCCTGAAGTCCAGAGCGGAATTGCTGAAGAATTGGGGTGTACGCAGCCCGCAGTGTCCAGAGTATTTCATGAGGTGCTTGAGCGGATTGTACAACATGCCGGTGAATGGATCCGGTTCCCAAACACAGCAAATCAAATCATGCAGGCCAAAGAGAACTTTGGACCTAATTAATTTTTTTTTGTAGGACTTATTAAGGCGAATAAGAAAGTGTTTAACTTTTTTTTGTAAAATCTGAGGGAAAAAATATAAGAGAAAAACGTAAAATATCCATAAAATGACAGTTTTAATTGACTGTTGAACAATGTGAGGTTCGATTTGACGCTTCATAATATCGTCTTGTACATCGTTTATACTACATGTACACAAAAACATCAGCGGTTCAAATTCGTAAAATACGAAATGGTCATTTTTGGTCTATATTTCTTGGACTAAATTATAGCAACAGCTGTTTTAACCACACTTGAAAAACTTTATTTTTGAATAGTGAACACTGTTTATTCCTGGTTTTCCTATCAGATGTGCAAATAAAGGTAGGTAACTTGAAAAAGCGTTCTTGGGGTATTGGATATAAAAAATTGCAAAGAGCCTACACAACACTGTATTTACATACGAAATAAATTCTATTCTTCCAAATATATCAGCTCTTACAAAGAAATTTAAACACCGTTTTTGAGGGCTCTTCTGAAAAAAAAATATATATATAGTCGTAGATTTCCAGTCCTTATCCCTTTGTGAGCTATCAACGTTTTATCAATAGAAAATTTATTATCACTTATTTGTGTTCTACAATTTTCTGCTACGCTGGATTACAAAGACCAAATTTTATGAAAGCAATCCATTCTGTTTTTATCAATACGAGAGTTATCTTTGGAGGGAACAGAACGACATGGTTTTTAAACCGTTGCCTCATGATTCGTGATTGGGGTATTTATTTTTTGTAATAGCTGAATAGTTGCTATAAGAAGGCACTTCTATTATTACTATTATCAAGAGTAGAGGAGGGCGGGGTAATGGCGTCACCTTAAGACGTTATAATTTTTTGTGACTTGATTTTAAGATGAAAGAAATATGTAAATATGGTAGCGATTTAAGAATTTAATTTTTAAATCAAATCAATTTTCAAAAAAATTTCATTCGCTTTGATAAAGCGACAATAAAAGCAAACGCCTTTTTGTGCAGTGTGACGGAATTGCCCCAGCCCTAGGGGTAATGGCGCCACCTACTGAATTGAAACGATGGATAAGACTTCTCTATAAAACATGTTCTAAACAAATATCTTCAATGAAATTTTCTTTGGAAATATAAAAAATAACTCTGTTTACAACATGATAATGAAAGATAAATGAAAACATAACCTAAGAACAACCTACTATCCATAGAAGTCACAAACGTAATTTTTAGCACTGTCTTTTCCACTGCATTGAGCATGAGCCCATTTCGAGCAACAAGTACAGCGGTACCAAATTTCAGTGCCTCCAAACTCTCCACAAATTAAACATGTCTCCTCATCAGCAAATACAGTGGGCAGGGAAACATCATCATTTGAATCGACATCACACAGTTTGTCATCATCAAAATCTTCTGACGATGTAAAAATCGAATTTTGGGCTGATAGTTTTCTTGATTTTCTTAGTTCTTTTATTCTTAGAAAACTCGTTTTCAGATATAACCGTCCTTTTGTTTAGTTTCAATGTTTTTGATTTTTTTCCAATATTTTTGTTGCTGTCGCAATCTGTAAAATTTCGTTTCACTGCTTTCGCTTTTTGCTTCAAATCTTTTTTACTTTAGCATCTTCAAGAATGTCTTTCATTGGTGTCGAAGTCAGAATAATGGAATGCTGCTTTTTATTCTGAACTTTTTGTGTGGAATCAGTCCTGTTAGCTGGCATTGGTGAAATCTCGAGAATGCTTTTTGAAAAATCTACTTTTTCTGACGACGTCCCCGGTTGAGGATTACGATTAATAATCTCGACAGCATCAGTAGCACTAGCAGGAGTGTCAGCAGGATTTTCATTATTAGGTGCCTCATTAGTAGCGATATCATTGAGTTTTTCAGAATTTTCCTCCTTGTCCTCAACAATTATTTGCTCGACGATTGAATGAGCAGGAGCAAAATCTTGTTCACTGAATTTACCTGGTTGAAACGGGAAAATTCCACAAGCTTTGAATCATGCCACTGCCTTTTCAAGAGTAGCAATCCTCAAGTAAGCTTTGCAGAATATCGGAGCAATGTCGTATAGAGTGATTTTTTTGATGAAAATTTGTTTTCATAAAATTATCGCATTCCTTATTGAAAGCATTTTTTAAAGGCCCTTAGAAGGATACATCTATATGGGCTGATGTCTGTGCGAGGAATGGGGTGGAAGCGAAACAACGTGAATGTGGTGTGTACGACAAAAGTCATAACATTGCAACGAAATGTGGTTTTCGTGATTATCCATTCACAGAAGGACAGGGTCCCCTTCACTTGATTCAGTGGTTCTTTGGAAATGTTTTAGCCAAACTAAAAATAATTCTTCGTTGGACCACCCATTGTGTGAATATCTATAAATGCCTCCAGGAGGCCCTCCTCGCTGCAACAAAGGGGACATTCGTTTTCTTGGATATATAAACATTGGGGGTGTGTATATTTCTGAAGCGCTCATAGCACACACCACAGTGATATTTTTGCCTCGCTCCCAACTCGTAACTCCTCCCACTTGCTTCTGTCCTCGTGGTACTAGAATTTTTCCAGGTTTTTGAACTATGGAGATTCTAGTTTCGTCCATATTATAGATACGGTTCGGTGAAAAGTTATACTTCGTCATCGCAGTATCTAAATTTTTGTAAAACAAATCAACTTCGTCTTTGTTAAATGCTGTGACCCTGCTTAAGCCAGTGGCTTCCGGTTTCCTTAAGCTAATTTTATGTCTGCCGAGAAACCCATTTAACCAATCTTTCCCGGCCAACTTGGTCTCTTTGGGAAAGTTGTGCTTCATTCCATGTTTTTCAGCCAACTCTAAAGCCAGTCGCCTTAGTTCGATTGTAGTGATGCCATAAAATAGTTTTGACAGGAAGACCACATGTTCTGATAATTGTTGTTCTTGCTCTGCAGAAAAAACGCATTTCCGACCTAATATCGGCTTAGTAACATCGTTTGCCTTTAGCCTATCCCTTAATATTGTTAGGGATATGTAGCTGCTTTTTTTGTGACACTTCTTTTTGGCGAACTGATTCAATGGCATTTTTGAGGTGTTCCTCCTTCCACATAGCCTTTTCTGTTGTTCTTTTTCGTGATCAAACCATCTGAAAATCATAAAAGAATGCGTTGTTCACCTTTCATTTCAATAAGAAAATACGGGGCACTGCCGCCATGACGGTAGTAAAGTGACGGAATTACCCATTAGGAACAACATCACGGATATACCACCAGATACCACAAACAATAACCAAACATTTAAAAGCAATCCCACCAAAAAGTTCCTTATGTGTCATATTATTAAAGCACATGTTCATTAAACCAGTAAAAAATCTTATTATCACACCTACCTCGAGTTATAAATATGGCAGAAGTAAGTAGAAATAACAGACATTAACGTTATCACTCGTATTCGTATGAACTAACCTTGACCTAAGCATTCTCAATCGGATGCTATATCTCAGCGTTAGTCAGGTGCGTACGGACTAACATTTTGTGACGGAATTGCGGCATTACCCCGCCCTCCCCTACTTGTGTTTTTGAAGTCCGTTTTGTTATAGCGTTGATAATTTTATAATTTAAATAGATATATGAGATGACTAACGTACACAAGTACACAATGTTCTGGACAAAACGCCATCAATAACATCTGGTAGAATACATCTAGAATTACCATTGCTTATTATAATTGCAGACTGTGTTACATGTTCCAGTTTTGATTTAATGCTATGAATAATTTCATAGCGAAAACATGTTTAAGGCTATTTAGGTTCAGACGAGTAGGTCGTTTAAGTTTATTACATCGTACGCTGCGTATAACAACTCACAGGATGTAGGGTCCTGAGGAAAATAGCTCGATTTATATAATAAAATTAACCCTTAACTACTAATCATACGTCTCAGAGACGGCTCAGCACCGACCGATTTGTCGTATGGCTCCTTCCTCTCAATATCTGCCAATATCCTTTTAGGTGATTTATCACCATACCACCCTTACTTAATAGCCTAAATTTTTTTTAACGTGTTCTGTTTAGTTTTGGAGATATCTTGATATCTTGATAGTTAGTGTTAGAGTAACAAATAAAAGTGTAAAGCCGTATCTGAGATATATCGATAGTGAATTAAAACCGCGATGGATTACCAACCTAGTACGTCCAAATGTAGTCAATAGATAAAAATTTCGAAAAACAGTTCTTGCAATGGTTTCATGAATGTGGAAGTGACATTAGTGATACTCAGGATGAACGTAATGAACGTGTCTGAAACTAGATTGGAAACGTTGGGAAAAAGAAAAAAATTGCTCTCTTTGTTCTTATCGAGAGAAAAGAAGAACGCAATATGTTTGTTACGACTGCCAAAATCCGATCTGCTTAGAGTGCGCGAAAAAAAGGTGCCCAGATTGTGCATCACTTAGACAAGGAAAGAGAGTGGACGCGTAAACCGAGTGGTAAAACTGTTACCACCTGCCACATCGCCGATGGGGTCAATGGCGTAACATAATGTTTGTTATACATTTTTTCCAATGTTATAATAATTGTATTCAAAGTTTTGAGAAATGAATGAATGTTTGTTAGAGACACATATTGGGTTGGTATAAAAGGAAGTCAATAAAATTAAGCAATATTATACATAGATATGTTTAATAGGTATAATAATTATGGTAACAAAAAAATACTAACATACTAACTAAATATTTTACAAAAATAAAAATCCAATTAAATAAATATTTGCTATTATTTACTGTCCTTTGAATAAAATAAGCTTCGTCAATTGACTTCGAAGTAACTCGTTTTTAAACATACGTAGGTATCACTCGGCCTTGTTACAAATTTTAATCACGTCGTCAGACGGATATGTAAGACCGCCATGGGTCTTCTGCAAAATTAGTGAATTTAAAAAATTTGCACGATTTCCTGTTAATGCTACACTGCAACTTTCACATTTTATAATTTTTTGTAAACTTTGTGATACAAAGCCAGCGATATATGTAACAATTTGTGATGAGCACTCTGACATTGTAAGATTATTAATAATGTAATCGTGATCTTCCCAAATGGTATGTATTATATCAACTTCTTGGTCAGAAATTAACTCGTTAACACCAGGTGTTGTAGAATTTATACAATCTTCTGGTTTTACAAATTCAGTTTCACTTGATGTGACTAATACTGGAATATGATCCAATGGAATACAATTTCCCACACCACCCTCTCTTACTTCACTTCACAACTACCTTTCTTTTTAGCATTTTCAAAGATTGGTTCAATACTCTAATTTTTCTAGTCTTCTCTTGGCTTTTAACAGTTTCTTGAAATAGCTTCCTTTTCAGTTTTTTTCACTAGGAAAATCAGCAGTTTGGTTTAATGACTGTGTTGAAGAAGTGGAAGGACTGGGTTCTGTACTTTGCATATATTTTATTGGTGCTCTCTTTTTTATCTAGCAAAAACAATATTTTTATATAAATATTTTCAATTCACAAAAAATTTAGAATTATTTTTTCCTTAGAACTACTAACTAGATGTTTTATTATTATTATTTATGTATGTACCTACATACCTTCCTGGATTACAGATATGTGGGCAGCTGGGGAAAAATTGTTGGGATAGCTTCATAGAGCAAGCGTACTCTAGAACTTGCATCAGTTTTACAAAACCAACGTTCCTCAAAGAATTTTGAGCAAAGCCTATCATTTTTAGTTGGTTCCCAATCCTTAATGTTGATGTTACCTATCCATAATTTGCATTTTTCCACATCTGAAGGAAAGCTGTAACAAAAAATGAAAAAAGTCCATAAATTAATCATACATATTTTCCTAGGTGAAAATTTCCATATTCTACAGTGACAATAATTCTTTTTTCGTTTTGTTTCAGTACTTTTTGTATTATTCTATTATTGAAATGAATATCTAGATTTAGTTTGGAGAAACTTAAAAATTGGATACCCACGCCACTGATATAATGGATGTTTTGAACAAAGAAAATATGTTATATATGTGTTAGACTCAGATGCCGTACTCGCCCATTTGCCGAAATTAATACTCAGTCCGCGATATGATCAAAGTGAAATGATCAGATGCCGACAACAGATTCTATTTCGGCATTTGTTTACTCTAATTTATACATTTCGCGATTCAGACTTGCTCAAATGCCGATTATGAATTTATTTTGGTTTAATCCTCTTCCCGAACTTTAACACAGATCAATGAATAATACCTATTCTTATCAGCTTAATATCGCTTCAAGAATCTCAAGAGTCAAACGTTTTTGTAGACGCCTGTTTATGGAGTCCAATTGCCGAGTAGGTATAGTTCGAAAAAATGAAAATTATGCATTTTCGCAAAAAAAATTCGACTCTTTCTTTTTAGAAAATGCAAAATATCGAAAACTGCTTATTTCTTAATAGTACAATTGACAAAATATAAAACTAAGAATAATCATCTGCCAAAATAAATTCATAATCGGCATTTGAGCAAGTCTGAATTGCTCAGTTCGCGAAATGTATAAATTAGAGTAAACAAATGCCGAAATAGAATCTGTTATCGGCATCTGATCATTTCACTTTGATCATATCGCGGACTAAGAATTAATTTCGGCGAATTGGCGAATTCGGCATCTGAGTCTAGCATATGCATATTTAGAATGAAAATTATTAAAACGCGTTATCGAAATACCATAATTAGGTGAATTAAAGACTGAGTTATTACATACTTAAGATTAAATTGTCAGGGATAACTCTTTAATCATTTAAAAGGAACAAAACTACAAAGGCCATTGTATATAATTGTTTGTTTACCTGTGAAATGAAATTCCAACCTCCTTTTTCTCGCTGCGACTTCGGCAACCGTAAGCACAACAATTCACCATTATTCAGTTCAAAAATAAATCACAATCTTGACAATTTTCACTTAAAAATTCACGAACGAAACACACGCTCTTTTCGCTTTGTTTACCACATATAAAATGGCGTCCACTAAAAGTGTGTTACAGAACAGAACGCAAAATAAGGTATCCATATGCTTTCCTAATCTAAGGTGCATCAACTGCGTGATGTGCAGGCATTGTCAATTTTTTCAGTTTTCAGTTATTCAACTTTGTTTTAATTCGACTTCTAATGTATTCAGAGAAATAATAAATCCATGGATAATTTAATTATTTCAATTTTATTTCATCAGTTCACAAAATAGATGTCAAAATGCTGAATATTTAATACTCATTCACCAAATTTCTATTTTCACTAAAACTTTTTTTTAAATTTCACTCTAAGCATGATTTTCACTTCTCCGATACTTCAGAGAACATATGAGTAGTTCTAAAAAAAAACTTCGGAAATTGACAGTTGTATATCAGTTTATGTATTTCCGTCTGTGAAACGTATCGTTAGTGTAAATGTTACTTATTTGGTACGTTATTAGTTAAGGGTTAATTAAAACGCTAGTCTGTACTTATATTAATAGTAATAAATAAAATCGATGGTAGACATATTGCAATTTCTCTACGTTCTGCTGTTGTCTAACTTATAAACATGCTGATGTTATGTGCTGTTTGCAATTTTTGGATCTTTTATAACAGTTTTTTTGTTAGTTGTACCATCAGAAGACCATTTATTTGAGGTTCGTGATAATATCGACAGAGAAGTGCTTTTTTCCGTTTATCCAGATTTCCGAAATGGCTTGCCAAAGCTTTTATCACAAGATTACGCTTTGGAAATAAAGAATTGTTTCAGTTTCACCATTTCTTTTAATGGGGATTAACAGTTTCCTCTTTTCTCGGTAGATTCTTCCTGAAAATTATCATTGGTATTGATATTATTTTTGCATAATTTCAGGATTTGACTCGACTATACACATGCTCTATTTAGATTTCTCTTGAGTAGGTCATATGATTATTTTCAGCTGGCTAGGCTTTAATGAGTCCGTTAATTAACTTAAATCTTCTAGCCCTTATTTGGGGTTCTGAGTAACTTCTTCGACCCTAATTAGTCAACTATAAAAAATGTCTGATGGATTAGACTGGAATACTTGAAACCCCGTGGGATTTAAATGAGTTAACGGTATATTAGAATGTAAGATTGGTCTATGGAGTAAACGTAAACGTAAACGTAAACGTAAACGTAAACGTAAACGTAAACGTAAACTTGTGCAATGTATGAATATGTTGTTAATAGGTATTTCACTAAAATTAATATACGAGTATGTTTAAGCTTCTTAGAGATATTTTATTTCGAGTGATTTCATTTAAAAAATTTTGGTAGTGACTACTTACAGTGCAATTCAAAAAGTATGATAATGTGTTTATGAACTTTGCCACTAAATCGTATTACTTATGACATGAAATATAGTAAAATTGATAAGTTGGTCTCTCTTCCTTCTCTTTATATATAGGAACTATATGAACTATTTGTATATAAAATAATTTTTATTCAAGGCTTGCACTGGATATATTTTTTTCCAGTTTTTCTTATCCTGCGGAAATCGCTTAATATCGATCCACTGAATCACTCACTTTTATCTTACTCCCTCCCTCCTCCCATATTCGTCATGGCAGTCGTGTCTTGTTCTTGCCGTACACTTCGACCTAATTAACTTTTTTGGTATCCCATTTTTGACCATTTTATATCAGTGGTATAACCAACTCAACTGTTTTTCTACAATCACAGAATCATTGGATATCCTACCACAATTAAATGCTTTTTAATCAGTGTATTCCATGTATTGTTAACTGTTCCATTCAAATATATGATGCTCAAAATTTGTGGCTTTCTATATAATTTGCTTTGAATATTTAATATTTATCGTCTGGTAAATAAACAACTTACACGTAATATACCTACTTTAATACATATTTATAGTGATGTTGAGAGGATAGACGTGGTCGTAGGGCGTAAAGCTTTTGATCGCTTCCTACTGTTTTAATGTATTGTTTTGTTAGGGTAGGTGGCTTATGACCACGGATATCCTCCGAGCATTACCATGAATATGTATATATACATTAAAATATATCACATGTAAATTGTTAATTCAATAGTCGATAAATATTGAATATTTTTTACATAACAATTTTCAAATGAAGATATTTTTTGTTTTATACTTTTCCCACCGCCAAAGAAAAGTGGAACGTAATAATAAATCCAGTCCAAATTTCATTCATTCATTCATATATTTGGGTTGTGCTCATCAGACCAGGCACTTGAACTGAATCTTTGTACCATTTCCCATGTTATCTACTTCCATTCCAGAAGCTTCGTGTCTTCTATAAAGGCCACTAGTTTGACTGGAAGGATTTTCAGTAGTTGTGATGGTTGTATTAATTCCTCTCCAACGTGCTTCCGTCTAAGTTTTTGTAAGTCCTCGCAGATGCAGAGTATGTGAGTAGGTGTTTCATCATCAAGTTCACATTTTCTGCACATAGGTTCACTAACTTTGTCCATATTGTACAGATGTTTCCTCAAGGTGCAGTGTCCAGTCACCAGGTCAGTAACTGTTTTCAAATATCTCTTACCCAGTTTCAGTAGCCTGGTTCAGAGTTCCTTGACTAGCTTGTTCAGTAAACTCTTTGTATGAAGGTGACACCCTCCATTTGAATTGGTGTTCCCTAACTAGCCAGTTCCCGATTTCCCCTCCTATGCAATCTTTTGTGATTCCACAAAACGGTTCCGGACCTATGAAGTCTCCTTTAGAGCCTTCTTTAGCTAACTGGTCCTCCATATCATTACCTGCTATGCCCTCATGTGCCGGCACCCATATTACAGACACTTTGTTGTCTCTTGCCAGCCTGTTGGGGGATTCTGTTCAGTTTTTCACCAGTTTAGACCTAGTTGTTGGATTACTGATAGCCTTAAGCAAAGGCTGGCTGTCAGTGAATATTTCAATTTTTTATCCGGTATATCTTCTTCTGATGTTTTCATCAATACAGGCTAAAGCGGCAATCGTCTCTGCTTGAAACACAGTCGTATATCGACCAAGGCTAAAGAACATTCTCTTTCTAGGCCCTTTTATACCTGACCCAGCGCCATGGTTTGTTTTGGAGCCACCGGTGTACCAGATGATTTCTCCAGAATTACCTGGGTGCATCACCTGTTTCCTAGATGGGATGATAATATCCACTCACTCAGTGAATATATTCTCTGGCGTCATGCTATCAAAACTCATGTGAAATATGAGTTCGTCTAGTAATGTCCCAGTTGTATCGGTCTGTCCTTCTCGAAAATTGTTCGGGGTCCATAAGTCTCCCGATTTCAGCCAAAGAATTGCCATCATTGCCTCCGCTCTTATAAAAAGTTCTAGAGGAGGAAGTCCTATAAGGGCTTCCATTGATGCCGTCCCGTGCTGTTCATTGCCTCGGTAATACCAAGAAGGGCTTGTCTTTGGATTTCAGTTAATATATTACCTACAGATGACACTTCTGTCGTCCTCCACCACCCACTGTTCCATAGGTGATCGTTGGTCTTATCACAGTTATGTAGAGCCAGTGAACCACCTCAGGTCGTATTTCCCAGGTTCCGCCTATAACTTTTCTGCATTGCCAGAAAAGCCTAGTCGCCCTAGTAGTAATTTTTTCCAGGTGTGCCTTCCAATTCAGTTTGGAATCAAGGGTCACTCCCAGATATTTGACTTCTTTGGATATTTCTAGTTCTTCTACGAACAACAGTACTCTACCTTGCGGGAGAAGTCTTCTATTCGTAAAAGCAACTATTTTTTTTTATTAACTGAAAGGTCCTCTGAAAGGCACCATTCCTCCACAATTCGCAGTGTCCTGTAGGACATTCATAACCACCTCCGGGAATTTCCCATTGGTGACAATCACTATGTCGTCCGCAATGCCCTGCGTCCATATGCCTTGATAATTCAACCTACAGATCAAGTCATCCACAACTAGGTTCCACAAAAGTGGTGAAAGTACTCCACCTTTAGAACATCCTTTAGTGGTCTGGTGTAAGCTTTATCATGCATATGTGCTGTTATTCTCCCATGCTCGAGCATGGATCCTATCCATTTGCATGTGGCACTGTTAATCCCTCTGTTTTTAAGGGATCTGTTAATTGTTAAAGCACCTTCGATGTCTAGAAATGCTGCAAGGGTTACTTCTTTCTGATTCAGGCACCTTTCGATACCTGAGACCAAATTATGCATGGCAGCTCCACCCGATTTCCCTGCTTGAGAAGCCCATCGTAATTTATGTAGAGGGATGCTCTTAAGCGCTTCTTCTTGTAAGTACATTTGTAAGACTTTTTCCATGGGTTTCACCATGAATGATGTCAGACTGATCGGTCGGTAGGATTTAGCCTGGGTGTACGTTTCTTTTCCTGGTTTAGGAATAAACACCACCTTTGACTCTCTCCATGCAATTGGTATATACCTTAGAGCATGGCTGCTTGCTTCGAAGTATCAGAACTAAAGGACCCAGTATGATGTCTAGTCCCTTTTGTAGAAGCTTGGGGAATATGCCATCTGATCCTGGAGTTTTGTAGAGGTCAAATGAGCTTACAGCTCATCTGATAAGATGGGGTCTGAATATCTTATTCGTGAGTCCCCAGTCCTCTTTGGTTGTCTTTGTTTTGGCAACCGGCCTGTTGTCATAGCTTGACTCTATCTTCACCGTACCTGGAAAGTGCACACTGAGGAGATGCTCTAGAGCCTCTGCCTCAGTATTTGAAAACTTTCCGCTCGGCAACTGAATAGAACCAAGCTTGTTAGGAGTATCCCTTTTGAGAATCCTGTTGATTCTGACGCTGACAGGGACACCTTGCATGTCCTCACGGAATTCCCTCCAGAACCTATCCTTGGATTCTTTTATTTTTGTATTATATGTACCTAGTTTAGCTTTATACGCTTTCCAGTTACCCGTTTTTTCGCTTTGTTGAAAAAGCGTCTTGTTTCTTTCCTTAGCGATGTTAGCTCTTTATTCCACCAGATGGCTTGTCTAGAAGAGCGACTCTCCTTTATCGGACAGTTGTTATGATTAGGGGTCAGTGTACACTGTTGCAGCCATGCGGCTGATCCCTCTAGATCCTCAGCAGTTTTTGGTCTATCTAGGTGTGAACGGATTTTAGAAAGCAGGTCCTCTTTATAAGATACCCAGGCAGTGCTCTTAGGATCCCTGTATGTTCTAATAACCGATTTTTCTACGTTAATTTCATAGTATATTTGTTCATGATCGGATTAAGATGGTTCATCCGATTCATGCCACTTGCGAATCATCTCCCTGACACGCAAAGTTCGAAGAGTAACATCTATCAATGATTCCCCCCTCGATGTTTTAAATGTAGGCGTATTACCCACATTCGCAATATCAAGTTCAGTAGTACATAGATAGTGAAATAGTTTCTTTCCTCTCGTGTTGTTGTCTTTGCTGCCCCAATTGCTATGGTGTGCGTTGGTATCAGCACCTACAATGACATCCAGATTATGTCTTCTTGAGTATTCCATCAGGTTCTCCATGCTAGTCCCCGGTGGTGGTTCTTCTGAATCGTTGGGAAGATACTGAGACACTATTATTGTCTCTAGTACTACCTCATCTTTTTCGAGTATAATTTTTGCTGCCACCATGTCACCCGTGCATAGTTCCATAATCGGCATCAACTTGTATTCGGATCTATAGCAAATACAAGTTCTTATTTTAGTACGATCAGTTCCCATTATCAGTCCCATTCCCCTAATATTAAGCTCCAGTATCTTACCTTTGTTTATCCAAGGTTTTTGAACTAGAACGATGTCTATGTTTTCAGCCACCACTCTTTGTTGTAGGGCAGTGGTGGCCGTCTTTTTGTGCTGCAAGGTCCTTAGAGGTTGATGGTACAGGTTCTCGATCAGTACCTGTTTCCTCCTCGGTCGAGTTTTCCAGGGTTTTAAAACTGGCCTGCTGGAATAGATCCAGTCCAAATTATTTATTATATAATTTATGTCACGGTTCCATACAAATGACTTCAAGTTTCAGGTATTAAATAGTACTAAACAAGATTTGGTTATGACACTACCAAATGACCTACTATGCAAAATTAAATATTGATTATCAAAGTTGATAATGAGATACAACAAAGTAGCAGTTAAAGAAAGAAATAAAAATCCAACAATAATCAATAATTCTGGCTAGAAACGATTCCACGCAAATAAAAACCGTGGTCTACAAAACTAACACTTTACCAGAGTTTATACTCGACCCAATTAATTGTAAGAGTATACGCCGGAAACGTTGGCGGGTTTCTTGCAACACAGATGAGAAGAATGACATAACTAAGCCCCAAAAAAGTATTAATGAAGAGATAGAGAGATTTAGAAAAATGAACTGGCAGTACTACCTCACTTAACTACGCTCCAACAATAATCCCAATCCACTCGGAGTATAAAAAGAAATAAAGCCGACATTTCACACCCAATTATTTTCAAGTTAATCTTTACAGTGAATAATTACAGTAATTCATGTAACACTACTTCACTGATTAATTTTAAATGTTTTCTAACGGATTTAACTTTAGTTTCCAATTTAACCTCAATAATTTTTTTAAGGGATAAGTAAACATAAACTCTTTAGTTTCGTTGAACCTAGTATAACACGATTTATTTTTCAATTTAAAACTTCATCCAATCATTCGATAAACTTGGATTAGCTGGTATAATTTTTGTGATTGTGATTAAGTGGCGAGCAGATGATGGAGTCGAAACTTTAGAGGAATTACATTAAATTAGATAAAAAAAAATTGGTTCACGTAGGAAATACGATTATCGAATCGCCAGAAATGTTATAATGTATTGTTTTGTTAGGGTAGGTGGCTCATGACCACGGATATACCCGAGCATTACCATGAATATGTATTATATACATTAAAATATATTACATGTAAATTGTTAATTCAATAGTCGATAAATATTGAATATTTTTTATATAACAATTTCACTTCGTCGGAAATACGATTATCGAATCACCACACGCCAAAAATACCAAAAATAAGGTGAAACCTGAAAAAAATTCTCTAACATTTTATAAAGGACTTGTTCCAGCTCTCAGGAATTCATTTTGCTAATGTAGGAGAGAAGCTTGTACCTTGAACCGGATTTTTTGAGTCTTCAATTTTCCCTTGATTTTAAATTGTAAGCTAAATGTTTCTTACTAGAGAGTATAATCATATATAGTAAACGATTAATGTAATAAAACAAAAAGAAATATTGTTTTCTGGATCGACCCGCCGAAAGTACGTCCCTCGGCCAGTAAGTAAGAAAGCCTCAGATTACATGTGTTCTGAGAGATTTCTTACTTTAGTGGCCTTGGTCCGTAATGCTAATATATAAGAAAAAAAAAAGGTTACCATTAGCTTACATCGATACTTCTGAGTTTTATCATAAAAACCAGAATATAATTAGTAAAACTTTTGCAAAACCGAGGCGACGCGCCCCTGGTCGGGGCGCATCGAAAATATATGAAAAAAGGAATACACGAAGTAACGATAACATAGCTACAAGTAGGGAATTGTTATAAATTCATAGTTCAAGTTAAATTTTATTATGTTATTCAACAATAATACCATACATTTTCAGAGTAACTTTAGCATCTTAATACGAAAACTTAAATGAACTTGAGTTAATTATTTCATTGCATTGGTATGAAGTCACATTAAACATGAATATTGTTACTAAATTTATTAAATTATGAATCGTTTAATCCATACTTTCCAAAAAGTCCAATTACATAATAGTATCATATCATTACGATTATTTTTTTATCTCACTTACAAATATTTTTCTCATTGCAACTACATGTTGTGACATTAAATATGCAATTATTAAAAGTACAATTGTCAAATCTTAAATTATGTCTTTTCATTGTCAAATCTAGATCATCATATTTGTGAGTATCCAATTCTTGATTATTTTTTCTTTTGTTAGGCAGAGTAGGCTGGACAGTTGGATTATCATTAAAAGTTAGTTTTATCGCAGGTTTCTCAATGAGCAACTTTTTATTGTTACTAATATCTAGTTTATCTTCAGTCATTATTGGTACAGAAATAAGTTTTTTATTTGCTGTAGTGAAACCGCTGTCTACAGCTTTGGCTGAAAAAAAAGTATATGAGTTTGAAGTAAGATAATATCTTATTATATACGTATATTGGTAAGTAAGTGAGAATTTTTGCTTTACTTACTTGAAATTGGATTAACTTCATGAAGGTTATTAGTGTCATTAATGTCATTAACGTCATAAAAGGTAAAATAGTCGTCAAAGTCTGACCAATTTAAATTAAAATTATCAGTCTCATTCTCAATAGTTACATTCTTACTGGTTGATGGTTTCGGGTAAAAATTTGTTGTACCTTTCTGCATAATTCCATTATAGATCATCTGCCTGTTATGCATTGAATTCTCTACATATCCTTGGGCTATCATATCTGAACGCCATCTCCCTAACTGTTTAATCATTTGCATATTGGCATCGGAATCGGGCAGAAGAGTTGCAGACGTTCTTCTGAAGCAGTGGCCAGTGTATCTTTTAATATTGGGTAGTTGTAAATAAGTAGCAATTCTTTTTGACATTGTTCCCATTGTATGTCTTCCGATGGGTGTTCGAGTACATTTACCTTCTTGATATTGAATAAAAAATCTATCGCTGAAGTTATCAGTGGTCGTAGTGAAATGTATTTTTTAACTGTAGGGTAAAGAAGGTTCCAATAATAAACTGTCCAGGGTAATCATTTTTAGTGTCGATAATAAATATTTATCCTTTAAGTCTTCTACATCTTGAACTCGAAGTTTAGACATTTCATCGCATCGTAAACAGCCACATATTCCAAATATGAGAGCGACCTGTGAAAATTGAAATTAAAGATAATAAATGTTATTAAATAGTGATAACAAAGACGTATTATTTGAAAAGTGAATATGTAAATAATTCATACTTTTATTGCTCAATATACACTATTGGGAGCTTCATTTATAAATTTCTTAATTTCTTCCTATCTTAAAACCTCCTCCGCCTCGGCCATCATATCACATACGCCAGGAAATCCAACTTTCTGGCCTTGGTATATAGGTAATATACTATTGTTTAATTTTATTTATTATTACAAATATGGTCCAACGTACAAAAATGTAGTGTACCTTAAGACACATTAAACATAAATATCAAACATTTGTAAAAACTTATATTCGACATTGTATTTTTCTAAATTTAAATCAAAAATATGAAAGCCTTTCTGTCTTTCTGACAAACCCGCTTGACGTGGTGGTGCAAGTTTAAGTACAGCATCATCAATATCAATTTGAAATTGTTCACCACTTGGACCAGAAAATATATTCCTACGTAAAATTCTCTTCATGTATTGGACCATCAAATAAGGATGCAAGGCACTTACTTCAGCAACATGAATTTTTTACCCGTTATTTTTGTCAGACAAAAATAGCTAAATCTGAAATTTTGACTTCTGTGACTTTAGCCTGATAGTCTTCTATAGAATCAATTTCAAAATCATCTTCAGCATCCAAGTGCGAATCATCATTATAAATAATAATATCTTCACAATTTTCATCTGAACATGATAACGACTGCAACACTTTTTTCGTAACCGTTTGTTCATTTGCTTGTGGAATACTTGTAATGCTTTGTTTACTAGCTTCTATTTCTAACTTTTTTAGTGTATCAGTTAATATACGACATTTGTCTCTTTTCCTTCCTTTTGTAGAAGCAATTCTAGGAGCACCTTGTGGAAATGGACGGACCATTTCTGGGGAAATTACTACGGGTGATACGTATGGAGCAACATTTGGTACTGACCACGTTTCCCTTGATGTGGACGGAGCAGAATTTGATGTAGTTGATGGAATATTGGATAATCTTCCTGACGGACAAGATGAGACTCCTTGTGATGTGAAAAATTCATCATATCGTCTATCAGTTACTGATGATCCCATGAATTCATGTTCTTGAAAGATATTGTCATTCAAGGGCCAAATACCTGACACTCTAAAACCGGATTGAATATTTGTAGGTGTAAATGCTAAAGGATAGGCTATTCCTGATATTTCAGCCACATCATATATTGAAATAGGTTTTCCAGGGTGGCGACGCATCCAATCGGCACATGCTGTGTTGTAGTATGTCTTGTAAGGTCCAATCACGCTCTGATCCAACGGTTGGAGCTTATGGCTAGTGTGCGGAGGTAGGGTAAGCATAACTATTCCGTTCTCTTTTGCCAAATTTATTGCTTCGATGTTAACATGGCTTTGGTGGTTGTTTAGGATTAGAAGCACCTTGTTGGCGAACAGTTCACATGATTTATAAAGTGGTGAAGATACTGTACAAAAATTGTTTTGTTAGACCAGTCGCTAGGGTGAGCAGACCCTATCGAACCAGGAGGAGCACCTTTTATTATGTAATCTTTATAATTTTCCTTCGGAAATATATATATATATAAGGGTGGCACACTGTTTCCTATGGAATTAACACAGGCAATAATGGTAACATTTACGCCTATTTCTCCTGAAGTTGCGCTTCCAACCTGCATCATCCCTTTACAGGCCAATATTTTATCTGAAACCAAAAACAATACTGTAACAGCATCTTGAAAATGTTCTGACGATGGCAAAAACAAGAATAAATGATTGGTTGACTAATGTGTGGTCAGGTTATAAACGGTAAAATTATGTACTCTGAGTTTCTGCTTAAAATAAAGTGAGGAAGCATACATCCTTGGACATAATTGCACTGCCTGCAGATCCATTGCCAATACATGACAATTGCTTTTAGCGCCATTTTCTTTTTTTGCTTTTCCAATAATCTATCTTTGTTTGCAATGTGTGTTTCATATTCTTGTTGATTTAGATTGTTGGTCTGAAAACTTCAACGCACGTCGCTCTTATCTATTCTTGACTGAAATAGTCCAATATTCTTTTGTTCTAGCACTTCATCGAAAACGCAGTTGCTAAGAGGTTTCCCTTTGCAGCACGAGACATATCTTTTGTACAGTTCCGCTTTTTTTTCACCAAGATTATCTTCAAGGTACTTTTTCTTTGGATCTGTTCTACAATAGTGGGAAGGTAACTTTGGTAGTTGATCAAACCAGGCATCCAAAAATGTCTTTCTCTCGCTTGTCTTAGGAGCCCTATTATCATTACGTCTTGAAATTTTCTCTTCGTTTGCTTCAACCATTCCATGTTTTCCTGATTTACACTACTCCCTTTTGCTCCACTCCCCGAGGCACAGGGTATTTAGAAACATTGTCTTGCAAACGCGATACTTTTTATTTTCAAGCTTGAGATAATAAAATAAGGTTTCTGACTTTTGCGGAAGCTTATTCTCAGTTTTTCTTCTCTTGGGCTCCGATTTTTCTATATTATTAATAACGAATGTTTTCTTTTGGTCCCAGGACAAATCTTTTCAAAATTTAATAAAAATTTGCATTCTTTCTGCCTCTGTAATTCTGTCACATTGATAAATTTTATTTTTTTTATTATGTTTTCCACTACATCTCTTTTTAAGCTGCCTTTTATCTCTCACTTTATCGTTCTTCCAATTCCCGTTTCTTCTTGTAAAACCTGAATAATTTTCTCCTTCCATGCGTTTAATTTGATTCTTCTTCCGTTTCCATCCATTTCGGTCTACAGATCGTCTTTTAGATCTACTCTTTCCTTCGTTAGGTTCGTCATGCAGCTCGTTTTGTGTAACTCCTTCACTGTTTAAACTACTATCGGAGGTTTCATCCATACTTTCCTCTGAACTTTCATGACTTTCAGCTTGGTCACAATCTGGGTCCAAATACCGTTGTTTTCCAGCCTGACATTTATTTTCCCAAGAAATGGGAATAGTTTTATTGTTTGCCTTTGCAAAATCAAAAGCAAGAACCCGAAGAGCTCGACGAGTAAGACCATAATGCATCTGAGATGCTGTGACGAGATAGTCGCACAAGCTTTTTTTCTTCATCTTCTGGAAAGACTTTTTTAACGGAACAATTTTCGTAAGATTTGTAAGTTTCGTCTGGTTCACATTTAAGCAAATATCTCTTTAAAGTGGATCAAGACACTCTGAATTCTTTAGATGCAGAATGCACTGAAATATTATTATTTCTTACAGCATTTTCAGCAAGTTTTAATGCAGAAAGATCGGGACATTTCCTCTTTACACCTAGCTTACTTCTTGGCATATGGAAAAAAAATGTTTTGAAAAATACATGTCGAAAAAAAAAGACTAAAAATATTTTCAACCTAAAGTGCGTACCTTGAGCCATGGCTTGTACGTTAGACCAGGCCCAAGGTACAAAACCCACGCACAAGCCTAATACATTTCAAGAAAAAATATAATTTTAACATAGGAATAAAAAACAAAAATGAAATGCTGCATACTAGCAAAATGATTTGGTAACATATGTATATTCAACGTGAAGCAAGTGAAGACTGTGTAGATACCTAATGAAAGTAATTATAAAATATTGAAGACATTTCAAAACACTTACTTTTAGAGACACATAAAACAACCATCTGCTCACAAGTCGACGGTTCAACTGATCTCACTTTAATAAAGAGGCGAATATCGGTGGTCAATATGTTAACTAACTACGGAGTTTGACGAAGATTTAGGCGCCTAATTTAAAATTATGCTACTTGCCCAAGGTACAAGGTAGTTCAACGTACAAGCCTCTCCCCTATTTAAGAGTGAAGGTATAGATGAATATTTGAGAATGCTTCTTATTTTTCAAACGAGCTAATGTTTCAACCCATCAACATTTTATATGTCAAACAAAACTTTAAAAAAATGAGTTGGATCGGTTGCGTCTGATTTATTCTTCATAGATATCGATAAAATTATTATTACTAAACACAAAACTTTATTGTATATAGACAGAATGACAGCATGCAATTTTGAGTGATATAAAGTTATTACTGAACATCATCACTTGTCAATAAATAAAATTAGCAAAGACGCGTTTATCTTCAGTGAAGAATGTGATACAAAAACCCATGACGATACAGATATTTCTTGTAGCATAGTTTACTTACGGATTAATTTTATGACGGTCGTCCAAAATTGGTCAATGTATAGCCCATTCAGTATTAAAACCGTTGCAAGTCATATCTGTCATAACTGTACTATGTTGCCAAGCCCTTGAAATGAGAATCTAGTATATGTCAAATGAAGTTTATCAAATATTCTAGGTTAGGTTTAGTTATTGATGGTTATTGCGTGCAAAGAAACTTCGACTCATTTCAGTTACATACAGAGATGTTACATATAAAATTTTAATTTGTATGTTAACCGTACAGCACTAAGAAATTCTTATTTTAAAAACTATGGAATTATTTTTAGCACTAAAAAGGTATGTACGGAATAGTTAACACTTTTATTTGTATGTTTATACCACATACTTAATTAGTTAGAAGTTATGGAACTATTCTAGTATTTAAAATGCATGTATATATAGTATGAAGGAAAAAATATTAGCTAATATAATTTTTAGGTTACCATTACCTAAGTACATGTTGGCTTCTAAAATGTTGTCTCTACAATATGAAAGATTGATGTAAGGTTTACAGACATCCTATAAATAAAAAAGTTCTGATAACCTGGATCTACCTCCTTTTTGAAGGTAGGCAATTTTATTTTATATTTTGTTGAAATAAATCTTAAATTTTTTTTAGAAAAGCCGGGATGTGAAGCTTTAGTGTGTAGGTCATTCTCAAAAAGGAAAATCATCCTGAGATATATGATCATTGTACATAACAAAAGAAAATTGTGCAGCAAGCACCACCACAGCTCAGAAAAGGAGAGCAAATCCATTCTATTCTCCGAGTGAAGGTATATGCAAATGATTGACTAAATCGTAGCACTGAAATCAATCAATACATATTATAATTATCAGTATATTGGTGAATTATTTATCACTCCATCATCTTCTAATCAATCCAAATTTATATTTACCATTTTGTTTTAGCTCTCCAGCATCTACCGCAACTGAAAGTATTGCTAATAAAACGATTGATCGAATGAGCCGTTTCAATTCAATAAAAACTATTAAATTAATTCTTTGTAGTTTTTATAAAACTTTGTGATATACACATTTACCTTTAGAAAATGCTGCCTGAATTACTTATTTTGAATATCATGATTAAAATAAAATAATAAATAATGCCACCCCAATTTTTATGGAATTGTTTTATTAAAAAGAAACATTGCAAATTTATAAATTAGTTACTACACCGAAAAGTTTGTAATACCATTTTTTTATAAGGTAGAACAATAATTGTCAAATAGAAATCTTTCAAATTTGAGAGGTTCACGGACAAACCAGTTCCAACCTGCAACTTCTGGAATGCATCTATCGGCTTGCTTGGCAGTAGCCAGTATTAACTCAATAGGATTTTTAAAAAGATGGTAGGTAATACTTTGTGACTATACTGTCATATCCACAATGTATTTTGTTGGGGGATTTGTTTCTGAAAAAAACATTCATTGAAAGGGCAGTATTCAAATAACCAATTCTTTTCTTTTCAAATATACCTATATTATTATTTTTGTAAAAATAAAAGTAAAACAGCATTTATTGTCTATTAGGTATAATTTGAAGTAAGAATTTTGAATGTATTAAACTAGTTGTGTAGTCTTCTGAATTCTAACATATAATTTGCTATATCACTGTTCAAATACAGTTTGTATCTACTTACTAGGCTGTAATATAAATAAGCTCAGCTTCAACATTTTTTGTTGATTGAATTCTATATTGTGTCATTAACCTAATATTATCGAAAAGCATTGTCCATAATAAGAAAGATTCAATAGTAAGTAATTGGTTTTCAAACCATTTAAAAACATGTTCTTCATTCATTTTCCCATGATAATAACTCATCTGAGATTCATATAAAAATATACTTTCTGCTCCATCAATATAACCATTTTCATTCTCAGCATGTAATACAAAATATATAGAATAAAAACAATTTTGCATTCTAAAATTTCACATTATCATTGTAACATACCTTTTGACATGAATGCAGCTTACAGCACCATTTTGGAAAATTCAGGATTCATTAATAAAAACAAATGTATACAGTGGTTTATTTTTGTTGAAAGTTCCATAAGTCCTCTTTGTGGATGTGTATCATATTTTAGTGAACTACTCAGGAACATTCTACATATAATATATAATAATTATTGTTCTTTCTCCAATTACTGCAGTAACATTCCTAAAGTGACATGATTATCTATAAAAAAATGTCCATGTATAATTGCCAAGTATTAAGAATAATGTAACAGAATATAATAAATACAGTTGATTGGGTATAATATTGAACTTATACATACTTGCTTCATAAACGCTGTAAATAGTATCAGGAGTAAATGCATCAACTATTGCAGTATTATTAAGTTTCATTTATACGTTTTTTTGGATGTGACTTTAACTTTGATAACTCATTACTGCTTGTGAAAAATTACTCACAGTTCTTTGCAGTTTTTGTCACAACATAACCCCAAAAATGTCAAGACGTCAACTGAACCTGAAATAAACCATTTTAATCGCGGCAACAGCGCGCATTTTTGCCAACATAAAAAGTTTTTATTAAGACTGACGTTAGTTTGAGTTTAATATTTAATTAACCTACGAGCTGTATTTGATATGAAATTAATTACGAAACCTTTCTTTAAACATATATGTATATTCTTCAATACAATGCGACCTACAAATTTCAATATTTATTGAGTTTAGAGAGGCTTAACATAGTGATTGACAGATGATTGACAGCAGCAATCGAATGACATGATATAAACGAACGTCTCTTTTTCGACACTTTGATGACGTGCAACGGTTTTTGTACTGAACGGGCTATATTAAAAAACATATACGTTGTATTTCAAGAAAGTTCAACCGTCAATATTTGCTACTCGACAAATAATGATCACACTATTCACTAAACGTCTGTTGTATAATATTTTTAACGCATTGTGCTCCTTTGATCCCACATATTTCATGAAAGGCTTTTTCTATATTTGTTACTATTAGTTATACTATCCAGTATAGTCACTGAAATGATTCACCGGAATAAACGGTCCTTGAAGAATCACGATTCTAATTGATACACCAGGTACATTATGATTCGATTTAATAATCGTTTTATTCAAAACATTCAAGTTGCATGAAGCACTTTTTTCCATAGGAAGTTAGGAAAAATAACTTCAATTTGCAAACTGCACTTAAGAACCTGACATGACCAGTTATGTCTACTGTAAATAATTTATGGAATATAACAACCCAAATTCTCTTATGTTTGAGGAGAACAAACAACTCCGTACTCAAAAGGGTCGTTATAGTAACTTTTGTATTATGGACATGAAGATTGTATATAAGGTATACTGGTCCTTGACATTTCACTTAATCGATTTTATTAAAGCTACGTCAATTTTCTTATTTTATATATTCATAAAAACCACTAGTGTCCGTACGCTACAACTTGGATTTCAATTCTAAATCCATATCGCATATACAGATTTCGAGAAAGTTTATTAGGTTATACTCTTTACACACGTACGACAAGGGTAATATGAACAACACTACTTGAAAGAGAGAGCTAGGAATTGTTCGCTGTGTGAAACTCACAATTAGATCAGTCCCCCTCTACCAAAACAGGTGGGCGTGTGTTCTTTGCTCTTTTTACTTTTAACCGTTGTCTTGCCAATGGTACTTATCTATAAAAGTTATTGCCAATTTTTGTCTATCGTTGTTTTAAAATTTTCAACGGCATTTTATGTTAAATACCAATAATAACATTTGTCACACTCCCACCTTGTTTGTAAAGGGGACTGATCTAATTGTGAGTTTCACACAACAATTCTTGTCTCTTTCTTTCATATAATCCTTGTCGTACTTGTGTAAATCGTATGACCTATTAAACTTTTTCGCTATCTGTATATTTTTTATTGTAATTACTTTCGACATAATTTGTTTCACTCCAATTATATAAGTAGGTAGTTGAAACACTACAGACAGTTGAAAATCCATGTTGGTCACTTTTTACATGCAAGGATCAATACATGATGTAATAAAATTGATTTCAAATGCCATCAGAAAGAAACAAATCTGAAATCACCAGTAACTTGACAAATGTCGGTCAAGAACTTTCTGATGCTCCAACAAAATTTTATTACAGAAATAAAGTCAAGATTGCAAGTGAAAACCAAATGCATAAACACAGAATTAACTATAAAAGGAACAAGGAAACAAAAAAGCTAGAATTAATACCCTAAGAGCCAACATAAAAATCCACAAAACCAAAAACAAAGTCATTAAGCACTCAGTTTTACACAATAAAGCAATAACAAGACCACCGTCAAAACTTAATAAATCGTTTTTGGCTTGAAGGTCCGTCCCTTATTTTATTCAAAATAAATCTCTGCTGATTATCCCGAATTTGTATGTGTTGTGAAGTTTGATTTCCTGAACAAAATCGTCCATGTTCACATTTTAGTCCTACGAATAATTCTCACAATAAAGAACAGGTTGGTAAGTAGCTGTTTTTCAAAAGAAATATCTTGCTTAGGAAAACCTTTTTATTATAAATATTAGTAGCTACGTTGACCTATTTCCTTAAGGAATCTTGGGATATTTGCAGACTTTAGTTTGGGTAAGTATCCCTTATCTATCTAGTAGTTGTGCTACCCTTCTTCCAATTCCGCAAGTATGTGAATGGAGGTTTTTTCTTTCATCCCACAGAACCTACATTCTTCTTACTCTACTAATTTGAGCTTTTTGAGGTGCAGTGTCCTGTTAGGACATCTGTCAAAACTCTTAGTGAAGACCTACTAGATCTTTCCGGAGATCAAATCTTCTTTTCTTTTCGGCGTCGTCCCTTTCTCCCAATATTACATTGTAGCCGATACCACAAAAGGGTTCCGGTCCACAAAAAGGTGTTTTAACCCATCTGTTTGCTAGTTTATCCGCTTCTATTCCAGTGTTTCCTGGAATACACAGTAATGTGACGATACTGTTCTCGCCTAATTTATTAACCCTTCCTAGGCATTCCCATACCATTTTGAAACTGATTACACAAGAACTCAGTGCTTTAATGTCTGCTTGACTATTCGACATGGTGATAATCCTTTGCCTTCCATATCTTTCATCAATATTGAACTGGTAACAATTCCGATTGAAAGATACTTTCAGAATGTTTGGCTCCTGGCCCGTACACTCCTATCCCAGACCCTTCTATTGCTTTTAAGCCATTTGAATGGCGTTTTTTCAAAGTCTGATGATGGTGTTGGGGTCACATTCCTTCTTGTTACTGAATATTATCGAAATGTGAAGTTTTACTCTGTCATAACTTTTACTAAAAATAATAGAGGTATCAAATTTCTGACTATTAGTTGATCACCGTGTATTTTAGCATTTGTTTTTTTAGAGTCAAATTTTTGTATCTCATCTCAGAGTATCTCACATTGTTAACTATTTATAATAAATAGTTTCAATGATGAAGTATCTCCAAATAATATAATTTTTTTAACATTATCCAGAATTCTAAGGAATTGTGTATCTAGTCAAAAATTTCGAAATCAATAAACAACGGTTTCAATTATTTCTATTTCCAATAGCTCATGAGGTGTTTTAAACGTCATTCGTTTTGCTCATCTATACCGAAAAACACATTTCGAATCCAGGAATTTCTCACCAACCTGAAGCTTAATGACGAATTTACACGAAGGCAGTAGTTGAAACAATTGGCTAAATTTAGCCGATAGCACTAGGTTTGTTCCAGCAACGAAATCCAAACAAGTTGGTAACATGAAAATTGTGCGCATGATTGTTACGGACATTTTATGCTGGAACTTAAAATAAACATATGGCATATTTAAATTTAAAGCAGATTTTGAAAACATGGTGCATCATAAATACGATAAATTCAGAAAAATAAGAAGTTTAATAACTTTTCACAAATAAAATACAAAACTTAAAATTATTCCTTAAAATCTTAAAAACAGAAATCAAAAAATATATTTAAAATGATGTAAATTATTTTACATTTAGTTCTTCAAAATTGTAAAATATTACGGTTGAATCTCGTCTTGACATCGAATACTTTTTTAAAATTCCTATAATATTCTCCTTATTGCATGGAAGTATCAAAAATCTTCTTTTTAACTTGCTTAATTTTTTTTAGTTCAGTTTCATTATTTGTGTATTCGTTTTACCTTTTTCTTACTTGTTTTACAGATTTTTGTGCTTGTCTTTCAGATTTTTTCGCTTCTCTTCCTCAAGTTCTTCTATTCTACTTTTCTCCAGAGTCTCTGTGTAGATCCTAGATTTTCCTTTGTTGACCCTAGGCCGTCTAATAATTTTGGGTTTCTGTGTTTTTGGGAAAGTCCTTACAGCCTCAGGAGTAATGACGTTTTGTATTTATTGTTTCTTCTTTATCTGGTGTAGTTTCTCCCTCAACTAGTGTAATTTCTTTCTCAGCTGGTGTAGTTTCTCTGGCAGCTTGTATGGACGTCTTATCTATTTGATGATCATTTGCTCCCTGATTAGTTACTAAATGTACAGGTTCATTATAGACATAGATGGCATCAAAATCAGTGTCATTAAACGATGAGGAATTAAGAGGCCAAATATTTCATAAGTGAATTTGTTATGTTACTTGGGGAAAATGTGTCCAAAAACGGACGTTTCGTCAGTTTTGGGATCAGCTTGACAGTAATAGTTCTTCCAGGGTTACTTGACATCCAGTCATTATAAGACAACACATCTACTTTCAAGTAGCCCAAAAACCCCAAGATATAGTGGCTGGAGTTTGTGAGATGTGTGGGGAGGGAATGACAGGAAAACAATACCATTATCTCTGGCATACGAAATCGCTGCTAATGTAACATGCGACTCGTGATTATCCAATAAAACCAATATTTTATTTTTTTATTACATTTAGTATGCTTGACAACATGTTCTAATGTTTTAACAAATAAGTCGCCTGTCATCCTCCCAGACTTATTTCCGAACGCAACACTTGAAGTTGGACTGTCCTCTAAATAATCTTGTATGTCTCGCACCCTTCGACATATATACACTGGTGGGAGTGCCTTACCTGTTCCTCTGATTATGCCAACGATGGTGGGGAATTAGCCCTCTTTCAGCAGATGCTATGAGGCCTACTTGTTTTTCCCCTTTGGAGCAATAACTTTGGGTGGATTGAGAACAGTTGAATCTCCAGTTTTATCTAAATTATAGATTTGTTCAGAAGTAAATTTGTACTTGTCTAAAACCTTTCTATAATTTTGAAAAAATTCTTCCACTCTGGTCTCATTAAAGCCAATTCCTCTTGCTAGGCTGATGTTTTCTGGATTACGTAAAAATAGAAGAGATTTGTGCCTTTTCATAAATCCATACAACCAGTCAATTCCTGCTTTTTTATTAGAATCCCATTTATCTGGATACATTCAATCAGGTAACACTTTTGCATATTCATAAACAAATCCCCTCAGTTGATCACGAGTCAAACCATAATTAATGTTTGCGCACTGTGTGATATACTTGACTAGCATATCCTCCTGTGAAGTAGAAAAAAATGCTTCTGGTAGCGTATTTCTTTTTTTCTTCCGTGTCACTTTGATATCCATCATCTTCTCTCTCCAAATACTCCTCTGCAGTCATTTTTTCTTAAATATTGACTGCAAAGTCGTCCTACTTATTCCAAAAATTCTGGATGCTTCTCGCTGACCCAAATTTTTTGATAAAATTAGTCACAGAGCATTAGTTATCACTTTTTCATCTAAATCAGCCCTGTTGGTCTTTGGTTTATAATTTCGCACCATCTGAAAAGAATATTTTCCTATGATACATTTTTAATATACTATCTGGGGCACGTTCGACCACTGGCCGATCCTGCCCCATCGAGGGCAAATTAAATAGAAATTTTAGTACTATAAATAGGAAGTAAATTTTGAAATGAACACTATAATTAATAAATAAATAATTTTCAAAAGTTAAGTCATACTCGAACTGGTAAAAAACTCGCTTAAATATTTTCTTAGCGATTTCATTATTAAATAAAAAACCTATTCAACCGTTCACGTAATTTAAGACCACCTTGAACTATGAATTACTTTTCAAAATCAAAATGTAGTTTTTTGTATCCTTTACATCAATAATGTATTTTTAGAATTGAAATTATTTTTATAACTATTCGGTTTATAGATCTAATTATAAAACGCTTAGATCTGGCTCGTTCATTTCTATTAGATGTATTATTTTATATCCGCATTCCTAGTAGGTGTATTGAAATGCATTTTCTGTTTTAATATTATTAACAATTACGTCTGTTGTCAAGGCCATATATTTACCATAAAACACATGATTGAGAGTATCATAATAGTAATAGTATGTAGTATTCAAAAATGTAGAAAAAGCCTTCGACAGTATTTCGAGTATTTTTTTTCGGGCCGAGATGGGAAACTCATGTTCGAATTGGTCCAGGACCCGAACAGTGTTGGACTCATCTCCAAGGGGATGCCTACCAACCAAACCCACCTCAAACTCGCTGTTGCCCCCGCCTCGGAATCACTACCCTAGCATACTTCGAGACGAGCGGCGGTCCCTCGCACACTATCCGCTCACACCGTCGTCTTCTCACCGGAAGACAGTTTGGAACTGTTTAAAACACAGTGGGGTCAACGAAGAACTAAGGACTAACATAGCTTATACTAATGCACAAGAAACTATATTAGAGCAAATATTGCAGAGTCTCAACAGTTTGTAACTAGGGAAGGTTTAGGACGAGGAGGAGTACTAAGCACTACTATATTCAACGTAATACTAGACGATGCATGAAGGAAGTCAAAACAAAAGCCAAGAAACTGCTGGTTGGCTACAGAAATCTGGAACCAACCCACATAACTGAAATTACCTTCGCAGACGATTTAATGATATGTGCCACGAATCAAAAGGATCTGCAAAACAATTTAGAACTATGGTATGGAGCGCTGAAGAAAAACAACCTGAAAATAAATGTAAATAAAACAAAAATAATGGTGGTCGGTAAAAACGAAGTTCAAACTGTTGTTAGTCTAAGCGATGAAGAAACAGAGCAAACGGATAACTTAGGTGTCTTAATAAACAAAAACGGGAAAAACGGAGCGGAAATTAACAACAGAATAGAAAGCGGACAAAACTAATCGTTTACAAAACAATATTCAAGCCGATCCTGATTCATGGTTGTGAAAGTTGGGTACTCACAGAACAACAAAAAAGCAAAATACAAGCGATTAAAATGAAATTTCTTCGGAGCATAAAGGGCACCACAAAAAAAGATAGGGTGAGAAATGATGAGGTTAGAAAGGAATTGGAGGTCGAGCCGATCATAGTATAGAACGTCAACAATTAGACATACGATAAGAATGGACAGCTCGAGACAAGTCAAGTCGATACGGCATATCAATAAAAAAAAGATTTAAAGGCAGGCCTAGAAGAAAATGGGATGATGTAATAGCTGTAAGAGCTTGAAGGAGGGGAAAGATTTCGCACACAATGGAAGAAGCTGGGCAGAATTTGTGTATAGAATAAACTGAACCATTTATGTACAAACCTTATTATGTATCAACAAAACACCTTAACACCTTCGGGTATACTAAGTATGATTATAAGGTAATGAACCATTTATAGACACTTAACCATTTATGGACACCAGCCTCTTTCTTAAGCATTATTAAAAAAACGGACCAAAATTAATTCAAAATTTTCATTTCTGTAACTTCCTGATGTAGTTTTTTTTTCGGGCCGAGATGGGAAACTCATCAGGACCCAAACAGTGTTGGCCTCATCCCCAAGGAGATGCCTACCAACCAAACCCACCTCAAACTCGCCGTTACCCCCGCCTCGGAATCACTTCCCTAGCATACTTCGAGACGGGCGGCGGTCCCTCGCACACTCTCTGCTCACACCGTCATCTTCTCCCTCCTATCACTCCTGCCTCTCATGCCATATCGAGTCCTTCTCTCCCCCTAACCATGCTCTCTACTTCTCCACTCACCTCCATCCATTCCTCCCCCCCCCTCAACATTATCACCACCATGTTTTCCCAGTACACCGCCTCCCCTAGTTTCCTCTCCAACTGCTTCAGCACTTCCTCGTTCCTCCAGCATCTAAACACATGCCCCACATCATCCTCCACTTCACACCTCTCGCACACTCCAGTCTCTCGTTTCCCAATCTTGTGTGTGTGTGCTTCCAGTTACTAAAACCCAGTTATTAGATTCTGTGCAAGAAATTATGCATTAATCGAAGAAACTTGAAACTTTTGAAAATATTAACAGACCAAGTGATAAGTGGTACCGTCGGTTCCTTAAGCGACATCCGCAAATTTCTCCTAGGATTTGTCAAACTCTGATTCCAAGTAGAGAAAGTATATCCGATGACCAAATTAGAAGCTGGTTTACAGAAGTCAAAAACTACTTAATATCGCAGAATCTTTTTGATATCACGAACGACTCCAAAAGAGTCTTCAATACAGATGAAAGTGCCTTTTACTTATCCCCCAAATCTGACAAAGGTATGGTAAAAAGTGTATATACTGCAGCTGGTGATAAAAAGGAAAATTTGACGGTTTTAGTTACTACAAACGCGGCTGGGAATATGGCTCCATCCTATGATTGTTTTTTCATATACTTGAATTCCCGGACTTATTGCTTCAAGTGTTCCATCTGAATGGGGCATTGTAACTTCAGAAAATGGTTGGATGTATGCCGCCACGTTTTATGAATATATCTGCAACGTCTTTAATCCATGGTTAGTAGAACAAAATATAGAGAAACCAATTATACTTTTTTTGGATGGCCATGTATCACACCTAACTCTTCACTTATCTAATTTCTGTGTCGAAAATGGGATAGAGTTAGTTGCTCTTTACCCAAACTCTACTCACCTATCACAGCCGCTAGATGTGGCGGTGTTCAGACCACTAAAAGTGGCATATAAAAAGGAAGTTGAGAAATGGAGAATGGATAATCTAGGTAACAAAATGCAAAAGCAACATTTTCCTCAAGTTTTGAAAAAAGCACTGAACCAAATAGCTGAAGATACCGTCAAGAATGGATTTCGTGGTACTGGATTATGTCCTTTTGACGCCAAAAGTGTGCATTTTGAAAAAATTTCGAAAAAAATGGTTTCTCATACAACTCCTATACAGCAAAAGGAATCTTTAAAAAACATACAAATTTTACAGGGCCTTGAAGAAAAAATTACACTACATATGTTGGAAATATTCAAAAAATGTTTCGAAGACAACCTGAAGTGGAATGGAGCTGTTGAAGACACAAGCCTTTTTGAAATATGGAGTTATTTCAATAATAATGGAAGTAATCAAGCAGAAACAAAAACCAACGAACAATTGGACACCCAGGACCCCCAGAATATTAATAAGCAACTGACTGAAGATAGAGAAGATAAAGTTGAAACACACAACAAAAACAATACTCAGCAACGAAAAAATAAAGTCACACCACCACAGGAAATGAAGCAACAAAAGTAACCGAAACAGAACAAGAAAATGGCACGAATTTAGAAATACTGGCTACTCTCATGGGCACTTAAACTGCAATGTACCGACACCGACATATAACACAAGAAATAATGAAGTTTCTGGAAGCTCTGAAAACGAAGAAGAGTGGCAGGAAAGTGGCAGCAGTTTGGATGATGTAGAAATATTTGAAAATGAGCGAACATTCTGCGAGACTGCACAGACTGACTGTTGGAGATTATATTTTGGTGTTAGGTGGCAAAAGAAATAAAACTTTTTTCAAATATGTCTGCGTAGTACAGAGGTTATTCAAGGAAGAAGTAGAAGTAATGTTTATGAAATCAGTTAAAGAAAAAAAGTGTTTTATTTTTAATGAAAAGGACATATCTTGTGTTCCTCAATCAATATTAGGCATTTTGCCAACACCTAAAGTTCATGGAACAGGAGAAAGACAAAATCATTCGCTGATATATATGAAGCTTAGAGCGTATTTTTTATGTTTTTTGTCAAAAATAAATGTTTATTATTTCTTTCTGTTCTAGCTTTATTTGGTTATATTTAGTATTTAGTAAAAAAAACTGTCCATATATGGGATGTCGATAAATGGTTCTCCTTAAAAATTTGATGTCGGTCATTGGTTTTTGTGGCATTTTTTTTTCAAAAGAAAATAATAAAAAACTTGGAAAACAGAATTTCATATTTAGAAATTGACAACGGGATATTTAAGCAATATCATACAAATAGGACAAATTCCCGAAAGAACTTTGATTTGACCATACACAATTAAAGACAAATTTTGTTCCTAATAGTGTCGATAATTGGTTGTCTACTTTATATACAGGCTGTTTCACGACGAACTTACACCATCTATATATTGGAGACTACTCACACGATTTCTATAAAAATTGGCACAGATGGGGACCAATAAGTTATGGCGAATTTATGGAAAATATTTTGACATACATGTCACCTCCGGTTATACCGAAAGTGAACGACAACTGCAATAATAAGGTTGAAATAAATAATATTTTTGAGTACATGTTAATATCTCAAAAAACGCTCAGGATTGGGTATAGGGAAGTGAACATAAACTGCCCCAATTTTCGGCCGTAGAATTGAGTAAAAGAATAAAAATATCGTTGTTTCATTTGAAAAAAATAAGATATTTAACATTTTTGAACTTTTCATAACTTTTTTACGAACCCTGTATACAAAGAAGGAGTTTTCGACATGTCACCAATTACATTGATAGTCCCAAATCAACCCAAAAAGTTGTTTTTCATTTGGTTTTGGGGATGTTCACACAGAATTTCAATATGAAGGTATGCACCTATCAATTTTTTATTAAAAAAAATTAATATATTAATAAGTATAAATATTTGATACCTATAAGGTATTCTACACGAAAATTTAATATAGAGAGTACATTTAAAATAACAAAGTTGTCGTCCACTTTCGGTATTACCGAAAGTGACATGTATGTCAAAATATTTTCCATAAATTTGCCATAATTTGTTCTCCATCTTTGCCAATTTTTATAAAAATCGTGTGGGTAGTCTTCAATATATAGATAGTGTAAACTCGTCGTGAAGCGTAGTATACATATACGTCTGTTGTCGCCATACAAAGACTGATTGTACAATCTCATAGGGACGAGTTTGTTACGTTCTCTAAGGATCTTGCCCTTTGTTCTGACATATTAAAAAAAATTGCCTATTCATATTTTATAGTGCTCATGTAATTTATTATTAAAGTTCCATTATCCTGTTCTCCTCTGTTCAAATTGATAAAACCTACTAATATAATAGTACGGGCTTCGGTTGCTAATTCTTGTATATTAAATCAAGGTTTTAAGCTGCAAATACGCAATGTTGTTTTATTTTGGACCATAAACTCTTTGTGGGTCGAAAAAAGTAGAGATAAAACACATATTTGTTTTGCTTTCCTAAGTCAAACAGTTTTGTAAACATTTTAAAATTATTACCACAGTACGTTTTATTATCAAACAAACCTGAAAAAAAAAAGATGTAATAAAAATACCATCATTTCGATTTTTATTTTTACGAGCTCTTCAGAACAGATAAGAACTATTTTAACGGTTATAAGGAGTATTTTATATAGCAGTTTTAGGTGGCTGTTTTTTCACATTGCACAATGAAATTTTCTGAATTTTTTAAATAACTGCATTCGCAATTAAGTTAACAACTCATGTGTCGGGGCTTCAATGTAGTATTGGCAATAAAATTATGTTTTAATCCAAATAAAGACCGTTATTACAAATTTATTTATTGGAAGGATTGAAAACATGACAAGTACAAGTATCTCTTAATAAACAGATTATATTCTTGAAATTTACCAAAACTATTACGGTTCTTGAACATTCTAAAATACTCTTTTCTGCTTCATTAATTTGTAGTTTATAGTTTTAAATGCCATAGTTTCAGAAACCATTCTTCATTTTTTTTTGTTATTTTCTGGGTAATTGAGCAACCATTTTTTTATTTTCGTTTTAACGTGTCAGGGCACAATAAATCTTTAAGGTCTCAGTGAATGTCACCCCAGTTTACGTATATATAAAAAATAGCAATATATATTTTTCAAATTTGTCCCTATTTGACACTTATAGAAAATTAGACCATTTTTTGAGAATTCATGTGTTACGTTTAGCACATCTAGTAGGTTATTTAGATACCTACACAATCAAGTCATCAGTGAAATTACCCTCGAGATACCTTTGCTGAACTTATTTAATTTTTCGAATTTATCTGTAACTAAAAAGTAGGATGGGAATCACTAATAATCAAATTAAACTCGAAACAACCCATCAAATACGGTGCAGATATTAAGTCTTACCCCCCCCCTAGGAAACTCCGTTATTTAAGACAAAGATGAAAAATCCTCAAGTCCGTCAATTTTTATTTCAATCGAGGTGTTTTATAACATAAGAAAATTTCCTCCCCTCTTACCCCCTACACTTGACAGCTACCCCCTCAGATTTTTTTAATAGCAAGGGGGGTCGTGCGATACTTGATACTTTGTTGGAAAGGGTTTGAAAAGTAGAACTAGAAATTTTGGATGAAACAATTAATTAATAAAAATTATCAAAAAATAATGTATTACCTTAATATCTTTAAAATTAATGGGACTAAACAAATTATCCTAGAGAAAACTTTATGTACAGGAGATGCTCGAAATGTTCTCCATTTACTTCCTGGCAGAAGTAGATCTTTTGATTCGTTACCTCCCTAACCCTTTGTATGGTTTGAAGATCAATCATATTACATTCTTCGATTCTTCTTTGACAAAGTTCAGAAAGTGTCGT
Organism: Lochmaea crataegi; assembly: GCA_947563755.1. Classification (NCBI taxonomy): domain Eukaryota; kingdom Metazoa; phylum Arthropoda; class Insecta; order Coleoptera; family Chrysomelidae; genus Lochmaea; species Lochmaea crataegi. Next base: position 20,650,328 of record OX387422.1, on the reverse strand, counting down.
CAAATGACTCACATACACTTTGGTTTTAAGGATTTTCACTTTATATGGATGAAATTTCTGCTATTTCAAAATGTTTAAAAAGGTCGTGTGACTTACTTAGCATTCGCTAGCAACATTTCTAACTGAACTGGATGGATTTACTACAAATTGAGATAAACTATCTAAATGTTTTTCCTCGGTATTTTTTTACCATCCCGTTTCTTGTTTTCGACAGAACCAGTTTCAAAAATTTTTGTGACAAGTTCATAGTAATGTCGATCACTTGGACGATCTGGAAAACGTTCATTAAATATTCTCACAGCTTCACTAAATATTAGAATTGCTTCACATGTTTCTGCTAAACCTTGAGGCTGTACCATTTTGATTGTTGTGGATATTAAAAATTTATAGGTAAAGGACTACAAAAAGTCACCAAATTGCAAGTGTTAATTTACTTTGTTCTTGTCAATATTCTTTACAATCAATTATTGATAAATGCTTGGTTTTTTTGACATCTATCAAAAACTACACTAACCTAACCTAACCTAACCTAACCTAACCTATCCTAACGCCAACTAGATTATTTAAAAAAAAGTGTTCTAACCACGGTACGTTCTAACAATACAATATTATTTATTCCGAAAAAATAAATTGGTATAAGCATTCAAGAATAAAAATTAAAGAATTTTTGTTATATCGAGTGTCCCAAATTGTTATATCGCAAAGTGTGGATCCTAAACCAATAAATCGTTATTAACAAACAGATAATTGAGATTAAAGCAAAGTGTGATACATTTTTGAGTTCTGCTTGTCAAACCCTTCCCATCGAACTATCGCACGACCCCCTTGCTATTTAAAAAAAGGTGAGCGGTCGTCTTGCTTCTTATGCATAATAGAATGACCATTTTTCGTGAATTTTTCACCATTTTTCAAAAATTTTGACAATTTTTGACAGTTTTTGACGAATTTTGACAATTATTGACCGTCTTTGACAGTTATTGACCATTTTTGACAATTTTTCAAAAATTGTGATATATTTGGCAATTATTGACCATTTTTTAAAAATTTTGCAAATTTTAATAATTATTCACCATTTTTGACGATTATTCACCAATTTTGACAGTTTTAACAATTATTGATCATTTTTGACAATTTTTCGAAAATTTTGACTATTTTAGACCATTTTTCCAAATTTTAACAATTATTGACCATTTTTAACAATTTTTGAGCATCTTACAGGTTCTGACAATTATTGACCATTTTTGACAATTTTTCAAAATTCTGACCATTTTTCAAAAAATTTGAAAATTTTTAATAATTATTGACCACTTTTCACAGTTTTTTATAATTATTGACCATTTTTTCAAAATTTTGACAATTTTTGACCATTTTTGACAATTTTTCGAAAAATTTGACCGTTTTTCAAAAATTTTGACAATTTTAGACAATTATTGACCATTTTTCCAAATTTTTGACAATTTTTAACCATATTTGAAAATTTTTGACAATTTTTCAAAAATTTTAACAATTATTGACCATTTTTGACGAATTTTGACAATTATTGACCGTCTTTGACAATTATTGACCCTTTTTGACAATTTTTTGAAAATTATAACATATTTGGCAATTATTGACCATTTTTCAAAATTTTAACAATTATTGATCCTTTTGGACCATTTTTGACAATTTTTGACGAATTTTGATTGGTTTTGACAATTATTGACCGTCTTTGACAATTATTGACCATTTTTGACAATTTTTCAAAAATTTTATACATTTTTCAAAATTTTTATACATTTTTCAAAATTTTTGACAATTATTGACAGTTTTTGATAATTTTTGGAAATATTTGGCAATTATTAAACATTTTTTCAAAATTTCGACATTATTTGACAATTTTTGATCATTTTTCCAAATTTTTGACAATTTTTGACAATTATTGAACGTCTCTGATAATTATTGACCATTTTTTCAAAATTTTTACAAATATTGACCATTTTCGACAATTTTTGATCATTTTTCCAAATTTTTGACAATTTTTGATCATATTTAAAAATTTTTGGCAATTTTTCAAAAATTTTAACATATTTGGCAATTATTAACCATTTTTTCAAAATTTTGACAATTTTTCACACGAGTTCACTAGCCTTCTCAAAAGTCCTATGTCGTGCTATAAGAAGCAAGCTTCAAAAATCTGAGGGGGTAGCTGTCAAGTGTAAGGGGGTAAGAGGGGCGACAATTTTTGTATGTTATAAAACATTGACGGGTTCGAAGATTTTGCATCTTTCTCTTAAATACCGGAATTTCCTATGAGGGGTAAGTCTTAATATCCGCACCGTATACAAAATATACCCAATGAATTCTATTTGTTGAAGTTGGACTTGTACACACTGAAAAAACAGTTTGAAATAGAGAAAAAAGGAGTATCCTGTTTTTCGAACAGTTCATAGTGTAGCAATATTTTTATTAAAACCAGCACATTGCATTAATCATTAGATTAGAGTTTGGTTTGGCGTCGACTCGGCACTGATGCGATAATTACAGTGAAGCAGTGTCGAACGCAGTTAGTACTTGGATGGGTGACCACTGGGGAAATACCGTCGTAGAGCCCGTACAGTCTGCAGCGGAATACTTAAGACTACTAGGGTGAGTAGCATATCACAGCTCCCAGGAATTATACCAATCAGCAGTAGGTATAATGTAGATATGCCGTCTTTTGGAGGAGACCGAGTTCCCGAGTACATGGATATTAGGCTCGATGAAGATCCCTACCACTGGTTGGAGCCCTAGTGGGTTTGGAAAAATTTCCGGTTAGGGGTAGTGTGCTCCAGGCGTCTGTGATTAGCCTCAATTGTGTAGGATCACTAGGTGGTTGCGCATCATTACTGGTCCGAGACCAGATGTCATTAGTAAAGATGTTGAATGTCATGAGTCAAAACTGTCAATATCAAAGCAGGTGTCATGAGCGACAGCCAGGGAATTCAGCAGATGTCAATGACCAGAAACATTGCAGAAAATTGGAGATTACGGAGGGCACGTTTGGAGAATTACTTAATTGCATCAGAAGTAAACAATAAGGACGAAGCAACGCAGTGTGCATAACTCCTCCACTACATCGGAGAGGATTGTTTCAAAATATATATCACATTTCAAATTGCGGACGGTGAAAAGAACAAATTAGACAAGTTGATTAAAAAATTCGAAGATCATTTCCAAGATAAAGAAAACATCTTCTATTATAGATACAAATTTTTCACGTACCGACAAGAGCCAGACCAAAAACTAGATAATTTCATAACTGAGCTAAAAAAGAAGGATACCAAATGCAAACTAGGGGACCTCCAAGACAGCCTAATAGTCACAATGTTGATATGTGGTGTGAATAACAGCTCAATTAGGAAGAAACTACTCCAAGTGGAAGATTTAACATTACAGAAAGCAATATAGATAAGCCATGTGATTGAAGTATATACAAACCTTTATGAACTTAGTTCCTACTATGCTGGAACAAGATTTTATAATCTTCTTCCGTCTTCCATCAAAAACATAGTCAATTTTAACCGTTTCAAAACTCATTTGAAAAAATATCTTATTGACCAGTGTGTGTATGTTACAAATGACTTTTCAACTTAATTATTTTTCAACTGTATATATTATGTTCTATGTGTTTTTCTATGTCTTGTATCATGGGAAATATGATCTGAAGGGATGAATAAATTTATTTTTATTATTATTACGTACCTAGGCCAGTAAAGTAAGAAATGTCTCAGATCACATGTAATTGTCGGCCGAAGCGAAGCTGAGGTCGACAAACATTTTATTTGTGGCTTTTTTATTTACGGGCCGAGGTGTGTACACCATCATTCTGTTCGACGGTCCCGGAAAGCGGCAACTTCGTTCAGCCCAGCGGCCCGAAAGTTGATGCTTGCCGGCCGGAGGACAGAAAAATTAATTTCATCAACTTTCGGGCCAATTAGGGCACATTACTATATTTCCCATTAGCTGAAATTTAAGTCACATAAAAATTACGAATTTAGTTACTTTTTAATTGAGAATATTTTTTCACCATCTAATATCAGTCTCCTTTTTAACTAATACAAATAATAATGTGCTCAGTATTTTAGCTACTTGAACATACATACATACATACATACATCAATGAATTGGCAGTAGACTCTCATTTACTAGTCAACCCGGTCTATAAAATCAAAATTAAATAAACATCACACTTAAACAATTTTACGTCATTCAACGTTTGTTTTCATTGGCAATCGAATAAAAACGTTTATTAGACGTTTAAATACTTAGCAGTTTCCGTTAAAAGAAAATGGATTCTTTAAAATAACTTAGATCTACCTATTGAATAGATGAAAATTTGGGTGGTACAGAATACGGAAAGAAGTATCAGACAATATGATAAGGTGTTAAAAATGTCGTTTTTGTTTGATTTTTATACGTCTTCAAGAAATAAACTTTAAGCTTTGTAAAAGTTATTAATTTTCTATTTTTCCGTGAAAATATCACAAACCAGTCCACATAAATAACATCAAATTTAACAATTTGACCAATTTTAGGCTATTTAAACTCAATGCCATATTTAAATTGTATTAATGTTAATTAATATTTAGTGTGCTGAAAAATGTTTTATAAAGTTAGCAATAACTTTTAGACAAGTTTAACAGAAATGCTGCAAAACATTAATGGTAGCTCCTCTGCTTGAAGTAAATTGAAATAAATTTGTGTAGTGCAGTTCCAGTTAATTCATAAAATTTAAATATCTCCATTAGAGCCACCGACAAGATTATAAATAATTTTGAAAATGTACCAGATACAATACCATCATTGATGGAAACAACGCCGAGTAATGTTATACATAATGCTCATCGATAATTAGCAATGAAACCATTCACGAAATATATATTAATGATTTTCATAGTACCATTACTGTTTCTATTGACAACATATCAAAACATATTCAATAATTCATTCTTATTATTTTTTCCAAGATACATCCTAAGTAAACCAGGTTAACAGACAGGGCCAGTCTTTATCTACGAGACTATAGCACTAAAATATTTCGAAAAATAGACTAAAGAACAATAGAAACTGAAATAGTTAAAATAGTAGCATATATATGCAGACGATATACACTGTGTTCATTTGAAAAGAACCCACCCTTAATATTTCAGAAATGCGACATATTGAAAAGAAATGCCGAACCACGTCAACTTTTAACTTGAGGGGGACACTTTTTAGCGATGATATCATAAACGTCAGATTCACCCCCTCCCTACTGGAGATACCCATACAGGTGCATACGAACAACGATTGAATAACAAAGGCTGTTGCTTCCAAGACATTGTGCAAAACGTGACAACCTCGCACATTCTGCCGCTAGGACGAGAGTAACCTTGACCAGGGTGGCGACGGCACCCCGTATGTGTAACGGGAAATGAGAAACTACGAACAGAGTGAAAAATGACTTCATGTAAACAACTTGTATATTCTATGCTTGTACTTATGTGACTATTGTTACCGCTTTTAATAATATGTTATACCTTCAAAAATAAATCAATTAAATACATGGTCCATCGATGCCTGATATTTCCAGTGAATATATGGAAACAGAAACCCGAATTAAGTGAACATAATCAAGAAATACTGCTGCAACTGTGCTTCGTTTGCCGGCTGAAAAGTAGTTTACCGCCTTTTTTGGGACTTCTTGCATGGTAACAGGTCAGTGCGTTCCATTTTATCAAATTTCTCACTTTCCTATCATTACAAAGATAGATTCGATTTGTTTACTGTTTTTTCTGGGAAATAACCTTTATTTAATTACGAAAATAGTGTAATTCTTGACTATTTTTCTTTAGTTTTTAAACATTAAGCTCAATTTACAAGGTTCTTAACCTTTATTGAATTAATTTCACGAAAATAGTGTAATTCTTGACTATTTTTTCTTTAGTTTATTGAACCTTAGTCCTAACTACGTAGGTACTTGCATTTTTATTGATTAAATACCCCTAAAATAGTGTAATTTTCGACTATTTTTGCATAACTTAAGCCCAGTTTACACAAGTTTTTACATTTTTTGCATTTACTGCCACAGAAATAGTGTAATTTTTGACTATTTTGTTTCTTTGAATTTTTATATTAAGCTAAATTTACATGCTTACATTACATTGCTTTGATTTTAATGAGAGTGTAATTTTTGACTATTATAATCCTAATATATTGAGAGTCTACATATCCAAGTGAATTAATATTTATAAAAAAGAGTGTTTTGGCTGCATTTACTCCAGGTTATGCTTTCAACGAAAGATAGTATGATTTGTGGCTATTGTTAGCAACCTTATTTATATTTGAATAACCATTAGCCTTAGTTGAAAAAAGGGTGTTGTAATATTCACTATATTTCAAGTTGAAAAATCCAATTGCTTCTCATAGACTTTATTATCGAATCTATAACCAATATAGTACGGGCGATTCGCTGCAAAAACTGTAATTTAAATTTTCTTTGATTATTAATATTTTTGCGGCAGTATGACTGATGTCAAAATACTTACGGCCCGTCGAGGCATTTTAAAAGCCTCTCTCACACGCTTTGAAACCTTTTTTAATAAATTTGTCAGCGAAGAAAATGAAAATGTCATTGATCTACAACAAAGATTAGACAATATTGTACCGTTATTGGAGGAATTTAACAACCTACAATTTGATATTGAAATCGCATCGTCAGGTGATGATGACGAGATTCAAATTGATAATGATACCCGCGAACAATTCGAAAATACATATCACACGGTCGTCGCTAATGCAAAGAACTTTATTAAACCCTTATATACCGAATTCAAATCTCAGTCAGTCAAATCTACTTCTGGAGGTAGCGTAGCTTCGACTCAAATTCAAAATGTTAATAATCCTAACCAGGGTCCTTCAAACAACCAGTTTTCGGATCCCCTTACCAATGATCTTCTTCAAGGCCTGCTGTCACAAAATTCAAATATGAATATAGGTCTTAAGTTACCAGACATCAACTTACCCAAGTTTGATGGCGCATTGGATGACTGGCTTTGTTTCAGAGACACCTTCAGATCAGTCATCCATGAAAAATCCAATTTGTCCGGAATTCAAAAATTTCATTATCTTCGGCTAGCCTTGAAGGGAGAAGCTGCTGAAATCCTACGGGACATGCAAATCTCGGAAACCAGCTACGATTTAGCTTGGAAAATTCTTCTTGACCATTATGAGGACTCTAATGCCTTGATAAACCATCACATTAGAGCACTAATAAACATCTCTCCAATCACCAAGGAGTCACATTCCAATATAAAATCACTACTTATGCTTATCAACCACAACATAACTGTTCTTAAAAACCTAGGTGAACCCACCGAACACTGGGACTCCATAATTATAAACTTAATGTATCTAAAATTAGACATACGCAGCAAACAGAAGTGGGATTCCAAATGTTTAAAATTGACGAAACCTCTCTTAAGGGATTTTACCGAATTCCTAACGAATCGTTACAAGCTCCTACCCAAATTTTCTAAGGACACCTCTTCTGTTTCCTCACAATCTTCCTTGGTTAACCCAAGGAGTAAGGGCAGATCCTTAACAACTACAAGCGGATCAACCTGTCCGCTATGTAGTGACGCCCACATAATATTGAATTGCTCTAAATTCATCTCTCTTTCTCCAAAGACACGCTACGATGAAGCAAGACGCTTAAATCTGTGCATTAACTGTCTGCGCGACTACCATCCACTAGGTGAGTGTAGGTCAAGTAAATGTAGAAAATGCAATAAACCTCACCATACCCTGCTTCATTTTGAATTCTCAAAACCCAAATCACAAGGCAAAAAACATGTTCCCAACGAACAGTCGAGCAATGAATTAGGAGCTAGTCAACCTAATTCATACACTCCTTCACCTTCCCCTAGCTCACAGATTTATTGTTCGTTTAGTAACAATTGTATTGTCTTATCAACCGCTTTGGTCACAGTCCAGAACGTGCATGGCATACCCGAGCAATGTCGCGTTCTACTTGATTCTGGCTCTCAGATCAACTTTATCACCAAACCATGTGCCAGTAGATTGGGTCTTAAACCCGAAGTAATCCAGGGGACTATTACTGGTATAGGAAATAAGCCTTCTAAAATCAGCTCCAAGATCAACATCAAATTAGCCTCCCGAACTTGTGCCTTCAATGTCGAGTTGTCTTGCTTACTCATGGAAGACATAACTTCTAATCTTCCATGTGTCACCTTCGATAAGGCTGCACTGCAAATTCCTCCTAACTTAATTTTAGCCGATCCCATGTTCAACGTTAGTTCAGAGATTGATATTTTGTTGGGAGCAGAAATATTTTGGGACCTTCTCTGTGCAGGCCAAATAAAGCTTGGCGTAAATTCCCCCACTCTCCAAAAAACTACATTAGGATGGATAATTTCAGGCCCTATTTCCTTACCACGTAAACTTGAAACCATTTCTGATCATACAGACACAAACCTGCACGCTGTATGTTTCTTTACCCAAGAGACCATTCCTGATCAAACTTTGGAACAGCTGAATAATAATGTTCAGAGGTTCTGGCAGATTCAGGAACCACCTGTTAATAAGATTCACTTGGCCCCTGAAGAACAATTATGTGAAAACCACTTCCTAGAAACTCTTGCCCAAGATGATTCAGGGCGATTTATTGTCAAGTACCCTCTAAAGGAACCCACAAATGTACTCGGAGAATCTCGATCCATAGCCGAAAAACGTTTTCATTATTTAGAAAACAAACTCAATAGGAATCTTAACCCTAAAAATCAGTATTCTAAATTCATACATGAATATACCCAGCTGGGGCATATGTCACTCGTGTCTGACCCATCTTTCATGCCATCGTATTACCTTCCCCATCATTGTGTGATCAAGGAAGATCATTCAACTACCAAGCTCCGTGTAGTTTTTGACGGCTCTTCAAAAACCTCATCCGGTTATTCTCTGAATGATATCATGATTTCAGGCCCAACAATCCAAAACGATCTATTTTCTATCCTGTTGCGTTTTAGAAAACATGCTTACGTTCTCACTGGTGACATAGAAAAGATGTACAGGCAAGTTCTGATTGACAAGGATCAACGCAATCTCCAATGCATTCTTTGGCGCGATGATCCAACTCACCCCTTATCTGTATACCAATTAAACACCATCACGTATGGCTTAGCTTCCTCTTCCATTTTAGCAATTAGATGCCTTCACGAAATTGGCCACCAATTGGCTACAAAAAATCCCTCAATTAGTTCCATAATTTTAGAAGACTTTTATGTTGACGACCTCCTCACAGGCGGGTCATCTTTAGCTGAGGTTATTAAAATAAAGAAAGAAATCTCAAGCGCACTCTCCTCTTATGGATTTCCACTTAGAAAGGTGAGGTCCAACCTGAATGGAAATGTATATGACATCGACCATCAGTCCTCTCTAACAGTTGATTTGTGTTCAAATGAACCGGTTAAAGCGCTAGGTCTTCTATGGCATTCTGATATAGATACTCTGACTTATTCAGTAAAATATAATCCCCGTCAAGGTTGTGTGACAAAAAGATCCATTCTTAGCCATACGTCTCAAATATTTGATCCTTTGGGATTACTCTTACCATTCATTATAACCGCCAAAATCATTTTACAGAAACTTTGGCAGTTGCACCTTTCTTGGGATGAATCAGTACCTCTAGATCTCCACAGTAAGTGGACAACATTTCAAACAGAAATTTCTCATCTCAATATTATTTCCTTACCAAGGCATGTCATTTCTAAGAATCCTAAATTCATTGAATTGCACGGATTTGCCGATGCTAGCCAAACTGCTTATGGAGCAGTCATTTACGTTAAGTCCGTAGACGAAAACGACCTAGTGCATTGCCATATTCTTTGCTCCAGAAATAGAGTAGCTCCTTTAAAAACCTTAACGATCCCAAAACTGGAGCTATGCGCAGCCTTACTTTTAGCAGAGCTTGTCCAAAAGGTTGTTATTGCCATGAAACTAGACATACAAAGTATTTATTATTACACTGACTCTACTATAACCCTTTCATGGATTAAGGCGCCGCCGCACATGTGGAAGGTTTTTGTTGCCAATCGTGTATCACAAATACAGACTCTAAGTAACCCAGATCAGTGGTTTCATATAACGACAGAAACTAATCCCGCCGACTTGTTGACTAGGGGAATATCACTCTCAGAATTGAAAAATTCTAAGCTATGGTGGTACGGTCCTGATATAATGAAAGACCCAATCAATCGGCAACGAGTTCCACCTTTATCTGAAATCAACATTTTTGACTTGCCCGAGATTTGTCCTAAGGCAATCACCCTGTCCGCCACTGTAACCACAGACTTTCACATTTTTCCTCATCTAAACAAGTTCTCAAATTTGAACCGACTCATAAGAGTATTTGCTCACGTTTTAAGATTCTATCAGAATTTAAAAAACAAGGAGAGCAGAACTATCGGCTGCTTGCTCCCACGAGAATTGGATGATTCCTTAAGTCAGCTGATTAAAATTGTTCAGTCTGACCACTTTTCAAAAGAGATATCCGAAATATCAAAAAACGGTATAATTCCTAATAGTAGCCCTGTTTTTAAACTATCGCCATTTTTGGACGACTCTGGAATTCTGAGAGTAGGCGGAAGGCTCAAACTCTCAACCTTTAATTTCTTCAAAAAACATCCCGTTCTTCTTCCTAAAAATCATAATCTTTCAATTCTTATTGCAAGGCGAGAGCATGTAAGATTGCTACATGCCGGTCCCCAACACACGCTTGCTTCCTTAAGAGAGAGATTTTGGCTTCTAAATGGTAGAAACACCGTTAAAAAGGTAATTCGCGATTGTACCGTTTGCTTCAAATGGAATGCCAAATCTGTCACGCCCGCGATGGGAGAGCTCCCTATAGAAAGGGTGTCCCCATCTAGACCCTTTTTATTCACCGGCATCGATTATGCTGGTCCCTTCAAATTGAAGGACAGAACCACAAGAAATTATAAATTGACTAAGGCCTATATTTGCCTCTTTATTTGCATGTCTACCAAGGCCATACACTTAGAGTTGGTAGGGGATCTGAGCACCGACCTGTTTTTAGCAGCCCTTAAACGCTTTATAGCTAGGCGCGGAAAACCCAACGTTATTAACTCCGATAACGGCACGAATTTAGTAGGCGCCTCAAATGAAATAAGGTCTTTTCTTAAAGGGGCTTCAAGGGAAGTCGCCGACAACCTATCTGTTGAGGGCATAACTTGGAGGTATATATACCTGCTAAGGCTCCACATTTTGGGGGTATATGGGAAGGAGGGGTCAAATCCGTCAAGCATCACTTGCGTCGCATAGTAGGAAATACGCCTCTTAATAATGAACAATTTTTAACGGTTCTTGTACAAATCGAATCCGTTCTTAACTCCCGTCCATTATATCCTTCCTCTGATGACCCCAACGACCTTTCTCCTCTCACACCCTCGCACTTCCTGATTGGCGCATCATTGGAGGCTATTCCAGAACCAAATCTAATGTCCACTCCTGACAACCGACTCAAACAATTCCAGTTAGCACAAAAATTGGTTCAACAGTTTTTGCGAAGATGGTCGAAGGAATATATTTCTCATTTGCAACCAAGAAGCAAATGGGTCCGCTCCAGTCAAGACACCCTCCAACCCGGTCTGTTAGTTCTCATCCAAGAGGACAATTTGCCTCCTCTTCAATGGAGATTGGGCCGAATTACCGAGGTGTTCCCCGGCAAAGACGGCATCATACGTGTTGCATCTGTAAAAACTTCATTGGGCATTCTCAAAAGACCCGCTGTCAAGTTATGTGTGCTTCCCAATCAAATCTTTAAAGCCTCTCCTGGAGGCTTTCAAGGGGGGCGATATGTTGCTTCCAAGACATTGTGCAAAACGTGACAACCTCGCACATTCTGCCGCTAGGACGAGAGTAACCTTGACCAGGGTGGCGACGGCACCCCGTATGTGTAACGGGAAATGAGAAACTACGAACAGAGTGAAAAATGACTTCATGTAAACAACTTGTATATTCTATGCTTGTACTTATGTGACTATTGTTACCGCTTTTAATAATATGTTATACCTTCAAAAATAAATCAATTAAATACAAAGGCAAAATAAAATGATTGAATAGAGATTTACCAGACCTCTCAAATGAGGTATGACTTGATACCTAACGCCATTTGAAAAAATTCGAGGGATGGGGTGAATCTGACATTTATGACATTAGCGCCAAAAAGTGTCCCCCTCATGTTAGAAGTTGACGTGGATCGGCATTTCTTTCTAATATGTCGCATTTCTGAAATATTAAGGGTGGGTCCTTTTCAAATGAACACATTGTATTGTAACACAAAATACAACATTCTGAACGAGAAAGTATAATGACACCAAAACAAACAAAATGAGACTAGATAAGTAGTCAAAGGACTGTAATCAAAAAATAAATATTGGAATTTAAAATTGAAAGAGGTGGGTAAGTTGGAGTATTTAGGAATAATCATAACATTGACAAAAAACACGAAGACTTGAGAATTGTCGAGAGAAACATATTATTAAGGATAATATCAGGAGTAGTGGAACTGGTAGACCACGAGTACAGAAAAAAAATGAATTAACCCAATAAACTGAAGATGATATAGGTAGTAAAAGAAATTAAATAATGGAGGGCAAGATGGTTGGGGCATGTATGGAGATATGAAGGTAAAACTGTGGTTAACCTAGGAGCCCGACTGCACAACAAAAAGAAAAATACCAAGGAATAGGGTTAGTTGGGGTAATGGTGAACGATTTCTAAAAAAATAATTTTAAAAAGGTATATTTTTGAAAAATTTGGACTCTGGCTTTGGAAGTATTGCTTCGATCATATCAATATTGACATATGATATTTTAATTCCGTTGATGCAAAAGTTTCTACATGTCTTATCCAATGACTTTAGACCTACGATTCCAATTTCGCCATCATCGTCATCTTTCTGTTCTACCACACAAACGTATTTATCCTCAGGACATTTATTTTACTAAAACAAAGGTGTCTTTTTGCAATTAATCCCATTTTACCTCCTTATATTTGAATGTTCTGAGGTTTGGTGAGGTTGAACGTTTTTTATTGACATGGAGTGAAAGTGGTAGTAGAGTGGTCATCTGACTCGTTTTCTTCATATAAAGATTTTGCAGGTTCTCTCACAGTATCACTTAATTTCAGTCTTTTTTTAATCTTTTCTTTTCTGTCATTCTCATATCTGTTCGGAATTTTATTAGTCTTCTTGATTTTATTTTCTTTATTCACCTTTTTTTACTTAGCTTCTTGCAGTCTCTTCATAATTTCCGGTTTTGTCAAAACCTCGCCATATGTGGATTGCTTCAAACGGGGAACCACCTTTTTGGGAACCAGATCAGCAAGAATATCCGTTGTAGAAGTGCTTGCTTCCTGTAATGATTTACTAAAAATATGGACAATATGATTTGGAGAAGGCTTTTCTATAGAAACAGGCGGTAGAGCCTGATTAGGAACAATCATTTCATTGAGATTTGGTTCCTCGATGGCAGGACTTTGCATGCATTCAGGAGACCCTCGTGTAGATAGCACATTTTCAGAAGCAGATGCAATATTTTTCGTATATTTCTCTAGCTTTAAGGGATCAAAATAATTTTCGGAGAACTTAGCGGGATCAACAGGAAAAACTCCAGTATTTTTGAATCCTGATACGATGTTTTCTTTAGTTATACCTTCTTTCCAGACTTCGCTCAACAGTTCTACAAATTTTTGTTTGCTTAGTCGTCCTGACGATTTCCCCATTTCAGCTTTACCATGCTCCACTAGTAATTTGTTCCATTTGAGTTTGACTGTTCCGAATACGCATTTATCCAAGGGTTGTATTCGGTCAGTCAGGTGACTGGGAAATCGAAATAATGCTATATTGTGTTCGAGAGCGGCAGCAACAATACGAACTACGACCCTACTTAGTAACAAGAGGTGGAAGATGACCTTTAAAGAATTGGACTGCGCAGTTGGCAAGAAAAAGCGAGAGACTGAATAACTTGTCAAAAAACTTTATGTAAATGGATCTCATAAAGAGATAAAGGGGGCTGGTCAGGCCTGAAAGGACCTAGGAAGCTCGAAAGAACGGTGTTATTTCCTGAACAGTCAAACAAGCACATAAATCGAAATCAATAGTAGCAGAGAAAAATTGAAATAAAATAAAAAACAAAAGTTTATTTTCAATAAACTTCAGTGGCGCTCTTATTTGAAATAAAATTCTACTAACAATTTAGGTCATTTCTATTCTTATAAGAATATAACTTTTCCGTTTAAAAAAATTAAATAAATGGCTATTTGTATACAATTCTTAATAAAGGTTGATCCAAATCAATTTCGCGTTATCTTTTTATTTCATAATTTCGCTTATTATTAGTTAGTTTTCATTGGAAAGGAAATGATAACATGATATAATTTCTTTTCCAATGAGAATATTATTTTAAATGGCAATCAAAAAACGTTTTGATATGAAAAACAATGAACAACTGATTGACTTGACGTGAAGTTGGGTATGCATAGTAAGCTGCATGTTAAGCAAATAGGATATGAAATATTTAAAGATGTGTGCTTAGAATTGCATTTATGTCTGATCTGTAAACCTTTCAGTTAATGTCAGATTCAACGATTTTACTATAAGAATACAAATAATTACAAAATGTACAAAATAAAATAGCCAATAACGATCTAATACCAATACAAAATCTAACAAAGGTAATGCTAGTGTTATTTTAAAACGTGAAAATTATGACTATAAAATTCAGAATTTCATTAAATCTGAAAATATGGAAGAAATTTCCATTGATCCAACTTAATCCTCAGTAAAACATCTCAATTAGAAAATACAAATTCTTTATTTTCAAGCTCTGAAAAAACTGACACTTCCACAGTTATTTGTGAAACTGGTAGAGTGATAAACGTTACATTTATGTAGTGGAATTTGTTATTGATTGATTTTATTTGATAAGAAGTTAATTCGATTTTAAATCTGATGGACACATAATGCTTAAAATAAAATACGTAACATAACAAACCAAGACAATAAAAGCTATTAGGATGTTCCATTTGGATAATGGATATCAAACCCTTGTATACAAAGTTTCATAAATAATGTGTTAATATTTCTCTATAAGAGGGAAGCATAGCGTATATTGAGAAAGGATAAAAACTCAATTTCGAAAGGAAATAAACACCATAGCAAAAAATAGGATGGATTATTGGGAACTGATGAAATGGATCGTATACCTGACGGCAAAATTGTCGTAAATAATAAAGTAGTGGAGAAATTGTGGTGGGTCGAGCCTTCTGCGACAAGACCAGCATAACTTTATTAAATAAACAGCAAGTGTGATTAGATCTTCACGCGTTCAAATAGTAAAATGTATTTAATTTTTCTCATTACTGTACTTCTCCGACGACCTACCTGAAAAACAAAACAAAAATAATACTGAGTTCCACAGTATATTTACCTAGACTGAAGTGTGATTCATATTACCAACCTATAAATTTCCTGTTCTTTGAGGATCTTTTTCCAAATAGTTTTTGAGATATTTGCAAAAAACCGAACCATATTTTTTTAACTCAATTGCACGATTTTTGCCAGCCCTAATTTTCCATTTTTTAAGTGCCCTTCCAATCGAATCCTCCCTAAATCATAATTTCAGATCTAGGTCAGGTTTGGAATGAAAGTGCAGTTGTGAAGCTTCATCTATTTCGATTACCACAGAAAATTAAACTGATAGCTTGTAGCAACCAAGATTTTTTAGTTTTATGGTATTTGTAGTAGTCCGTGCAGCCAGATGCTTTGTTTTATAGTTATTTGATAGGGATTGTGAGAGATGTATTATATCACAGCTGTCTAGTTTTAATGGGTTGTACCGTTAAATCTGATTGACTACATTTTTAACGATGTATCTATCTGATATTAATATTTACCGCAATAAAAAGGTTTTATTTTTTCAAATAAAATTCAGAACGTTGAGACAAAAATTGAAATAAATTAGTTACTGCAGCAAGGCTGATATAATGCCATTTAATGATCGTGTAATATATTTTTCAAGCCTATAATAATTTAACCCTAAATTACACATTTCACGCTGGGTAGGGTCGTCCAGATTATTTTACACAAAGGTAAACCACGAATATCAATATTTGGCGAAGGAAAGCTAATTTACTTATACCGATGTTTGTCATTTCTAAGAATTTTAGTATTCAACCATATATTTCCCAGAAGTTTCTGACCCATTTAAACTCAAAAACGATAGGAAGGTGCGGTTTTCGATGAACAATTCCTTTTTATATAAAGTTTTTTCAGGATAAATGTTTAATTAGTGAAATCTCATATATTCGGCTTACAAGCAAAAGGCACTTAGTCATAAAACATGGTTTAGAGATATTGTTAAAACTAACTTTTAATTATAATTAATAATTTTTGTAACAATAATATTCCGACAACAAACTACTGCCCATTGAAATCATATATTTGGACACAATTATCCACCATTTGCATTTTTAATTATAAAAAAAACGTGGTTTTATATGAAAAATATTTAAAAAAAGCATTGACTTAGTGCATTTTACTTGTAGAGATGTAGGGTAATTTCAAATAAACTTATCCTTTCTTCGATTTTTATTTAGGAAATTAACAAAAACCACGTACATTCTATTAAATTTTTTCTTCTTCTGATTCTTCTTGAAGGTCTACATCTGGCAAAATATCTATGAGCTTTGTATCAGATTGAATACCTTCGAAAAAGTCATGAAACATTTCAGGAATTACTCATCTTAAGCAAAACTTGTTTTTTCGCAGAACTAATTTTTAGCTTTTCGTGATAGAGTTTAGATAAGCCATTTTCAAACGGTTTATTTTTGACAGGTCTTCCACGTCGTGTCATTGTGATTTGGATACCGACATATTCACAACCATAATCATACCGGTACTGAATATAATTTGGCTTAGCTTCCATATATTTAAAATTTTTGACCTTAAGCCAGTTCACTTTCTGCCCATTTTCATCAATTGTTTTATTTTATATTAGGTCGGTGGTTAGTTGTTTAAGGTAAAAAATTCGTCAAATTTCATTTCTTCTACTTCGTATGGTGGTTTTTCTTTATTTCTGCCTCTTTTAGAACGAGCTAATTCGAAAATTTTCATCCAATTATTGCCGCAATATACCGGCATAAATTTTTTTGTCGCTCAATAGCACTATGCATGGAGTCGACTTCCATGAATGAGTGGCCGCTCTCCAAAAACTTTTGCTCGATAATTTCCAAGTGAGAAATTTGAACTGTATAGAGTAGCGAAAAAACTGTCAATAATTATCAGGAATTGTCAAAATTTTTGAAAAATTGTCAAAAATGGTCAATAATTGTCAGAACCTGTCAAAAATGCTGGAAATATGTTAAAAATGGTCAATAATTGTTAAAATTTGGAAAAATGATTTAAAATGGTCAAAATTTTTGAAAAATTCTCAAAAATTATCAATAATTGTCAAAACTGTCAGAATTGGTCAATAATTGTCAGAACCTGTCAAAAAAGCTCAAAAATTGTCAATAATTGTTAAAATTTGGAAAAATGGTCTAAAATGGTAAAATTTTTTTAAAACTTGTCAAAGATGATCAATAATTGTCAAAACTGTCAAAATTGGTCAATAATTGTCAAATATGGTCAATAATTATTAAAATTTGAAAAAATTGTCAAAAATCTACAAAATTTTGAAAAAATGGTCAATAATTGCCAAATGTGTTAAAATTTTTAAAAAATTGTCAAAAATGGTCAATAATTGTCAAAGACGGTCAATAATTGTAAAAAATGGTCAAAAATTGTCAAAATTTTTGAAAAATGGTGAAAAATACACGAAAAATGGTCATTCTATTGTGCATAAGAAGTAAGCTTCTGTCCGACGACCGCTCACCTTTTTTTTTCTAAAAAAAAAAGAAAATGCCGTCGATATCGGTTGTTCGATTATTATTAGATATAATAAAAAAAATCTTTAGTGCCAGATAACCATTGGAGCAAATAAAGTTAGATTCTCATCTTATACATCGAGGCCGTATATCTGGAAATAACAGGTTGATTATTTATATTTATTAGTTCTGTGTCAATATTTCAAACATGTATACAATAAATACGAAAATAATAATACATATACATATATACACACACGTAAAAACACGTTTAGAGCTCGATAACATTGAACCACCCATCAGAAACTCATACCACCACCACATCACCATCACCATAATATTTATTGGAAAACGCTTTTTAGAATATTTTTTTTCAAAAATAGATATTAATTAATCAATTCCAGGTTAACGCATACGTAAGATTGCAGAATTTAATAAGATGACCGAGTTTGAGATTTTCTTACAAAATCACCCCTTCCCTGTCTTTGAGAGGTGAGTGGTTCAAGTGTTTTAGAAAAAGGTTAATGAGCCATAAACGTATTTTTATGACAATAATTTTTCTAGTCAACTCGAAAATATGCTAAGCCCAAAATGGCTCCTCAAGCCTAATGTTCTTGAGAAAGTTCAAATTCTCTAAACCAAGAGTTCTTTTCACTGTTCTGATAATTTTGTCATTCTTGCTGGATAGTATTACAGACAGATTTCCAGGACGCTGCTGGGAGATAACGGGATGCTGTTGTTACATATCCACGGTTATTATATAGAAATTGGTTGCATGTGTGTAAGTGATGCCAGATACGAAGGCGGTTGACAAGTTGAGAGTAGCTCAGATCTCACATAAACCCCTGTTTCACAATTGCTTCCAGGTATTACAAATATGGTGTACAGTAGCAAGTGTTTGCGATTTATTTCTTTAATCTGAACCAATCGAAAATTTGGGTTTTAATATGAACAAGTACAAAAATAATTAATAAAGTTTTAATATCATCAAGTTATGACATACCGAATGATGATTAATTTATCAACAGTTCTCCTTGAAATTGTCAGATATGAAGGAGTCTAAGAGAATATTTGAAAATATATCAACGTCAAAAAAAAATGAATTATTTGTTCACTTGAATTACTTCTTTTATGTCCTCCGCAAATAATATCTCATATATATATATATAAACAGATGAGGTGGACCTTAAATAAATGTCAAGTACTCAAAAATTAAAATTTGAAATTTACACGACTGGAAACGGGGAATAAACTTGAATTATGTGAAGCACATTAATTCAGAAGTTCTAAGAGCACAATCCGAAGTTATAATGGAGAATCTACAGAAGTTAAGTAATACTACCGTTTATTTTTAAAATCGATGAAAGTTTGACTGAAGTTTGAAGGAAAAAAAAGGAAAATTATAGCATGAAAAGCTGGGACCATGAACCTTGTATGCGTTTGCGATAAGGTAGCGAGGCTACGCACAATTAATTCGATCGGCGGGAATTCTGGATATATAGGAGCGAGTGATGAACTTAAGTAGTAGATACTTGTAAGTTAATGGGAAACATTATAAAACTCAATTGTTTTACTTTCTCGCTTAAAGTTACCACGAGCTGTTCTAACTGAAATCTAACAGCACTCCAAATGCACAAAACAGGTTTATACAAACAAGCAGATTGCTGGAAGTCACAGTATTCTGGAAACTACCGCTGTCATAATTACTTAAACAGTAAACTAAACAAACAAATCGTCAAGTTTTGCCAAACGAACATTTAATACCTATGTACTGCAAAAAGAGTATTAAATTTCTGGCATAATTTACCGGGATTGGGGGATATAAAGTCTTTTGTACAATGACCAAGAATGACCTACGTTGTCTAATACGACACTGCTGTCTAAATCATCATACGGCAAGACACGACACTACGTGCCGTGTTTGTCTGGAAAATGATAACAGGAGAGCATATACTTTGTGCCTGATCCGCCGCGGCTTATGTTTGGCAGGGTTTTTCTCTGAAATATCATTCACCAAATAAACTTATCTGATTTTGTTAAGAAGCTGAATTTGTTTGGTGGAATATGAATAGGTGTGAGCCATAATAGACTCTTGCGAGTCTAATAGACCCACTCACTACGAAGCTAACCTGACCTATCTACTCTATTAACCGTGGTTTGATCTTATTGACACTGACAAAATTTATAATTTAATGCATTTCCTAGTAGTAAGTTAGAATGTATAAAAATCACTTCTCCATATTTGGAATTGAGAATTCCAATAAAAAACATACTTCCTTTTGGTTTAACCAGTTTCTCCCGCAATAAAAAACTCTTTTGCATAATTTGTCAGATAGAACGATACTATCTTCGCCTTTATTTATTTTATAGTTTTATTACATCACACCCAGTGAGAGTTACCGCATTGTATATCTTGCGTGTATGGAAATTACTAATTTTTTATTAATAAACCCATAAAATATAAGTTTTGCGTTAATACCTACCAGGGAATGTTCTTATTGGAATTTTTTTTGTTAGGTTGTGGTAATTTTAACCACAGTCTTTTTTCTATTTTTATTTCAATTTTTCAGTAGCGTTGCAGCTACCGTTATCATAAATAATTGTATTTTCTAGAAGTTTGTCCCTATCTGACAACTAGAGAATCGATGAAAATATTTTGGGCTGCAAGGAATTGTAAAAATTTTTAAAGTTCATCCACATCTTTGATAAACATGATTGTGAATAAAGGAATATTTTTCTCTCTTCTTGGTAATCATTTCGAAAATATTCGTTACTAGAGCTAAAGTTGTATCTTAAAGTTGTCGAAGACATATAGCTGTAGACTCGAACTGATTATTAATATTCAGGGTTAGTACCTATTTAAGTTTGTCTGATTTCGTCTATCTTTTGCATTTTACTTGTTTATTCACAATTTTTGTGCCATCCACGTCTAACATTGGGTACTACCTACAATTCTATTGCATTCATTGTTTATTCAGTTACACTTTCTGTCCTATCCATGCTATCCAAAACTAGTAGCACCTGCTGAGGTTTTCGACTTAGACATTTCACGATGGATGTCTAAGAAAGTCGTATTATTCGAATTTGATTGACTTTTTTTAGTTTTCCCAGTGAGCTATGGCATCTGTAACCATACTGTGAAAAAAATTAATTTCAGTAGCATCCAAATATTTTCCATAACTTCTCTTTTAATATGTTAATCTAAGATTCGTGAGTGCCACGAATATAGACGATTAAAGAAGACCGAGAGGTTTAGAACTGACCGTGGGATGGCGCCAGATGGACGAGAAAGTCGTTTTGTATTCGGGGGTGTGAAAAGAGAAAGCGCGTGGCTGAAAAATAGTGGCGGACCACGTGATGTGGAAGAAAAACTAGGGCGGAGCACGTAGGATCGGCTAGCGAACTGGCCCTCAACTAGGATTTTGAGTTTGTTAGTCAGCTACGGTGGCGCCATTCGATGCCCTCAACTGACCTCCCATAAGACCTGCACTTCTATAAGCATCTATATTTGTTGGTCTCACGCATAACTCCCGTGAGAGAATATCGCGAATTTCTTTATTGAGAAGTCATTACTTAGGGTCAGCCACCAGTATACGCGTTTTATCTTACCGTTTACGCGACGCGAATGAAAAGTGCGAGACTTCTTTGCCTCGCTCTTATCGCGATTCACATTCGCGCAGTCTAAACGCGCATTTACAAAGCACTTTTAGTCCTCTATCATTATAAATAATTAAACTCATTATTAGTCAATTTATTTAATGATGAAATAAAACAATTTAATTTGTTTGAATCTTCATTATTATATTTGAACCTATGTTCAGCTTAAACACAGTAGCTTTCTCAAATCAATTTTTTAATTTAAACAGTGCATTAATACGGAATTTTAAGGATAATAACAAAAGTATTAGAAAAGGTTTAACTGGAAATACAGTGCAAAAAAAGGTTTCCAAATTTGAAAAGGTTTATCTGGAAATTAATTCACAACAATCCCTCCTGAACTATCTTCTAAGTAAATAAGTTTAATAAGGGAGAATAGTTTATATCTATTTGGTCGTTAAGAAGATTACCTAAATATTTGTTTTTATTCATCTCAAGGGCTTCTAAAAGATTTAATTTAAAGGATGTAGGTTCTAAATAAAATTCCGTATTAATGCACTGTATAAATTAAAAATTGTTCATTATACCTTCACCCGTTTGATAAAGCTACTTAAGTTGAACATATGTTCAAATATAATAATGAAGTTTTAAACAAATTAAATTGTTTTACGTTCGACTCCATCATATAGGTTGATCTATGACACTGTTGAGAATCCATAATCTGTCACTTTATTGTACTAGTCCATAATGATAAAGTGATTTGGACTCCTGTCAGTGACAAATTATTTGAAAATTAAACTTCAAAATAACGATTTATTTTAAACAAGAAATACTCAAAACGTAATTTTTTCATTTTAAGAATACAAACATTATAGATATTATATTTTAATTACCTATACTAGATTAATATTAATAACGCAATCCGTATTGTTACTAATGTTGATTCCTGATGACCTCTTTTGATGCAATATTTCCTTGATCACGCCTTTTAAATTTCAAACATCTACGTATATATGACGCAGAAGGCACACTATATAATATTTTCTATAGCAAATTTCACTAAATAAAATATATTTTCCTAGGCATTTTTTTAATCGAACATAAAGCTAAGTATGCTACTCGTACATAAGTAGCCGTTACGTGACAGTCTAGTGGCTGCCACCATACATTTACCCACTAATGGCGACATTTTTCTCTAGCGACCTCTTTGTAAATTATATATTAACTAGTATGACGGTAAGTTAATAATGATAGAGAAATGTCAATCTAACATGCCTAGTTTCAGATAATGGCGTCTTATAAGTTTATTCAAAGTTCCTGAAAATGTCTATCTTTAATCATGTATGTGGGTACTTCCAGGACCAATATTTGAACGCATATCACTTTACTGACAAACATAAAGGTTTTAGAAGGAACATTTTCCATGCGCCGTCGAAATAACTTGGTTAATAAATAATTAGGTAAACGATATAGGTATTCAATAAAAAAATACATTTTTATCGTGAAAAAGTGTATTGCCTAAAATAATTCAATATAGGGTGGAAAAAGAAAAAAACTAAGAATACAAACAAAAATAATTTTTATAAAAAATCGTGACCCTAAAAAATAGCTGACTAGTACTTAGCTACGATAAAGTTAGGATTCTCCCTATAAAGTAGCAGGGACTACCCATTTTTCTCTTTAAAATATCTGCCACTTTAAGGTGACGAGTTCTTACTATCCACAAGTCATTTTTTAGTTACAGCTTCTACTTTGGAACTTTGTAATTTTAAGTACTTTTCTGAGATTTCACAATCTGGTAGCCTGTGCCACTAAAAAGTTACTATGAACGACTAAAAACTCTGATAGCCAGGCACTGATGACATATAATATATAATAGTTATATATTGTTATAACAAAATAAAAATCACCAAAGATAACTTATGAAACCAACATCATTCTCAACAAAATAATATTAGAAAATTTCGAAATCAATAAGAAAAATTCAACAGAAAAATAATTCATGAATGAAATAACATAAATATAAAACTGTGCAAGACTTATACATTTTATTAGAGAACAACTATTGAACTAGTTATAAAAGAAAATCTCAATGAATTCTTCAAAAAAAATATAGACAACATTTGGTTGCAAACAAACATCTATAAACCAATATGTTATAGAAAATATTCAATATTATTAAAAATGTCAATTTATTTGTATGTTGTGAGTGTTTAAACTAAGTAAGATATTGTAATCAATTGAATTTAAAATAGAAAAAAAGGTTTAGATCGGGTAATAATAACTATTATCTTGGAGCAAAGACATAAGAAGTGAGCGAGTGAATAATTAAAAAAATCAATTCAAAATGCCCCAAAAACGAATGTAAACCATAGTACGATTAATTAGATTAGATAGGTCATTAATATTTTCTAGTATTACGTTAAAATGAGCAAAATATCTCAAATTGTAAATATATTTGATCTGACAGTTCTAAAAATTATGACATTTTAGACCTAAACGCCAAATATTTGGAATCCTATTGATCGAAATCGTAGAATTTGTCATTTAGTATCTCATAATCCTTTGAAGCGTAAGCATCATAAAATTTTATTAATTATCTATTGAACATAACCTCAAAATAAAATAACAAGTGTAAAAGTTCCAAAAGCTCCAAGGTTTTTGATATTTAAAAAAAAATCTGAAAAAGTAAAAGGTTAAAAAAGACAAGCAGCTTCGAGTATTGAATACTTACTTAAGTGATTGTATTGAATTTGGCGAATGAAAGAAGTTCCTGCTTATGAAGTGTGAAATATTTTCCATGCACACTTGGAAAAAAAAACAATTCCATAGAAGGAATAATTTATTCGAAGTTTCCTTATTACCTTCAAGAAGATAATGTAATACTCCATTACATACTAGGTATACATTGATCCAATAGACTCCAGTGTATTACTTGTGAGATCCATAATTATTTTTAAACTGTCAGAGTCTTAAATAATATAAGGAATCAATAACCCACTACTTGGAACTATTGTTTTTAAATTGAACAAGAACATATTTTTAAGTTAATTTACATTGTTTTAAAATATGCACTTACCCTTATAGAATAATTTCATCCTCATCCCTTACTAGAATAGTTTCATTCCTATCACATTTTATATTATAATTGTTAAACTTTATTGTATATTTGTTGCACATGCTTTAATTCGTAAATTATTGATATCTTTCCCTTATTATTGAAATAATTAAAATCAAACAAATCATTTATTTCTCTCATAACTACGTTTAACCTCAAACACACAGAAACAGAAGCTGATCTGTGAGAAGGTCGTTGAAAGAGGCACGATCACGCATACTCCCTGAGTGTAGATAAATATAAAATAGTCCAATACTTGAACAAACAAGGGAAGTCTCATGAGTTGAATAAAACGAATATAATAAAATTTTAAAATCTTTATAACTGGCGCCCAACTATTAAAATAAAGACAATTAATAAAAGGAAAATAAAATATTCAAAATTTCATATTACCATACAGTATAATTAATATAATTTACAATCATTAATTAAAAACGTTACAAAATATATTTCTATGAAGTTACGCCTCGCAGAGAGATTCCTAACCTCAGATATTTGAAATAATTAAAATTAAATAAAAACATATCTAAAGTATAAAGTAAAGTGAAAAATACAAAGAAAAAAGTTTACAATTTATGTCAGTTAAAGAATAAAGTTTTGGATTATTATAGTCATTTTTGTTTTTATACCGGCACTAATAAATATATAAAGGAGATGACCGAAAAAAATCTCCATAATTTTTTAAACCTGCGCCATAGATATAATTTTTTTCTTTACAATGAGTCATGTTTATTAGCTTAACTATACTGTTATTTTTTGTCAAAAACCACATATTTTTAGTCGGCGGGCGTAATTTCGGCCGGTAATCCCTTGGCCTACCTGCATAAATCAAGGGGTACCATTTATGACAGGGGTAATTTCGGCCGGCGTTTCCCAACTCGTGCCCGTTATTACCTACATATACAGTTGTCATTTATTTGAAATAACGCAACCATTTTCCAATATCACTTGATTTCGTAATTCGGTCCGCTGTCGAATCTAACTGGGGTTGGGGTTAGGTTTTGTTAGGTTGGTCAAATTATACAAATAGTAGGTACATGGGACCCAATTCCGAAATCGCACTCCGAATTTTTTGCGGCCGAAAATACCTATGAGATAAGGAAGCAACTTAAAACCTCCGGCCGAATTTACCTACCGGCTTTTAGTACCTGTCCTTTTCCCGGCCGAAATTACATCCGCCCATTTTTAGTACCATTTCTCTCTTTTAAATCAAGTTCAGTATGTTCCTCATCATTATTTCCACTGGCGGATTCCACCGAAGAGCTGTTTTTACTAATTGATGATAATCGCGTACTTTTTTATAAAAAGTACTTGAATGTTTAAAACTTTTTTTGATTTCTACACTTTAGGCATTGAAGTCTTTGTACGGTGTGTTTTTAAAAGAGATATAAAACACTAAAACCTCAAACAAACATGTTCAAGTAGTCAAGAAAAATCTCGCACGTTATATGCCGTATAAAAAATAACGGATAAGTTGGGTATATAACATTCAAGTACAAACAGAACATAGGGATTTAGTGTATTCGCCGATCTAAATAGTCCACCAACAAAACATTTCTATAAGTTCACTTCATTGAATATCAAGTATTGATCTGGACAGCTGGATTCAGAACCAATGTGAGAAAGCAAGCCCTTTCTCCTTCCAAAATTTGTTAGTTATGTTCGAAGTGTGTGCAAACTACGATTTAGTATTGAATAATTATTTGATGGGGTTAGTAAACGTCGTTACATATGGAAACAATATGCTCACGTTTTATGTTGTTAAAATCGAAAATTAATTGTTAAATTCTCTTTAACAATTAATGTTTCGAGTTAAGATATTATGTTTTGATTTCTTTTGGCCATAACGGTTTTCAAAATAAAAATTAATTCGTAAATAAAACAAAATAGGATTCTTTAAATTGAAACAAAATTATGGGCTTGAACACTCACCGATCGACTGACTGACGCTAATTAGAGACCGCCCACATTTGAGAATGGGGAGTGGTGGGAATTGTACGATATGTTATAGGTGTCCAAATAAACGATTGTAATCGTGTTTTTAATCTGTTGAAGCTGGATGTTGGTCGACTAGTTCAAAAGCAGTTCTGATACAATGCTTTAAATCCCTATGTTCCGTTTTTGTTTGAATGTATCTGTATAGTATCCGCCACTATGAAGAAACTTTTTTCAGTTTCTAGTACTCCATGGTGGTGAATCATAAAAATGGTATAGTACCCGTAACTTTATAGTAACACACCATCGTCGCGGCTACTATTTGGAGACCAACAATATCATCCAAACGTCACGTTACTAAAACGTCCCGACTATAGGTTTTCGGAACTATTATGTGACTAAGCATGTGACTTTATGGTAACAATTACTTTAAACACATATTTCAGTGGCACTAGCTGAAGCAGCATTCTCTTTAATGCTACCTTATAGTTTTTGCCGCTTTGTAGTAACATGTGTCTAGTCCGAGCTACTAAAAATATGCTACACTTTTGCTACTTTAAATTTGGGTGTTTTTATTCCAAATAACTAGTACCTAACCGGGTGGTAACAGCCACTTGCTAAGAATTCCTTGGAGTGGCAAAAGCTCATATAGTAGCAAATCAAGTAACGGGGTGTATACACGAACTTTATTTTAGTGGCGAATACTAAACCGATGATATCCGGAACTATGTATTTTACTTGGGCTTCTGACTAATTCTTGGCATGTACTGATTCATTTATTTTTTGTTCAAGATACTTTTGAAATTTTTATGTGAGATTGGAAATAAATTGATTTTATTCGTGATTACGTTTAAGCAACAGCAAATATGTATTATTTTTCCTGACTCTCATTAAGCTTTGTTTTTTCTTCAATTTGGTTCTGTATCTATATATTATTGTAGACCACTCAGTGTCATTCGACCAGATAATGAGAATAGCACAATAAGTTATTCATTTTTAATGGTATACTAAATATAATAGTTGATGGGTATAATTCAAGTCAACTGACTTTTTGTTTTTTTGAGCATAACCCAATAGCTTCGTTCCAACAGGCGTTAGAACCGTTATTGGTATCGTTCGCGCAAGCGCTGTATTTCTTTCACGTTCCAACTGATTAAAGTATAGTTCTTGGGACTGCTTGGGACGGTATACAAACTGTACCAACTGGAAAGGGATGATAAAGTTGATGTGTCCATCCCAAATTCGAGTTTGCGCACTATACAGTACTCGAAACGATTCCAGTACAGTTCATAAATGCCAGTTGGAACAAACCTTTATAATTTACACAATCCTTTATTATTTTTGATTTTTGTCACATAGTTTTTACCGAAACAGATATTTGACAATTAACTATTCAAACCTACGCTAACCTTTTGAGTGGATTTTTCTGAAACAATTTATAAATTTAAGAATAATAATTCTATTTATTGAATGGCACGCAATTATAGTGCGTGAAGAGTGTCATTTCAAGCTTTTGGTAAGTTCAGTTCAATACGTATAGTGAAAACTTATTCATTGTTTAGTAAGTAATTCTCAATATGGTTGTCAGCCATGGCCAACTGCGTGAAAATCCTTGAACTTATGAGTTTATAAAATAAATATTTGTCTTCAAACTCACCCTGTATAAATAGAACGGATTTACAATCGTTCGTCAAACTTTAGTGAGCATTTTTTTTTCATTACGCAAGTATTTCATAAATTGAAGGCTCGTTAATTTATATCACATAATTGTGAAATATGTTCAAAAAACAAAAAAATCCAAACATTATAATTTCCTTCGTAACAGAAAATTACACTACAAATATAGGACTAAGACAAGAAGGGAGCCTAGACCCTTTGTTATTCATGATTTACATTGATGAGATCATCAAGAAATGCACAAAACTAAGTAAAAAAGTATTTGTGCGACATTTGCAATTGTGCAGGATGAACATCAGAGAAGGAGCATTAATGGCAAAAAATGAAAAAGAACTACAAGAAAACATAAATGTGTGGAATACAGTATTGGTACACATGGGAATGAGAATAAACAAAAACAAAACAAAAGTTATGGTCATTGGGGACGACAAAGAGGAAATAAATGTAAGAATAGGTATAGACAGAATGGAGCAAGTTAAAAATTTCCAGTACCTTGGAACAATAATAAACGAAAACGGAACACAGGAAGCAGATATTAACAATAGAATAGTAAAAACTAACAAACTATACTATGCCATGAATACCAACTTTATCAATAAAAAAGAAAATTCCAAAGCTACGAAATTAAAAGTAGAGATGGAATATTTAAGAAGAGTAAGATGTGTAACAAAAGAGGATGAATGAAAAATATAAATATAATAAAAGACCTGGGAATACAATCAACCTTAGACTTTATAGGAGAAAGACAACTACAATGGTGGGGACTTTTACAACGTATAGATGAAGGAAGACCGGTTAAGACAATATGGAAAGCAAAAATTGGAAAAATAAAAAAAGGGACAGACCAAGAAAAACTTGGGATAAGGTAATAGCTGGATTATTGGATAAAAGAGGAAGAAGCTGGAAAGAAGCAAAGGACTTAGCTCAAAATAGGAAAGAATGGAAAAATTCGAGTAGGAAGAGTAACTGCAGCATGCCCTACACCACTAAGTGGTAGAAGGGCTTTAAGATTATATATATAATTTCCTTAAATAAATATCTCAAACAGACAAAATATTAACCCAAATAATGTAAGCAGAGTAAGAAAGCACAGCCATGTTATTTGACTATAAATTATATCTATTTACACTCTCTAAAAAATAACGACTTCTGTTCAATTCTTCTTTACTGTAAATCAATTTCCGTTTTACGTACAGGAGACTACCTAACAAAATGAATTGTTATATATAACTTCACTCTCCTGGGAAATTTCTTCTCAGCACGAGAGTGATGTAAATAATCATATAGTGCTTCACTTTGGAAAAAAACCGCATGTACAACAATCTAAGTTTAGAGAAAATATTCCACTCTTTCATTGTTTTTCATTTACACTTTTTTAATGAATTACACAAGTTGACGAAAAAACTGTTTGGGTTTCTGATTTCAATTGATTCTATGAGCAAATGTCATACAGGGTGTCAATTTTAAAACTTACCTCGTCAACGAAAAGAGATTTCAAAAACATTTCAAAATCGTTTCTAGGGTAAAGAGAACGAACCCCCATCAACCCCCTATGCTCCACCCACAAAAATTTAAATGGCAACCCCCTACTTCTAATACGTCGTTAGAAAGCCCGTTTCCAACGGTCTAAGTCATAATTATACAGGGTGTAACAATAAAGCAGAAAAATGTATTTGAAAATATTCAAAATGATTTCCATTGTTTTGTAAACAGTAGTACAACCTATTTTCAAACTCCATAAGAACGTTGGCAAATGTTGCTTTAGTAATATCACGACATGCTTGACTAATTCTTCGTCGTAAATCGTCGATTGAGGTTGGTTTAGTTTTATAAACAACCGACTTAAGGTGACCCCACAGAAAAAATCTAAGCAGTCCCTAACTGCTACTGCGTAATGGGGAGGTGCTCCGCCTTGCTGGAAGTGCAACAAATTTTCATCTAGAGCTGAATTGCCATCGCCGTCCTGTTGGTTCCCTAATTCATGAACAATTAAGGGCTCAATAGTGTTTGCCAGCATATCGAGGTA
This sequence comes from Lochmaea crataegi, assembly GCA_947563755.1. NCBI lineage: Eukaryota > Metazoa > Arthropoda > Insecta > Coleoptera > Chrysomelidae > Lochmaea > Lochmaea crataegi. The sequence goes on along the minus strand of OX387422.1, from coordinate 20,620,014 downwards.
CATTCTACCGTTTAAATTTCCCGGTATAAACAAGGGACCAATCACAGAATCTCCTAATACCCCAGACCAAACATTTAGTTTCTCAGGATATTGAGTGTGGTTTTCTCTGAACAGATGTGGATTTTCATCATTCCAATAACGACAGTTTTGTTTATTTACGTTACCATTTAGACAAAATGTGCACTCATCACTAAAACAAATATTTTTTAAAAGTCTAGGTTCATTCTTAATTTTTTCAGTCATAATTTCACAAAACTGAATTCTTCGGTCTGGATCGTCATCGGACAATTCTTGAAGACATTGCATTTTATAGGGGTGAAATTTATGAAGCTTCAAAACTTTCCGTACCGACCCATGTGATAGTCCTGTTATTGCAGAGACGTGACCAGTTGATAAAGTAGGATCTATTCCAAATTGTCCAAGGACTTCAATTTGAGTTTTCACAAATGATAATCACATTAAGGTAAGTATCAAATGAACCAATAGTTTGAGTACAGAAAGGAAATGCAAAACAAAATAACAAAATGTGTTGTTGCTGCAAAGCAAACAAGTTTATTTTTGAAATAGGGACCGTACTTGCACTTTCAATGCGAAGTATCGTTCCACAATTAATTGTTATTTTTGTTGTCAAAAATTTTTTTCTGCTTTATTGTTTTACCATGTATAATTATGACTGAGACCGTTGGAAAGCATTTTCTACGGGCTTTCTAACGACGTATCACAAGTAGGGGGTTGCCATTTAAATTTTTGTATGTGGGGTAGGTGGGGCATAGGGGTGCGTTCTCTCTCATGTCATTTTAGTTCCCCTATCTACCCTAGAAACGGTTTTGAAATTTTTTTGGAATCTCTATTCGTTCACGAGGCACAGCCCATTGTAAGTTTTAAAATTGACACTCTGTATTTTATTTGTGAGGCAGTAGTCAGTGTTTCTTTGTCTGGCTGTACCAACCGCCCTTGTGTATTACTAAGCTAGAAAATAGCATCAGGACAAGGATGCTGAGTCATTCTTTTTATTTGTGATGAATTTATTAAAGTGAGAAGCAAACAATTTGCTTTGGGAACAAATTTAAAGCTTTACAAAACCTATTTTAACCTCAAAATCTGGAATCTAAATGAAAACTGGGTACCTCTCGTTGGGAACCTAGTGATCATTTGCAGGACTGTTGCATTTTTATCGTTAATCCAATGATAATTTTGTTGCTGTTATAGGAAAATAACTGATTAATAAGAGCGCCATAAAATTGATAAAGTTTTTCCACCGAAGAAGCCGGAATTTGTTACTGTACTCTGTATTTACCATATTGTGACTAATTGGGATAAACGATGCACACTATTCAAAATAGATACAACTATGCAAAACCCCCATTAACTTTTTCGGTATGTACTATCATTCGTTTCTGTTTGCCAACATTATTTGTTTAGGGTGTAGACTCGTAATTTTACCCAAATTCAGTGTTTAAGCAATGCTTCTCATATATACTCTAAAATTTTATGTGGGCTTATGCTAATAAATTGTGACTGCATAAACATTTTTGTTTGAAGTTCATCTAAAAACGTTACAAGGGTTTAACTTATTATCTATCACATATTTTTATGAAAAGTGGTTAGAATTGAATCAGTTTGGCTTCGCACGAAATGCCTCAAACATTCCTGATTTTTCTTATTTTTTAAATTAACTGGAGGCACTAAGTGAAAACTTGGTCATATACAGTGTGTCACACCGTGAACGAACCATTTGAAGTTCTGGAAGAACTATAAATGGCAATGTTTCGGAAATTTGATGTTTGGTGAGCATTGGGGCGACTTCAATTAAAATATTTCCAATGACGTCACACTTCGGATGGTTCTGGATACCTGCTTGCTCAGTTCAAATGGAACTACATCAATATTATTGGATTCTATGCTCGATTTTAATACCGATAAAGGTATCATATTATGTATGTTTATTGGGGTGACATTAACCGAGACCTAAAATATTTATTGTGCCCCCTTCCTTCTCGTCAGTTTCTAAGGAAAGTCTCGGAGACTGGTAGTTCCTCTATAATAACAATAATAAATGTCTTTATTTGGTATAGATTTTCAACTTGAAAACAAAACATTATGTAAAACTAGTATTGGGCGAGATTCAGTTTGCACATTGTTATATGACATAATAATATGCATCTGCTCTTCCACCTAACCCAAAAAAGTATAAAAATACTACAAATCATTGAATTGATGCAATAAACTTGAACTTAAAACTAAACAAAAAGCATACAACATAATCTTGGTAAGTATAAATATTATTATTTTTTATTGTTGGTTCATCATAATTTCAAACATTTGTCTTTTAAATTCGTTTTTACCTACTACTCGAAAAACCTAGGAGAAGCTGTTAATTTGGTCGGCTATAATACGTAATAAAAAAGACCGTGTAAAACTTTGAGTTCTGTGTCTAGGTACAGTAAGCATACTTTTGTATCTTAAATTTAATGTGTGCACGTCCGTTCGGTATTTAATTTTGTTTTATAAATATGGTGGCGTCTGTTTGCGTATCATATTATAATAAAAACATAAAGAATGCAACTTGCGACGATTTTCAATGTTTAACCAACTTATTAATTTAAAAGTATGGCTTATACTGTCAAATTTACGTATACCAAAAATTGAACAGAGGCAACAATTTTGTAGCCTCTGGATTCTCTTAGAATCAAACTCAGTTAATAGTCCAAGAGCTAGTAACACGTGTTTGATGCACCTTGAAATTTTGTGCCATAGTATCGATTGGATAGATAAGCAGGTAAGCAAGTGTTGGCAAGTGGGGACACCAGGTACTGCGCATAGGAGAAAGGTGTAAAAAAAATTTTCCCAAAAAAGTATTTGTTTCAGAGGCCAGAAAACAGAGATCTAAATTTAAAATCACATAAAATACAAAAATTAATAAGGCAGACACTTTTGAGGGGGTAAACATTTAATAAAAACACCCTCAAGTTTTTTTTTTAATACAAAATAAAGTGTTTGATTCATGTTGACATTTTAACAGCGTCTGAATCTCATATGATAAGAAATAATTACAAAAAGGCAGACACTTTTTTTGGGGTTTAATTATCGGAAAACATGAAAATAAATATTAATTTCTATAGAAAGAGATGGGCAGCGCGTAGTCGTGGATATGAGTGAGAGCACCCTCTGCGCTCTCATTGGCTGTTGCTCACGTGTTCTTGTACAGCTGTACTGATTATACACATTTTTAAATTAAATTCTTTAGTAACATTAAACAATAGTAGTTTGTGCAACTAGTGTGGATATGATGGCCATATCGCACGAGGACGAAGTTTGAGCACGACGCCGTAGGCGGAGTGCTCAATCGTCCCCAATCGTCCCCAACAGGGAATCGAACTCCGATCTACCGATGAATATACTAATCATCTATCTATAACGTCAAATGTATTACAGGAGGATTTGTCAGGAGTACCCTTGAATATTCAATTTATTTTGTCTCCTTTGCGGCTAAGCGAATATCTGGTGGAAAATTATTTATTGATTCATCATTGGAATCACTCATTTTTACTAATATTTTTCTTATATTTTGACGTTTCTATGAAATTGAAAAACGATTAGTTGGCGGGTACTAAACGCAAATGCTGATTGGTGGATTTCATATACGTTCTAGGATGTATATGAAATCATATCCGTTCAGTTAACCGGAATGGCCTACATTTACATTCTGTAAATTGTGCAGAAAATGGATAATATACATGTGGGTGTAGAAAAATATGTTTATTTTTTTAATAACTTATTTTAAAATTTTTAATCTTCCAAGATAGTTGAAGTGGAAGACAGAGCATTTAATATTAAAATTTAAACTCTATATGATATATAACTTTATAATATAATAATTGAATTTTGTACAATATCTGACGAAGAAGGAGCCTCTGGAGATATTGTTGACAAATTCTCCTTGTATTGCTGTTCAATACTTGTAAAATTCGCCTAACATAGCCGATGATAACCCTCTTTAGTAGACACTACCGATGGTAAAATTACACCACTGTATTTCAAATTTTATTCTTGACGAATTTTCAATGATATTCGACATTTATTTAAAGTTGTCTCAGAGAAAACAATAACCGATCCAGCATCTTTCTGTTTGAATATAACACATACATGACACAGACTCGTCTTCCTCACATCCTTCTTTGATTTTTATAAAAGAATAGTTTACTTCAAAATTTACTGTACATTAAAAGATATCCAATTCATATATTTTGTTACTAATAATAATTTAACAAATTTATACACGCATTAAGAGAAATCACAAAAACATGTGCTCACAAGAACGCATGAAATGTTTACTGAAAATGTGTAGTCAGTATGCTGTACAAGAACACGTGACCAACAGCCAATGAGAGCGCAGAGAAAGACCTTAGCTAATCCGGTAATCGGTGCTCTCACTCACATCCACGACTACGCGCTGCCTATCTCTTTCTATTGAAATTAATAATTTTATTTTCATGTTTTCCGATAATTATACCCCGAAAAAGTGCCTTTTTGTAATTATTTTTTATTATATGAAATTAAGACGCTGTTAAAATGTCAACGTGAATCAAACACTTTATTTTGTATTAAAAAAACACCTTGAGGGTGTTTTTATTAAATGTTAACCCCCTCAAAAGTGTCTGCCTTATTAATTTTTGTATTTTATGTGATTTTAAATTTAGATTTCTGTTTGCTGGCCTCTGCATCGAACACTTTTTCTGGGCAAAATTGTTTAACACCTTTCTCCTATGCGCAGTACCTGGTGTCCCCAGGTAGGGCAATCCAACACTTGCTTATCTGCTTATCTATTCAGTCGATACTATGGTACAAAATTCCAAGGTGCATCAAACATTTCATGAAACACGTGTTACTAGCTCTCCGACCAGAATGGCTTGTTTAAACATCACAGGAGCCATGAGAACAACACCAACCGCGGCAATGGAATTAATTACTGGTCCGAACCCTCTGGACTTGTACGTCAGAGAGGTTGCGTTAATGGCCATGTTACGCTTGCGAACGGCTGGTGTAAACCCCGAAGTAGGAGTGGGTCAACTGAGGCTAAGCCTATGGCGATAAGCACTTACTGCACTACCTCTGCTGCAGGCGGCCAATGATGCAATTGAACTCAAGTTTGTGTTTAATAAACCCTACAAAATACAAATAAAACAGATGCTGCGAATGCAATACGCATATATACAGACGGCTCAGAAACCAAAGAAGGCTCAGGATGTGGAGTTCACTCCAGATCACTGAGCCTAAGAATTAAGTGAGGAATGGGAAAAAATACCAGCGTGATTCAAACAGAACTGGCTGGTATCTCAATTGCCACAAAAGAACTAACCAGAAAAGGAATTTCTGGCAAAAACATAACAATCTGCACTGACAGCAGACAAGCCCTATTAGCCTTGAACAGACAACGTGCTACATCAGGGCTAGTATTAGAGTGCCACCAAGATTTAGCGAACGCCTCTGTAGATAACAATATTATCCTGAGATGGGTGGAAGGGCACGACAGGAGTTAAGGTAATCGCATTGCCGATTCTACAGCCAGGGAAGCGGCTGGACTGAAAATTTTAGGACCCAGTGACACCTACGGCCTGTCGACTCCGACAATTGCGGTACTAGCCAAGCGTTACGCCCATACTCAATCCCTAAAAAGATGGGATGGAATCAAAGGATGCAGTCTTGCTAGGATCACCTTGGGCGATCCTGGGAAGCTGGCGCCGAAGAAATATTTGGCAATGGCCAGGAAAAACCTACGCCTAACAGTAGGCTTTCTGACTGGCCAATGTCAACTAAGGAAACACCTCCATACTATGGGGCTAGTGGATACACCTCTATGCAGAATGTGTGAACAAGAAGATGAAACTGTCAGGCATGTCTTATGTGAGTGCCCGGAGTTATCGTCAATAAGAAAGTGTGTCTTCGGTAAGTCTTGGCCTACACCTGCCGATATAAAGGAGATGTCTCCTAGTTACCTGTCCACCTTCCTGAAAAGGACAGGATGGACGATGACCCAGGAGGACAATTCCTCGGAAGGATGTACAATGGGTCACCTGTGGCCTAAGTGCTGTGGGCCTAAACTCACCCTCCCCACTCTACAGATACAGATACCGGGTCATGGCATAATAATGTTTGGTAAACACTGTTCTAGTTAAACTTACCACTGTTTATCAAATAGCGCACGCCAGAGGTTTGTTTTATTTTCAACAGAGTTCACTCCTTTTTGGAAGTTACGAACACAATTTTTATATAGTCTGTATATTCCATAATTTGCTGAGAATACCCCGAACTTCCATCACGGAGATCATCACGTTTTTTCGTAGATAGTAATTTCTTAGAGTGGCTGCCAAAATAGACCCCTAATATGTTTCCATTATCTAGAAAGGAAGAAAATGACCTTACGCGCTTACGAATGGTGTGTAAAATACCTGAAACCATTTAGAGTATGAAAGAGGTTTTGGGACATTTATGAAAAATCAGAAGCATTATTTTTCTTGTATATTAGTTTATGCTGCGTTAAAAAAAAATGTACCGGGATATATACGGTTCTATAAATGGACTAACATATTATATTCGGTGATAAAAATATAAATTTTATAATATACAAATTTCAGTTACATGCGTATACCGTATAAGATGACAATCCAAGATGGGCAGTTATTCCCAATTCAATGATCTTAAAATATATCTATCAGGTTTGTTTGGTTAGAACTATGAGGAAGTGCACCATCATTCTGGTCAAAATCTGCATTTTGCCGAGATTTCTAGAATCATAGATACGTCTATCATATTCGCATTATGAATTATAATTAAAGTATATCCATCGAACAAACAAAGCGACCCAAACAACGATAGATGCGTGATCGAAGTATGATCACCATCCGGCTTTGCATCTATTGGCTAAAATAAATATGCCTCCCTAGGCTGGCCAATCGGATGTAACTGCAATCGGCCGGCAGTATTCATTGTCTTTGGTACATTGGTACAGAGTCGGAGAGATCACGTGCACTATCCATGGAACACTCCGTTGCTTGGATGGACAGAGTATAGAGGCGTATTTCCTTGCATAAAATTTTAAAATAAAATTACGCAAGAAGTATACAAATTACCTACTGTAAGTGATTAAAGGTTAATATAACTTATTTTCCGACGTAATTTCATGATATATCAAAATATAACGGGGGGACTATTTGACATTTTCGAGTCATGATCATTTTTCAATGATCAAGCTACCTCTATTTTTATAGACACTATAGACAGCCTGGGACTTTCTTTTGTATTGTGGCAAATAGGAGATACAAAATATCCTTCCATTTGTTGATAATTTGTAATTCTGTAGACATCTGCATCTGTCTTTTTCAAGAGGCGGTTACATATATTTTGAAAACTATTAATTTTGAGGATATGCCTCTCTCGCTTTTCAGGAAGCAGATATTCTGGGACACGCCACAAGCTTGAAAGCGTTATGAAAAAGCATAACCTTTCAACGAAATTCAACTCAGAATACAGTAACAAGAAGGAATGTGATCTTAACATCATTACCAGACTTCGAAAGAATGTCATTCAATAGTATACAGATGGTTCTATAGCAATGGAAGGAATCGGGATAGGAGAGTACGGGCCAGGCACCAAACACTCTGAAAGCTAGGAAAAAAGGCAACGTATCTTTCAAGCGTAAATTCACGCTATAGGAAAGTGTTTCCAGTTCAATATTGATAAAGGATATAGAAGGCAAAGGATTATCATAATGTCGGATAGTCGAGCAGTCATTAAAGCACTGAGTTTTTGTGTAATTAGTTTTAAAATGGCAAGGGAATGCCTAGAAAAACTCAATGAAGTAAGTGTTCTTACGTTACCTAGATGTGGGTTCAGTACATATTGGAATAGAAGGAAATGAAATAGCAGATGAACTAGCAAAAACAGGGGCTTAAACACTCTTTTGGAGACCGGAACCATTTTGCGGTATCAGTACGAATGTAATACTGGAAGAAATAGGCAACGCCAAAAAAAGTAGGATCTGACCATTAGAAAGATGGAAATACAACAGAATCCTAGAGCACAATACTAGAGGGACACTTATCTAAACTGAAGCCTGCGGATATAGGAATTAAAAAAAATTAAAAAATGAAAAGAAGTTATACTTTAAGTTGAATGTAAAAAATTAATCATCCAAGGATATGTGAAAACATTTAAAACATTTAATGAACCAAACAAATACCACTAGAAAGATTTTAAATTTTAATAATGAATGGAGTTGTGATGATATCAACCTACACTTTGTAAATGCAGTACCTAAATTGGGTGCCAATAAAGAAACATTATCTTTTTACAACAATAATACAAAAACTACTACTGTGTCCCCTTATTTAAAATTTATTCCAGTGACGGAGATTGATATTCTAAATATAATAAAAAATATTAAAAGTAAAGTATATTTGATATGATTTTTGGATGGCAGTAGCTTGTAGAACCTTCGTACGTTAGCATAGGTCTTATGATTGCAGTGTAGATCCAGGTGACCACACGGGGTGGAAGACCACATGTGCGTCCCACTGTCTTCCGACATTGCTCATAAGCCACATAATATATGCTCTTTTCGCTCTGCTCTGTAGGTGAGAGTTCCATTTTAGCTTCTTGTCGAGGGTAATACCAAGGTATTTCACCTCTTCAGAAAAGTTTAATTTGCTATTGGAGATTAAGGGGAGTTTTAAGCACCATAAACCTCTTTTCCTGGTGAAAAGGACCATCTCAGTCTTCTTGGGATTGATCGACAGTGAGTGTTCCTTACACCATGTTTCTATCAATTTGAGCCCATCCTGCGCTCTATCTCACAGTGTGTTCACAAATTCGTGACCCACGTGACCCACTGAATACTTTTAAACCCAAGTTGGTTTTATTAGGTAAAATAATACACAATTATTAATAGTAAAAATGTTTTATTAATACTACATATTTTGGTATCGCCTTTAGTCACTAAATTCTAGTGCGAAGTATGGAGCTGCTGCTCATTTTTTACCAAGGAATCCAAGTTCGCGAAAAATAACGAAAGTTTTTCCTAAGGTCTGCTTCCACTTCAAGTCGGTTTCTATATTTATTTTTAAGATAAACTATAATAGTGTTAAATACCCAGCAGGCATTGAAAAAGTTTGTGTATTTTGTGTATTCTTGACGAAAACGTAACCAAAAATCTATCAATGGTCTTGTGTCAAATATATCCTTGAGTGCTGTGTCAGTTGACAGTTCAATTAACGAGTCGACATCTGAATCTGGCAAATTAGTTCCGGAATCTAAGTTGAATGTTAATGAGTTTTTTATCCTAGCTTTGTTGATGTCTATTAGATGAAAATATTCTTGAAGATTCCCCTCCAGTACTATAAATGTTCTTTGATTTGAGTTAAGATGTCTTGTGGCAATGCAATCATGTACTTTTTGTATTTCACTTAAATCACTTAATGCTTTGAAGTTCCCTGTTTCCGCGCGTTGTGCCCACACATTAGGCTTTTTTCTTGCAGCTTCCACTTTAAATATTGTTACATTGTTACCTTGCAGTGCCATGTTTAGATTATTTAAAAATTCAAAAATATCAGATATGTAAGCCAACCAGTTAACATCATGAAATCTGTCCTTGAATTCAAACATTACATCTCTGGCTGTTGGGGGATGCTGTTCTAAAAAAACTTCTACTTTACTAGAAGATAACAAGTTTCATTTATATTTTTTGCAAATAGACATATTTTATGAAACTCTATTGTTATATTATTATAATTACCTCTTTACCTGATTTAATGAGATTTCCGTTGTGTTCTTTCTGCCTCTTTTATGTAGTATTTGAGCAAAAAAATTATACATTACAATAATACTGTTTACACTTATATACCCAGTTCTCAAGTATACAGACTTTAAATGTAATAAAAAATAGCACATGAAGTTTTAATAAGCCTCCTGTATGACAAAAAATGTCCTAGGAACGCTATCGATTCATTTTGTAGGTCGAAACGTCTACAGTTTATAGATCATTTCTTTTACGAGGTACCTTGCAGCTTCTTCAGCATTTTCTTTAAAATCATAGAAATTTTTTATTATCTGAAAGATACCGATCTGAATAATAAACGACTTTGGGGATTTTTCACTTAAGTTGTCATCATCGCGCTCTAAATTCTTTCAGCTCCCATTATTGCAAAAAAAATGTGTTCTTTGAGATTTTCTTATCAATTTGATTTGTACCTCGTAATAAGTTTTAAGATTGAAGTTAAGAAAACTAATAGGAATTAAAAACACATTTTCTCATAGGAATTATTCACATGCGCTTTTCATACTATGCGGCCATTATATATCATATTATGTCACACGGGCAGAAAATGAGCTTTAGCAGCCCGAGACTATTAGATGCACGAGCGAGCGTAGCGAAGCGAGGGCAGTTGATAGTTGAGGGCTGCTGAAGCGTTTCTTGCATGTGTGTCACACAATTGTTTTTCGCCTATCGAATAAACAAAAAAATAGGAAAATATGACAAAAAATGTTGACATTCACTTACGTTTAATTAAAAAATTTACTCAAGTGACAGATGGTGAAAAACTTTTTCATTCTCCGCCCTTGGGCTGCTAAATAATGCTTTCAGACCTATTTTTGGTGTTCATATGGTTGGTTTTCCGGTAAGGTAGGCGAAAAAGAGATTTCAATGTAGACCATCTGAGTAAATAAAAAAAAACGCTAGGATCCCAAATTGAGCAGAAACAAACAAAGGCACCGCTGTACCATCTTGCTTTTCAAACCATTCAAGACAATTTCGATCCCCTTGTAACTTTGTTGTGGATTAAGCTAGAAGCCCGAAATTTCAGTGACCAAGGGGGCATAATATGACTAGATATATTTCCTAATAACATTTAATTTGAACTTATAACTAAACTGAAATCTTTCGATTTTTTCACTTACTCACTCACCGATCATCAAAATTCTGAGCTTAAAATTTTGAACATAATTAGTGTAATAATTAATTTTTCAAGACTGATTTGCCATTTTTGCTAACTTACATTACTTATTATAAACAAAGTATTAACATTTTTAAAACTTTGATGACGCAATCTTGTTTTGTATGTGCATAAGAAGAGCTCCACGAAGCTAAATAATTTTACGGCAACTATTTAAACATTTTTTTTTCAGTTTAGAACGATGAAGGAAGTTTGAAAAAATTTTGTTAATTAACAATCTTCTAGCATATTGAAAAATTTGTTTTTATGAAAAATTCCAACGGGAATCAATTCTTTAAAGTGTTTAGATTATACTATAAATTTTTTAGATTTTTCAATTAACTTTAAGTATTTAAAAAGAATGACGTACTCGCTTTCTAGGTCGTGCGCGCAACCTAACAATGGAGCGCGGAGAGATATTTTCAGCGTTAAATTAAAATTATAAATAATGGAGATAGAGTTCTGAGAGTTCGGACTTTTCATTGGAAATATCCTCCTCTTTAAGGATCTTCATTTCAAATTTCGAAAATATTTATAATTCACGAACAATAAGCTACAAACCAAACACTATTTTTTTGGTGTTTAATTGTTTATAACTTTTGGAATTTTTTATGGGCTAATTTAATTATTTGGCTCAATGATCTCGATATTATTCCGGATCGAATGAGCTAAACCACATAATTTTAATAACAGTATGTAGAATTAACACTATTTTGAGCTTATAGACTAGACTATTAAGCCTATTAAGCAAGGAAAAACTACGCTTCCTAGATATAATCGGACTAATTTCGCCAGGTTTCTAGCATGTTGTTTTCCAGAAATATCGTTATATTTCTGGAATTCCTCCACCAGTTTGGATATGACTGACTTTATGCCTGGCTCTCAGTTAATATGTTTATCCTATGATATCAAATTTTTTTGGACAGTTCAAATTCTTCAAATTTTTTAATTAATGAAAATTATTCTTCTGCATTCTCCGACGTACTTTCACCCTCAGACATTTAACTAAAATTCAACGGATAAGTGAACCAATCCGTTCGTTGTAATTGGTAGGAAATTAAAATAGAATTGTCCTTTCTACAAAAATTATTTAACAATTCTAATATGTATATTAATTTTCCGAACAAAAAAGAAGTATGCTCCCTCAATCGTAAGGTTAATATCTATTAAATTGGTTTTTTAATGATGTAGATAAAATAAGCGTGCTTATTGCCTCCAGAGCGGTTGAAAGATATATTGTCAACTGTCGTAAAGTTTGATGCTATGCTAACAATAACTTTTAGGTACTCATAAAACAAACGACAGATGTCACAATAGCCGAAAGCAGTTGACATTAGGGAAGCACATAAAACCAAACGACGCCAATTAGACTTTGAAACAAAAAACAAACTGACTAGTGAGGAAATATTGAAAATTATATACAAAATACCTACTAAGGTATTTCTTCAGCTCAGGTTGTATATAGAGTATCCAAATCGTTCAGTATAAAAGCTGAAAACTGCCTTCAGTTAAGTTTCAAACCGCACCTTACACAAAATCACTTTTTAGAGGGTTTTTAAATCATAGCTAGTTTTTAGAAATGGTTTTTTTTATATTGTCGTATATTTTGACTTCACTAATATATTTCTTCTGTAATTCTTGTGAATAGTAGTACAAAATAGTATTTACGATTATAATAATACCAGGTTTTGCTTAAGTTCTCTCAGGTTCTAGTGCAGGTATATACGGTCCCAGGAAGCGTCAATAGATGATTTTGTCGAACCAGAATCTGTAGTTGGCATCTCACTAAGGTTTGCCCAACAACAAATACCTGGACAGCAGGAAGAGTTTCAGACCTCTGGCAAAATTTACCGAAATTGGTTCATTCAAAGGCTTCGAAGAAGGTCTCCAAGTGTTAGACTATATATAGTAAACATGATCTTCGTTGTTTAGTAGTCGTTTAAACAGGCCACTGTCGTCTGCATCATGATATGGTGAGACTTGGACTGTCTGAAGATTCGACATTTCGTCTTTGTCTGGAAGATGATGAGACAGCTGAGTGTATACTTTATGCCTGTTTCTGATGTTTGGCAGGATATTTCCCTCACCAAACAAACTAATCGGCTTTGTTGAAAAGCTAAACTTGTTTGGTGAAATATAAACATGTGTGAGCCACAATAGACACTTGCGAGTCGCAGTGGAGGGCCTAATAGACTCACTCACCACAAACCTAACCTAATCTTGTTTTCTTTGATAAATATTTATTTTTCATAGGACTTTAAAATTGAGTACCTCATATTGTTGTGATATAATTTGAAATTTATACTGCATTCTTTGGAGTTCACTATCGAGATTATTAATGAAAAAGTTTACTTTAATATGATTTCATAAACTTTCAAGGAAAGTTTTCCAAAATTCTTCTGCAAATATGAGAAAGATGATATCCATTTCATTTCTACTCAAAGTTTTATAACTCTAGTCCATTTGAGAATGATAGATAGCTTAGAGTTTGTAGATTTACCTAAAAATCACTTGTTAAAATTGTGCCAGAGAGAAAATGTCTTAAAATAATACAGTTGAATATTTTTATTATCGAATTCATCATTTTCAAATACCTAGGCTAAAAACATCTTGTAATTGAGTTCTGCTTTCACCTTTGCAGGTGAGAAGGCTCTAATTTCTTAAAATTTCTCATTAAAAATGCAAAAAATACAAATATTCATTAAACTGCTCTGCTTACCACGATTCTGTTTTTTATTGTTACTTTGGTCTATTTTGAATAATGTTTTAATATAAGCCAACACGTTGCTGCATAAATTGCAGCTCAGCTTCCATAAATTTCAATTAAGTTTAAAAAATGGGTATTCGTAGATCATTACGAAAATAGTGGTGTAAATTCATCTTTCTGGTTCTGTTTGTCAAGGTTTATTTAAACATTTACCTTTATTAAAATAATAATACTTGTACAATTAGATATATTGTTCAATCATATTAATAATTTACATCCAAAAATTAAATTTACATTAAAAGTTGAAGAAAATAACTCAATCAATTTTCTTGATATGAAAATTCAAAGAGTCAATAATATACTTGATTTTTCAATTTACAGATGAAAAAGAGGAAAAAGTGGCATTACAATTATTATTTCCTGGAAAAACTAGGGAAATACAAAATTACAAAACCATCACATATGCTGGTAATATTTCTAATAATATTTCAAAGATAATATCTTCTTCAACAAATACAGCAATTTCTTTCAAAACAGAAAACAATGTGAGTAAAAAATTGTTAAATGTAAAAACAAAAATACCCCCATTAAAAAAGTCTGGAATATATAAACTTAAATGTCCAGAATGTAATGCTGTCTATATTGGTCAAACAATTCGAAATTTTGAAATTAGATACAATGAACACTCACGAGCATACAGATTAAAACAGCCAGATAAATCACATTACGCAAAACATCTACTTGACACTAAACATTCATTAACACCTAACACAGAACTAAAGGTATATTTGTAAAATCACATCTTCTTCTTTTTTCTATTCATATGTATTAAGTCAATCACAATATAGGTCACTTACTATTTGGTCTAGCCAAAATATTAATCATCAAGTAGGCATCACATAAATGTGACTTCTGTCATTCTGACGATGATATATCAATATCGAGTTTTAATAATTTTTTAATTAAATAGTGGAATTAATTAGAAACACTTAGTTTCATTTAAAAAAGTAATATCTATTTTCCTTGTTCCACCAGCATTTGGAATTTGGAATATCGTTTCTGGTCATTTCTTCAACAGCACTTTTCTTCCGGAATGTGAAATAAACTGTAACTCAGCATATACTAATTTCTCAAAATATTTATAATACAGGAATGTCAATCACAAGGGATAAATGAATTACACATAGTCTGAATATGTCCACATTATGAAATTGTACTGTTTCCACAAGAGCACTCACGTTTCTGTTCCAGCATGTCTTGACATGGAGAATTATTTCAAACTAATCAAAGTCACTCAATTATTGATTTACTATCTACTTGAAAAAAATATTTACGATCAAATCAAATGTCTTAACATTCTTCAAAATAGCGTGTGTGCTGAATATTTACGGTCTGCTACTTTCTTTTCATTTCTTCTACAAATACATTCTTGTGAAGTTTTAATGAGAGAACTTGATTTTGATAAAACTTACCCCAATTTAACTTGTTTCTTATGTGTATTCTGTTATTTGCATAATTCATCAAATATTTTCTTTTTATTCTTTAGCGAAATTTCATTATAAAATTTTATAATTCACCCACAAATTGGAGCAATGCATAACTCATCATGTAATGAAAATTTTCATCTACCTGCTATTGTTTTTGAAACTTTCAACCAGCATAATGTAGTTTAACCTCTGGTACTTGGTTTTTGTTTATATTTCTGGAATTAGTTTACTATCTGGATTAGCACAACAGCTTTCAATAGATTTAAAGACGCAACTTCAAAGTATCAATAAAAAAAGAATTTAATTAAATCCCATTTTTGTTTCAATAATAAGCGCTTAAGCAAAAATATTTCCCTAAAATATATCAGAATCTTAAATTACAATATCGATTTTCAAAGATTTACTTATTCATTTACCGTTTACACTAAAGATGGATTCATGCCAGCAAAAATTAATTTAAAACTAAGAATATAAAACCATGTAATGTAATGTATATGTTCATGCAAGAAACTAAGAAATTAAGATTTAAATTAAAACTAAGAAAGATGCCCAACTTTCAACTAAGAAATTAATTTCATCCATGAATTCGAAACGATGCATGCGTGAAGTCCTGACCACAGATCACTTACTGGCGATTTGTGTTAAGTTATTGTTTACATGAGCTTGTATTACACGATTAAAAATTTCCAATATTTTTCGTAAACAAGTTGGTTTACGTTTAATATTTATCTTCAGTTATCTGACAGCTCGATTACTATTGGAAATTTTGACAAATGATTGAAAATAGTGCGCATGCCTGGTTTGGTTTAATAATTTATGTTACATGAACAGTTGAATATTCTTAGTTTAAATTTAATCTTAATCTTAAATTAGTTTTAGTTTAGTTGATATTGCATGAACCCACATTTAAACTCGCTTGAGCATTAAACTAGTTTATAATTTTGAGTTGGTATGCACCATCGATTCTATGGAGGTTAAACAAGTTTAAACTCAAACGCCCAATATTGGAGGTTCAACTTTAAACTGTTCTTTTCGACACTTGGGTAATTTATGTCAATGTCTCATAAAAGGTTGATTAGATTTGATGAGGTGACTGTCAAGAAAAAGTTGATACATATAATTCGGAATTTAAATAACCACCGACACGTCCGTAACTGTAAACGAGAGTACTCAAAACTGAAATAATGCCAAGCATTGTCACCAACGAACGTTTTTCACAGAAAAAGTTGAATACAGAAATTCAAGTCTGGCGTTCTTGTTATTGACGCAACTGTTTGCCAGACCGCCTCCAACAAACTTATTACAACAACAAATTTCTTATACAAGGTATAAGAAAAAATTAAACGTCAAAATTTTTATGTTTTATTTCTCTTTCGAATTGCGAATTGGTCTGGCACGTTCATACTTGACCAAAGCTCTGCCAGACCAGCATTAAGTAAGTCCTTCTCTGCTACTTGTTAAGCGCGAGGTTTTTATGTTTTATTTTATTGATTTTTTCATTTTATCACGCATATTTGACGATGGAATTATACAAAAATATTATTTTCTGTCCTCCGGCCGGAAAACATCAACTTTCGGGCCGCCGCGCTAAACGAAGTTGACGCTTTCCGGCTCCGTCGAACAGAAACATAGTATACACACCTTGGCCAGTATTAATAAAGCCTCAGATCACATGAGATCTGAGACATTTCTTACTTTACCGGCCTAGATACGTAATATTCGATTTATCATTATATTAAAAACGAAAAGATGGATTTTATAAAAAATTTTGTAAAATTCTATCTCAACATTGTAAAAAATGATTTTGTAGAGGTAAAAAAAGTTTTCTGCAGTCTTTAGGTTCTCAGTTAGCAAATCTTATATCATAATAAGAAACAATTGAAGGGTACAGAGGAAGAAGGGGAAATGTCAAAAAAAGCAAATTTTACAGTATAGCAATTTTAATGTTCAAAACGCCTAAACTAAGATTTTTTGTCACATTAGAACCTAACGGATTTAATTCTAATCCCTCACACCAAAAAAATTGACAATAAGGGGAAAGTACCAAGTTTGCTACCATAAGAGACGTACTAAGGTTACAGCGTATTCAGAACTGTTGCATCAGGTTTATATGTGGATTAAGAAGAAGGGCACCCACTTCATTATATTATAAAGAATTGCATTGGCTTACTTTGTAAGAACGTCGCAAGGTACATGAATGTGTATTATACTATAAAATTTTACATACACAAAAACCTCCGTACTTGTACAATAAACTTAGATTTAGAACTGACGTACACAATCTAAACCTGAGACAAGTTGGTCGCTTAACGATGCCTAAACATTCAACCGCCTTATTTGAGGGCTGCTTTTCATTTAATGCAGTTAGGATTTGGAACTGGATACCCGATTATTTAAAAGTACTCACATTGGATAGATTTAAACGTGAAATTAAGAGTAATTTGCTTAATGGTAGCTTAAAAGTGTAATGGAAGATGGATACCTATAGTATCTATATTAATTAACGATGCCTAAACATTCAACCGCCTTATTTGAGGGCTGCTTTTCATTTAATGCAGTTAGGATTTGGAACTGGATACCCGATTATTTAAAAGTACTCACATTGAATAGATTTAAACGTGAAATTAAGAGTAATTTGCTTAATGGTAGCTTAAAAGTGTAATGGAAGATGGATACCTATAGTATCTATATTAATTTTATTTTCCTTTGAATTTACTGTTTGGACCCTTACTTTGTGGAATCTACTAATATAATTATTTTGAGTGAGGCTGAGGGTTTCTGAGTGGTTCCACTTTGGTGGGGGGTGTTTGGGAGTTCGGGGTTGATGGTGGTTTCGATATTTTTAATGTCGAAATAATGATCAATGTTGAATTTTTGAATATTTTCTGCTGGGGTGGGGCTGCTTGGAGACTTTTGGTTTCATTTGAAATAGTATTATTCATTTTCTTTTTCATAAAACTTGTAATTTCTGGTTTCAATCCAAAATGTTAATATTAAATCATAATGGATTTGTAATTCTCTTCTTGGTAAAGGATTTCTCACTATTTTATTTTTTTTATTGTTTTTGTAGTTTGTCTTTATTTTGAGTTGTATTCATAGGTATAGTGTATAGGTATTATTATTTGGTAACTGGTTGAGTGGAAGAGCAAATTCTTGATTTATTCAAGAAATTTGAACCCTGCCATTTGGCAAACTGCTGTGTAACATTATGAACCTATTTTTTTTTGTTTTTTATTTGTATGCACTGTATGTTTGGCCAATAAAAGCATTTATTATTATTATTATTATTATTATTATAAATAAACAAAATATACGTAGTAAGATTAGTAACTTTAAATTAAAATTGCTGAATATTAATAATCAAAAAAAAAGGTAAGTGGTCGTCGGACCGCCGATAGAAGCTTGCTTCTTATGCACAATAGAATGACCATTTTTGACCATTTTTGACCATTTTTCTTAATTTTTTGACAATTTTTGACAATTATTAACCATTTTTAAAAAATTTTTGACTATTTTTTCAAATTTTAACAATTATTGACTATTTTTGACATTTTTGGCAATTATTGATCATTTTTGACCATTTTTCGTAGAATTTTGACAACTTTTGACAATTATTAACCATTTTTTCAAAATTTTTGGCTATTTTTTCAAATTTTAACAATTATTGACGATTTTTGACAGTTTTGGCAATTATTGATCATTTTGGACATATATTCAAAAATTTTGACCATTTTAGACAATTTTTTTTGTGCATTTTTGACAGGTTCTGACAATGATTGACAGTTTTTTATAATTATTGTCCATTTTTCAAAATTTTGACAATTTTTCAAAATTTTAACAACTATTGACCATTTTTGACAGTTTCTGACAATTATTGACCATTTTTGACAACTTCCAAAAATTTTGACAATTATTGTAAATTTTTCAAAATATTCAACAATTTTTGATCATTTTTCAGAATCTTAACAATTATTGACTATTTTTGACCATTTTTTAAAATATTTAACGATTTTTGACAATTTTTGACAATTTTTGACAATTTTTGACAATTTTTGACAATTTTTGACAATTTTTGACAATTTTTGACAATTTTTGACAATTTTTGACAATTTTTGACAATTTTTGACAATTTTTGACAGTTTTTGACAGATTCTGAAAATTATGGACCATTTTTCAAAAATGTTGACAATGTTTCACAATTATTGACCATTTTTGACAGTCTTTCAAAATTATTGACCATTTTTGACAGTCTTTCAAAATTATTGACCATTTTTTTAAAATTTTGACAATTTTTGACCATTTTTCAAAATTTTTACAATTATTGACCGTTTTTGACAGTTTCTGACAATTATTGACCATTTTTGACAATTTTTCTGACAAGGTCGATGTTTTGATATGAGCTTAATAAGGCTTGTTGCGGGAATTTACGAAAACGGGCGTAATATTGACGTCCAAGACAGCGCGGAGCGCTCGAAAGTTGAACTTTCAAAGCAAGAATGAAAAAAAAAAAAAGTTTTTCTGCAGCCGTCCCGAAAATAGAACTTTCGATATGATTTATTAAATCGAAAGTGAAACTTTACACAAATCGTACCGAAAGTAGCTATTTTCGGAATGTTTTTTTTTACTTTCGGGACGATTTTTTTTACTTTCGGAATAATTTTCAATATCTATGTAGGTGGCCTTAGCAATGACATTCATGAAATCAGTGAAGCTGCTAAAGCCGCTATTTATGAGTTGTTACCGGTAAAGTCAAAAGAGAGGTATGAAATGGTCTATAATTTGTTCCAAAAATGGCGAGATGATAAAAATGTGTCTATTATAAATGAAAAAGTCATTCTTGCGTATTTATTAGAAAAATCTAAAATCTTAAAATCGTCAAGCCCCTGGAGCAATTACCCGATGCGTGAGTCCACTATTAACATTAAAAACAATATCGATATAAGCCGATATCCCAAAGTTATCGCTTTTCTTAAAAGGAAATCCGTTGGATACAAAGCAAAGAAATCAAGTTTTTTAAATAAAGAAGAAATAGATAAATTTTTATCAGTCGCTGATAATAATATTTACTTGGCGATAAAGGTAAAAATTAAGTAAAATTTTTCCTTTTTTCTCTTGATCAATTTGTCTCTACTTATATTTTAGGTTGCATTAATAATTGGGTTGGCAGGTGCTTGTCGGCGTGAGGAATTTTTCAAAATGAGCCTAGATGATATAGAGGATAAAGAAACAATGTTAGTCATAAAAATTCCTAATTCTAAAACAAATATTGAAAGAACCTTTGTCGTCATTGGAGAAGATAATATTTCTTTATACAAAAGATATTTGTCATTACATCAACCCAACACACCACATCGCAGATTATTTGTATTCTACAAAAACGGCAAATATACTGTACAACCCATTGGTATTCACAGTTTTGGAAATATTGCCTCCAAAATTGCTGAATATATTAAATTGCCACACCCCAAAGAATACACCGGCCACTGTTTACGAAGAAGTTCAGCTTTTTTTTAGTTGATGGCGGTGGCAGTATCACCAATTTAAAGAGACACGGAGGGCGGAAATCGACGAATGTGGCAGAAGAATACCTAGAAAATTATTTAAGAAACAAACTTGACATACCCTCCAAGATTCAAAATGGCCGTAACGAAATTAATATCTCCAAAGCTAGTACAAAACGTCTAATACTAATTTCAACACTTTCACATCCTGTCAATATTCCTAATACTATTAATATAAGTAATTGTTATAATTGTACAATTAATGTTCATAAGTAATATTTGTAGTATCTATCCCTATTATTTTTTAATATTTTATCTAATAAACGGCTGCAGAAAATATATTGTACGTAATGCTACCCGAAAGTGATTTTACGGGACTCGCAGGCTACTCATCCCGTAAAATATCACTTTCGGGAATTGTTACGTAAATAACTATTTTTCACCTCCGTTACGAAACAGTTATCAACGTAATTAATTTTATTAAAAGAAATGAAAATACAACAGAACAAGTAACAAAAAAAAATGTAAAATTTCAAATTCTTAATTGATAATACATATAACTTTTATTTTTAATTAATTATCAATCTCATCTTCTGAATAATTACCACGATTATTGAATGCCAAATCTTCATCATCTGGTATAGATTCGTCTTTATCATGATGCAACATTTGTTCGATCGTCCGTGGCATTCCATCGCTTTCGAACCACTTTACTTCATATGCATTGTCAGCATTGTCATTTAATTGCCAACCATATTCCAAAGGATCAAGTCGAATCCACTGGGGATCTGTAGAATTTTGCCACATAGAATTGACGAAAACTGTGCTTAATATTCTTTGCTCCAAACTTCTCCAACAAGGTGGAATCAAACTAGAGTCAAATTTATGAACATTTTTAAAAATTTCTTTTTGGTTATTACTTTTTTTATAGTAGAACTTGTAGAACAACTCAAGTCTCGCTAAGTGAACGAATTTACATTTTTTACACCGTACAACTCATTTGTGTATTGCTGAACTATTTCAACTTTTCTTGGTCGTGAATAACAAGTTAATTAAGGAAATACAAGCTGGTCTGGCAGAATTTTGGTCAAATATGAACGTGCCAGACCAATTCTATTCGGAAGAGGAATAAAAAATAAAAATTTTAACGTTTAATTTTTTCCTATACCTTGTATAGAAACTTTGCTGTTGTAACAAATTTATTGGAGGCGGTCTGACACACAGCTGCGTCAAGAACAAGAACGCCAGACTTGAATTTCTGTATTCATCTGGTCAAAACACCATCGTAAACAGGCTGGCAAGAGTTAAGAAAGTGTCTCTAATATGGGTGCCGGCACATGAGGGGATTGCAGGTAATGAAATGGCGGACCTGTTAGCTAAAGAAGGCTCTAAAGGAGACTTCATAGGTCCGGAACCGTTTTGTGGAATCACAAAAGATTGCATAAGAGGGGAAATCGGGAACTGGCTAGATAGGGAACACCAATTCAAATGGAGGGTGACACAAGGGCACCTCTATACAAAGAGTTTACTAAACAAGGTAGACAAGTAACTATCAACCAGGCTATTGAAACCAGGTAAGAGACATTTGAAGACAGTTACCGACCTGGTGACTGGACACTGCACCTTGAGGAAATATCTGTACAATATGGGCAAAGTTAGTGAACCTATGTGCCGAAAATGTGAACTTGATGATGAAACACCTACTCACATATAAGTATTCTACTTCTGCGAGAACTTACAGGAAGCACTTTGGAGAGGAATTATTACAACCATCACAACTACTGAAAATCCCTCCAGTCAAACTAGTGGCCTTTATAGAAGACACGAAGCTTCTGGACTGGAAGTAGATAACATAGGAAATTGTACAAAGATTCTGTTCCAGTGCCTGGGCTGATGAGCACAACTCAAATATATGAATGAATGAATCTAAAGATTAATAAAATATATTTTTGTACTTATTCTGGTTGACCACCCTTTCACGACGGTCGCCGCTTGGACTATTAAGGGCGTTTAACTATTCAAACCAGTTTAGTTAAACGGGATTAGTACTATAAACGGTTCATACCATGCCATCAGTGAATTTAACAAATAAAGTGAGTACGTTCGGATTTTACACACTTTATATAAAGTAAAAGAGTTAAAAACATTTCGTTAATTAACGAGCCTTTTTCTGTCAATTTGTTCGTTTTCTCATTGAAATCCTAAATTGTTATTTGTTTCGTGAAAATGATGGCATATAACAGTGCTATCGTTTATATTTAAGAACATTAAGCAGAAAATACTTGAACTCTGACACGAACAAGTTTAAAAATAAATCCCACAAAATATTGTTCTACCGAGATGGAATCATTATCAAATTTTGTTCATTAAATACTTAAATGTTTCAAGAATTGAAATATTGCTACAAATATCAGACACAGAGGTTTCGTTGCTGATAAAATGAGTGAGAAATGTTGTAGTGTGCAAGAAATTGAGTGATGAAATAGAAATATCTTCTGTGTGTTCCTTGTAGTGTATTCATTATTGTTTTTGTTATTTATCTTGGGAAATTAAACCACAATCTTTCTTATATTTTCCAATTCAACGTTTCCCAAATTAATTAAAAAAATAATAAGACACTGCCGAGCATAAAATTAGGGTCAACCAGTAATTTGAAGATATTGTAGAAATGTTTGACTTGACTTGTGAAAGTAGTAAAAATGAACAATTTTAATTTGATGTGCTAAGTAAAGAAAATGAACAATTTTACTTTGATATGCTTTCCGTTAAAACAAAAGAAATTTTGAAGACTTCAGTAGCTAATATTCCCTCCTCTGGCAGTGATAACAGCCTGAAAACGACGAGGCATGCTTTGGATGACACTTTGGAAGATTGTCCCATTCCTGCACTTGTATATCGCGAAGCTCTCTAGAATTTCTGGGGGCCGGCATATATGTACGTAAATGTCTCCCTATTCCATCTCAAACATGTTCTATTGGATTTAAATCTGGACTGAGGGCAGGCCAAACAAATCGCGTGATTTGAACCTCGTCAAGATACGCAGTAACTATCCGAGCAGTGTGAGGTCGTGCATTATCATGCATAAAGGTTGCGTCGTCTCCAAGAATAACCATGAACGGTAAAAAATGGTCTTCTAAAACCTCCGTTAAGTACCTATGCGCAGTCAACGTTCCATTCTCGATAAAGACTAACTCCGTGTGAGCGTCAAAATATATGCCTCCCCTTGCCATAACTGATTCCCCACCAAATGGAAGTCGCTCAGCAATACACGCTTGAGCATATCTCTCGCCTGGTCGTTGCCACACTCTTACAGGTCTATCTGAGCCTGTGAGACAGAATCGCGATTCATCAGAAAACAATACACGACTCCAATCCGCTATTGTCCAAGTCAAGTGTTCTCGTGCAAAGTTCAACCTGGCAATCCGGCGAGCACGAGAAAGCGGCGGTCCAGTAGCTCTAGTTCGGGAAGATAAACCAGTTGCGTGGAGTAGCCTCCAAACTGTCCACTCACAAATTTTTACATTTCTCACTTCTTGCAGATGATTTCGAAGGGCAACTTCCGTAACCGTTCGGTTTCTCAACGCACTAGAAACCAGAAAGTGGTAATCTCTAGCTGCCTCCCCCTGAACCAGGTCTTCGAGTGAGCATACCAGTCTCTTCGTACCGTTGCCATACTCTTTGCACACTCGACAGACTTACACCAACGTTTCTGGTTGTTTCGCGCTGACCTCGACCATCTTCTATAAGCCGCCACAATTCGTACTACAACAACAGGATTGAGCTCATTGCAATACACTGACAATGACAAAACTAAACAAACAATTTGCAATAGACAGATAAAACCATAGGAACAAAAAATATGCTGATAATAGTTTTTAGGAATTTGGGCGAGGGGCCGTTTTTTGTTCAAACGCTTTTCGAAATAACAACAACTTTTTTTATTCAAGCAATCCGTTAGTAAACTATGTTACAACTAAGGAGGGTAGAAGGAAGGAGCACCATCTTGAATGGGGGATAACTTGAAAAAGTGTCCACCTGTAAACAGCAAATTATAATTCGAAGATTCACCGAAATGGCGCTCGTGTAGCTAATGGAAATGATGTGAATTTAGGGTTATAAACCGAGTGAAGTGTGCTGGGTTGAAAAATTTAGTATTTTTCGTGACTTGTGTAGTTGAGAAATATGCAGTATTTAAAATCTCAATTATTTACGTAGTATTTCCTTTTTTAAGTTTGTATCTTATATATCTCTATAATTTATGGCGCCCTTTTTAAAATCCTTCCACTTGCTCCTATGGCGCCATCTTAATTTGCTTCCTTTCAATGGACACTTTTTAATACATTCAGATGGTGCTCCTTCCTTCTACCCTCCATAGTTACAACCAAGAGAAATCTGAAAAAAATTTCTACAATATCTTCAAATTACTGGGTTACCCTAATTTAATGCTCGGCAGTGTAAAATAGAAATGTTAAGATTCAAGTACAACGTAACTTTCTGAGTATGTAGGATAGGTTGAGTTAGGTCTAGACCTCTGGCAGAAACCTGCTCTTTATGCTCTGCTGTTTCATTATCTTCCAGACAAACACAGTACGTCGGTTTTTACAACAGTCATACTATATAATGATCATACGACAGTAATCAGTTAGTAGGCCTCTGATCTATAGTATAAAGTCGCCTCAACGGACAATGGACAATGACAACGGACAATGGTAATCTTCGGCATTTGTGTATTATTCACACGATTTCCCCAGTCTTTTGCAGAATGTTTTCAACATGGATGCCAAGGATGGAATAGCTGC
The DNA here is from genome assembly GCA_947563755.1 of Lochmaea crataegi. Taxonomy (NCBI): domain Eukaryota; kingdom Metazoa; phylum Arthropoda; class Insecta; order Coleoptera; family Chrysomelidae; genus Lochmaea; species Lochmaea crataegi. The sequence goes on along the minus strand of OX387422.1, from coordinate 20,594,532 downwards.
AACTGAATTACTATTCTTATGGATTTGCAGAAAATCTAGTACCAACTGAAATGAAATTTAGAACAAGATACCGATTTAGTATCATATTAAGCGTAGGTACTTATTCCACTGCAGCCCTTTGCAAGTCAACATAAGTGGTAAGCAATATCTTCAATGTCTGCTCGAAAGCCACCATCACAACGAATGTTGCCGAATGCGAACAATCGCGCTCGATTTTCAACATTGGTCATTTGTGAGACGTTTACACGACATGGAGACCTATCCGAATGAAAACATTTGCCAGTATTTGCCACTGGAGGCGGCTAAACACTTGTTTGGTAATATTCTTCGAAGGATATAAAGCCATTCGAATAAACCAAAATTCTACCTACACTCCAGGTATTCAGTATTTGTTTGTCAAAACTCAATAAGATGCTAATGGCAGGTTTTGGTTCAGATATACAAACCAGAGACTATGTGTTGAGTTTTTCTATTTGACAGATTGGTACCAACTTCTACGTTACATGGTAGGAACTAAGTGGTTTCAAAGCCGCTTGGGTGCCTGAAAAAATTTCATACTGTTCTACACTAAGAGACCTGACGATATCCGTGTTCTAAAAGCACGAGTTGTCAGGGAATGCAAAAGGTAACACCCGCTATGCTACAAGTAGAGACCTTTATTATTCAGGCGCAATTAATGATTCTTTCGTTTATGAAATATTGGAAACTAAAATTCATTATATAACAAATAACAAATAATAGGGCGACACGCGCATCATGTTTATATTCTACAAATTTCCCATAGAATTCGTATTGAACGCGATTTTTAATAGTTTGATGCACAAAAAGCAATCATGCATATAAAAACCAATCAATAGAGCATATTCTTAATTACACGCTCCGAAGATGACACGAAATGTTCAATTAATTAACATTGAGTTAATTGCGTTTTTAACAGGTAATTAGGTAACAGTGTTTCAAAAGACCTGGGATTAATAGGATGAATTCAGACTCATCCAGAGATAATATTGATGGACATCAATAACTACAACATTATGCAATAATAAAATAGGTGCATTTTTATGTTTTATTGAAACTATTGTATTTTGCAACAGTAATGACATTATTTTTGATAGGAACGAATAACCTATACACCGGATGGACCTGAAAAATAATGTTTTTGGTGAAATGCTATAGAAGTCTTTAAAAATTAATATTTCATATCTCAAAGATATATGATGAGATTTTGTAATGAAATAATCTTTGTTTTCTGGCAAAATATAATAATATAAATCAACACAAAGTAGAGATTTTCCACTTTTCAAACAGAAGGGAATTAAGAGCTTCACACGGGCTAGAAAATTTGTTAATGACTAATAATGAAAACAAAGAAGTCCGTTGATCTAATGTGTTTGGTGGGTTGGGAAGTTGTTGTAGGAAGTCGCTTCTCTACGATGTCTCAAATTTTTCCTATTAGCTTGGCATCGGGACTCCTCGTAGGCCAAACCTTCTGCATTCCTGCACAATTCTTGCAATGTGTGGCCTGGCACATTATCCTGCATAAAGCATGATATTATCTCCAATAAATGGTTTAAATGACAATACACATGCCAGAAATGCATGTAATGTATCGTTGTGCTGTAAGCCAGAGTCTATCTGTCCGAATCAGCGCCGTACAAGTCTTCAAATTAATCCAAATCCAAACTATTACTGAGCCGTCACCATACTGTACAGTATTCCGCAGGTTTTCTGTATATTTTGTTCCGTCGGTCATCAAAAAAAGGGATGACCATGATTTATGGGTGAACAATATTCTTTCCCAATCTTCATTATTCCAAACAACATGTTCACGAGCCAAGTGGATGTCCTTCCAGGGCGCAGCTAATTTGCAGCAAGTGTTGTCCTTATCGTATTTTGGCTGATTTCCAAATTATAACGATCTAGAAATTCTTTTTGTGAAGAGGTACTGGTTACAAACCTTTGTCTCAATGTACGAAGTCTAAAAAACCGGTCTTGATCCCAGCGACAGCAAAACGTGTTAAGAGGCGAAGCGAGTTCAACTGGATAATATCCTTCTTTGCAAAGAGTGACGTTTCTAATACTATCATATTTTTACAAATTGCGTTGTTTTTTCGCTGGTGGTTCATTATAAAGGAAAACACTTGATAAACTTGAGAAATACCTTCAAAGATTTAGCAAGACATATTTAAACCAAACTAAATTGAAAATAAAATGCTATCTTTTGAATTTTCTTGCGAAAAATGATGAGAATATATCAGCGTTTTTGCAGTTCTACCGATGAATCATTGCATCATACCGAAAGTAAGAATTATACATTATCGCAAAAATGGAATCATTGAAATTATTTTATTTACCAAAATTTTTGAAATTATACGTTCGTGGTGAGCAGTGTATTATTTGAAACTATAAAGCTGTCCAATCAAAAGCCCATATTATCGTTCATGAATTATTACAGTTTCCTGTGAAATTTTCGTATTTAGTAAAGCGTGTTACCAATAGATATCGCAGAATAAATAAATATTATTCAACGCTTTACAACTAAGTTTAGAAATTTTTTTTTATTATCCATATCCATATTATCGTTACTGCACTATAAAATCATTCCAAGTTTTATTCATATATTTGGGTTGTGCTCATCAGCCCAGGCACTTGAACTGAATCTTTGTACCATTTCCCATGTAATCTAATTCAATTCCAGAAGCTTTGTGTCTTCTATGAAGGCCACTAGGAGAGATTTTCAGTGGTTGTGATGGTTGTATTAATTCCTCTCCAAAGTGCTTCCATTAAGTTATCGCAAAAGCAGAGTATGTGAGCAGGTGTTTCATCATCAAATTCACATTTTCTGCACATAGGTTCGCTAACTTTGCCCATATTGTACAGATAATTCTCAAGGTGCAGTGTCCAGTCACCAGGTCGTTAACTGTCTTCAAATGTCTCTTACCCAGTTTCGGTAGCCTGGTTGAGAGTTCCTTGCCTACCTTGTTCAGTAAACTCTTTGTATGAAGGTGCCCTTGTGTCACCCCCCATTTCAATTGGTGTTCCCTATCTAGCCAGTTCCCGATTTCACCTCTTATGCAATCTTTTGTAATTCCACAAAACGGTTCCGGACCTATGAAGTCTCATTTAGAGCCTTCTTTAGCTAACTGGTCCGCCATTTCATTACCTGCAATACCCTCATGTGCCGGCACCCATATTAATGACACTTTTCTTATCTCTTGCCAGCCCGTTGAGGGATTCTCTGCAGTTTTTCACGAGTCTAGCCCTAGTTGTTGGATTACTGATAACCTTAATCAGAGCCTGGCTGTCAGTGAATATTTCAATTTTTTGTCCGGTATATCCTCTTCTGATGTTTTTATCAATACAGGCTATAGCGGCAATCGTCTCTGCTTGAAACTCAGTCGTATATCGACCAAGGCTGAAGAACATTCTCTTTCTAGGTCCTTTTATACCGGCCCCAGTGCCATGGTTTGTTTTGGAGCCATCGGTGAACCAGATGATTTCTCCAGAATCACATGTTCCCTAGATGGATTGATGATATTCACCCGCTCAGTGAATATATTCTTTGGTGTCATGCTATTAAAACTCATGTGAAATATGGGTTCGTCAAGTAATGTCCCAGTTGTATCAGTGTGTCCTTTTCGAACATTGTTCGGGGACCATAAGTCTCCCGATTTCAGCCTTAGAATTGCCATCATTGCCTCCGCCCTTATAAAAAGTTCTAGAGGAGGAAGTCCAATAAGGGCTTCCATTGATGCCGTCCCCGTGCTGTTAGTTGCCCCGGTAATACCAAGAAGGGCTTGTCTTTGGATTGCAATTGATATATTAACTGCAGAGGTCACTTCTGTCCTCCTCCAACAGACTATTGTTCCATAGGTAATCATTGGCTTTATCACAGTTGTGTAGAGCCAGTGAACCACCTCAGTTCGTATTCCCCAGGTTTTGCCCATAACTCTTCTGCATTACCAGAAAAGCCTTGTCGCCCTAGTAGTATTTTTTCCAGGTGTGCCTTCCAATTCAGTTTGGAATCAAGGGTCACTCCCAGATATTTGACTTCTTTTGATATTTCTAGTTCTTCTCCGAACAACAGTACTCTACCACGCGGAAGAACTCTTCTATTCGTAAAAGCAGCTAGTCTGGTTTTTTTTTGGATTCACTGAAAGGTCCTCTTTAAGGCACCATTCCTCCACAATTCGCAGTGCTTCCTGTAGGACATTCATAACCACCTCCGGGAACTTCCCATTGGTGATAATCACTATGTCGTCCGCAAAGCCCTGCGTCCATATGCCTTGATCATTCAACCTACAGATCAAGTCATCCACAACTAGGTTCCACAAAAGTGGTGAAAGTACTCCACCTTGAAGACATCCTTCAGTTGTCCTAAGGGTGTATGTTTTATCATGCAAATGTGCTGATATCATGCTATATCATGCAAATTCTCCTATGCTCGAGCATGGATTCTATCCATTTGCATGTGTTGCTGTTAATCCCTCTTTTTTAAGGGATCTGTTAATTGATGACATCGATGTGTTGTCAAAAGCACCTTCGATGTCTAGAAATGCTGCTTCCTCATGATTCAGGCTCCTTTCGAGACATGAGACCAAATTATGCAGGGCAGCTTCACCTGATTTCCCTGCTTGATAAGCCCATTGTAGTCTATGTAGAGGGATGCTCTTAAGCGCTCCTTCTTGTAAGTACATTTGAAAGACTTTTTCCATCGTTTTCACCATGAATGATGTCAGACTGAATGGTCGGTAGGATTTAGCCTGGGTGAACGTTTCTTTTCCTGGTTTAGGAATAAACACCACCTTTGACTCTTTCCATGCAATTGGTATATACCCTAGAGCATGGCTGCTTCGAATTATCAGAACTAAAGGACCCATTATCTAGTCCCTCTTGTAGAAGCTTGGGGAATATGCCATCTGGTCCTGGAGTTTTGTAGGGGTCAAATTAGTTTACAGCCCATCTAATAAGATGGGGTCTGAATATCTTATTCGTCAGTTCCCAGTCCTCTTTGGGTGCCTTTGTTTTGGCAACCAGCCCGTTGTCATAGCTTGACTCTATCTTTACCGAACCTGGAAAGTGCACACTGAGGAGGAGCTGTAGAGCCTCTGCCTCAGTATTTGAAAACTTTCCGCTCGGAAACTGAATAGAAGCAAGTTTGTTAGAAGTATCCCTTTCGAGAATCCTGTTGATGTTGACGCTGTCAGGGACACCTTGTATGTCCTCACAGAATTCTCTCCAGGACTTCTCCTTGGATTCTTTTATTTTTATATTATATGTACCTAGTTTCGCCTTATACGTTTGCTAGTTGCCCTTTTTTTTCGCTTTGTTGAAAAAGCGTATTGTTTCTTTCCTTAGCGATGTGAGCTCTTTATTCCACCAGATGGCTTGTCTAGAAAAGCGACTTTCCTTTATCGGATAGTTGTTATGATAAGAGATCAGTGTACACTATTGCAGCCATGCGGCTGCTCCCTCTGAATCCTCAGCAGTTTTTGGTCTGCCTAGGTGTGAACAGATTTTAGAAAGCAGGTCCTCTTCATGAGGTACCCACCCAGTCAGTGCTCTTAGGATCCCTGTATGTTCTAATAAGCGATTTTTCTACGTTAATTTCGTAGTATATTTGGGTATGATCGGATAAAGATGGTTCATCCGATACATGCCAATTGCGAATCATCTCCCTGACACGTAAAGTGCAAAGAGTAACATCTATCAATGATTCTCCCCTCGATGTTCTAAATGTAGGCGTATTACCCACATTCGCAATATGAAGTTCAGTAGTACATAGATAGTAAAATAGTTTCTTACCTCTGGTGTTGTTGTCTTTGCTGCCCCAACTGCTATGGTGTGCGTTGTTATCAGCCTCTACAATGACATGCAGATTATGTGACCTTGAGTATCCCATCAGGTTCTCCATGTTAGTACCCGGTAGTGGTTCTTCTGAATCGATGGGATGAATCAGAGACACTATTATTGTCTATAGTACTACCCCATCTTTTTCGACTATAATCTTTGCAGATTTCATTCTTTGAATTTTCAAGAAAAAATGTAGCTTACCAGTTTTCCCATTTAAAAAAATTTCGTTCGTCACGTGAGAGGAAATGGGAGGAAAAAAGGAAGTAATTCCATGATTAGTATGCATCATCAGCCCCAACTGTCTAAAGCTGCAAAATTTCATACTTATTATTTGAACAATTTTCGAGATATTGGACCTTATATAGATGAAGTAACAAACTGACAACCTGGAACTACTTTCCAATCTGAAAACTGAATCTTATATCTAGAATAAGTGTACTATGACATTTTGCAAGAAACGATATGTTGCACCAGCTGACAAAATAAAACTAAATAAAATAAATGAATGAACTTCATAACAAAAAAAAGCTACAACAAATCGGAAATACATTTAAAATTCCACCTATTTAAAAAGGTTATACAAATACATGCAATGGGAAACGGAACATAGCTGTTTAATGTATTCTCCGATCTAATTAGTCCACCAACAAAACATTTATATAAATTCATTTCAATGAATATCAAGTATTTAGCTGGACAGATGGATTCAGAACCACTCTAAGAAACTCCGCCCCTTCTCTTTCCAAAATTTGTTAGATAACGTCGCTACATATTGAAACAATATGCTTACGTTTTATGTTGTTCAAATCGAAAAATTTATTGTTAAATTATCTTTAACAATTAATGTTTTGAGTTAAGATAATATATTTTGATTTCTTTTGGCCAAGATTCTTTAAATTGAAACAAATTAAAAATTAATTCCTAAAAACAACTTACAATGCTGAAACTGAAAAAAATAATGAATGAAAGGTTCAAATAGTCTTCCTTGAGCCAAACTGAATGTATTAAACAAAGATAATCTTGTATCTCATTTGCCTTACAGATGGTTGACCGAGATTACTGCATTTGTTGTAGTTTTGTAAACATCCACAATTACGAAAATTTTTAATTATTCGATCAACTGTAGACTTTGTCGGTTTTAAAAAGCAACAACGAATAAATTTACCATTTCCCTAATCGAGTGACCTCCAAAATACCACGATAAAATTTGAATTTTTTCCTGAAGGGTGTACATTTTGATTTCTCTACGAATTTATTTTATTTTGAAAAGTTATGGGCTTGAATAGTACTCTCAGCTATCGACTGTTGTTTATTGACTGTCTGACGCTAATCAAGGACCGCCCACAGTTGAGAATATGGAGTGGTGGGAATTGTACGATATGTTGTAGGTGTCCAAATAAATGATTGTAATAATCGTGTTTTTAATCTGTTGAAGCTGGATGTTGGTCGACTAGTTCAAAAGCAGTTCGGATACAATGCTTAAAAGCCCTATGTTCTGTTTCACACTGCATGTATCTGTACATATATCTCCTTTTAAGAAATGTTGAAAATATTGATTCTGCTATTTTTCAAACAGTAGTTCATTATAAATAACTGCAAATATTCATGCCACACGGAGCTTATGATCTTTATTCACTCGTTAAATTGTAAACATCATTCGTATTAAGCGAGACTTTCAATAGTGTAATAGACTAAAGCGATCATGCATATAAAAACCAATTATTAGAGCATAATATTTTGAATTATACGTCCCAAAGATCACATGATTCGTTTAATTCATGAACACTGAATTAATGAGGTTTTCACACTCAATTAGATATCCGTGTGTTTGAAGAAACCTGGACTAATAGGAAGCATGTACCAACCGTTTCACATCACACCATTTCTCTTGGGTTCAGTTCACAGTGATAAGGCAAAATCTTATGACGTGAATATCGATGCGGTATTGTTCATCAATATAACTCACCAAAACTTAACAAAATCTATCAACCCAATTGAAAGTTACAGGATTGGGCCATACTTTGCTTACACCAGTTATATATTTTCTCAATTCTAAATTAATTTTCAATATCTGCCATTGTTAATGAATAGTTTGGTGTCATGAAGAGGGATTATACATACCGTTATTCCATTTCCACGAATTGTGGGTAAGTAATTTCAAATACCAGGTATAAAACAAAAAATTCCCAGAAACCAAAAGTGCAATAATTTTAAATTAAACATTTCACATAAATATTTCTCACAATATTACTATTTCACCATAACATACGATTAAAGCAACATTGCAAGTTATTCCCGCTTCCATGCGAAGAGGGCGTCACCGAGCGAAGCCGAAGCGGGTCGCAAGTTCACTGTACATCATTATAATAAGATTCTATCTATTTCAGAGCATGGTAGCGATGTTGTTATTAAATTGCCTTTTACTATTTACTTTTTATCACATCACTCCTAATTAAATCTTTAAAATAAAGTATTCTGAGGAAATAATTGTCTTATTGTATTTTACTGTAATTCAGCTGAGAATAAAGCTCAAGCACGATTTAAAAAAAGTTTAATGTGAGTTAACACTTTCACGGAGAGAGCAGCTCTTAAACCAGAATTTGTATAAATTACCAACTAACTTAAGAAGTGAATAAAAAACAGCGGAAGTAGAAATATTTTCATACAAGTACAGACTTTTAATTTAAACTTTTTGAATAAAGTTTCTTGGTCAAAGATTTTAGTGAACTTGATGATTTGGTTCAAAAATTAATACTGAATGCGGCTCTTTTACTTACTTCAATTAAACAATAATAAGGCAATCTTCAAAAATTATAGTTCAGTGCAGATGATAAATGAGAAACATTGGATAATAATAGGGATTCGGAATATAATGTGAATATGTTTTATTTTGTAAAAACGTTGGTAATTACATTTAAGATTTTAGTGAACTTGATGATTTGGTTCAAAAATTAATACTGAATGCGGCTCTTTTACTTACTTCAATTAAACAATAATAAGGCAATCTTCAAAAATTATAGTTCAGTGCAGATGATAAATGAGAAACATTGGATAATAATAGGGATTCGGAATATAATGTGAATATGTTTTATTTTGTAAAAACGTTGGTAATTACATTTAAATTAGATACGTGTCAGAAATACAATCGATCTGCCTTTTCAATAGTTGAAGATTATGTATTTCCACCTATCAATCGATTCGAGAAATGGTAACTCAACAATTCATGACACCGTCTATCAAACTATGAAGGAGCTACATTTTACATGAAATAGGTATATACATTTCTGCTCGCTTAGCAATAAATCAAATATCAACGATTTTATAGGATAGAAAATTGAGGCAGATATGAATGCAGCTGATCTGTTTTTAGAATGTTTCAAATATTTATTTGTGGGTAGTACAGTATTTCGATTATTAATCGTTGAATCTTAGTCAACAGAATCTTGTATGTTACTTTAGCTTTGTTTGGTATATCAGAGCTATTTTATTTATATTAACTTTTATACAATACCGTTCCGCAACAGGAAGCAGAAATTATTAAATTTCCTAGCATACTTCAAACCTATTCCTAAAGCCTGCTCCAACGCTGACTAGGTCAACAGTAATTAAGCCAGCGTGGGATCCAGACACCTGGAAAATGAGCCCTAAGTTGTATTGAAATCGAAAAACACCGCATACCAACAAGGCGCGAGGTCTGAGTGATATTTGAGATCATTAGGTTATATATGAGAAGTTATCCGAAATTTTTATGGCAATTTGAGATCAACAGGTGGTGTGTGAGTCTTCCGTGGACAAACTCTCTAAAAACATAACCTCATGTCGATGCATTATGTTGGAAAGACATTTCATCCTCTTTCTTCATCTCATCTCATCTTCCCCCTTACCCCTGCCATGATCTTCGTGGCCATTTTGAATATATCTCCCCACTTTTTCTTTGTTTCGAGCATGAGTTCTCTTATGTTATCTGGTTTCATATTTCAGCTGGCACTCTGTCTTTGGTCCTCCTGTTGCATAATAAAACGTGTACTCGGCATTATTTGATACCTACTTGGTAGTAATATGGTCGGAATCGGGCGTCGACCCAGCACTGTAGTGGAACGCTTCTGAAGAGATAATTACGGTGAAGCAGAGTCGAACGCGGTTAGTACTTGGATGGGTGACCACTGGGGAAACACCGTCATAGAGTTGGTACAAATTGCAGCGAAACACTTTGGACTACTAGGGTGCACTTGAGAATAATAGGGTAAGTAGCATATCACACCTCGCGGGCATTATACTAATGAGCATGATGTATAATGTATTGTTATGGTATGAATAGTTACTCAATAATAAATTTAAATATTGAATAATCATATAATTTAATTGATATTTGTACAACCAACTCTATCATTTGATATTCAGAATCATTTATTTTCCATGGTGGAAGAATATAAAATATATTGAATAAGTCCTCCACAACCCTAAAATAAACATATAAAAGTTAGAAACATTTAGAAAGAAAAATAATAATATATATAAAATTAGTTTTGATACACCCTGTATACTGAATAATTGAAGTCATACAATGACAAACAGGAACACAAACTTTGAAATAAAAAATTAACAGAGTACCAACTACAAAAGTGATGATTGTAAAATTGAAATAGAAATAAATTGAACATCACAATATAGAAAATTATAACCTAAAATTGAACTATAGATAAGATAAAATTAATCATATAACTTAACATAAATAAACTATCAATATAATTAAAAATAGAAATAATAATTTAGTAACCAAATCTTTCAAAGACAGTCATTGGTTGAAATAATTTTAAAATAAAATCTAAGAGCGTTTGTTGAAAAAAACAAAGGAAAAAATCAACAACGGGTTGAGATTTTGAAAAGGAAAGAGGAGGTTGTTCGAAGTAAAAAACTAAAATTGAAATTTATGCAGAAATATTTAAAAAGAAATAAAAATTTGTAAATATAAAGTTAACTAAACTAATATAAAGTGATTATAACAATAAATAAGTAAGTGAAAGGTAATACTTACCATAAAATATTTGTTGCTGTGTGAACACTTGTATAAGCCTTATAATATACCCATATCCAAGGCATATTATCAATAAATCAAAAGTGAAAAGCAGAAAAATATTGAAATCGATTATCCAGCACAGAAAAAAAAACTTTTCAAGTAATCCAGAATTTTGATCCAAGAATAAGAACATTGAAATTCAGTGTGACCTTCAAGAGAAGAAAATAAATGAATACTTTAATTACGAAAGACAATCAGGTATCATTTATCTATATAATTTAAAATTGAATTTATTACATAAGATTATACATACTGATAAAATTTTCCAAAATAATCAAAAAGACAATGACTATTATTAATTTTGACTCCATTTTATTCTAGAACGTTGTCAAATATCACTTCTACACATATAAAATTAATCATCTTTTCTATAGTTTTTGAAACCATAGAAATATAAAACCATAGACTCTGATAAGTATAATCTTAATTTTGTTGTAAATGACAGAGTGAATGGATTTTAGATAAGAAATAAATAGTGTTAATGATTTTTGAATATTTTTGAAGTTAATTAAGCCGTTAAGCAGAGTTAAACAATAAACTAAACGTTTCATTTGTTGAACATTCATTTAAAATTGAATGTGCTCATTTTTGTATCTATGATGTATTTTACAATCAACACAGGCTATCAACGGTGGAACCTTTTGAAGGTCAAAGGACAGAGTTGGCCTCACAAAAATGCGAACCCTGGGATAGTTTGAATAAATTTACAAAATAATATTAAAATAATATAATAAAGGGTCTCATAACAATCATAATAAAAAAAATATAATAAAATAATAAAATAAATATTTTGATTATTTCCGACTGAGCTAGATTGATATAAACAAAGATAAGTACTAAAACTAAAATAATAAATGTATAAAATTTAATTCATAAAAAGGTATGGAATTGATATAGACTACAATGCATTCAATAAAAAACCATATCAGTATATATACCGTCTTTTGGATGAGACGTAAAACCGAGGTCCCGAGTCCATGGATTTTGGGCTCGATAAAGATCCCTACCAATGGTGAGAACACTAGTGGGCTCGGCCCAATTTCCGGTTAGGGGTAGTGTGCTCCCGGCGTCAGTTGCAGAAATATACCGACGTTAATTAACAAAAGCACCTGACAAGCATCGTCACAACACCGTCGAGTGGTCAACTCGACGGTTGTGTATGGGCCCACTTAACGCATCGACACGGGATCAGCACCGCCGCGGTACCCGACTTTCGGCTTCCCTTTATATTATCAGAGATATTATGTTGGCACACCGTCCGCAAAATATTCTCTCTGAGAAATGTGTTGTGGTTGAGGCGTTGACGTGCCTTGTCGGTGCTGTGCTGATGTTGTTAGGTATGCGCGCTTACATTTAAATACACATAAGAAATAAAATCTGCTGGTCATAATCATTCGCTGTTCCTATGAGGTGCTGATAAGTGTGTTTCGATCTTTAAAATGAAAAAGATCCAAATAGAACCTCCATATCATGCGAGAAGAAAATCAATTTTGTTGACCACTCTCCTTTCCAATCGTTTAGATTCCATCTATTTTGCATTTGTATTTCCCTTGGCTATTTCCGTATAAAAATTCCAGGCAAACATTTGCTTTTACTCCACCAAAAGATCAACAAGCGGAACTATGGGAAAAGTCTTAATAGCCACCGTTTTGCAGGCATTGCCATTTCTAATTGCCGCCCTGGGTACTTGTCAGTTTGTTTCTATAGATTTGTTTGCTCACACGTTCTATACGTCTGCTCTTTACATGTTTACAGCCGAATATAAAATACGTCCACTAAGGGATATTAATACAGGATGGTTCTAAATTCGTGCGAAGAAAAATTTAGATGATTGCCCGTATAAAATGATGAGGGGTCTTTCCTATAACAAAATTTTCTCAGCCTACCCCTTAAAGGTGCTGAGTAAAATTGAGTTTTTATTTTTTGAAATTTATGTAAACGTAGAAGCATGGAATTTCACAATTTCTATGCACTCGCAATGACTAACCACCCGTATTTTTTCAACATTTTTTTTGAAATTGAGTTTTGTGAAATAAAAATATATTTTTTTTACTCTTGAAGTTTTTCCCTAGAAAAAAGACATAAACCTGTGACCGTTGTGATACCTTGTTTAAATTACAGTGTATTAGTAGTAGTAGTAGCTGGTGTCACTTTAGCAATTCATTCGTGTCTACTCAATGTTCATTTGAGTTTTAATAGGCTGATGTAAATTTGTAACTATCAGCAACAGAATTTCACAAGTTTACTAGTAAGTTTGTAATTTACTTCTTAAGCATTAATTTGTTTGTATACTAGTTTCATTTATGCAATTCATAACATATTTACAGACGCTGAAATAACCTATCTGCATTTTGTGTATGGTTTGTCAAATGATAATTCTTTTTTCGCCTACCTCACCGGAAAATCTTTCAAATGAACACCAAAAATAGGGCGGAAAGTATTGCTTAGCAGCCCAAGGGCATAAAATTCATAACGCCACGATTCTTGAAATTTTTCACCATCTGTCACTTGATTACTTTGTGTGACACATGCAGGATGCGCTTTAGCAGTCCTTAACTATCTAATAGTATTGGGATGCTAAAGCTCATTTTCTGCACTTGTGACACAATATAGGTACTATAGAAGCTAGACGTATTTATGCTGAAAAATATCCGCCCTCGTCATTTTTTATTTGCACGAATTCACCAACGCTTATCGGATTCTGTAGTTGTTCGCAAATAAAGTCAAACAGCACACGGACACCAAGAAATGTAACACTTTTTGTATATAGGGTAAGTCCGGGATAGATGGCCATAGTTTTTCTAACGGTTCAAAATGCACACCAAATTTTTTTTCTGTAGAATATTTATTGCTAAAATAAAGACAAAGTAGTTCTAGTATAACATAATTTGGTCAATTCTAATGAAAAACAAGGTATAAACCTTAAAAATAAAATTTTAAAATGATTGCCATGGCCATCTCTCCCTTGCCTTCCGGGAGTGATGGCCATAAAAAAATTAATTAGATATGCTCAACGCTTGAGTGTTTTTTTGCCTTTTTTGTCAAGTTTTCCACACTTTTGACAGAAGTCGCCGTAAAACCTGCAGTCTTCGTGTAACCACATGTTACGGTGTATGCATTTAATCCAGTCTACCTTTCTTTTTGTCTGTGTCTAGTCTTTCCCACACCCGACGCACAAATTGTCACCAAAATCGACGGTTTCACTTTCGTCACTTTCTAAAATTACTTCTTCATCTTCTTCACTGCTTGAAAACTCCTTTTTTCTTCTCTTTATTTTCTTGAATATCTTTTTATCTTTCTTTGCAGCCTTTTTGTTTTCAGCCTCTTTTTCTTTCTCTTGGGCCTTTCCCTCTTTTTCTTTGCTCAGATGTTCTGGAGAAGGTAAAATAGTCGCTACTTGCTTAGCTCGTTTTCTAACTGCATTAATTTTTTCTGGAGCAGATGGTTTTAGAAGTTGATGGCTGTACTTCCAAGTTACCGTTTGGTTGGTCTGTAATCTCTGTTGGTTTTTGAGGCGATAAGTGCACAGTTTTTGCCGGAGAGGTTAGTCAACACAGAAAGCATAATCCGGTATAATATTGCGATTGAAAGGCAGACTTCCCGTCGCTTTAAATCCGCAGACGAACCGTTTTGTTCACTAGCCGACTTTCCCCAACTTTCCCCACTCAGAAGCTCACCAAATTGGTATCTGGTAATACGCCGTCCAACATGATTTCTAAGCCATAAACGACACGATTCATAAAAATGCGCTTTGAACGACTTAGAAAAGTTTCTGCCCAAAGGCTGACGATAATATATGGTATAGCTGGAAAAGCATAATATGATGTCATTAGACTCTGCAAACTCAAACATTTCGACTGAATTTGGATGAGAAGCAAGCTCGTCGAGCACTAATAGGACTTTTCCTTGAGATTTTCTAGGTACAAAATGTTCACGCATCCACTGAAGAAAATAGTGGCGTTGATGTAGGCAGATTTTTGTGCCATAAACAACATAGATCCTGGTGGAAGATCATCATCCCACTCTTGTTTTTTATTTTTTCCATTCATTATAGCCGCAGGCGGTAAAAAGTTATCCTCGGCATTGCAGCAAACTACCAAACTGACTGTTTCTCCCTTTTTGGTGGATGTTACCCTCGACACAGCTTTGGACCCCTTTCTGGCAAGCACTTCGCCTGGTCTACTGTTGAGTTGGAAACTCGTTTCATTGATATTGAATACGTTTGCAGGTTTGTCAAATACAGTGTTCTGTTCCATAGTTGTTTCAAGTAAATCAAAATAGTCCCCACTTCCTTTCGGTTTATAGCCGTTGCTCTAGCTATGTTCTGATTTACGAATACTAATTTCTGGATGACGGCTTAAAAACAAAGTAAGCCAGTTGTAACCAGCTTTTCCAATTTCATTATTAAACTTGTGTTAAATTCTTAGCTGTTCTGCGAATTGATAAGCGATGGTCCTGATGACGTCTCTGGTTAATGGAAAACCTCGTTTTTGCATAGACAGAACATGTCATGATAGTCGATCTCTTCCAAAGACGCTGCTAGGGCCCATGCTTCCTTTTTAAGAATTTCCGGTTTTAATTCTACGTTCTTACGTGGTATGTTGAATTAAATAGAGGCTCGACAAACAGAACTATTTCCATCAACAATACTTTTGATTGCCTGTGACAGATAATCTTGTGACCACGTACCACGTGTTTGCACAGATTTTCCTATGTACTTGTTTGGCATCTGCAAATAAATAATAAAATCATATTTTTATGAGCTGACAGTTCGAACAATCCTACATTTATTTAGAGGGAAACTATGGCCATATTTCTCCGAAAAAAGCGGGCCATCTCTCCCGATTTTCCGGTAGAGATGGCCATAGCGAGTTTCGATACCACGTTTTGACTAGAAACCCAATTTGAGGTTATGTAGGACACCGCAGCATCGCAATAGCCAATTTCGTTCATTAAATTTGGAAGACACAATAGAAAATTATAAAATTGAATTTTAAGAATACTTCACATAAAATATTCCCCGAAGTGTAATTACATAAAATTTGATTACTCACCTTATCTGCGATTTTTCACTCCGTGGACAAAACAACACGCACACTACATCTCACTTTGTCGACTGACGCGCCAACACCGTCTACTAACAAACGAGAAAGAAAATACCGTACTATGGTCATCTCTCCCCTATGGCCATCTATCCAGGACTCTATTATAGTGTTGATCAAAAATTTTTAAATTAGCTTAATTAAAAAAATGTTTTCAAGAGTGTATTACATTTGGGTCAAATTTAATAATAGATAATAATTAATATCAGTAATGATTATTTAATATCAGATAATTTTTTGTATGCAAATCCCTTTTTCGCATTCAAATTTTTTTTTTCAAGCAGAATAAACTGTGGTGACAATGTTAAAAAATTTGCTCATAAAATTCTGTGTCACGATGCCGTATCGTAAATATTTTTATAGTATGATCAATGATAAACCTGGTAAACTAAACCTTTTTTGTGGAAAGTAAGATATCGACACATGACGCTTTATGTATACAAAGTTTACTATATTGCAGTAAGCGACAAAACCATAAAAATAATAGCGGCATGATAACTGAGTATTTGTGGAACATTGTCTTGCATTTTATATTCACGGCATTGCAAATAATCAGATAAGGCTTAGATGGCACCAAAATTAAGCGAATTGATTTCTTTTTAAGACACACGTTCTTGAAGATGATACTAAAACGTAGCTCGGAAAAATTAGACCCGGAAAAAATAGTTCAAGAATAAATATACCGATAAAAAAATTACTTTATGAAGAACCAAACATTTATACAAATCATAAATATTACATCACAATTCTTTATTGAAAAATCATTTTTATAAATTAATCAAAAGATATTTATAACCTAACCTAATCTCAGTGGAGGCCTACTTTAATCGAAAAAAACCAATTTGAAGTCACCCACCCTGGTGCCGCCACTTAATATTTTATTTTCACTCAGGTATTCTAGTCCTCAGGTATTCTAGTCCCCAGTACAAGGACCTTAAATTTTTATGACACATACAAATGCCAAACTTTGTGAGCGCCTTCACTTTGACTCCCCGTATATACAAGTTTTATTTTATTGAAAATTGTTTAATGAAATTAATTAAAAAATTGTGGTCAACTTGTCCGACAAAAATCATGCTGCGTTTGGGGTGTGCACCACCCCGAAAATGTCGATATGACGTCATTATGTCTACCCATACATACATGTCGGACAAAAATAACAATGATAGATAATAGTATTCAATATAAAAATATTGACAAATATATTGAGTAATATAATAGTCAGTCCGACAAGAAAATGAAAAATTAAAATCATTACTAATGACAAACTTCTTTCTGACTGAATGAGCTTAAATATTCATATATTATTTGAATATAATAAATTCACATAAAATTTGTATGAAATAACAATTATAAAATCATTTTATTCGAAAAATCTGGAAAATTTGTGAAACATTTTTTATTGATATTTTGTTTTATTAAAAAGTAAAAAAATACGTATTTTATTTTTTATTTTAATATAAAAAAATTCACTCAAAATCATCATCATTAACATAATTATCATTATCGAAGTCTTATTAATCATTTTCATGGTCATCTTTGTAGAAAATAATTAGTCACGTGGTTCGTGTGGAACTATGGCGCGTAAATTCAAATAAAATATGAAATATTCTGAAAAATTATTTTAAGTACTTCAATTTACTAATTGAATAAAACTAGTATATAATAAAATATCAAACATGGATTATTATGAAACAAAATTTAGAAGAGGCGAAAGGGCTGCGTCTTTTTAAACATTACTATTCGGTTAGATTTCAACCAATTCAGTTGAAAATTTCAGTTAAAAATTTCTGACCTTGTCGAGGGCGTGATGTAAATATTTTTCGGAATTTCCCCA
The DNA here is from genome assembly GCA_947563755.1 of Lochmaea crataegi. NCBI lineage: Eukaryota > Metazoa > Arthropoda > Insecta > Coleoptera > Chrysomelidae > Lochmaea > Lochmaea crataegi. The sequence continues at coordinate 20,576,663 of OX387422.1, read as the reverse complement.
AAAAAATTTCTGACAAGAGGAAAAATTTTGTCAACCAATTAAGCTGAAAATTCTTACACAGAATCTCTACGACATTTTAAAGGGAGTGCAACAATTTTTCTCCGGAAAATTTAAAGAAAAAAGAGGGAAAATTTCGGAATTTTTGTTTCAAATTTTCGGAAAAACTCTACATCACGCCCTCAATAATGCAACCAGGGACATTTATGTGCATTTTCAGCTTATTGGATTTACAACATACCTAGAAAAAACGTTTAGAATCATTCCCGCCTCACCTTAAATGATTTTTCAGTTTTAAATTTTTTTAATTAGTTTGCAGTACTATATTTGTCGGTCACATATTTTTTTATAATCAGTACATTATTTTAAATCTAAAAATATTAAAGTTGTATGTATGGGGAGACATAATGACGTCATATCGACATCTTCGGGGTGGTGGACACCCACCCCATACGCAGCATGTTTTTTGTCGGACAAGTTGACTACAATTTTTCAATTAATTTTATTGAACAATTTTCAAAAAAATTAAACTTGTATATACGGGGAGTCATAGTGACTTCATTTCGACAATTCCGGGAACCGGGCATTCGAAAACGCAGTGACGCCGAGAAAAAGTTTGTCGGACTCATCACAAAGAAGGCGCTCACAAAGTTTGGCATTTGTATGTGTTATAAAAATTTAAGGTCCTTATACTGGGGACTATTCTATTATAGTTCAGGATATTCACCTGTCATCACAAAAAATAGCAGTATATTTTTTACTCTACTTTTTGTGTACTCAGGGTGTGTGAAATTTCCTCTTTAGTGAAGCATTCAATTAAAATTTCACCATCCTTAACATTTCTGCCTGCCTGAGCAATGATATCGGATTATGTTTAATTGCTGTCCAATTTGAGCAGCTTAGCTTCAACTGATGTTCGAACATACAGATATTAACAGGAGAAGAAATTAGCCTAAATTTGTGTAAATGAGAAAATCCACAATACTATATATCCCAAACAATTTCACATTCAAATAACAATAATTATTTTCTTGCTTGAGTTGCGAAATAAACATTAAACATTCACCTTATACCTGAGCTAACACTTTAAGAATACGCACTTTACACTAAATCACAATCTTTTATACTCATCCAAGCTGGAAACACCACACGCACGAGATTTTTACACACACTGACACCCTCGATCAATCTCACTCACATGAGGCACAATTTGCAATTCAGATTTTACTTATACATTAAATCACGAAATATTTACACGCTCTTCCTTTAAAGTATAAGTCGCTCAATGATTTACTTTAAAGAGAAAATAATACCAGACATTTCATCAGAAAATGTACATGAAGTAAAAACTATTTTACGGATTTGTAAAACTGTAAAGAAAACGAGAGAAAGATGGAAATGTGCTTTACTACTATAGAAATATTACGTATTTAAACACTCGGTCGATTGAACAGCAAAAACTATTACATACCTAAACATAAAACAGTGGATGATAAAAAATATAATATTATGGTTTAATTAATGCTATCATTCAAAGAAAGCCAGTCTAGTGCGAACGCGAGCCTTAAAAACAGGGGCAATTGATAATACTCCCATTCCCCAATACTTTTGATCCAGAAGCGTCACTTTTCACTTCAATAAGTAGGGGAGACAGGGTATATTTCAAATATACCGCCCAATATTTTGTTGTCATATTGCCGTGTTAGATGGCGCAGGAGGTACTGCCAGTGGCAAATTGGAAATATATCGTATGCAGTCCACAGATCACCTACCTATAGATAGGCATCTGACCCGTGGCGCTTCATGTGGCGAATTAATTGTACGGGTGGCGCCATCTTGAGAGCCTGAGCAGTAGCTCTAGCACCTTTGACATGGTTCTGATCTTCGCTAACAGCAGAAAAAGAAGATTCCTGTAATTTTGCAGTTTTTGGCGGCATATTCAAAATTACTGTAATTTTACTTTTATTGCAAAATGGCATTTATGGTCCATTTTTTGATATTTCATTTAAATCAACTCAACATTTGATTGATATTACAATAATAACAATCAAATAGTCAAGTTAAATTAAATGAAATATCAAAAAATGGACCATATAATGCCTGAAGTGGAAAAAATAAAGCAATAATCATCAAGTTTATATATTTTATTCAATATAAAAAAGTACACAATAAATAAAACGTTTTTTAAAATCTTTGAATGACAAACAGGACGAACAATAAATGTTAGGAGTTTAACAACAAAGCAATAAACTGAGTAAATAACTTTGAAAAATATCAGCATGCGATGTAAGGTAAAACGATTTTTTAAAGTAAGAAGTCTTAATAAGTTAACAATTATTAACAGTGATCAACGACGCAAAGTAGAACAAATAGTGAAACAGTGACCCTCTCACCCTTAATATTGAAAAACAGGAAAAGAAGCATATTCTGGAATGCAAAAATAATTAAATATAATATAGTGAAGTTAAAAAGACACAAACATTTAATAAAAATCAATAATCATTAAAATAAAAAGCGAGGAGATGGTAGAATCAAACAAATAACTTTTAGTAATACACAAATATGAGAAGATAATTACAAAATGGGCTAAGAAGGAAAAGAACTAAATATACCAACAAAATAATGAATATACAAGGAACATAAAAAAGAAACTGACATGTGTTTTGTATGATGTTGATAAAAGACCAATCATCAAGCTGATCTATTTCAAAATAACTCATAATGATCTCTTTTCCGGTCTCTTACGGCGTTTAAGATATTTATTATGGGCCAATTGAAATGGACCATCTCTGTTAATCACTCTCATGTCATTACCTTTCAAAACCCCTTTAAGATTTTTTATGAGGGTCACTGTCTTATGAAAATCTTTGCTGCACCGGCTTCTGCAAATAAAGATAGTAATATGAGGAAACTGACAAATGTATTTCAAAAATATTTATAAAGAATAACATTTTTTCATACAAATCAAAAAATAGCTTATATTTAAAAAACATGAAGCACATTTCTACAGTTTGCTAATAACACTGTTAACTAAAATGTGCACACCATTTAAAAAACTTAGTTTACAAGATCATGACTATCATTACTTCTATATAATTTATTAGGTAGCTACATTTGGATATTTTTAATTAGCTCAAACACACAATACATATGATTGTAAACATTTACATATGTGTTTCTCGAAACTGCTTACCGTCGAAAAATGCTTGGACCTTTCTTCGGGAAATCCTTTTTTTGTTCCTTTCAGTACCTGTAGATAATTTATTCATTTACTAATATAATACTATAAAATATGTAATTTAGTTAGTTTTTGATGGGAATTAAACAAACCAAATAATATAACAAAAGGATCATACAGAAGATATACTATTTTATACATTTGACAATTGCTCGATACTCTCCAATTCATCCACCTCTAACTCCTTACTCGTGGATTGAATAGCTATAACATAAAAATTAGGAGTTTTAAATAAACCAAATAATATAACAAAAGGAACAGACAGATGATATTTTATTTTATACATACCATTATCTGATAATGGCTTAATGCCCTTCAATCCTTCCTCCTCAAACCCCTTGCTCGTGGATAGAATAGCTATAACATAAAAATTAGGTGTTTATTTTTTCTTAGGTACACTGTACGATTGCCAAAATTATAGCTAATGACTTGCATAAAACTCACCATTAATTAATTTCCGTATATAAGTTTTTGTTGGTGTTTACACCTTCCCAACTGGCGAATAAGTTGCTGATGTGGAGGGCATTTCCATCATACCTCAGAATCTTTATATATAAGTAAATTTTTTTTCAAACTCTAGAAAATAAATATCTTTAATTTTCTCGGGAGTTGTTTCCTGTGAGGGCACCATAGTGGGGAATAAAAAATCGGAATCCCCCTTTGGATTGTAATCTAAAAACATAATCACATTTAATAACATTCTTTAAATATATGTACAAAAAGAATTACATACCAGGAAAAAACAGGGATGGCAAAGAAAACCTTTTCAATAGTTTGCCTTCGACTACTTCTACTTTTAAAAAGCAGGCCTGGCCAAAATGACGAAGGCATATTCTTCAATGTTTTCGCCTCCAAAGATTGGTTTCCATTTCTTTCCAGCCAAACTGAACGTTCTTCTTCGAGGCTGGGAAGTATAAGGCTGTATAAAAGAATAACTACTTCAATATTTTGTCACTTTTTAGTTAATGAAACATGTTTTATTTTATAAAAATATAAAGCTTACCGGGTACACCCCACATTACAGTCCTTCACTATACATTGTCTGTAAAGTCCACACTAAACAATAAACTAAACACACCCTGTCGACCTGAACAAAATATATATATATATATATTAAAGAAAAACATTTTTTTAAAACTGAACTAACCCAGAAATAAAACTAATCTTCGTAAACGTGGTTTTTATTAGGTTAAGTTATTAGTGGTGACATATGTGGAAGAATCTGGAATTACTACCAGAGACACTACTAACGGCGTTACAGTTCTCATTAAATCCGCAATTTTAGAAGTGCTCTGGCTCTCCAGGTGGCAGTACCATCGCGCGCTCAGAGTGCCCATACCCTGATGCAGTCAACTGTAAGAGGTTGTGATAGTTGTATATGTTTCTTGTAGTGAAACTGACGAGTCTTAATTTATTTAATTTTTGTTCTTGAATTGTTCCACAACGTGTAATCTCAACTAAAGTGTAGGGCAAGGTAAGACATTTTATATTTTTTATTTTTCATGCAAAAGACATCAATAAATATAGAGGTTGAATTATGTGTGTCCATGTTTACACCACCATGTTACCAAGCAATGAATGGGACACCCATATTGGTCAACAATGGGACATGTCCCATTCATAACCTGAAAAATATTTCGTTACGTTTTCACATATTCGATAAAAAATAGGTTTGTGTATGTATGGATTGATGGATGTTCGCTTGATAACTTCCAATGCAGAACAAATGAAATGTTTGTACTAATCGTTATTTGATTTGGTTTAACATTTTAACAATAAATAAATATTTAAGGGAGGCTACCGACAGTGTCGAGTGATACATCATTTTCCTTGTTTTTGGGTGTGAAGGAATTACATTTTTACATTTATGTTTTTTTTGTAGATGAGCAAACGCAAACCACAAAAGAGAGAACGTGTTTCTGCCAAACAAATGGAACAAGCTGTCATTTATTGCATTGAAAATAATATTTCAGCCCGGGATGGTTCTGCAAGATTTTCTATTTCGAAGTCGGCACTTCACCGTCAAATCCAGGCTGCTAGAGAACTTGGTAACGTACGAGACTTCCGACTCTCTCCTAATATAGGTAACAAGAGGATCTTCCCTATTGAACATGAGGCCCAACTGGTAGATTATCTACTCATTGCATCAAAAATGTGCTATGATTTAGGGTCTAAAGGGCTCCGCGTGCTGGCTTATAAATGAGCGAACGAACTAAATTTGGTCTGTCCAGAGAAATGGATTGATAGTCAGATGACAAGTGAAGACATAAACAAATTTGGAGCCTACGTAAGCTAGAAAAAAACTAGCCTCTCAAGAGATACATCATTTAATGTGGTCAACGTCAATGAATTCTTCGATAATCTGGAAAGTGTCTGAGTAAATTCAACTTTACGCCAGACCGAATATATAATTGCGATGAGACAGGTGTTACAACTGTATCTGACCCACCAAAAGTTCTTGGGAAAAGGGGTCTCAAACAAGTTGGTCAAGCAACTTCTGCTGAAAGGGGACAACTTGTGACAGTTCTCAATTTCATTTGTGCTTCTGGAAATTTTGTTCCACCTGTTTTTATATTTCCGAGAGTAAACTTTAAACATTTTATGTTGAAAGGTGCTCCTGCGGGAGGTGTTGGTCTGGCGAATAAGTCAGGATGGTTGAATGATGAAGCAAATTTTCATAGCAGTCTAGAACATTTTATTAAGCATACAAAACCATCGAAAGAATCACCAATTCTTCTGATATTAGACAACCATGAATCCCATATTAGTGTGGGAGTTGTCAGATTGGCAAAAGAAAACAATGTAGTCTTGCTCACTTTCTCACCGCACTGCAGCAATTGTATAAGTATGTATATGGTCATTTCAAGATTTTTAATAAGGCCTTTTTGTATTCGTTCACCCCTAAAAATATCATTTTTGGATTCTCCTCTACTGGAATATATCCAATTTATCATAACATATGCGCCAAATGTAGATCCTGTCGAGGCTTCTTGAAGCAGTGGAACTACTACCGTTACTGCTACGTCTTTTACCACTCCAGAAGCAATACGCCCTTTCCCAAAAGCTCCGGAGAGAAAAATAAAACAAGGCGGAACAAAACGTGGTAGAACAAAAATACTCACCGACACTCCTGAGCTTACGAATTTAATGAATGAAGAAGCCGAAAAAGTGGAAAAAATCCGACAGAAGGCAGCGAAAAAGAAAAAAGTTGCTCGAAGGATTGTTCAAGAAAATGAATCGAGCGATGAGTCAGAAGAATTTGAGGCCCAAGATTCCGATGACACAGATGAAATTTTACGGGAATTCGAGAGAAATAGCGAATTTGAAATTTTTTAGGAAGTGTGTGATTTTGTTGTACAGGAAAAGGACTACGTGTTAATCGACTTTTCTACAAAGAAAAACAAAATTTCCTACATTGGAGTTGTTGAAGAGAAGCTAGACCATTTTGAATTCCGAATTAAATTTTTGAGGCGTCATGGAAATTCTGAAAAGATTTTGTTTCCTGCAGAGGAAGACATCTGTGAAGTGCCACGAGACCGGATTTTGAGAAAGCTTCCTCAACCCGAAAGAAATGAGGCTACAGCTCGTTTTCAATCTACTTTGAGGTTCCATATTTCTTTTAATCATTACGAAAAAGAATTTGGAAACATTTTGTAAGAATTAGAGGAATAATTGTAAATCCAAGCTTATTTGTTTTTATGTGTTCAAGAGTTCACTAATTTATTTGTATTTTGTCAATAAAAGCTGAGTCAAGGTCAAGTACCAATAATTTATTTTCTTGTCCCATTCACAACCTGGTCTTGTCGCATTCAAAGCAGTGGGTTATGAATGGGACATTTTTTTAAATAATAAAATAATGAAGAAATTTTTTTTGTTAAAATTGAAGACATTTTGCGTGAGCTTTATTTGTTGTGCACGTGCTTGAACAAACTGGCAAAAACATAGACCATTTCCTATAAAAATGTTAAAATATAGCTCATGTAAAAAAAGTGTCCCATTCACACCACTTCTCCCCTACTTAGAAACAATAGGTAAGATTTAAAACGATCTGTTTATGTACAACTTACAACGATATGACGAATTATTTTCTGCAAAATTTTATGATTGTCATATAATTCAGAATTCAGAACAACACGGGGCTGACAAGACTACCGGTCTTAGGAATCTGCCTATGTATAATATGGTTTCTCATAAAGGAATTTCTTCGCTAGAAGCTGGAAATGTTAAATGAATATCAAAAGCAAAATTTTTGTATTGTTACATAATTAGATTTTTCACTTGAATTATGCAAATTAAATTGACAGATTCCATAATTAATGAACCAGGAAGAGTCGAAATTTTGTATTTTTCAAATTAGTACTGGCAGTTCGACCTACTATTGAAACCAAAGTGGTATGAGCTAGAATAACCCCAGAAAAACAGAGTATAGTGAAGGAAGAAAATCGAATGAAAAAGTTGTTGGTGCTGAAGTAGCGAAAGTTAGGATCTTAGATATAAATTTGATAGCAAATCAAACATAGGATCATTCCTTTTCAATTGTGCTTTTTAGGGTGACCATTATTCACGAAATTGATTATGATTCTTGCAACGCCCTCTAAATTTTTAGTTTATCATCTAAAAAAAATATCATACCAGTTGTTTACTAGAAGTTACAAAATCTTCCACATATATTTTATGAATCCAAACAATTCAGGAGAAGTTAAGAAAAGAATAATGTCATGATTTGAAAAAAATGATGAGACCAATTGTATCAAACATGGACTAAACCATGTATTTTTGTTAATTACTAGTTATGGAGGGTAGAAGGAAGGAGGACCATCTGAATGTATTGAAAAGTGTCCATCGAAAGGGAGCAACTTAAGGTGGCGCCATAGTAGCAAGTGGAAAGATTTTTAAAAACAGCGCCATGAATTATTAGAGTAAGATACAAAATTAAAAAAGGAAAGAAAGTTATAAACTCTTAATTGGAATAATATGATACTGATTTCAGCAGATATTTGACATTATTTGTAATTTTTACAACTCATCAATAATAATGACAAAAATATCTTTCACAATTAGTAGGTACTTAATGATTTTGTCAAAACATTTTTTTGTTTTGACTTTTGATAAGTATATCTGTTAACTTCAGTATCATAAAGTAATTAATAAAAATTTATTATACATACTGTGGGTCGAAAAAACGACAAAGGTTGAGACGTATCATTTTCTTTACTTTTAAGTTTTCGCCTGCTTGGACAACTTTTCACTGAACAAAGCTTTCCCATTGTTTCAATATTTTTCCCCTTGTATGTATTATAAAAAAATTATAAAAATCAAATCACTATCGACTATCGACGTTATCTCAGGAGTTTCATTGGTTATATTTACTAAATGACATTTGACCGCTAAATTCACATCATTTCCATTAGCTACACGAGCGCCATTTCGGTGAATCTTCGAATTATAATTTGCTGTTTGCAGGTGGACACTTTTTCAACTTATCCCCCATACAAGATGGTTCTCCTTCTTTCTACCCTCCATATTACTAGTACTAAGTGCATAATCATCAATATAGAGGATTTTTTGCAATTTTTTTAAATAATCACAATCCTGCTGTTTTATTTTAAATTCTATTTCAGCTGCATGTAGGTGTTTTTCATCAGTTCTAATTATAAAAAATACAATAATTGCTTTGTATTCGCATTCGTAGAAATTAATCAATCTTAAAATATTTTAACACTAATGAATTTGAAAGAAATAACATGAAAATGATTATTGAACTTGACAAAATTTTCACCAGAATCAAATGAGGTCATAATAAAATGTAATAGTTTTTTTTATCAAAAAATCGTTAAATGGAAAGGCCAAATATAATTTATAGTTATAGATTATTATATTCATGTTTCATTAATAAATTACTTACTAGGAAATACATGTTTGAAATAACACTTGGCTTATAAACCTGTTACCAGGTTTTATTTTCATCAAATATTAAAATTTTAGCGTGATATGACCTCCAACGGAAGATAGTTATCTTTATGTCTACAACAAACGTTACAAAACACATACCGTGTCTCTGAATATGAGTAAGCTCGCCGTTCACTGCTGAAATATATTTTCAAGGATATATTCCTGGTAGAAGCTTCAATTTTATTTCACAATTTTGCATATATTGGGATTTTATAAACTAATAAAATGCAGTAAAGCCGCAATTTTGATATCGCTTCACTACTGATTGCGCTGGGATAACCCCTTCCTCTTAACTTCTATATTTTCATATAATAAGAAAAAAGCTCCGACATGTCGATTTTTATAATAACCATATATACCAGCTTCGAACCGTACTTGATCCCCTTCACGGGACAATCATCCCTTCATTTTTTTTTAATACTCAGTATTCTTTGACATATGGCTGTTTTTGTAACTTTTATTAGATTTTCAAACAAAATATAATGGTGGACAGAATTTCTTTATAACTTGAAATAATTATTATGAACAAAATAATAAATATACTTTTAGAAAATTGTTTGCAGTATCTTTTTGAGAACAAATCAGAAAGGCTTCAAGAAGCAAAAAAAGTTAGTTCAATAATTTAAACAAATTTCATTGCGATCAATCAAAATGGAGGTCTTAAGAAATTTTATTAACTTACAATCTTACACTTTCCGTGCGACATTTTAAATTGATATCCGTGGCTGTCGGGCAAAGAACGGCGCGTGAACTCTGAACCAAAGATTTCAAAATATATATAAGATAGTTCACTTGAAGGCGGTCTGATTCTTCTTAGTGTTTTAAACGATCGCCGCACTCATAAATCATATTTACGGCTCCCTTTTGTTGTAAATAACGACACCGCTAGGTACCAGGGAATTAGAAGAGTATATTTTATTCCAAGCTATACAGGGTTAACTTGAGAAATATATATTCAAAGTAATGGGATGATTTATTAAAGGTTTTTTTTATATAATGTTTTTAAATGTTAATTATTTCGAAAAAAGTTCAGGATATGAATTTGAAAAGGAAAGTTTAGGTATAAGTAAAAAATACATGAAAATTTTTAAAATGAATCAATTGACAGATTTTATTCAACATTTTAGTAATTTTGTGATGCTTATTGATGATTGGCCACCAGAATATTAGGACCACTAAAACAATTTTGATCTTTAAATTAGACACTCCGTATTTTTTAGATTCACAAGGTTAAAACAGTAAAAACATATTATGCAGCTGCAGGATATATTTATCAATAAACTAGATATGTGAATTTTCAAATTTCTATGAATACCCAGTACCTATAAGTACTAAATAACTAACTAATTTTTTATTATGAAATATCTTTGTTACAATAGTTTTGAAAAAGTTGAATTCCGTATTTAATAATAACTAATTTAATACCCACCTCTCAACGTCTTTGGGACAACGATAAAAGGATATTTCTGGTTTTCCCACCTTGCTGGAACAACCGATCACAGCACAACACACAGGCATTTTAAAACCACAATTATAATATTATTAATGTTACTTTTGGAACACAGGAGTTAAAATAATGCGAAAAAGAAATTTTACTTCCGGAACGTTTCCCGAAAAACTAAATGAAATACTTCTACAAAGTTTCTAGAGATTGTAGGCACATTTCTGGCCCTTAATTGCTTCTCTATATTTTTATCATTGTTTACATTAAAAGTACTTAAAATCAAGACTGCATTCAGAATTCGTGGGAAAGTGATAAACTACCATTTATTATGTATACAACTAAGACTATTAACAAATATCACAAAATATTTATTTTATAAGTTTTGCTATTGAAGACGAAAATATGAATATTATCTTTTCCCTATTGCAATAATTAATTAATAAATTTAAAATATCTATAAAACATAAACACGAACAACGAATTCTAAAATACTAGCGCGCGATAGGCGACAACCCGTATAATATGCAAAATTAAATGCAAGTAAGGATTTAGCGACATACTGTAGCATGGCGCCAACCCATAAGTCACCAGACAGTAACCAGCGGTATGAATCCTTTGATCGATAGAATTCGTACGAGTGAACAATCTTATATATATTTTGTAATCTTTGTCTGAACGCACCACGCAGGTGTTTGTCTCGGGAATCCGCCCTAATGTATGTATGTGTTTATGTACTTATTATTATCGTCAACTTCGACCGAACAGTTGAACGTAAACAAACGTACAAAATGCAGCGTTCCGGTGCTAACGAAAAGCGTAAACACAATGTAGTAACTATAGAACAAAAAATGGAAACTTTAAAACAATTTGAAAAAAACAAAGGTGCTGCTCTACTGGCTAAAACATATAACATTGGAAAATCGTGACATTGTGAAGAAGAAAGCCGAATTACAGAGCTTTGTAGCTAAAGCTGACAGTGCAAAAGCTGTTTCTGACAGGAAGTCACTAAAATGATCTACTTTTCCAAAACTTGATAATGCTATGACCAAATGGTTCTCACAAAAAAGATCGGAAGGGGTTCCAATATCAGGATCTATGTGTACCAGGCAAGCCCATAAGTTTCATTATCAGTTTAAAATTAAAGGAAACTTCTCTGCATCTACCGGTTGACTATACAGATTTAGCTATGATTTGGAAAATCTTATTACGAAGCACGACCTAAAACCCGAGCAAGTGTATAATGGAGACGAAACCGGACTTTATTGGAAAGCAATGCCGAAAAGAACACTTGCTGCAGGTTCAGAAACTAGTGCACCAGGTTATTATTTTCAAGCAAAGACCGTTTGACAGTGTTATGCTGTGCTAATGCAACAGGAACTCATAAGCTCAGGTTAGCTGTCATTAGAAAATCAAAAAATCCGAGGGCTTTTAAAAATCTAAAAAGACTGCCAGTTGATTATTATAATAAAAAAGCCGCTTGGATGGATCGACTGATTTTTGAAAAGTGATTCTTGGATAAATTTATACAAGTTGAAACTTATCTGCAAGAAAATAATCTTCCACCCAAGGCTGTACTGTTACTGGATAATGCTCCATCGCATCCCGATCTAGAGCAACTAAAGTCAGCAGATGGAAACATATTCGTAGCATATTTTCCTCCAAATGTGACATCTATTGCCCAGCCAATGGACCATGGTGTTATACAGACCATGAAGAGGCTTTATAGGAAAGACCTTATGCTCCAATTGTTGAATGTGACTTTATGGGATTTTGGAAACGTCTGAATTTAAAAGAAGCAATTTATGCTGTAGCTCGCAGCAGAATACCTAAATCGGATTCTCATGGGTAATAAATAGAAATTTATATTATGAAATTACCAAAGTATTATAATATGTATTCTACAACATTCAAATATTAAATAACAAAACATAAATATGCCAACATGGCTGCTAAGTCAAAAGAAGAACTTCTGTAGTGAAGTGAAAGAGACTAACATTAAAAAAGCATTTGATAAAAAAATGACCTTAGAAGATATAGCAGATGAAGAAGATACTGAATGATAATCACTTAAGTGAAGGTGAGTTATCACAAATTGAAGGCTTGGAAGAAATAGATAACGAAAAGATAACAGAATGCATAGATAGAATGTGATCACGAAGAAAAAAGGGTATCAGATTATGGATGAAGATTATCTAAATAACCAGACCTCTGCAGAAAGTCCTGACAAAAATAGTGATGACGATGAAAATACTTTCATCAAAACAAGCCATCGAGAAGCAGGAGATGCAGTGAATGCACTTATCGCTTATTTTGAAGAACGGCCTGAAACTGATGACATTCATCTACTTCAACTTAGAAAAATGAAGGAAATTATAAGGGGTCGAGTTTACGAAGCCCAAAAACAAAACAAAAATTACTTTGTTTTTAAGAGATTTCACTCACGTTATTACAGTTCATATAGGTAGTATTATGTATAAATATATAAATATTAAAACTTTCATTTTTTGTTACATGTACCACGTTTCTTTTGTGTTTTTGACGTATGTATTTGTCTAAATAAATTTTTAAAAAATTAAAAATGAGGCTTTTGGATTATCCGTGTTTTCGAATATCCGGCAAAGGTTCGGTCCCGACTGGCCCGGATAATCGGGGTTCAATTGACGTACCTACCCGTTTTGAACGCCTTTCGCGAATGCCGAAATAACCTCCTTAAGAATCCCCTTTCAGATTTCGATTGTCTTTCATAGTTTCTATAAGCCATTGCTCTTTCTGAACTTGGTAACTGTTATTCGATGGTTATTAGATTCTTCTTGATCGATCTTTGTGCGGACATAGCCCTTTTAAAAATTTTATTCCAGCATATATTCTTTTCAACTCCAACCAACTGTTTTTAAATGTAAGAGTTTATCGAATTTTGTAACTGAATATAGGTTAACCAAGTTGTATCGGTTTTAGTATTGTTTATTATTAACACATCAAGTTTCATAAGCAATGGAAGGATTTTTTTATGAACTTCATTCAAATATCCAGCTTCTTGGTGCTCAGTATAATCCTCATATTTTTTTAATAGCCAGTGTGGTTGAATATCATATCATTCGGAAATCGATGGATTCTATATTCGAAATTGGATAATACCATTCAAAATAAACTGCTATTTGGATAAAACTTTGTACCTAGCATGACATAATAATACAATTTAGATAACTTATCACTTTCTTTACAAATATTATATCTGAAATTGTTCGTTTCGCCTACCTTACCGAAAAACCAATCATATGAACACCAAAAATAGGGCGGAAAGTATCATTTAGCAGCCCAAGGGCCGAAAATTCCTAACGCCACGGTTTTTCAAGTTTAACCATCTGTCACTCGAGTACTTTAACGTTTCATGTAAATTTTTTAATTAGATGCCAGTGAATGTGAAAGTTTTTGGTTATATTTTCCGATTTTTTTGTATAATCGGTAGGCGAAAAGCAGTTGTGTGTCGCACACGCAGGAAACGCTTTAGCAGCCCTTAACTATCAACTGCCCTCGCTTCGCTTCGATCGCTCGTGCATCTAGTAGTATCGGGCTGCTGAAGCTCATTTTCTGCCCTTGTGACACGATATACTATTTCATAACTGGTGATTACCTAATGCATTGTTTTTCAACCTTTTTCATGACACTGCCTCTTTAGTATGAAGAAATATTTCGCAACCCCCCTACCCGTTGCTTTTTTTCGTGGTTGTTTAGTTTGTGACAAATAGTCAATCCAACATATTTATTAATTTTCATAATTAGGGTTCGGATAAATACATAATTAAGTAAGTAAAACACATCTTCTTACATCGAATGCGTCGCCAATAGATAACGCAATTTATGCGCATACGTACGACCAAAATACAGGGTGCGGCACTGAAAACGAAACAGATCGCATATCTTGAAGACAAATTTTTTTTTGGGGAAAATGCAAAATGAGGTCGATTTTTATTTCAAGGGGGACATCTTTCGCTCATATCCTCAACTATACTACATCCCTTCCCTCCCCTCTGTCACTATTAACAATAAAATTTAAATAAGGAAAGTACTAAGTGTGACACATCATTGAAAAGGTAATATTATAAGGAATTTGACACTGTGACATGTGACAGTTCAAATAAGCGTATTTTCATGTGAAAGCCAAATTCAACAATTTAATGCATAATTACCTTTGGAATAAAATTTAACTTACTACGCCTATGTTTTCGTAAAATAAAAATAAAGGTTTTTGTTTCTATAACTACCAGGACTGTTTTTTAGTTTAGCGTCATTGACACTTCAAGTCTATTAGCAAGTAAAACATAAAAATGGTTTATTCTTTTCAGGAGAGAGTGGAAATTGGGCAAAGGTGGATCTTAAATCCGTTTTTAAATGCAGCTATAGATGAGGCAAATTTGGCAACCAAATTCAAAGAAAATCTACTGGATTCATCTGCCGATGGGATGCTTCAATTGGAATTTAAGTCTGTCAATTTGAAAACCTTTTGGTTAAAAAGGAAATCAGAATACCCAGAATTAACAATAGAAGCTTTGAAGTGTTTGATTCCATTTGCCACCTCGTACTTGTGCGAGTTGACATTTTCATCAATGGCCCAAATAAAAAGTGAGGAAAGAAATCGCTTAAATTTGGAAAACGATTTGATTCTCAAGTTTGTTTTATTTTTTGATAATGTGACAAATGTTTAATGGAATGGAAGAGATCTCATAAGTTATTTTTATTTTTTGTTTATTTGATACAAATTATTATGTCCTTTAGTTAAAATTTTTCTTAATAAATATTTTTTACTGCAGTGGCTTTCCCAACCTTTTGCAACTCCCCTATAGAAGCATCACAACCCGCCTAAAGTGGCTTCTCGACCCCCAGGGGGTCGCAACCCACACGTTGAAAAACACTGACCTAATGTGAGCCTATGCCTAACAACCCTAAAGCAGTTGAAGAACTAATATTTCCTTTTTTTTCTACAAGAGCTCACCACTCTGTATATTTATTTGTTTTTTTATAAATTTCATTTGTCCCATTCTATTTTAATTTTTATATAATACTGGTTAACTTTGATGTATTTTACCCGCTTTTTTGTAAACAATAAAGAAGGAAACAAAAACAGTTCAACTATAAAAACCTTTTGAAGCACATCTGTTATTGTTTTAAAATGAGCAGTGAGCAAAAAAAAGAAAGTACAAGTCTTTGTCGACCGACTCTGGAACGTTGACAACAATGTAATGAGCTGGTTACTTTCATCACCAGCAACGTACTGTTCAGATTCTGCTTTAAATATAACTTATAACAGTTCGGGATATTTTAACAAAGGTAGTTCTTTGATTCCTACTGGAGGAAACCAACGTTTTATTTTTTCAGGATATGGGGAAACCTAGTTAATGAAAAGATATTTTTTCAATGCATAATAATATGTACAAACTAAAATGTTCGTTTTGAATATACTTCCTATTTTTTAGTGGAAAGCTCAGAATTGTAGTTCACTTCTTTATATGCAGCTCAAGAAGGGGCCATGATTAAATATACTAATAATCACTACTGCAAAATTCAGCAGAATAAAAAAAATCATGGTGACTGGGTAACGATGTAACAGACGAAACACTTCGTGTCTACTACTAATTTTCAAATCCTCGAAAACGTGTGTTAGTACAATACTAACATAAGGAATAATAAAAGAGGGGCATCCATGCTATGCGTAAAAATGGAAATGATCCTACCAGTAAAAATACAGTATGAAATAATACATAGTCTTCTTTCTCGAAGCCATTAAAGGAAAATAGGGAAGAAATTAGGATAGGCACTTAGAATATAACATCTTTATATGGAAAAAAATGAATTAATAGATGAAATGATAGAATACGAGATAGACATATTGGGCATTAGAGAAGTGAAAAAGAGGGGCAAAGGAACAATGAAACTTAAAAATGTGTGAGCCGTCACGGGACGCCTGGCAGATGTGAAACATCGAAATTGTTTTGTATGAGTTATATGCATAAAAGAACAGATTAGGAAAGTGATATATGGAAGAGAGAGCGAAATGGGAGAGGAAGATGGGAGAGAGAGAAGGAAAGTGTATTGCGTGTGTTTACAATCATTATTTTAAATTGTCAGAATCTAAGACGGATTCGGTAAGGTTCGCGACCCTCGGAAAATTGTAAGACTTTTTTTTCTTGTTAGACCATTTTTAACAATTTTTCAAAAATTTTGACAATTTTCAACAATTATTGACCATTTTTGAGAGTTTTTAATTCTAACAATTATTGACTATTTTTGACCATTTTTTAAAATATTTAACAACACCATTTTTTCTAAATTTTTTACCATTTTTTCAAAATTTTGACAATTATTGACCATCTTTTTCAAAATTTTTGACAATTTTTTCAAATTTTAACAATTATTGACCATTTTTGACAATTATTGACCAATTTTGACAGTTTTGACCATTATTGATCATTTTTGACAATTTTTTCAAAAATTTTGACCATTTTAGAGCATTTTTCCAAATTTTAACAATTATTACTGACCATTTTTGACAGGTTCCGACAATTATTGATCATTTTTGACAATTTTTAAAGAAAATTTACCATTTTTCAAAATTTTTTGACAATTTTTAACAATTACTCACCATTTTTGACAGTTTTTTATAATTATTGACCATTTTTTCAAAATTTTGATAATTTTTGACCATTTTTGACAGTTTCTGACAATTATTTACCATTTATCAAAAATGTTAACAATTTTCAACAATTATTGACAGTATTTTATAATTATTGACCATTTTTTCAAAAGTTTGACAATTTTTGACCATTTTTCAAAATTTTAACAATTATTGACAATTTTTCAAAAATTTTGACAATTATTGACAATTTTTCAAAAATTTTGACAATTATTCTACATATTTCGAAATATTTAACAATTTCTGACCATTTTTTCGAAATTTTGACAATTTTTGTCAATTTTTCAAAATTTTAACAATTGTTGGCCATTTTTGACAATTTTACAACATTTTTGACCATCATTGGCCATTTTTTGAAATATTTAACAATTTTTTACCATTTTTAACAGTTTTCGATAATTTTTGGCGATTTTTGATTGGTTTTGACCGTCTTTGACAATAATGGACCATTTTTTCAAAAATTTTACAAATATTGACCACTTTTGACAGTTTTTGACAATTTTTGACAATTATTGACCATTTTTCCAAATTTTTGAAAATATTTGGCAATTATTAATCATTTTTCCAAAATTTGGACAGTTTTTGACAATTATTGACCATTTCTCACGGCAATTCTCGCCACGCCAAAAATCAGGTTTACCCTCCGCCGACAGATGTTTCACATCAAAAACGGATATAACTCATATTACTCTGGAGTAAAACCTGACCAAAGAGCGAAAGAATAAGTCGAAGTAGTAGTGTCAGAAAAAATTAGTGAACATATAGTTAAGTCTAAAAAAGTCAACTCAAGAATAATTACCATAACAATATAATTAGATGAAATAATAAATATTATCCAAATATACGGACCAGTAGAAGGAACAGAGGAATCCAAAATTGCTGAATTCTATGAGGAACTTCAAAAAGAACTAGATGAACTTCGAGATGTAAACGATGGAGTAATTATTATGGGAGATTGGAATGCAAGACTGGGTAATGATATACATATATAGGATTAGGCTGCATAGGAGAATATGGAGAGAAGATAAGGAATAACAACGGAAACAAAATGCTACAGTTCTGCCAAATAAACGATCTGAAAGTAGGAAATACAATCTGGTACCAAGACATGAAGGATAGATGCACCTGAAAGAGGCGCAAGAAGTATATTTGACTACATCGTATATAATTCAGAATTAGATAAATTAAAAATGTTAGGACGGATAAAAAAGTTTTTGGTATTAGGAGAAATATAAAAATAGAAATAAACTTAAACTGCAATGATAAAAGATATTATAGACCAAATATTAAGAAATTAAATGATCTAGAAATAAGGAAGAAATACCAAGTTAAAACGAACATATATATAGCTTAGAGAGGCAGAACTAACAATAAAAAACACTAATCTAGAAGAAAGAAGGAGAGTTTTGGAAGATATATAGCAAATGAAACATGCGGAAGAACAATAATAAACAAACACCACAAATAAAACGGACTGGTGGAACACAGACATACAAAGAAAAATTAAGGAGAAAAAGAATCAATGGAAGAAATATCAGCTTAACAAAAATGAGTCAAATAGACTTGAGTATATTCAGAAAAGAAATGTAGCGGGTCTAGCGGTAAAAGAAGCAAAAAGGAAAAGTTGGGAGAAATTTGGAGAGTAGCTGAATGAAAGCTACAAAATGAATAACAAACAATTCTGGAGCAGAATTAAAACATTACGAGGAAGAAAACAAACGGAAGAATATGCAATAAGATAAAAATAATCAAAATCATATAGAGACAGGCGAAAAAACGAAAGTATGGAGAGAACATTTCAGGGAAAAATTTAAACAGGAAGAAACTGATACACAAAATGACCAAGAGGAAGAACTAATATCTTGAGAAATATCATAACGAAATAACCCAAGAGGAAGTAGAGGAAGCCATTAAAAACATCAAAATGAGAAAAGCTGCGGGAGAAGACAAAATTAATCCTGAGATGATAAGATGGCTGGGCGAAGAAGGTAAGAAGTGGGTTTGGAAGATATGTAAAGATGCATGGGCTACAGAAATGATACCGAAAGACTGGACTAAAATATTTTATTACCAATATATAAAAAGGGGGATCATTCAAATTGCGATAATTATAGGGCAATATGCCTATCATCAATATGCTTCAAGACATATTCAAGAATAGTAGAAAAACGACTGCGAAATGAGATGGAAAGTAAATTGGAAGATGAACAGGCTGCATTCAGAGGAGGTAGAAGTACAAACGATAATGTACACATAATAAGACAGATATTTGAAATAATGTTCCAATCAGGAGAACAGCTCTATTTACTGTTCATAGACTTAAAGGCAGCCTTTGACACGATTAATAGAGAAATATTGTGGAAAACTTCAGAAAAGTATAATATAGCTGAGAAAGCCATCAAAGTTGTGAAATCAATCTATATAACGAAGTGATAACACAAATTCAAGTGAGTGGCGAAAGATCTAAGCCGTTCAACATGAAAAAAGGAATTAAACAAGGAGATAGCCAAGTCCATTACTCTTTATAATTATAATGGACTCGCTAATAAAGAGTACACGAAATCAGATTGAGAAGAATAGCACGGCTATAGGATATCGAAATTTGAGACCACTCAAAATAGACTCTCTTTTATATACAGATTATATAGTTCTAATAGCAGACACGAACAGTAAAATGCAAAGTTTAGCAAATATATGGCATAAGGAAATAATAAAACTAAAAATGAAAATCAATACGGAGAAATCAAAATATATTATTACTAACCAGAAAGAATAAGATAAAGGAAAGGCAACTATAAGACTCGATGGAAAACAAATCGAACAAGTTACATGTTTTGAATACCCAGGAAACATTATAACAGATGACGGAAAGATAGATGCAGATATGAATAATAAATTAAGAAAGGCCAGATATGACCGACGTATAAATGAAGAAATGAGACCATCTGGAACAGGAACCAATTTTAACAAAGATTGAAAACAAGCAATTGAACTGGTATGGACACATTGTAAGAATGAACGAAAATAGGTTAGTCAAAGCAGTTACAGAGGCAGGAAGGGATAGAAAAAGAAAGAAAGAGGGAAATCAATGGAAGAGATGAGAGGACTGGCCAGCAACAGAAGAGATTGGAAGAAATGGGTAAAGAAGGGCTAACCCGACGCTGAACGGCATAAGGGTTTTAGAGAAAGAAGAAGAAGAAAACGTGTGTTGTATAGTATTTGGTCTTTTTTATGCATAACTATCCTTATAAAAATATTCTCTGGTAATTTTGAATATAGTATTCTTTTTTACATTTCATCATATTCATTATACATCAAAAAAAAAAAAGATCATCTCGAGAACCCTAAAACTGAATTTTCCCTCACTGTAGGTATTGTATCGTTTTTCATCTGTGCTAAATTTTCCAATATAATGTCATTTGAGCAATATTACGTTATGTTATAAATTCTATTAGGAATTTTCTCTGTTATATTTTAATTAATTGTGACAACGGTTTAGTCGTATCTCTAATGACGGGTATAAATTTGTGGAAACAATAGTAGTTCAGCCCTTCACAAAAGCATTAGACATGGATCATTGATGCTGGAATATTACAAAACAGTATTTCATTTGTCTCCGATATTGGACCTATATATTCCAACGCCACTACCAAAACTGTGAGGTCAATAGCAACAAAAATTGTTTTTTATCTCAAATCACAAACTATCCCTAAAATAGAGGAAAAACTTTTTTTTCGAATTAACGTGCTTGGCAACTTACAATGGCCACTTGAAGGTGCCGATTACAGAAACGTTTATTACAAATAATTAAAACATTAACATAATGATCTGGTAAGGAAGAAGAGAAGAAGATACATTTCATGACACACTGATATTTCCTTTAGGAATTTTAGTGCTGTTTCAATTTTGTTTGGGTCACCTAGGATGTCATTGATATCAATATGTCATCTTATTGGATTGAATTCGTGACATTCAATGAGGATGTGTTTCACAGTAACTGGACACTAGCAGCTTTGACAGAAAGGTCTATTGCTTGAGGTCATTAAGTAGCTGTATGTAATTTGGGTGTCAGTCTTCATAACATTGATACTTATTGTCTAGAGAGCCCAGTAATGCCAGTAAATAGTGGTGTGTTGAGAAATTGCTAGATAGACAATAGGGAAGTACCGGTAGAGCTCCAGAGAGTTTGCCAAATACATCTGATGATTATTTTTGCTTCTGTCTTGATGTCCCTGCAAATCTTGATGTGAGAAATTAGTGTGGCCATCGTTAAAGCAGTTTTAGCATGCTGATCAGCCAGTTTATTGCCAGGTATGGTTTTGGAGGTAAAGAAGTTAGATGTCTGATTAGTAAAATACTGATCTAGCACTAGCCTACCTCTGTGATAAAATTAAATTGAAAAACTCACAGCAAATTAGTTGCCACCGGGAACTGAACTCGAGCCTCCCGAGTGCAAGTCGGAAGCATTACCATCTACGCCACTTGCTCAGTTGAAGGATACTCATTTGATAATTGGGTGTTCAAAAGACCCTTTCTCTACCTGCTCCTTATTCTTTCACATTAATCTATCCCTTTCACATACCATCGCTTCCGATTCACTCTCCAATCAACTGTTAATAGATTAGATTCGGTGATGTGGCTAATCGGCTTATTCCACTGCAAACTTTTCAGATTTATTGTGGTCCTCTGAATCTATAAACTGTTAATAGTTGGCAAGGTAGGATGAAAGGAAGAGGAGATGGTACTCAAAGATTCCGATGAACTTTTAAACGTCCCTACCACCCTGCACTATCCGCTATTCATTTGACACGTAGTTTTTTCAAAAAGTATGAAGAAAGTATTTCACTATTCAAAAAAAGTATGCTATTCAGTTTATTCAATTACCTGTTTGCTTCTAACAATAAATACATGGACCAAACCGATCGGTATTATTGTACGAGTTAGTCTGGATACTACTAATTAAAAAACAGAATATGTGAATATTTTTATCCGGTTATAAAATGAAATAGAGTCATGTTTTGCTCATTAAATGAGCAAAACATGACTCTATTAAATGAGCAAAACATGACTCTATTTCAAATTTGTTTGATAGACGTAATAAAATAATAAACGTGAACAGTGGAAATTCTAAGGTTGAACAGTTATTACCGGACAAGAACCATATATATGCATGTAAATCTTAGAATTTAAATTATTCTCATACTAAATCCTCATCATCATCATGTCCGTTCAATCCCGAGGGATTATGGATAGTTCAAAAAAACTGTTTAATCCTATTGATGAGGTGTATTACTCCTCTTATATCGGTGCGACTATAATCTTTTATCTGTCCTGGCCTCATTTGTTATAGTTCTTCATTTTCTTCTGTCTCTGCATTTTGTTTTCCAGTCTCTTATTTTCAATGCTTTTATATCTTCCTCTGATTGATCCCACCATCTGCATCGTGGTCTTCCTCTTGTTCTCGTCTTCAATGGAACCCATGTTGTTATTCTTTTTAATATTTCTGTTGGTGCTCTTCTCATAATGTGTCCCATCCATTCCAGTCTTCTTGCTTTTATATATCGGACTATATTTTCTCCACCTGCTTCCTTTTCTATTTCTATGTTCCTTTTTAATCTTCTTTCTCCATCTCTTGTTATGTCTTGTCCAAGTATTGTTCTCAATATTTTCCTTTATATTATTTTCAGATCTTCTTCTTCTTTTTTGTTTATAAATGTTGTTTCGAGTGGGTAAGTAATAATTGGGCTGATCAAAGTCTTATAGATTTGTATTTTTGTTTTTATGCTGATCGATTTAGATTTTAATAATTTCTTTTATTTATGCCAAGAATTTGGTTTCCTTTCAATATTCTTTCTTTTATCTTGTCTTTATAAGTTTGTCCTGGAGATGTTCCTGAATAATTGAAGCTTGATACAATTCCAAACTTGTAATTTTTGATTCTTAAGGGAGTATCATTGTTCTGTTTTTCTTTCCCCACTAGCATATATTTTGTTTTGTCTTCATTTATTCGTAGCCCGAATCTTTGTGCCTCTTCGTCTAGCTTCTCTACTGCTTTTATTAGACTTTTCTCAGTTCTAGCCACTATGGTGAGGTCGTCGGCATAAGCAATTAACTGGGTCTCGTTCACTATAATATTTTTCTCGTTCAAGTTTGCATACCTTAAAATGGATTCAAGTACTAGGTTAAACAGTGTTGGAGAAATTGAGTCTCCCTTTTTTACACCTTTATTCATTTTAAATTTCACCTTGGAATTTTACTTTCCCTTTAGTGTTTTGTAGGGTCATCCCCACCAATTCCCTGAGCTTCTTTGGGATTCCTAGTATTTTTAGTGTTTCTATAATCTTGTGTCTTATGATTCTGTCAAATGCGTTCCTGAGGTATATAAAAATGACGTGTAGAGCATTATTGTATTCCAGGGATTTTTCAAGGATTTGTTCGATGGTGTGTATTACCGTTACTGTTGATTTTCCTGGTCTAAACCCGTTTTGGTAGTCTCCTATTATTTTTTCTGTGTATGCCTTCAGTTTTTGATTTATTATGTTTGCAAGTATTTTGTAGGTGGTATTAAGTAGAATTATTGGTCTATAGTTTTTGCAGACTTCCTTATCTCCCCTTTTTTGAGGATGGGTGTTATTATTCCAGTGTTCTATTCCTTTGGCATTATATTTCCCGCCCAAATTTGTTGTATCAGTTTGGATATTGTCTTCTGAAGCGGTTCCCCGCCATACTTCAACATCTCCGCTGCTAATTTGTCTTCTCCTGTGGCTTTTCCGTTGATAGTTCTTTTTATTTCAGTCACTATTTCGTGATTTCGTTTTCTGGATCTGCTACTAAGTCTTCTGCTACCCTGGGGTCCTCAACATCATCTTCATGAAACATTCTGCTATAATACTTTTCCCATATTTTTTTCATTTCCGTGCTTTCATATATTGTTACGCTATTTTAATTTTTCATTCCACTTGTTTTATTGGGATATCTGGTCGGTGCTTTTATCTTTTTGTAGAATTATTTTAGGTTGTTGTTACGCCTATTTTCCTCTATTTCTTTCATTTTTCCATTTAGTCAGTCACTTTTTTTTATTTTTGTATGTTGCATTTGTCCTATTTCTGATTATCTCGTATGATCTGCTGTCCAATCCTTGGTTTGTATTTATCCACTTTAATCTTGCAGTGTTTTTTTGTTTCCTTTTTTCTTCACACTGCTGGTCATACCATTCTTTTTTCTCATTTTCTTTACTCTTCTTCCCTATTATTTGCTGTGCTGCTTCCAATATGACTTTTTTTTTTCTTTTTTTGCAACTATTTTCGATATCTGTAATAAGTGTCTGATTTTCAATATTTTCTGTAATTTTATTTTCATATTGCTTCCTTATTTTCTTAGTTCTTAAACTCCCCACGTTAAGAGAGCTCGTGTTCAATACTAACTTTAAATTTTCTAGAATTATCTATTGATTTATTTGTGTTCCGAGTGATTGCCGATATAAAAACTAAGTGTGTTAGTGATGATAGTATAAATATAGAACTTATTAAAATGTACTGACGTGGGGATTAATTTTAGATACACCAAATATTTACCTTAGGAGTTTCAATTTATTTTTTTTTAAATGCCCTCGAGTTTTATCACCCTAAATTCTCTCCCGTTCAGATGAATTACATTCGTGAAATTTGATGCTGCTTATCTAGTTTTTGGGTTAAGTTTAGTTTAACAGAAATCCATTGGAAAATTAGTAGAAAAATTACAGATAATCTTTCTTCCATTAAAGTACCTCCTCAAAACAAAACAATTAGGAATCGCAGGAAAGTTCCTACTCATCCCGTAAAATATCACTTTCGGAATTTGTGACATAAATTACTATTTTCGTTACTGATTTTCACTTAACAAAACTAATAATTTGGAAAAAAAAACATTTGCAAGTACAAAAAACCAGGTACGCTGGATATTTTCTTTTGTAAATATGTAAATAATGAAGATATGCACTTTTTAACGAATCAAAAATGGGTCTTCTCTTTTTTTGAAAATATAAACTGCCCACAAACATAACAAAAACGATCAGAATTTTGTTAACACTCTCAATCAATTCGAAACAAGATAATTGTCGTTTGAAGCGAATGAATGAACAATAAACTGTCGTCACCAAGTTAGATAGTTAAAAAGAGTGCCAGAAAAAATTGTGATGTGATAAAATATTTCTGCTAACACTTTTAGGTTTAAGGAAGCTAGATTAACATATTAAGGTGAAGGTGAAATAATTCGTATCTTCAATCACGGAAGGATTTCCTAACAGACGACATCCCAATCGATCTACATTTACGGCTCTCCATCAACCTAGGAGAAACTGGATCAGTGGTGCTAAAAAGTACTGACACTGGTTCTGTATCTGTATCTGTAGAGTGGGGAGGGTGAGTTTAGGCCTACAGCACTTAGGCCACATGTGTCCCATTGTACATCCTCCCGAGGAGTTGTCCTCCTCGGTCATCGTCCATCTTGTCCTTTTCAGGAAGGTGGACAGGTCACTAGGAGATATCTCCGTTATATCGGCAGGTGTAGGCCAAGACTCACCGAACACGCACTCTCTTATTGACGATAACTCCGTGCACTCAAATAAGACATGTCTGACAGTTTCATCTTCTTGTTCACACATTCTGCATAGAGGTGTGTCCACTAGCCCCATAGTATGGAGGTGTTTCTTTAGTTGACAGTGGCCAGTCAGAAATCCTAATGTTAAGCGGACATTGCTAAATATTCCTGGCAAGACTGCCTTCTTTGATTCCATCCCATCTCTTTAGGGATTGAGCATAGGTGTAACGCTTGGCTAGCTCC
This sequence comes from Lochmaea crataegi, assembly GCA_947563755.1. Taxonomy (NCBI): domain Eukaryota; kingdom Metazoa; phylum Arthropoda; class Insecta; order Coleoptera; family Chrysomelidae; genus Lochmaea; species Lochmaea crataegi. The sequence goes on along the minus strand of OX387422.1, from coordinate 20,550,524 downwards.
GCAATTGTAGAAGTCGTCAGGCCGTAGGTGTCACTGGGTCCTAGAATGTTTAGTCCAGCCGCTTCCCTGGCCAAATAATCGGCAATGCGATTACCTTTACTCCTGTCGTGCCCTTTAACCCAACTAAGGATAATATTGTTATCTACCGAGGCGTTAGCACTCTAATACCAGCCCTGATGTAACACGTTGTCTGTTCAAAGCTAATAGGGCTTGTCTGCTGCCAGTGCAGATTGGTATGTTTTTGCCAGAAATTCCTTTTCTGGTTAGTTCTTTTGTGGCAATTGAGATACCAGCTAGTTCTGTTTGAACCACGCTGGTATTTTTTCCCATTCCCCACTCAACTTTTAGGCTGAGTGATCTGGAGTAAACTCCACCTCCTGAGCCTTCTTTGGTTTTCGAGCTGTCTGTATATGCGTATTGCATTGCATTTGCAGAATCTGACACTGTGTTCTGTTTTATTTATATTTTGTAGGGTTTATTAAACACAAAATTGGGCTCAATTGCATCATTGGCCGCCTGCAGCAGAGGTAGCGCAGTAAGCGCTTCTCGCCATAGGCTTAGCCTCAATTGACCCACTCCTACTTCGTGGTTTACACCTGCTGTTCGCAATCGTGACATGGCCATTAACGCAACCTCTTTGACGTACAAGTCCAGAGGGGCCAGACCAGAGTAGTTAATTCCATTGCCGCGGTTGGTGCTGTTCTCATGGCTCCTGTGATGTTCAAACAAGCCATTCAATGTATTCCATATAATTTTTGGATAGCGGTTGCTTGTAGAACTTTCGGTACCCATGCAATGGCTCCGTACGATAGCATAGGTTTTATGATTGCAGTGTAGATCCAGGTGACCACACAGGGTGAGAGACCCCATGTACGTCCCACTGTTCTCTGGGATTGCTCATAAGCCACATATGCTCTTTTTGCTCTGCTCTGTAGGTGAGAGTTCCTTGTTAGCTTTTTGTCGAGGGTAATACCAAGGTATTTCACCTCTTCAGGGAAGTTTAATTTTCTATTGAAGATTTCCGGGAGTTTTAAGCCCGATAATCCTTTTTTCCTGGTGAAAAGGACCATCTGAGTCTTATTGGGATTGATCGACAGTGAGTGTTCCTTACACCATGTTCCTATCAATTTGAGCCCATCCTGCGCTCTATCGCACAGTGTGTTCACAAATTTTCCGGTCTGCAAGATAACTATGTCATCTGCGTGTATGCGATTGTGTAGCCATTATTGTTGAGGATATTAATTAGGGTATCCAGGACTATGTTCCAAAGAAGGAGTGATAATACCCCTCCCTGAGGAGATCCCCTCATGACTAGTCCTCTCACTATGATGTCTTCTACATTGATACTTATTATTGCTCTACTAGAGTATCCATTCTCCCACTACCAGGGGTACATTCCTGGAGTTAAGTTGCTGGGTAATTGTTGGGAAGGTTGTTTTATCAAACGCTCCCTCAATATCTATAAATATACCCAGGGTGGATTCTTTATTGTCCAATGATCTTTCGATTCTGCCAACCACTTGGTGAAGGGCCGAGTCAATGGACCTTCCCGGAATATATGCATGCTGATTTGGATGAAGTGGGTTGTGAACTAGCACTTCATCTCTTATATACCTCTCACATAGCCTCTCCATTGTTTTCAAAAAGAACGATGTGAATGCTTTTGTCACCAGCGTAATATCTATTAATGTTTGGCTACGGGCGTTAATAAATGTCGGCTTCGTGCCTCTGTTTGAGACTGTTATATCTTATTTATATATTCATGTTACAGAAGTATACGAAAATGATATTTTGAACGGAATAAAACAGTACTAGTCGACTCGCGACTATGTAACTTGGAATTTCTAAATTCTCCATATGGAATATTATTCATGAAGGAAACATCTATCCGTTTCACTTTCAAAAAATTCATACGATGTTAGATGATGATTTTCTCATCTCGAGTAAATATTTCTAACTGATTACTGGACCAAAAGAACTAGGATCCCACTTTTTTCTCAAAAAATGTATTTGCTATGCAAATTCGAAACCGAGTTTTTAATTTTCATAATGCACATAACTATGCCTACATTGGTGAAAATTCGCACGTCATAAAAGAGACGAAGCAACAGCAAATATATAGCATATGTGTCCGGATAGGTCTAATCGGCAATCAACTACTGGTATCAGTAAAGTTACTTGGCCGTCAGGACAAGATTATCTTAACTTTTTGCAAAATAATTTCCTTGATTTGATGGACGAAGCTTCCCTAATTACACGGCAAAAATGTATGGTACATGCACGATGGTTGTCCTGCTCATCTTAGTCGAGTAGTTCGTCAATATCTTGACACTACGTATGGAAATGGATGGATTGGACGAGGAGGGCCTGAAAGATCGCCCGATTTCAATCCATCAATTTTTGTTTTTGGGGCTACTTAAAATCATTAGTTTGTGCTGTTCAAATTCAAAATTAAAATTAATTTTTCTCGAAAATGGTGGATAATAGTGAATTCAAACAAGACCATATTTTTTCAATAAACTCAAATAAACAAAACTTATTTTAAAATGTAGGACAAAATGGTCTTGATCGTCTCAGATCTTATCAGGGTTTTCAACATAATAGAACAACAAATATTCACGTACACAGATGCGAAAGCGTGGATAGATCAAATTATGCAAAGCACTCACTCTAAACGAACTAATACAAAGTTTTGTAGGTGTGTCAAGGATCATACAAACCCAACTTTTCTGAAAAACTTCTTGTAATGTTCTGGAATAACAAATAAAAGTGTTGCATATTGAGTTTCCTTCCGAAAGACTACTTTAATACATTTAGTACAACATTTCACATTGTCAAATAGATTTTTTTGAAGACTAGGAATACACAGTCATGAATTGAAAATGAAAAGCTCACATGTCGAGACCAACGACCTTGTAACGAAACTAGCAGGTATAATGTTCATGATGTCGACATTTCTGTTTAAATAATTTGTGTTGTTTATTCAATAATACTGTTTATTCAGTAGTCGAGGACTCCGTTTGGGGCAGTGAAACCAAACATATTCACATATTGTTTTATTTAAGTTTTTTACAAGTATAGTAGTAGTTTATTAAAACTTTAGTCCGAGTGATTCAATCATCAATAAAAACTAAAGTAGTAGTAGCCATAATAGAGTTGGTTTAAATAAACTTTTTTTTCGGGTCGAGATGGGAAACTCATTTTTAAATGGGTCCAGGAACCAAACAGAGTTGGATTCATCCCCAAGGGGAAGCCTACCAACCAAACCCACCTCAAACTCGCCGTTACCCCCGCCTCCGAATCACTCGACCCATATCCAGTGAACACCTGTGTCAAGAGTAGTTCACCTCCCCGAATTTCCGGTCCAACCAATCTCTCCTATTTCCAATCGCTCCTTTTAGCGCACCCTCATACTCCTCCCACCTTATCTCCATTTCCTCCTCCATCCATTCCTGTACTTCCTCTCTGGTCGCACACCTCCAGCGTTTATTCCTGGTTCTAACCATCACGTCCGATGGGTAGGACCTTTCCAGCACCGCTGCTGCCAGTCCACCCACTGTCCTGTACCCCTGCACCACCCTCGGCAGTATCCCTCTCTGCACCTGCAGGAGTGGCCTAGCCCTCGCATTCACTCCCGCTCTTTCACCCCACACCTCCGCACCGTACAGCATACTCTGCTCTACCGTCCTACCACTTACCCTCCTCTTCCACTCTCCCGGTCCTTTCACATTACACATCATCTCCCCAGTCATGCTGCCCTCACTTTCTCCTTCTCTGCCGCCTTCAACATGTGTGTTCTGAAGGATAATTGACTATCCAACCACACCCCTAGGTATTTCACAGACTCCTCCATCGGAATTCTCCCTTCACCATCACCACCACTTTCCTCGTCTTACTCCATCCCTTCACTAGCAACTTCGCCGTCTTATCTGCCGCCACTTCCAGTCCGCACCGCTCTATCTTCTTCTCAATATTCCTAGACATTCTCTCCGCCTTTCTCTCTATCTCCGCCATTCTTTTTATCCCCGCCTCTCCCTTTGCCGTACATACCAGATACACATCGTCCGCATACACTCTTCACCCTCATATCCCTCTTCACATATTATCCCACAAACCTCATCAAACACACTCTTCCATAGCGGCGGTCCAAGAACCGAGCCCTGGGGCATTCCAGCCTCCGTCTCATACCTCCTCCCTCTAGTGTCTAATATCACACGTCTCAGGTAGTCCTCCACCGAGTTAACCAAACCCTCCCCACTCCAAGCCTCAGCAACGCACTCAACACTGCCCGTTTGCTGACACTGTTGACCGCGTCGCTACGTCGAAAGACACGAGTAGGGCTAGTTTCTTGTTCCTCCAGCTGCCCTCCCTGGCCCTATCCACCAAGCCCATTACCCTGCCCAGCGCCGAGATACATGATTTTCCTTTCGCAAACATGTGCTGGTTTACCCTAAAACCTCCATTCCTACCTATTTCCTCCTCAATCCTATCCTTTATTTTCCCCTACATCAATTTTCCCATACCACTCAGCAGGCTGATGGGCCTATAGTCCCCCGCCCGCTTCCCCTCTCTACCCGCCTTCTTCAGCAGTTTCACCCTGGCCACCTTCCATCCTTCCGGAAACTCTTCCTCCTTAGCACCCTGTGGAATAGCTCCCAGAAGTACTCCCTATTGTCATCCAACAGCCTCTTCATCATATCACCCCAGGCTATCCTTGCTTTAATGTTTCTCCCCCCCTCCTGTACTTCCCACTTCTTTACCGGCCTTATTCCCCTAATTTTCCCTACCACCCCTAGTATCCTGGAGTTCTCGAATCCTGCCCCCCACTCCTCCTTCTCCCCCTGTGAACAATTTCCCTATCCTTCTCCCAATCTTCCTTTAGCACCTCGTTCCTATTTCCATCCATCCTTTTCACCGCTATCTCATACGCCCCACGGATTGTTTTCCAATTCTTCCAGTAACTCTTTCCTCTTTTTTTCCCTAAACTTATCTGCAACACCCTCCATCCATCCCCTACATTCCTTCTTACCGCGCACTGCTCTCCCCTTTCTCCTATTTGACCAGACTCGTCCCCTCTGAGGGGTCCAGAGGGTCTCAAATAAACTCCTAGACAAACTTAACGCACCACTCATATTTTTCCTTATAGAGGTACTTTTTATTTATTTATAACATACTGTTCGACAAAAAGGTCAAGGACAATGTTTTACAGTGACAATTGTTCTTCAAGCTAACTATATCACATATTCTTGTTTTGACAGTAATTCGTATTAAACATCGTTTTAGACTAAGACTGTGTATGAACGTCCAATATTACTATAGAGCATTATTTTCGAACATGTAATGCATTTGTCCCTTGACCCCCTCTTGGACAGCTTATTGGCTACCTAAATGATGTTAATATTTACAATGGCCACCTCATATTCCTGACATGAAGCCTATGGAGTATCTGAAGGCTTTTAAAAAAAAATTGAAATTGTAAGCCCCCTGTTGATAATTACAATCAACTTATAGGGGTCGCTATTGAAGAATGGGAGTCTATTCCTCAAGCTATTGCTGAATATTTGATAACAAGCATTATATGCTAGAAACAAATTCAGAACTGGTACATACGAAGAATAAAGTAGAACGACAAAAAAATCAAAGAATCAATATAGAAAATAAGTGAAAAGAGAATCGGGGTTATAATCAAAACAGATGTGGAAAATATTAATGACAAAATGTTGAATTTTTATTGTATCATTGTCCAATTCAATATGAAACGGTGGGAATATTTCAGTTTAAGTGAACATAAAATAGAATCAATATCCATGTGTTCGATGAGTTGATACAAATCGTTGTTTGTTCGTTTTCTACATCCATAGGTCCATATTATTTTCGAAGTATGTATATATGTATTCAACAGTTTCAATTGCAATCATTATACTCGCACATACTCGTAGCATTTTCATTGTATTTGAATGATTGTAAAATAATTTCTATGTTAGAAGCATCATAACATGAGTAGGCCGCTATAAGAGAACATTTGAATACAAATTCATGCCAATATCAAATAATTAACAGTTAGTCTAGTCTATAAGCTTAAAATAGTGTTAATTCTACATACTGTTATTGAAATTATGTGGTTTAGCTCATTCGATCCGGAATAATGTCTAGATCATTGTGCCAAATAATTAAATTAGCCCATTAAAAACTCAAAAAGTTAAAACAATTAAACACCTTCAAAAAGTAGTGTTTGGTTTGTAGCTTATTGTTCGTAAATTAAAAATATTTTTGAAATTTGAAAAAAAGGTCCTTAAAGAGGAGGAAATTAAGTAAAAAAAAGTTCCAACTCCCGGAACTGTACCTCCATTATTTAGAATTTTAATTTAACGCTGAAAATAGCCCTCCGCGCGCCATTGTTAGGCTGCGCGCACGGCCTCGAAAGCGAGTACGTCACTTAAAAAAATTCTTTTTAAGTACTTAAAGCCAATTGAAAAATCTAAAAAAATTATAGTATAATCTAAACACTTTAAAGAATTGATTCCCGTTGGAATTTTTCATAAAAACAAATTTTTCAATATGCTAGACGACTGTTAATTAACAAAATTTTTTCAAACTTCCTCCATCGTTCTAAACTAAAAAAAATGTTTAAATTATTTCGCTCCGTGGAGCTCTTCTTATATACATTCAAAACAAGATTGCGTCATCAAAGTTTCAAAAATGTTAATACTTTGTTTATAATAATGTTTTCAGGTTAACAATAAATGACTGATTTGCCATTTTTTGCTAACTCACATTACTTATTATAAACACAGTATTAACATTTTTAAAACTTTCAAGACGCAATCTTGTTTTGTATGTATATAAGAAGAGCTCCACGAAGCGGAATAATTTTACGGCAATTATTTAAACATTTTTTTTAGTTAACGATAGAGGAAGTTTGAAAAAATTTTGTTAATCAACAATCGTCTAGCATATTGAAAATTTTGTTTTTATGAAAAATTCCAACGGGAATCAATTCTATAAAGTGTTTAGAATATACTATAATTTTTTCAGATTTTTCAATTAACTTTAAGTAGAATTTTTTTAAGTGACGTTCTCGCTTCATAGGCCGTGCGCGCAACCTAAAAACGGTGTGCGGAGGGCTATTTTCAGTGTTAAATTAAAATGATAAATAATGGAGGTACAGTTCCGGGAGTTGGAACTTTTTTTTCTAAATTTCCTCCTCTTTAAGGATCTTTTTTTCAAGTTTCGAAAATATTTATAATTTACGAACAATAAGCTACAAACCAAACAATATTTTTTTTTTGGTGTTTAATTGTTTATAACTTTTGGATTTTTTATGGGCTAATTTAATTATTTGGCACAATGATCTAAACATTATTCCGGATCGAATGAGCTAAGCCACATAATTTTAATATCAGTATGTATAATTAACACCATTTTAAGCTTATAAACTAGTGGATATTTAGATAAAGAATCGAAAGAGTGGTGCATTCGCAAAATATTGATTTTTTTACATTCGAACATGCTATATAATTTTCAGTTAGAGAGTTTGCCCAAAAAGTTGTAAATATTTGAGTAGATACGTTGAAGAAACAATATAATTTTGTCATTAAATTCAATTCTAAACTTTAAACGTAAACTTAATTATAAACTATAGTAAGTTTTCAGACAAATAATAAAACATTATTTATCTACGTACCTTGAACTATTATTGAATATTATAGTTTACCATATTCGTCGTAATATTAAATGTTTTATTCAGAAAGGTCAACAGTATTTTCTCCTGCTTTATGTTGGGGACTCACTACCTTATCACTTTGTATTGGTGTGCCCCAACGCTCAGTTTTAGGTCCAATTAGTTTTATTCATTAATGATGTCATAGACTTACGAATAAATGCCAATGACACTAATGTATCCTAGAGTAGTTCAGATATGACATTTTCACACTGTATAATATCCAAAGCTCTCATTACCATTTGGTCCTAAGGCCTGACGACTTCGACAATTGCGGAACTAGCCAAGCGTTACACCCATGCCCAATCCCTAAAGAGATGGGATGGAATCAAAAGATGCAGTCTTGCCAGGATCACCTTGGGCGACCCCGGGAAGCTAGAGCCGAAGAAATATTTGGCGATGACCAGGAAAACCTAGGCTTAACAGTAGGATTTCTGACTGGCCACTGTCAACTAAAGAAACACTTCCATACTATGGGGCTAGTGGACACACCTCTATGCAGAATGTGTGAACAAGAAGATGAAACTGCCAGGCGTGTCTTATGTGAGTGCCCGGAGTTATCGTCTATAAGAGAGTGTATGTTCGGTGAGTCTTGTCCTACACCTGTCGATATAAAGGAGATGTCTCCTAGTGGCCTGTCCACATTCCTGAAAAGGACAGGATGGACGATGACCTAGAAGGACAACTACTCGGGAGGATGTACAAGGGGTCACATGTGGCGCAAGTGCTGTGGGCCTAAACTCACCCTCCCCACTCTACAGATACAGATACAATTAAGTCCTGTTCTGACTCGAACAGGCTTCGGCTTAACGCAAGTTCACAACCTCTCAAACTGAACAATAACTTGATAAAATCGACAAATTGGATTAAGATCCTTGTGCTCCACATTGACGATACCCTTAATTCTTCTACTGCATTATTAAGACACTTGAATCTCACCTTCGCTATGGTCTGCCTTCGTGAAATCTTCGGATTAAGTTGTAGGTCGCGAATTAAATTTTGAAAAATACAAAATTTCAACTCTTCTTTTTCTATTTATTTTGGAATCCGTCTTTTTGGTTCGACAACAGATTCACAATTTAACTGGAAAACTTATTTATAGTTATCCTACAAAAAGAAAAGATTTTCATGTTTATTTTACGGTGCTCACCACTCACCTAGTGACCTTCAATGCCAAAAAAGCAACCATCTACCATTAGTTCTAAAATCGGTTAATACATACAAAAGCTTCCAAAAATTGATAAAGGTATTTCTTCACGAAATACCATATTACACAAAGAAAGAATTTTAGATCGTATCATAGACTGTTTAGTTACATTGTCTTTAACTTAATAATTTTATCACCATTTTATTTAGTGATGAACAAAATTGGTCTAGGTCTTGCAGTCTCGGTCTTGGTCAAAAAAGCCAGACCAAGACCAAGATTATCATTAGACTAGCAAGACCAAGGTCGAATGAACAGAAACAAGACCAATACTAAGACCGAATATGCAAGACCAAGACCAAATATACACTCCTCAACACTTCTAATAGATGTTTTTGATGATTTCCCGAAAATGGCCATTTTCCAGATACGAGGTTTACTTAGAAAGGGGACGATATATGAGTTGAAATACTTGTAACAGCGTCAGCATATGCTAGAAAAAAATGTTTTATGTATTTGGACTCTTCAGTTTCAACTTCAAGTATATAAAAAAAGAAACTTTATCAATGCTTGAAAATAAAAAGGATCTACAAGAATATTCTTTTTCATAACGTCTGGAAAACACATGGCTGAAGTATAGAGAGAAACTTTTTTTTATATTTTCACTTCTCTCAAGTACCTCCTTTTCGAGTTTTCATAGCTCTCAACAACTACAGATATCATTCCCTTGACAAGCTGTGACAAGCTCGCATATATAACAGAATTTAAAACTATTGTTGCGTCGATAGATTCGATTCTCTGATTTGTTTACAAATAATATTAATTTTGTATCCTTTGCTTATTTTATATCTTGTTATCGATACGCAAGACCAAGACTAAATAAGCAAGACCAAGACCAACACCAGACATATTTGAACAAGACCAAGACCAAGATTGTCCAAGTCTTGGTCTTGGTCTTGCTTTGCTCATCACTAATTTTATTTTAATGTTACCATTTTTTCATCTACTTATCATAATTATCACTCCCTACATCATTCCATTTATTGTTATGTTATTGATTTTAATTCACACTTTCTGATAGCTTAGTCTTTAAAATTTTAATACATTTTTAATGACAATGCTACTACGAATATTTGACTACTAGACAAGGTAAACTAATCACTCTATACGAATTTGCATAATCCACTATCCACTTTGCCTATCTTGCAGAGATGGTATCTGAGTGAGCAGTGTCCAGTGATAACTCTGAGATCAGATTTATGGAGCTCCAAGAGCAATTTAGCGTAGTGAGCAGGTCGCAATAACCTCTTTGCCTGCTTTGGCCTGGAGTATTCATCCATTAGGCTGCACTAAGTTTCTTTTTCCATTTTCGGGCTTCTTCCACCATGCGGCTTTTTGGGTTACCACAAAACGGTTTGGGTCCGATAAAAGGAGTACAAGCTACTTATTTTCCGACAATTACTTGGTGCTCTGGCACACACAACAAGGTTATTTTCTTGTGTCTAGCCAGTTGTTTAAGACTTTTTTAGACTTATAAGCTGTAGACTTCAGACTTAAATGATTAAATAAGTATTAACTATATGCCTTCTACAAAAGAATTTTAAACAACGACTATGTAAGTTTATGTGGGTTAAACATAAAATATTTTCAGTTATTTGTAGTTTTAGCAAATTCTTGGCAACGAATGGTATAGATACTAACATCTGTATGCAAACTGTCTTTCTTATGCAAATGCTCTGTTGATAACATCTGGCATACAAAACATTGAAATTAAAGAAATTATGAACAGAGATTTTAATTTGTGGTTTACGTTATAAAAACTAGAATGTATACAGAACATACTTTATGTTGAATAGTTTACGTGAGTCTAGCGAAAATAAAACGTAGTTACCCTCAAATCATTTGCACCTGGAATATGCATGGGACACGAACTCAGATCATTATTCTATATTTTTCACACTAATTGATAGTGTATCTGAAAAAATCAAAAGGACTGAGCTTTTTGATCTTTCTGAACGAAAGAACAGCGAGATCAGACAGTCTAATGCTTGTCTAAAATTAAATACAAGACACCAATATTAAAAGAATACCAGAAAAAAAATTAAACAAAAGTTGCGTTAAACCAGAGCTTCGGCTAGTACGCAGAACATCAGTTAAAAACTTTTTAAGACAAAATAATCTTCTAGACCAGCACACGAGGAAAAATCCAAGACTAGAATAAACTAGAACCGTTTAATTCCGTTTTTGTAGATATTGAAACAAGCTTGTGTACAAATTTCGAAGTGGTTTTTCAGAAAAACTATAGATTGTTATGTCTTTCAGCTTTTTCTGTTATCTTGTTCCATTTTTTCCGGTCCTGTATATCTGTTTTCCAATCTTTTATATCCAATTTTCTTATATCCTCTTTAACTTGATCTTCCCATCTTGTCTTCGGTCTTCCTTTTGGTCTTCCTACTTGTGGTGTCCAATTACTTGTTCTTCTTATTATTGTTGCCAGCTCTCTTCTGAGTACGTGTCCGTACCACTTTATCCGTTGGACTTTTATGAACTTTACGACATCCTGTCCTTCCATTTTTTGTCTCATTTCATGTTTCATCATAATTCTGAAATCACCCTCTTGTGTTCTGACTGGTCCAAAAATTTTTCTTAATATACTTTCCTTTCGGCAATCCTTTTCGTTTTTACTTGTCAAACACATTGTCTCTGCAGAATATGTCATTGTTGGTCTAATAGCAGGTTTATACAACTTCAATTTAGTATTTCTGGTTAGATGTTTATCTTTAAGAAATTTGCTATATTTCCAGTACGCTTTGTTTCCTGATTTCACTCTTTCTGCTACCTCTATATGTCTGTCGTTCTTTTCGTTTATCGTAACACCTAAATATTTCTACTAGTTCTACTTTCTTAAACTTGTGGTTCTGCATTCTGATTTCTTTTATGTTCTCTGTTGCTTCTCTGCTGACCAGCATGTATTTAGTTTTTTCTGGGTTTACCCCCAGACCTCTGCTTTTTGCTTCTTCGATCAGGTCACCTAGCATCTTATCCAAATTGCTTTTGTTCCTTGCTACTAGTTCCAGATCGTCAGCATACCCTATTATTTGTGTCATGTTCTGGGCTACTATTGTGACTGTTTCTATCGCTTTAATCGCTCCATCTAATGCTATATTGAATAATACCGTTGCAATATCGATTTCCTCTGTATATCCCTCACTAGTTATCACTCTGGTTTTCGAGTTGTTTATTGACATCTTTGTCAGTCGAATTAATTTGTTTGGAATGTCCATTTTCCTCATGTCCGCTATCAGTTTATGCCTGCTAATACTGTCGAATGCTTGCTTAAAATCTACAAACAATATAATGTAAGTCGGTTCCATATCCATAGCTTTTTTCTATTGCCTGTGTCATCACGTGCACTGCATCTATGGTTGATTTTCCATATTGGTATTGCCCTAGTTTCTGTTCCGTGTGTTCATTTATCTTCCTTCTTATGAGCGATGTCATGACCTTGTATACTGTATTAAGCAGGGTTATTCCTCAGTTGTTATAGCACATTGTTTGGGCTCCCTTTTTGAAGATTGGCATTATCAGTCCTAAATTCCATTCTACTGGCATCTGTTCTTCGTTCCATACTTTTATTAGTAATTCGTATAATTTTTTATTCAGTTCTTCTCTGCCCTTCTTTATCAGTTCATTAACTATTCCATCTGGTTCTGCTGCCTTTTCATGTTTGAGATTTGTTATTATTTCTTCGTATTCTGCATGTGTTGGAAGATTCTCCTCTTCCTCTTCTTATGTTACCTCATAATTTGCTTCTGTAACCTTATCCTCTTTTAGATGGTTTCCGTAATAGGCTTCCCATTCTCTTTTGTTGTTTCTGGCGATTACGTTGTTTCTTTCATTTTGTTTTCTTATGTTGTTATATAATCTTTTATTATCTTGGCTATCACTTTCTAATTCAATTATAATTTCCTTTATCCACTCTGCTTTTTTCTTCTGATAGCATTTATCTGCTGCTTTCTTTTTTTTCTTGTATTCTGCCAATTCTACTTGCCCCCCTGTATTTAGTCATTTTTTTCGCGCTGGGACTTTTTGTTTTTTTTATTTTCGCATTCTTCATCGTACCTAGTATTTCGTCTGCTGTTCTTGTAATACTGTTTTTTATTTTTTCCCATTTCTGCTCTATATTTCCGTCTGAATTTTGTATTAGTTTTTCTCTCATTACTTGCATATACTTTTGATGTGTGTGCTCTTCCTCCAAATTTTCTATGTTTAGTTGTTTTTTACGTTCTTCCGTCTTTATGTTTCTTAATATCCTCATTTTCATTTTTACCACTACTAAGAAATGGTCCGAATCCCTATTTGCGCCTCTGAATCACCGAGTATCTTCTACTGTTCTTAGCCATTTTCTTGATATCAGTGCGTGGTCTATTTGATTGCCTTTTTTTGAGCCTGGTTTGATCCATGTCACTTTATGCTCATTTTCATGTCTAAATTTGGTACTTATTATGAATGTGTCGGTAGTTATCCCAAAATTGCAGATTCTTGAGCCATTGTCGTTTGTCCTGTGCCGTGCCATTTTTCCCTAGTTCTTTTCTCCTGCGTAATAAAGTGTGTATCTTTCTTTATGTATTCTTCCTTCCATCTTATTTATTGTAGTGCTAATATATCTACCTTGTATCTTCCCATTTCTCCAGCTATCTCTTTCATTTTACCCGCCTTCAGCATTTTCCTTACATTCCATGTGTCGATTTTAACAACTCCTTCATTTCTCCTTTGTATTAATATTTTTATTGTACCTCTCTTGTTTGCTTAACTTTTTATTTCCCTTTTGCGTCGTCATTTTCATTCCCTTGAGTTTCATTAGTTTTTTGAATTTACCAATTTTTCCGTTATCTTGTCCCATTTCTATTCTTCCCCATCAATAATTATTTTGCTAAAACCAATCTTCACCGTTTTTTCCATTATTTCTTTCACTTTGTGCTGTCCCGTATTACTTTTTGTGTCTCTTTCTCTTTCTTGCTCAAGTCATATATATATAGATATATAGAATAATAGATTTTATATATCCTAGGGATTCGGTCGTAAGGAGGGCTGAATTAAACTCTTATCTACTACCCAACGTTTCGAAAAATTTTATTTTCTTCTTCAAGGCTGAAATATGAACATTTTTTTTTGGTATATCTTTTGTAAAATAATTTTAAAAAACTTGTAAAGTGAGTTGATAATTTATAAACCCAAATATATATATATATTCTATCGTTTTTTTTATTTCTTAGTTTTTGTTCATTCTGCAAAATCTTCTCTTTATCTTCTGCATTGCCTAGTTCTATCAAGCAGGTTTTCTCACCTAACTTGCGTGCTGTCTTCACTTGTATTTGGATTTCCAGTTCATTTTCTATGAAAGTAGTAAAAGCTTTTGTTAATTTTTTTCATATTGCATTTTTCTTTTTCAGGTAAAAAACATCAGTAAGTCTACAAAGTGGTAAGATTATTAAATTTTATTCAAGTTTCATGCAAGCCGAAAAACAAATTCAGTAGTAAAACCGATGTTGTTTCATTAATACGAACAATCTCGTCACTTTACCAATTTCCTGATTCACTCCAATATTGTATTAAGAATATCGAGAATATAAAATGGTCATTTTTTGTATAATGAATGAATTGAGTCCCCATCTATTCTCAATTAAAGCACTCCCCCAAATCCCATTCCTTCTATGAAGTACAGGAGTTTTGAAGGGGGATTTCTTCCTCTGCTATTTGGGGTTTGCCCTGGTGAAGAAGTGAGAGAGGATCGCATTCTGTCAGTAAGTCCAGGAGTGTTTCCATTTTTCCTGACTAAAGTACCTTCTTGCTAAATATTTTGAACTGTTTCAGTCCTGAGTGGCCATTCCAAATGTATGATCTTTTCAACTTCGCCCAGGACTAATTAAGATCAAACTCGCAAGATGATTCAGGTTCTACAAACGGGGTGGTCGCTGCTTTCTTGGCTAGCTCATCAGCTAATTAATTTCCGTGTTCACCAGCAAGGTCTGGTATCCACAACAACTGAGTTATTTTCTCCACGCTCAATTACTGCTTGAACATCTGATAAAATCGCGATATCCGTTGATATTCTGGGGCTGTAAAGTCCGGTCCCTGTTCTTTCCGCTGTTTCTGATCTATCAGTATACCCCACCTAATAGTATGTACTTTGATAGCATTTAGTTATGTTTTCTCGAATGGTTACTACCTGGGAGGCTACTAAGTGAGATGTTTGTCCCAAGATTTTTCCGCCCTATTTATTCTCTTTTTGTATCTGCGTTCTATGACAGCTGTAGGTCATGATTTCATAGCTCCTGTGCCAACCACTGAATATTTGCTGGGGCCAGTTGTTTTTTTGTACAATAAACAGATAAAACGCTTTTCTACTGAGTCAACCGTCAAATTCAGTCAGGACTCGAGTGTCTCAATTTCCTTGATATTGACCACTTGCTTTGTGTCTTTGTCTTTGTTTCTACTAATAATTGATCTCAGAGTATTCACAGGAACTCTAACTGGATATCTCTGTAAGATGAGCAAATTGGAGAGTGGAACATGCAGATGAGACGGAACAGAATATAGATTGTAGAGTATAAACAAAAGATCTCATATATCACAGTGTGGTGAGGCCAGCCGGGCTAATCGACCCCTCTGTTCCCTTGTATCTAATGGAATATATATTTTAATTGAGAACTTCATCTTCCAAAATCATTTGTGTCAGAATGCTTATCACTTTAGCATCTTTGCTTGATATATTTAAAAGCTTTAAATATATCCAAACTTCTCATATACTGTTTTGAGGTAATTCGTATGTTTTTGTACTTTAACGTTTATCTCTTATTTTTTCATTAAAATGATTGTTATCTCCAGTGCAAATAAAATCCCAACTACCCTGGACGTGCAATAATTCGCTAGTAGGTAATTTGAAATACCTAGCTCTGCTTACATCCTGTCTCTGACCTATTTTCAGCATTACTTAGATTTCTATCGTTTTTATGGTTAATATCATGCAGTAATAGTTTAACAAAAAATTTATTATTTTCTTGGAGAGTAGAGTAGTGACCATTTGGTTTTTATTTTTTGATTTAAAGATAGAAAAATGTAGTAACCATGTTCATATATACGAACCCTAATACATGTCTACCCATTTTATCGTTCAATTTATGGTTGTTTTTGACCATTCACTTTTAGCACTTCTCTACAGCTTGTCTTGTCTTCGGGGACCTAAACATCTTTGCTCTTGAACAATTTGTTGTCGTTTACTCGATTCAGTCTCAGAGGTATAAATAAATGTGCTATATTTTATGTTTTAAAAATGTCGTCCCTCTTGTTTGAGATAAGAGGAGATATTGTGCAATAAAATAAATAACCCGGTTGCGAATACTTTTTTTTTGGCAATAAACGAATTTGTTTTTCTGACGCTAATATTAGTTTTCTGTATGCAAAAACATGAAAAATCGGAGAAATAAATATGTTCCAATTTATTAATAAAATTGGATACATATTTTTTTCAGAGGGAATCACCAATCGCTGCCAAATAATAGTGTATACATATTGTTTTCTTTTATTCAGTTCAACCTACAATAGTTATTTATGCAACAAGTGCATAAAGTGGTGCTTTTTTTCACGAGTGGAAAAGTTGACGCATGAGCCGCAGCCGCTGGCGACACTTTATACGTGTGTTGCATACAATATTTTTCCTACAAACAAGCGAATGTACTAAAAATGGCGTCGATTTGAATGTTTATGTTTGTCATGATGACAAAACGCTAAGTAAAATGTCAGATGAGTGCAATCTGCAGAGCCATTAGCGGAAATATTCAAAATTAGCGTTAAAAAACTACTTTATCTCACCCTAACGTCACTTTATCTCACCCTAATGTCACTTTATCTCACTCTAATGTCACTTTTTTAAACTGTTTAACAAATACATATTTTATGTACAAAAATCGATTAAAAAAACGTCACTTTTATTAATGATTGTAGAAAATAGTAATTTATGCAACATACTTTTATGTACTTATTTTAGTTTTATTTCGCAATGTGAATATTGAAATAGTAATTATGCGCTTCTCGGTCTTTAATGGACCTCGACAATAATACCTCACTTTTCTACCGTGGCTCTAATAGCATTTTTTTCACTACTTCACTACTGGCATTTTATTTTTTAAAATATTAGTTTGTCGACTCCCGTTTCACATGACATGACAGCTGTGCACAAGTTAACCTCACATTCTATTAAATGGATTGGGATTTAGTTATAATCAAGTAGGCTCTGTATTTTTCTACCTTGGTTAATAATGAACAACTTTACTACCTCAACAAAAGTCAATAAAGTTAGGTTTAGAGGCTAGTAGTGAAAAAACGCTATTATTTGGTTGACTAATGTGAATGTTTGATCCAGTCACGTTTGTTTTTGTTTGATTAATGGATAAACCTCACATCAGTTACAGTTCATATGCTGTCAAAGGTAATTTGGTCTTTTTTTTTCGGTAAGGGTGTGGACGAATTGCACTAATCAACTGTATTGGCTTATGCAAAGCGTGAAATAAAGTTAACGTTATGACGCTATTTTTTAACGCTTTTTCACTTTTTGAAGCTTGCTTCTTCTGGCACGACATAGGACGTTTGGGAAGGCTAGTGAGCTCGTGAAATGTGTGATGTTACGAAAAAGCGTTCGTCACGCGATAACTCATTCAAGCGACTGTGCGCAATCTCTCTTGCCGCACTAAGCACGCACACCCATAGGTGTGAAAAATTGCCAAAAATGGTCAAAAATTGATCAAAAATTGTCAAAATTTTAAAAATATGGTTAATAATTGCAAATATTTTCAAAAATTGTCAAAAACTGTCAAAAATGGTCAATAATTGTCGAAACTTTTGAAAAATTGTCAAAAATGGTCAATAATTGTGAAAGACGGTTAATATAATTGTCAAAACCAATCAAAATTCGTCAATAATTGTCAAAATTCGCCAAAAACTGTCAAATATGGTCAATAATTGTTAAAAATTGTCAAAATTTTTGAAAAATGGTCAAATTTTTCGAAAAATTGTCAAAAATTGTCAAAAATTGTCAAAATTTTGAAAAAATAGTCAATAATTATAAAAAACTGTCAAAAATGGTCAATAATTATTGAAAATTATGAAAAATGGTCAATAATTGCCAAATATGTTAAAATTTTTGAAAAATTGTCAAAAATGGTCAATAATTGTCAAAGTCGGTCAATAATTGTCAAAATTCGTCAAAAACTGTCAAAAATGGTCAATAATTGTTAAAAATTGTCAAAATTTTGGAAAAATGGTCAAATTTTTCGAAAAATTGTCAAAATTTTGGAAAAATAGTCAATAATTATAGAAACCTCTCAAAAATGGTCAATAATTATTAAAAATGGTCAAAATTTTTGAAAAATTGTCAATAATTGTCAAAACTGTCAAAAATGGTCAACAATTGTCAAAGTCGGTCGATAATTGTCAAAATTCGTCAAAAATGGTCAATAATTGGTAAAAATTGTCAAAATTTTTCGAAAAATTGTCAAAAATGGTCAAAAATTGTCAAAATTTTGAAAAAATAGTCAATAATTATAAAAAATTGTCAAAAATTGTCAAAATTTTTAAAAAATGTTCAATAGCCAAATATGTTAAAATTTTTGAAAAATTGTCAAAAATGTTCAATAATTGTCAAAGTCGGTCAATAATTGTTAAAATTCGTCAAAAACTGTCAAAAATGGTGAAAAATTCACGAAAAATAATAATTCTATTGTTCATGAGAAGCAAGCTTCTGTCGGCGGTCCGACGACCGCTGACCTTTTTTTTTTCTACTTTCACCATAAACAGCCGTTTTAAGCGCTTCAAACTGATAAAATACAAGGTACTTGAAAAATAGGGCGTAGGAAATAGTTATTTAGGTGTCAAGCTCGGAAAGTGATACTTTGCAGGGCGTGCATGCAAGTTTCAGGGCGACGCCGAAGGCGGAGCCTTGAAAGCATGTGAGCCCTGTAAATAGACTTTCCGAGTGTGGCGCGTACAATATTTTTTGTGCAGCCACCAATAATTTGACAATAATAAAGGAACAGAATATTTATTGCTGAAAATATAAAACAAAACTTAATTTATTATTAATATTTATGTTGAATGTGCAGTTATGCAAAGAACAATTATTAAACGTTGATGTTCTGGTCAATTTAGGAATCATAATATTTATATCAGAACAGAAAACCTAACATGATAAATATAGACAAAAAAGAATGGGAGGAGTATTTCATAAAAACACTAACAAGATCAGAGGAGATGAATGAAAATGAGGAAGATGAGGAAAACGAACTACAACAACATGAAGAAGGACAAACAGCTCCGTCAGAAAACGAAGTTATGGAAGCAATAAATAAACTAAAACGTGATAAAGCAGCGGGTCCAGATGGTATCGTTAATGAAATGTTAATGTTAGAGCAAGGAGGGTATGAAGTCGGGTTGGCGATACATAAACTTATAGTATAGATATAGGAAACCGAAATAATGCCGCAAAAGGCATTTGCATAAAGGGCTGTTAGTACCAATTTTAAAGAAGGGTTATCCAAGGATATGCTCGAACTATAGAGGAATTACATTATTAAACACTGCATATATGATCCTTACAAGTATAATACTGAAGAGGAATGACAATGATAAATTCCAAAGCAGCGGTTCTAACGAATGGAGGTATATCGAAAGAGTTCCAAATTAACTCAGGACTGAGGCAAGGAGATGGACTTTCAACAGCAATTTTTATTGTGGTTATGGACGGAATAATCATTAAATGTAATTTATCTGGAACAGTCATCAGTAAATCGGTACAAATAGTGGCATATGCAGACGATGTAGCCATAAGTGCGAGAGACCAGAAAAGTTTACAAGAAACGCTGCAAACGATTGTAACAGAATCCAGAAGAAGGGGACTGGAAATCAATGAGGAAAAAACAAAATACATGGAAGTACAAAGAATCAGAGACAACAAAGACAATCAATCAATTAAAATCGGGGAATATGAATTTGAAGTAGTTAAAAACTTTAAATATCTCGGCAAAAACATTAACAATCGGAATAACAAAAAAGATGAAATCGCACAACGTATACAGGCAGGATACCGAGCATGCTATAAATACAAACCCCTAATGCAGAACAAAACAATCAAGAGAATCGCAAAAATGAGAATATACAAGACAGCAATAAGAATAGCAGTCATTTATGCAGCCGAAACTACAGCAATGACAAGTAAAGGGGAAGAAAAGTTGAAAATAATCAAAAGGAAAATTATTAGGAAAATTTATGGACCAAAGAAATTAAATGAGGGACAGAATGAAATATTGACAAACTTGGAAATAGAAAAAATACTGGAAACTGAGAACATAGGAAGAAGGCATCCAGAATGAGATGGCTTGGACATATCAAAAGGATGAAAGAAGGTAGTAATGTAAAGAGAATAACAGAGTGTACACCCGTTACAAACAGACCAAAAGCTAGATGGATGGACCAAATAGATAGAGATCTGGAAAAAATGGAAATTAAAAACTGGAGGCAAAAGACCCAGGACAGGAAGGAATGAAGGAAAATCGTTAAAATGGCAAATAAACATGACAAACTTTGAATTCAAGCAGTGAATCAGTGTGGATTGACTCTCCACTGAAAGAAAAGGGTCTAAGAGCCAAATATTGGCGGTTACTGTTCCGGAAGGAATGTATAACCTTACATATATAATATTTGTGTTATCAATAATATTGGATTCGATTCTTGAAGTTCCAGGTTGGTTTTGTGATTTTTAACATATATACTCTTCGAAAATTCTCTCTGGTTAGATGCTGGTATTTTGTCTTTAAAGAAAATTTTGAAATAAGAGCTCGGGAAAGTACGTACTTTGCCGAGCAGTTCTGTCACTTTACCGAGCAGATAAGTTAATTTTCCGATCTAGACCGGCAACGACGCACTTTCCGAGTTAAAAAATGATCGTAAAAACGCATTTTCTAAAGTGGCAGCATAAAATAGTATATTGCGGACCAAGGGCAGTAGAGTAAGAAATGTCTCAGACATGTAATTGTCTGCCGAAGCGAAGCTGAGGTCGACAAACATTTGATTTGTGTCTTTCTTATTTACTGGCCGAGGTGCCTATACTATTTTTCTATTCCAAGGAGCCGGAAAGTGGCAACTTCGTTTAGCGCAGCGGCCCGAAAGTTGATGCTTTCCGGCAGGAGGACTGAATAATAAATTTATTAAAAATAAATAGAAAAGAAAATAATCAAATTTTGTTCAGTATTTTCTCTTCTTTCAGGAACAATGGCAATAGTTATTTGGCTCGGGCAGGTTAAAGTCTTTTAGTTATTTCCATTTCCAGCTATTGACGTCACTGTTGAGTAGTTCCAAGAAATATTTTTTATGAGATCGTGGCTAGTTCCTTCCTTTTTGAATTTAGTAAGTGGAAGGTTAGATTTTGGGAGAGTTTTGGACCCACATATCCCATATGTGGGAGATAAATGAATATGTGGTATGAATGAAGGAGGGGAATAGTGTGGAAGCGTGGCTCGGGTGATGGTATATCCAAATTGCGTAGTGTGGTAGCTGTTAACGAGAAAGCTGGATTAATTTGATTGGATGAGGTCGAGACAGCATAATCAAAGAGGAGATATTGACGCCTAAGCCAGGGTGGAGGTTCATTGGCTTCTAGGTGAAGGCTCTCAGCTGGGCTGGAGAGAGAGGCTCCTAAACAGAGTCCAATGGTAATATTGTAATATTGTGAACAGTTTTAAGGGGTTCAGGAAAGTTTTGGGTACTGACATATATACGAAATCAAATTAGTAATCAAAATATATTTTTAATTTGTAAACTGTGAAATATTTGAAGTATTTACCATTACTATTTTAGCGTTTTGGTGCGAAGTTTGAATTGTATATTAAAAACGAAAATCTCTCCTTTAAAACCTTAATTTTTTCATTAAACAACATTTTTCTTGGATCAAAATCAGTCATCATGCCTATTGTATATTTTGAATTAAATTATATATTATAATACTCTGAACTATTTTTTAAGTAAACCGCATGTTCTAGTTAAACATCCTCAAAGAGATCCACTTTTTCATTACTTTCAGGTACGATATGAAAAAGCGACTGGGCTATTTTATTCAACGAGGTGTCTTCCCTTTTTTTGTCATTTATGTAAATATCACATCACATAACCACTGGAGCTTATTCTAATTTGACCTTTCAGACGCATTAACTATCGATTGAAGCCACTAAAAGCTTAGAGTTCCTAGTAAGACCTCATGGAATGCTGCAATCTCAGGTTTTGTAACGAACAAAACAAGTACTCAACTTGATAGGAAAAATTCTTCGTCAAAGTTTTCACTTACTTCATTTGTATTCATGAGCTCTCATCCATATTAAATACTATGAGTATTTTAGAAAATCAATTGAAGATGGTAATTTCGAGAACGAATTCATCTGTGCCGACGGGTATAATGAAATGAAAAATATATTCATATGATCAATGTGTTTTATTCTTGGTTGATACAGGGTCAGAATAAACCATCAATAATTAGAAAATTCAAAGTTACAAACTGCGATAACATGACCTATAAAAAGGATGGATGAAATATGCCAAATTAGGATATGGATGGCAAGAGTAGTAGCGTGGTAGTTACTTAAAGAAGACAATATTTCTGTTTTGAACAAAATTACTCATGTTCATCCAGGAACAAACATGTATCATCATCACCATCATCATGGATTCTTTCAGGGAAACCAGGATTACCTCACTTTAAACTCCACCAGGTGCTACGGAAGCTCAAGTTGGCTGCTTTAAAACATGAATGTATGCAAAGTGCAAAGTTTACTAGCGTATTTGTAGACTGACTAATTCAGGGTGCTGCTACAGCAGTTTTCAGGTATTAAATATTAATTGCTTGTGAATTGTAGAAGCTTCGTCTAGTTGGCCGTTAGGGTGTCAAAATAAATCTCATGATAGTATAGTATTTAAACCACTATTTCAGGGTTTTATTTTATTTTATTTGATACGTGCACGAAACATAGGTGAAACAACATTGTTTTGTTATCAGTATCAGCAAATTTTGAACAGCCTCTAGTTATTATTACGCAAATGTCACGTGTTCGGCATTCGGGTATGTTAAGTAGTATGAAGTATGCAATAATATTGTTAATTAGTATCAATTGTGTCTAGTTATAATTTCCAGAGCACACATGTAAATGGCGAACTGTTTATATGGTAATATAACTAGCTAACGAATAGCCTCTATTGAAATTCAGTAAATATGAATATTGAATCAATTGGAATAATTATTATAAAATTTCTCTCCTTCGACTAACATTAAAGCTTGTTATATTTTAATTAAAAGGTATCTTTATTTCCGGCATTTTTGACTCGTATGTGTCGTTCTGAAGCGCAGAAACTGAACAAGGTTATGCATGCGGAGTAAACCCCAATTCTTTAAACCTCAACATAAAGTGAGCTATGGGGAAATATACCAACACCTCGGGAAAAAATATGCGCATCTACACATATAGGACAAGCAGTACTAGCCCTGAAGAGCCCACGTTTCATATCAAGGTCAGTACTAGAATGTCACCATGCCTTGGTTGAGGCGACCAACAACAATGTAGTCACACTGTCGTGGACCAAAAGTCATAGTAAGTACATATAAAAGTAACCATGCGGCTGATACGCTGGCTAGGAAGGCAGCAGATAAAAAAAAATGAGCCTGCCTGTTTTGCTAAATTATTACGTAGGTTAAACATGTCAAGGCAAAAAATGTGTGCTTATTGCAAAAACCAAGGTTAATTAAAAAGTGATTCATTATAATTGTTTTGTCAAATGAAGAATAGTTATTTATGCAACAAGTGCATAAAGTGGTGCTTTTGTTCACGAGTGAAAAAGTGAGAGAAAAAAAGACACTGTATCCATATGTTGCATACACTATTTTTTCTACAATCAAGCAAAAACCAAAAAATGTGTTATTTAGGTTGCTCTAAGGTAGGTGCGGTGAATATGCCCATGCTGGTAATATGCTTACCTGCTGCAATTTTAAAAAGTTTAGCTTAGTTGCTAATAGAGGGCGGTCAATACTTCAATATTTCGTACTTACAGCACTACGAGCCAAATCTGTGTTTGTTAGTCTCTCCAGAGAGGTTGAAGGGGCGCTATAGATTATAAAAATAAGACGTGCTTCAATAGAGTGTAAATATTGTGTATGTTTGTTTGCAATAACGGTAAGTACAGCATTTTAAAATACACCATTTTACCATTCTTTTAGCATACTACCTTTTAAAAAATGTTAATAAATTACCGCTAAAAAATGTTAATATGCATTTTCTGTTTCTGTCGCTAATACGCCCATCGTTATTGGGAGTTAATATGCCCTATGGGCATATTACCTTTGGTTCATACTCATTGAATGACTACTGATTCAAACTTTTGTTTTACAGATGTCACCTTACAAGACAAGAGGAATTCGCTCCCAGTGGACGGAAGAAGACCTTAAGCGCGATATAAGAGCTATACAAAATGGGGAGTCGAATAACTCAACTTTAAAGCAGTATAAAATACCACGAAGGACTTTTAATCGTTACATGAACAAAAACACCACCGTGAAACAATCACTTGGCAGAAAAAGTGTTCTGAATGAAGACCAAGAAACAGAATTAGCGTCCCGAATTATTAGACTGGCCCAGGTGGGTTTCCCTCTTACGAAACGAATGCTTCGCAGATCTGTTTTTAATTATTGTCATTTAAATGGTATATCTAACATGTTTTCTCAAGAGAGACGCCTAGCTGGCCGTCATTGGATGAGAGCTTTTTTAAAGAGGCACCCAGATATTACTTCTAGAAAGGCACAGAATATGATCTGATTATTTTGTAAAGCTTTAAAAAGTGCTTTTAGAACTTGACCTAATGGATAAACCTGAAAGAATTTTTAATATGGATGAAAAGGGGTGCAGGTTAACGTTGCATCACCAGCAAACTATCCTTGCTAAAAAGGTAGCGAAAAGGGTCCACCTAGTGGCACCAGAACATGCGGAGAATGTTACTGTTGTTGCTTGTGGTAACTCCAGCGGAGGAAGGATTCCCCAAGCAATTCTATTTAAAGGTCAAAGGATGAAACGCGAATAGTGTGAAAACTTGCCACCAGGCACTCTGACGCTTATGTCGAAGAAAGCAAGCATGACAATTGAAACATTTAACGAATGGATTAAGCACTTTGGAAAATATAAACTTCCAGGAATTTGTCTTTTGATTTTTGATGGCGCATCTTGCCATTTGGATCCTTCTATTGTTGAAACTGCCGACTCTTACGGTATTACCCTTTCATGCTTACCGAGTAATAGAACACACGAGCTCCAGCCAATGGACAAGGCTGTATTCAAATCATTCGAGCTCCATTGGGATGAACAGGTACTGTTATACTGGACTCGACACAGAGACCGAGCCATAACTAAACAGAGGTTTGGAGAGCTGTTTACTATCGTTTGGGACAAGGCAGTAACCCCACAAAATATAATATCAGGTTTCTCTGCTACGGGTATATATCCGTACAATCCACTTGCTATTCCCGAAGTGGCCTTTGCTCCTAGCATATTAACAGAACAAGAACTTGTGGAAGACAATAATGCGGAAGGAAGCAGCAGACTTAAAGAAAACCAAGACTTTAGAAGGGAAACCACACCCCAACCTGGACCTTCTGGACTTCAACAGAGAACTAATCAAAGGTCCATAGAAAATACTCCCTTGTTAAAGATCTCCAAGTACCCAATCAAACCAAAACACCAAAGTAACAGAAAATGGTCGTCATCAAATAGCTCCTCATCAACAGATGATAACATGTCTTTATACAGCGAGACTTTAACAGAAAATTTTTCTTCTGAAGACGAGGCACCATCGGATAGCGAAGAGGCTACAAGGTCAAACGCGAAAGAACAAGAGACATTAAAAAGTTCAGACAGGCATATTCTGCATACATTACTTAGTAAAGATAACGGGCATAAGAAATCAGAAGAACAACCTAAAGTCAAAGAAAATAACACAAACACAAAAAACGATTAGGAAAATATTATCTTTAACACGAGTTTTACTGAAATGTTGGAGACACCATATAAAGATTTCCCAAAAACAACTAGCAAGAAAAAAGCAATCAACAGCAAAGCACTTATCGTGAAGAAAGAAGTTTTTCCCACCAAAACAACAAAATCTACCAAAGCAAAAGAAATCATTGCCAAAGATCAAGGAGGAAGAACATGACACAAAGAATCGTGGTATTGTAAAGCTTGTCAAGAAGACGTAAAGAAAGATAGGCAGTTGTGCTCACTATGTTTATTTTATTGTCATGAAGAGTGCGTCGGAGTCACCAAAGGTGATAAGGCAGTTTTTATTTGTTCAGACTGTTGTTAGTAGAAATTCTCAGAGATATTAAGTTTTTTTTGTTTAATTTTTTAAAGAGTTTCCTTAGTTTAGAAATAATATAAATTTTTAAAATAGTATATGTTATTATTTTGATACTTACTTTTTGTGCTCTCAGTACCAAATAAATAAAGGTAGTTAAAATCGACGAAGTTGTTTTGCACTTGATAAAATTCATTGGGCACATTAGGAACATGAGATGAGCATATTAACGACAGGGTTGGTAATATGCCCAGTAAGACTAACTTTTAAAAAAATTGTATAAAAAAAATATCAAAGATTGAATCATTCTTTACTGTCCAAACATTACTTCTTTGGTTTTAAAGGTACGCATTCAATAAAAAAACGAATTGAATATTTCGTATTTTTTATTTTTATCAAGGTTTTTGCTTAGCATGGGCATATTCACTCCACTTACCTTAAATGGACTAAAAATGGCGTCGATTTGAATGTTTATGTTTGTCATGATGACAAAACGCTAAGTAAAATGGCAGATGAGTGCAATCTGCAGAGCCATTAGCGGAAATAATTAAAATTAGCGTTAAAAAAATTACTTTATCTCACTCTAATGTCACTTTTTCAAACTGTTTAACAAATACATATTTTATGTACGAAAATCGATTGAAAAAACGTCACTTTTATTAATGATTGTATAAAAAAAGTATTATAAAATCAATACTGAAGCCAGGTGTTACAACGAACGAAAAACAAATAAAGTACTTGCTTAAATGAGAAAATATTATTAGGTCTAGAAAGATAAGAGAATGGATTCCAATTCACTATAAAAAACAGTTACCGTATAATAATATTCAATATCAGGAATCATATCCTACTCCTTCTAAACATTTTTTTTAATCCATTCTTTCAGGAAAATGAACATATGAATTTATAGATGTCTCACTGATCCTTTGCGATTGAGTCTAGCTTAACATTCCAGACGAAGGGTTCTGTGAATGTGAATAAAGTCTGGATGTTTATTTCCAACGAAATGTGGACACTTAAAAAAACTGCTTCTTAAAATATGCCTTTATCATCAAACATCACAGTGGTTTCTGAAATTGATGCATTTTGAAATAATTTTGGATAAATATGAGTTAACATGGATGCAATTCTAATTTAACTTCCAAATGTAAAAATACAAGTCGGCCTCAAGCGGGGATCTCGAGATTTACCTACTAAAGTGCGGCAGATTGATATACAGGGGGATACCTTGTACACGGTTGAGTACCTTCACCAAATATGAGCCACCCGGCAAGGATAAAGGATCTGATTAGTAAAAAAAAGTTGATCATCGGAAATTCTCGAGCTCGTCAGATCAAGGTAGGGTTACTTAATTACATGCTAAAAAGTGTATATTCCACTAATCTCACAGTTTTCGAGTGACGTAAAGAAGTGGGAGGGCTGCAAACTTCTGAATTTTGAAAGAAATAACTCAAATATAAGTCCTTTTTCCCGGAGGAATTTTAGGATATCTGCAGGCTTTAACTTAGGTAAATGTCCCTCTTCTATCCAGTAATCTCCAAGTTGCTGTACCCTAGGATTCTGAATTGCTGTGCAGTTCGCAAATATGTGGATGGAGGTTTCTTTTTCCATGACACAGAATCTACATTCTTCTTCCTCCACTATTTTGAGCTTTTTGAGGTACCCATTCAGGCGACAATGTCCCGTAAGGATGCATGCTAAAACTCTTAGTGCAGTTTTACTTTGACTGATGCATTCATTTGATCTCAACAGGTTGTAGTCACCCAGAAGATTCTTTGATTGTATAAGTCCTACAAGATCTTTCCAATAGTCAGATCTTCTATTTTCTTCGGCTTTGCCTATTTCTTCCAATATTACATTGGAGCTGATACCGCGAAAGGGTTCTGGTCCCCCAAAAGGGTGTTCCAGTCCCCCTCTTTGCTAGTTCATCTGCTATTTCATTTCCTTCTATTCCAGTGTGTCCTAGAATCAACAGTAAGGTAACTATATTGTTCTCGCCTAGTTCATTGAGTTTGCCTAGGTATTCCCACACCATTTTGGAACTGATTACACGAAAGCTCAGTGCTTGACTATCTGACATTATGATAATCCTTTGCCTTCTATATCCTTTATCAATATTCAACTGGACACACTTTCTTATGGTGTGAATTTCCGCTTGAAGGATACTCGGGGTTTTTCCCAAGCTTTCAGAGTGTTTGGTTCCTGGCCCGTACACTCCTATCCCAGTTCCTTCTATTGCCTGCCAACATAAAGATTTTTTCGCTAAATTTATGAAATTTACGAACACCTTAATAGCCACTTTAGTTTGAAATTGACAGTAATTTGACAATTGAAATTTGCTGACCGAATTTGCCGACAATTTGACAGCAAAAGTTGGAAAAAAAAATTTTAGTTAATTTTTTCTCAATTTAGAGAGGTAGAAGTTGGAAATGTTCATTCTTACCATTACAGAAGGTAATTTATCGACAATTTTGTGAACAAATTGATAAATAAAATTGATGTCGTCAATTTGGCGGTAAAAAAAACTGCAATTTTTCAAGTGATATAAAAATTTGCCTGAAACTTGACAGTTTTTTTTAGTAATTCTTGAAGTGAATTTGCATCCTAATTAGGGTAGTAAATTTACGTTAAATTGTTTACAAATTATCGTCAAAAACGGAAAAACCTGAAGTTGACGGACATTTGACGAAAATTTCAAGGAAACTTATGTAAAGTAAACTTTTGCTAAGCAAACTGTGGTATAAGAGTCGCTCAAAGAGTAAAGGGATATAAAGGGGCCCTGGGCGAAGATTCAAATAATTTTAAATATTTGCTGTGGAAAGTTAATATTAAATTATGGATAATGTAAATATGGCAGTCGATATGGTCTCCTGAAATATGGATACATTAGCTCAATAAATAGTAGATTACATATACATTTTTTAATGTAATAATAATATGGTTAACGAAAAATTATTCATAAATTTTGGAACCAAAGTGTGATACATTTTCGAGATCAGTGCCTTAAGAGCTCACAAGGGGCGCATGTAATACCCCGTAATCAAAGTAGTTCGTCAGTACTTCAAACATCAAAATATATTACATGCAGCTATTAAAAGTTTTATTATTCCCCTGTAGCGTTTATCTGAAAAAGTAATTTAACCAGAATTTAAACTTTTTTTTCTTTTCCTTGTTCGTTTGTTCTATTGCTTCTTCACCCCACTCAATTTTCCTCAAATAAAGCTATACTTGAAAAAATAACAACCATATCGCAACCATATTCTAAATCATATCTCTCATTATTAATTGAAAATACAGATACATGCAATGGGAAACGGAACATGGCTGTTTAATGTATTCTCCGATCTAAATATTCTACCAACAAAACATTTCTATAAATTCACCTCAATGAATATCAAGTATTTAGCTGGACAGCTGGATTCAGAACCACTCCGCCCCTTCTCCTTCCAAAATTTGTTAGATAACGTCGCCACATATTGAAACAATATGCTTACGTTTTATGTTGTTCAAATCGAGAAATTAATTGTTAAATTCTCTTTAACAATTATTGTTTTGAGTTGAGATAATATATTTTGATTTCTTTTGGCCATAACGGCTTCCAAAACAAAAATAAACTCGTAAATAAAACAAAATAAGATTCTTTAAATTGAAACAAATTAAAAATAATTCCTAAAAACAACTTACAATGCTAAAACTAAAAAAAAATATGAACTAGAGGTTTAAATAGTCCTCCTTGTTGAGCCAAACAAAAACCGAATCTATGAAATATAAGATAATCTTGTATCTCATTTGCCTTACAGGTGGTTGACCGATATTTGTTGCAGTTTTGTAAACATCCACAATTACGAAATTTTTCAATTATTCCATCAACTGTAGACTGTGAACCTGTGAAGGCGCTGGTCGGTTTAAAAAAAAATTACTATTTCCCTTAACGAGGGATACTTCCAAAATACCACTATAAAATTTGAATTTTTTCCTGAAGGGTGTACATTTTGATTTCTCTACGCATTTATTTTATTTTAAAAAGTTATGGGCATGAATAGTACTCTCACTATCGACTGTTGTTTACTGACTGTGTGACGCTAATCAAGGACCGCCCACAGTTGAGAATATGGAGTGGTGGGAATTGTACGATATGTTGTAGCTGTCCAAATAAACGATTGTAATAATCGGGTTTTTAATCTGTTGAAGCTGGATGTTGGTCGACTAGTTCAAAAGCAGTTCTGATACAATGCTTGAAAGCCCTATGATCCGTTTCACATTGCGTGTATCTGTATAACCTGAAAAAGGTACTTCACATAATAAATTTATGAACACTTTTAAATAATATCATTGAATAGAGACAATAAATAAATAAATAGTCAACGAAATGATCAAATTCCAATTATCGCTGGAAATTGTTTGAAATATATATGCGTGGTTAGATTGTGGCCATGACAATTAAAATAAAAACATAAAATACGAGAAAGGCCGGCCGTTGCTAATATTTTATTTTCATTTCATCAAATAAATAATACATGCTTTCATTTTACAGTAAATTTCTAAATTTTCAAAAACAGTCAATTTATATTTTTAATTGCACTTTGTATGCCATCATTAAAAATAATGATAGCCTCATCACTTTCATGAATATGAAGTCATCAATGCATTTTTTAATTGATACAGCATATTGTTTTACATTGTTCGTTTTAAACCTGACTTTCTGGAAAATAGTATACGATTCAACATGGGTATAATGATGGCTATTACCCACGAAGATAAAATTGCAACACGAGCCGCAAGCGAGAGTCGCAGCATCTAATGGGTATAATGGTGTATATCTACTTTACTTTACCACAACTTACAGTGACAAGTGAGTTTTTAAATTGTCAAATTTGACGCAACAATATTAATTATTCCATCGAACTGTCATTATTATTCAGATATCTACCTTTTGACTTTTGAGAATACCATTCCACGATGGTCGTTAAAAAGTGGCCAGATCTGTGTACAAAAGAATCGGAAAAGTAATCATTAATAAGGTTTGGATGTCATTTCACACCAGTAAAACTGCCTGGAATTTCGTATCGAAACTTTGAAGTAGGCTCTCAACTCCTTGCTGAATATTTTCAGAGATTGAATCCAAAGACAGAGCGGCGGTAGCTGCACGTTCGGCTGCTCCATTACTGGGTATACCCACATGTGATGGGGTCCAAATGATGGTAACGGAAACATCTTGTGAGGCAAGGCAGTTAACAGCATTAGATATCTTTTGGACGAGAGGATCAGCTTGCAGCAGCATTGAAAGAAGAAGACTGTCCGGTTCAAAGGTTATTTGAGAATGGAATTCAAATCTTGTTGGCAGTCTAAAATGCTCCAAAATTTATGGACAGTATCGATCATCTTCGTTATCCACAATACGTAAAGTCCACAAAACTGAATAAACCTGTGCAGTTATCAAATATTCCACCAACAAATGCGGCAGCTCACCACGTTTCAATCGTGTTTATTATCAAGTTCAAACTTGGTTGGGGCATGATTTGGAACCCCAGGAATGGGCTTGGACAATGCGTAACGAATTCCTGGAACATATCACGACAATTTTAGCACCTGCTCCAGAGTAATCGCTCGACACAATATTCTGCAACTGCAAGAGTGGTTGTGGTTCGCAATGTGGATGCAAGAAATCGGGGCTGCAGTGCTCTTTAGCTTGTGGCCAGTGTAATTGGCAAGCTTGTCTCAATGCTTCACCCTGAAGTCATGGAAGACCTGGAGATAAATGTCGTTGAATACGATAAAGAAGAGGACTTTGAAACACTACAGCGGTCGGAAAACGTCGATGAAGAAGAAGAAGAAGATAAATAATATTATAAGTTGTAGTTCTTGTAATATTTATTCAATTTTTCAAATTTCCACAATTATAAATGTATGAAATGATATTTTTTAATAAACACATTAATTAAGAATTTGTTTCTTATTTTTTTCTATTTATTTAAGAAGTTATTAATATAACTTACGTTAGAATTGGAATATAATTTAAGTATTTTCCTTAACAATTCTATAACTACACGGGCAGGTAGGTAATTGTTATTAAACAAATTGATACTTAATTAAAAATAGATACGTAAGTAAAATAATTATCAAATATAATGTAATAGTTAAATAAGAAATGGAGATTATTAATAATAATGTATTTATCAATAATTAATAAACTTTATATGGCGTGTTTATGACCGGGACTACCGGTTGACCATGATAATACGAGATATTTGCAAAAAATGTGCAACAAATTGATTTTTATGACCTTTAACCTTAGATTTTAATAGTCGCGTACACCCTACCATATGTAGGTTTCGAGACAGCTCTTAAGATGTCAAAATACAAGTTTATACGAGTTTATAGCTGGGTATCTCAAATTCCGAGGTGAACTTACTAAGATGACTGGATTAATTATAGATTTGAATGTAGTAAATTTTTTTTGGTAAAAATTTTCAAAAAATTAACTCCAAGTTACGCAGATGAACTGAGAGTTACAATTCACCCGAAAACGGTTGTATTCTGAGCTGTCTAAACCTGAAATCCGACTTAATGGCACAGTGTACTACATCATCTGTCTGTATCTGTAGATTGGGGAAGGTGAGTTTAGGCCCACAGCACTTTGGCCACATGTGACCCATTGTACATCCACCCGAGGAGTTGTCCTCCTAGGTCATCGTCCATCCTGTCCTTTTCAGGAAGGTGGACAGATCACTAGGAGACATCTCCTTCATATCGGCAGGTGTAGGCCAAGACTCACCGAACACACACTCTCTTATTGACGATAACTCCGGTCACTCACATGGCAGTTTCATCTTCTTGTTCACACATTCTGCATAGAGGTGTGTCCACTAGCCCCATACTATGGAGGTGTTTCCTTGGTTGACAGTGGCCAGTGAGAAATCCTACTGTTAAGCGTAGATTTTTGCTGGTCATCGCCAAATATTTCTTCGGCGCCAGCTTCCCAGGGTCGCCCAAGGTAATCCTGGAAGACTGCTTTTGCTAGGGTGTAGTCCATCCTTCCTGGTTTGAGTATAAATACCACTCGTACTCCTCTCCACTTTCTGGGAATATACCTCAGAGCTAAAGAGGCTCCTAATATTCCAACCAGGTGCGGCATAAGGATATCCATTCCCCACTGAAGTAGGGCTGGTCTTATACCGTCAGGTCCTGGTGACTTGATAGGGGAGAAGCCCAAAATGGCCCACCTTATCTTGTCCTCATCAATTACTGCACTAGCAAACTGCCAGTCGTATTGTGAGGGTGTTGTTGGAACTTTCGCCCAGTTCGTCGTTCCAGGAAAGACAGATCCTGGGAAGTGAGTTTCCATAAGAATCTCAGTGTTCTCTTGGAGGTTTGCGGCTTTGTCGCCATTTTCCCTCGTCAGGATGCCGATACGCTTATGATGGTCGTTTGAGAGTGCGTTCTGTAGCCTAGAAACTAGTGGGAAGTCTTCGACTTCCTCACAGTAGGCTCTCCAGGCTGCTCTTTGTTTTTGTCTGCAGACTTTTTTGAACTCTTTGAGGTTGGATTGGTATACTCCCCAGTCCTCTTTGAGTTTTGTTCATTTTGCCTTGCTTAAGGTCGTTCTCGCTGTCTTTCTAAGGTGTCAGTTCAAGGCACCACCAAGTATTGGTTTTGCCATCTGTCTGGACCATCCTTATTGGACGGGAGGCCTTATAGGCCATGTCTATTTTGTTTTGAATATATACTGTCTACCTTTCCAGTTTCTTATTATTGCCAGGAGTCAGGACCTCTGTTTTCCGCAGAGCACCTTTTAAGAGGCAATTGTAGAGAGCTACATTCGTCCTCTCCTGGTCACGGGATTTTACAGTGGTCCTGAGATCCTGGCTTACCGTATAGGTCAGCCAGCGGTGGTCTGACATAGAAATGTGATCTGACACTTGTCAGTCCTGAATTTTGTTTGATATATTAGCTGTTGCCAGCGTAATATCTCTTAATGTTTGGCTACGGGCGTTAATAAATGTCAGCTCCGTGCCTCTGTTTAAGACAGTTAGATCTTTCTTAAGGATATATCCATATAGAGACTTACCTCGGGCGTTGATATCCTTGCTGCCTCAGCTCAAGTAGTGAGAGTTTGAGTCGCAACCCAAAATGAGCTCCACTCTCTGGTTGAGACAGTGATCCATTAGTACCTCCATCTCTCTAGTTGGTGGTATGGTGGCTGCATCTGAAGGTAGGTAGACCGCTGCGAGTATCAACGCCGTATATTTGCCTTTTCAATCTGGACATTCCACTTTAACCGCAAAGGTGCAGAATTGTGCCATCGGAAGGGCTCTGTATATCCTAGAAACGTAAACAGCTGTCCTAGGCTGCTGATTGCTTGGTAAGCTAAAAATTTGACCGGCTAGGCTACTGAAACCAGTAACTTTGGTCTTTATTATCCAGGGCTCTTGGATAAACGCTATTGCATCCTCCATTATATCAAGGTGGCGACATAGTGTTGCCGTTGCCGCCTTTTTGTGTTGGAGGTTGCATTGTATGATATTTACCTTTTTCCAACGTCCTTGCCCATGGGAAAGGTGGAAAAGATGAAATTTATTTTAGAGGTCCATCTGCTCCTCCGCCAGGGGAGAGACGACCTCGCTGAGTTCGGGTGCCTCTTCCGTCATGACATCGACTGTCATCTGTTCGGATGCTTCGACGTCGTTTTCGGGACCCGTTGTGGCCTTGGTGTCGATATCCACTTTAGATGGCTCGACTTCCAAGGACCTCGGGTCTTCAGAGGTACCCTCTGCCTGTTTTTTTGTTGCTCTTATACTACAACATATTAGAACATTTTGGTAACAGCAAAATTATATCAGGTCAGGTTCCAGGTTTAGACAGGTTGAGTAACGTTCGAATGGAGCCGTCTCACCACGTTTTACCAATTTGCAGATTTCCCTTGATGAGCTGATTACAAAAATGCATCACAAGTTCATTAAAATTGGTACACGATGGATAAAAAAGCAGAAGTTCTTGTTATTTTAACTTTCATAAGTAATCCCAGCCACTCGACTAAGCAGAGAATACCAAAGAGTCTACTACTAGTAGTAGATGGTAGAAGGCATGTTATAATAACGATTGGAGGTTCATGTTATCATAAGTATCCAGATACCATAGAAGTATTCTTTTCTCTAGTTTTTCCATAAGTTTGCGCAAAAGGTGCCAGGGGCAAACATTATTTAGTTACTGCTACTGTCCAGTTATTTGTAAAATGTACAAATCCACATTTTGAAGAATGATGGTTCATTTAAGTTATTATAAACAGAGACACACAAGAAAGGTACAATAAATACCACAATTAATGTTTAAAGACCAAAATCAATATTGATTTTGGTCTTTAAACATTAATTGTGGTATATATATATATATTCCCAACATATGCAATTGAATAGTTATTTATGCAACAAGTGCATAAAGTGGTGAAAAAAAGACACTTTATGCATATGTTGCATACACTATTTTTTCTACAATCAAGCAAATGGACTAAAGATGTATTATTTAGGTTGCTCTAAATGGACTAAAAATGGCGTCGATTTGGATGTTTATGTTTGTCATGATGACAAAACGCTAAGTAAAATGTCAGATGAGTGCAATCTGCAGGGCCATTAGCGGAAATATTTAAAATTAGCGTTAAAAAACTACTTTGTCCACGACTACTTGATAATGTTTACATTTTACGTGTGCTTCTTCAAGTATAATGACGTACATTATTCACCAGTAAATAATAGGTGTGGATAATGAACAGGTCACGTGACACGGACAAATAGGACATACATTGAAGGTTATTTATATAAAAGTGTTACAATATTATATTTAAAAATTTTCACCGCGACCCGGATTCGAACCTGGGGCGTACAATTCTTCATTTCGCGAACTCAGACATCTAAACAGTCCTACTACGGAGACATTTATAATAATTTATTGAGCTGTTGTATACATATAGAGCGTATAGATGTCAATGTCAAAACCAAGAAACTGACGTTTTAAATAATTTATAGCGGATTGCAAGAGTTTTAATTATTATAATGAATTTAATTTTAAATTACTAGAAAATATAATATAGGAAGCGAATCAGACACTGAAGTATCCTTAAATTTACTGCCAGAAATGTCGAAAAATTTAGTATGAAAGTCTATAATCCCTTCCTAAATTGGAGGGAAGAAAAAAAAATCATTTATAAACAGGTAATTAATAGTGGTGGACAAAATATAGTATTCTACTCGCACATAATGGCTACTATTCACTCAGGTGTTTATGTCACTCGCCTGCGGCTCGCGACATAAACGCACCTTCGTGAATAATAGCCATCATTATATGCTTGTTGAATAATATACTATTATCCCACCCTAATGTCACTTTATCTCACTCTAATGTTACTTTTTCAAACTATTTAACAAATACATATTTTATTTACGAAAATCGATTAAAAAACGTCACTTTTATTAATGATTGTAGAAAAAACAAACTTAAAAGCTAGCTGCACGAATTAAAGTTAGCCATCCATATAATTTAATAGTATTTCAGACGAGGCACCCTTCACCTGAAAGTCCTTTTTTTTTTCGAAACTCGTACATTTCCATTTAGGTTAATTGCTAAAGAGTAATTTAACAGAAAGCCTTAAGATGTAATTGAAGGGCAGTGCACATATACTTCCAATCAAGTTGATAACCAACTGGTATAGTTGGAAAACCATGTAACTCCTTTCTAAAATTAAACAATTTTCCCCGATTTCCGACTTAAAGCTAATGCTTTATTGAAATGATTTTCAATTAATTGAATCAACGCAATAGTTTTTTGTTTGACTGACTAGTGATGTTGTTATTATGAAATATTAGTTGATTTTGCCGTTCCTATACACCTACCTACTATCAATTTTACCATATTCATCAGGCTGTTGCGTAATTAGGTTAACAATTTTCGAGCTTCCACCCCAATTTTAATGAAATAACTGATGTTTAGGTATGTGAGTTTGTGAGATTTAAAATACGTAATAACGCTCAGAATCACAATTTAAATCAATTCATTCGTGCTAAGAACAATATTAAGATCTAGTTCTCGAGTTCTTAATTAAATCCAGAATATTGCCAAATTTCATACATGTGATGTTAACAGTTTTCGAGATATCAGACTGGTACAATGTTGCTCTCTGAAATATAAATGTTATTTTCTCTGCCATTAACTAGATTGATGTCAAATAGCGTGTTATGACAAAAAAATTCAAAACATTTAATAATCTCCCTTGGATAACGATGATAGCACATTAAAAAGTATTAAAAATAAAAAACAGATTGACAAGACAGACAGACAGTGATGAACGTTGATTTCTGCTTTTCTGTACACGATTTTGAAATGAATTAAAAATATATTTAAAAGTAGGTATCTATTTCACTTTTACGATTCAAAGAGGTCAGGAATAAACGAATTATCACTAAAATAAATGAAAATTTCCGGAAGCCTCGACTGTCCCAGCTATTGTAGGAGTACGGATCCGATTCTTTCGAGGAAGTAGAGTGTTTCATTGAATGCAAGTGTTCTTGTTAGGTATCCTGATCCTGAGAACATGCCCAACGGCAACCATGGAAGTGATTCTCAACACACCACTACATATGGTGGTGGAAAGTGTTGTAGAAAGAACAAGATACAGATTAAGTAGAGAGGAAATCATTAAAAAAACCACCTCCTCACTTCTTAGGAACCAGAAAACCTGGGACATGCTACAGGATGGTTTGATGAAAAAGTATAGCTTTTCAAAGAAATTCGTACGGAATTAAGCAACAAGAAGGAATGGGATCCAAATACCATTACCAGACTTAGAAAGAATGCCATTCAATGGTACACATACGGTTCAAAAGCAATAGAAGGAACTGGGATAGGAGTGTACGTGCCAGGAACCAAACTCTCTGAAAGCTTGGGAAAAACCCCAAGTATATTTCAAGCGGAAATTCACGCCATAAGAAACTGTGCCCAGCTCAATATTGATAAAGGATATAGAAGACAAGCAGACATTAAAGCACTGAGCTCTTGTGTAATCAGTTCCAAAATGGTGTGGGAATACCTAGGCAAACTCAATGAACTAGGTGAGAACCTCACTGTGGATTCCAGGACATACTGAAATAGAAGGAAATTAAAAAGCAAATGAACTAGCGAAGAGGGGGACTGAAACACCCTTTTGGGGCCAGAACCCTTTTGCGGTATCAGCTCCAATGTAATATTGGAGGAAATAGGCAAAGCCAAAAAAAGAGGAGATCTGACCATTGGAAAGATCTAGTTGGACTTAGACAATCAAAGATTCTTCTGATGACTATAACCTGTTGAGATCAAATGAATACATAAGACAAAGTAAAACTGCACTAGGAGTCTTAACAGGAATCATAACGGGACATTGTCGCCTGAATGGGCACCTGAAAAAGCTCAAAATAGTGGAAGAAGAAGAATGTAGATTCTGTGGCATGGCAGAAGAAACCTCCATCCACTTACTTGCGAATTGCACAGCAATTCAGAATTCTAGGGCACAACACCTAGGAGATTACCTACTGGATAGAAGAGGGACAATTACCTAAGTAAAAGCCTGCAGATATCCTAAAATTCCCTCGGGAAATAGGACTACTATATATAGCTACTAGTCTCCGAGACTCTCCTCAGGAACTAAGTAGAAGTGAGGGGGCACAATAAATCTCTCAGTGAATGTTATCCCAATATACATACATACGGTGTCCTGATTATCAATTTTAGTGTTCAATTTAGGTGTAAGAGTGAAATGAGCCAAGTGTCTTTCAATTGAGTCTTGATAAATCTCACGCCCAATTAGGAGGCTTCCTTTCGCTCGAAGTGCGGAAGTTTCTGGCCATATGTTTGAGGGTGTTGAAATAAGATTAGTTTTTTTTTTTGAGTAGGTTGAGTGTAACTTACCAAATAAACGACTTTCGTTCGGATAGTTGGTTTTGTTGAATAATAATGTATCAGTTTATTAAGTTGCATATGGTTCCCAGCTTTAAGTAGTTGTAACGAGTATTTAGACGTACTTACGCATCTATTTATTATACACTGTGTTCATTTGAAAAGGACCCACCCTTAATATTTCAAAAATGGGACATATTAGAAGGAAATGCCGAAACACGTCAACTTTTAACTTGAGGGGGACACTTTTTGGCGCTAATGTCATAAACGTCAGATTCACCCCCTCCCTACTGGAGATACCCCTTACACTTTTTCAAATGGCATTAGGTATCAAGTCACACTTCATTTAAAAGGTCTGGTAAATCTCTATTTAATAATTTTGTTTTGCCTTTGATACCAGCCTTCTATTGTTATTTAATCGTTGTTTAAAATTGGTCCTTTTTCAACTTTTATTGTCTGAATGTTAACGGTGGTCACTTTGAACCCATGATTAAATAGCAGTTTTTTCTTGTTAACAGTTGTCTTTTTACTATTTGTAGATTTTTTATTCTTTAAAGAGTCTTTCTATCATAACACAATACGGGGGCATACGAAAAATTGAAATAGATCCAATTTTAAACAACGAATAAATAACAATGGAAGGCTGGGATCGAAGGCAAAACAAAATGATTGTATAGAGATTTACCAGACCTTTTAAATGAGGTGTGACTTGATACCTAATGCCATTTGAAAAAATGTAAGGGGTGTCTCCAGTAGGGAGGGGGTGAATCTGACGTTTATGACATTAGCGCCAAAAAGTGTCCCCCTCAAGTTGAAAGTTGACGTGTTTCGGCATTTCTTTGTTCCATTTTTGAAATATTAGGGGGGGGCCTTTTCAAATGAGCACAGTGTATATTACTTTACTAGGTATATCAAAATACTAAGCTCCCACTAGTGCAATGAATAAGATGTAGGTATTTCGTCAGAGAGGAAATTTAAAGAGAATTTCTATTCAAAGAACTCCGTTCCGGAGGTGGATATTCACCGATTTGGGTGAAACTACTCATTAACTCAAAAACTTCGAACAGACTGGAGTTGGAGAATTATGCTAAAGATGAGGCTAAAGTAAAATGCAACCGGGCGTCTGCAGTGGTTGGATGAAGTATTTATACGATTTGGTGGGTCATTTGAATTGAAACTGACGCTTGTTCAGAACGGATGCCACTGAAAAGTAGGAAATTGCTCTTCGGTCGGAAAGTTTTTTAGTATAGAATAATAATTTTTGTTTTGTAAGTCTGTATTTATTGAAGGTCTTAGAAAAACGAAACTTTTGTTCGAAAAATGCTTGGAATCGTCAACTTTAATAAAGATAATGATGGGATAGGATAGATGTATGTATGTATGTAAATTGGGGTGACATTCATTGAGACCTGAAAGATCTATTGTGCGCCCTTACTTCTACTTAGTTCCTGAGGAAAGGCTCAGAGACTAGTAGCTCCTATAGTCCTATTTCCTATTTCCTATTTCCTATTTCCTATTTCCTATTTCCTATTTCCTATTTCCTATTTCCTATTTCCTATTTCCTATTTCCTATTTCCTATTTCCTATTTCCTATTTCCTATTTCCTATTTCCTATTTCCTATTTCCTATTTCCTATTTCCTATTTCCTATTTCCTATTTCCTATTTCCTATTTCCTATTTCCTATTTCCTATTTCCTATTTCCTATTTCCTATTTCCTATTTCCTATTTCCTATTTCCTATTTCCTATTTCCTATTTCCTATTTCCTATTTCCTATTTCCTATTTCCTATTTCCTATTTCCTATTTCCTATTTCCTATTTCCTATTTCCTATTTCCTATTTCCTATTTCCTATTTCCTATTTCCTATTTCCTATTTCCTATTTCCTATTTCCTATTTCCTATTTCCTATTTCCTATTTCCTATTTCCTATTTCCTATTTCCTATTTCCTATTTCCTATTTCCTATTTCCTATTTCCTATTTCCTATTTCCTATTTCCTATTTCCTATTTCCTATTTCCTATTTCCTATTTCCTATTTCCTATTTCCTATTTCCTATTTCCTATTTCCTATTTCCTATTTCCTATTTCCTATTTCCTATTTCCTATTTCCTATTTCCTATTTCCTATTTCCTATTTCCTATTTCCTATTTCCTATTTCCTATTTCCTATTTCCTATTTCCTATTTCCTATTTCCTATTTCCTATTTCCTATTTCCTATTTCCTATTTCCTATTTCCTATTTCCTATTTCCTATTTCCTATTTCCTATTTCCTATTTCCTATTTCCTATTTCCTATTTCCTATTTCCTATTTCCTATTTCCTATTTCCTATTTCCTATTTCCTATTTCCTATTTCCTATTTCCTATTTCCTATTTCCTATTTCCTATTTCCTATTTCCTATTTCCTATTTCCTATTTCCTATTTCCTATTTCCTATTTCCTATTTCCTATTTCCTATTTCCTATTTCCTATTTCCTATTTCCTATTTCCTATTTCCTATTTCCTATTTCCTATTTCCTATTTCCTATTTCCTATTTCCTATTTCCTATTTCCTATTTCCTATTTCCTATTTCCTATTTCCTATTTCCTATTTCCTATTTCCTATTTCCTATTTCCTATTTCCTATTTCCTATTTCCTATTTCCTATTTCCTATTTCCTATTTCCTATTTCCTATTTCCTATTTCCTATTTCCTATTTCCTATTTCCTATTTCCTATTTCCTATTTCCTATTTCCTATTTCCTATTTCCTATTTCCTATTTCCTATTTCCTATTTCCTATTTCCTATTTCCTATTTCCTATTTCCTATTTCCTATTTCCTATTTCCTATTTCCTATTTCCTATTTCCTATTTCCTATTTCCTATTTCCTATTTCCTATTTCCTATTTCCTATTTCCTATTTCCTATTTCCTATTTCCTATTTCCTATTTCCTATTTCCTATTTCCTATTTCCTATTTCCTATTTCCTATTTCCTATTTCCTATTTCCTATTTCCTATTTCCTATTTCCTATTTCCTATTTCCTATTTCCTATTTCCTATTTCCTATTTCCTATTTCCTATTTCCTATTTCCTATTTCCTATTTCCTATTTCCTATTTCCTATTTCCTATTTCCTATTTCCTATTTCCTATTTCCTATTTCCTATTTCCTATTTCCTATTTCCTATTTCCTATTTCCTATTTCCTATTTCCTATTTCCTATTTCCTATTTCCTATTTCCTATTTCCTATTTCCTATTTCCTATTTCCTATTTCCTATTTCCTATTTCCTATTTCCTATTTCCTATTTCCTATTTCCTATTTCCTATTTCCTATTTCCTATTTCCTATTTCCTATTTCCTATTTCCTATTTCCTATTTCCTATTTCCTATTTCCTATTTCCTATTTCCTATTTCCTATTTCCTATTTCCTATTTCCTATTTCCTATTTCCTATTTCCTATTTCCTATTTCCTATTTCCTATTTCCTATTTCCTATTTCCTATTTCCTATTTCCTATTTCCTATTTCCTATTTCCTATTTCCTATTTCCTATTTCCTATTTCCTATTTCCTATTTCCTATTTCCTATTTCCTATTTCCTATTTCCTATTTCCTATTTCCTATTTCCTATTTCCTATTTCCTATTTCCTATTTCCTATTTCCTATTTCCTATTTCCTATTTCCTATTTCCTATTTCCTATTTCCTATTTCCTATTTCCTATTTCCTATTTCCTATTTCCTATTTCCTATTTCCTATTTCCTATTTCCTATTTCCTATTTCC
The DNA here is from genome assembly GCA_947563755.1 of Lochmaea crataegi. Lineage (NCBI taxonomy): Eukaryota > Metazoa > Arthropoda > Insecta > Coleoptera > Chrysomelidae > Lochmaea > Lochmaea crataegi. Next base: position 20,507,558 of record OX387422.1, on the reverse strand, counting down.
TATTTCCTATTTCCTATTTCCTATTTCCTATTTCCTATTTCCTATTTCCTATTTCCTATTTCCTATTTCCTATTTCCTATTTCCTATTTCCTATTTCCTATTTCCTATTTCCTATTTCCTATTTCCTATTTCCTATTTCCTATTTCCTATTTCCTATTTCCTATTTCCTATTTCCTATTTCCTATTTCCTATTTCCTATTTCCTATTTCCTATTTCCTATTTCCTATTTCCTATTTCCTATTTCCTATTTCCTATTTCCTATTTCCTATTTCCTATTTCCTATTTCCTATTTCCTATTTCCTATTTCCTATTTCCTATTTCCTATTTCCTATTTCCTATTTCCTATTTCCTATTTCCTATTTCCTATTTCCTATTTCCTATTTCCTATTTCCTATTTCCTATTTCCTATTTCCTATTTCCTATTTCCTATTTCCTATTTCCTATTTCCTATTTCCTATTTCCTATTTCCTATTTCCTATTTCCTATTTCCTATTTCCTATTTCCTATTTCCTATTTCCTATTTCCTATTTCCTATTTCCTATTTCCTATTTCCTATTTCCTATTTCCTATTTCCTATTTCCTATTTCCTATTTCCTATTTCCTATTTCCTATTTCCTATTTCCTATTTCCTATTTCCTATTTCCTATTTCCTATTTCCTATTTCCTATTTCCTATTTCCTATTTCCTATTTCCTATTTCCTATTTCCTATTTCCTATTTCCTATTTCCTATTTCCTATTTCCTATTTCCTATTTCCTATTTCCTATTTCCTATTTCCTATTTCCTATTTCCTATTTCCTATTTCCTATTTCCTATTTCCTATTTCCTATTTCCTATTTCCTATTTCCTATTTCCTATTTCCTATTTCCTATTTCCTATTTCCTATTTCCTATTTCCTATTTCCTATTTCCTATTTCCTATTTCCTATTTCCTATTTCCTATTTCCTATTTCCTATTTCCTATTTCCTATTTCCTATTTCCTATTTCCTATTTCCTATTTCCTATTTCCTATTTCCTATTTCCTATTTCCTATTTCCTATTTCCTATTTCCTATTTCCTATTTCCTATTTCCTATTTCCTATTTCCTATTTCCTATTTCCTATTTCCTATTTCCTATTTCCTATTTCCTATTTCCTATTTCCTATTTCCTATTTCCTATTTCCTATTTCCTATTTCCTATTTCCTATTTCCTATTTCCTATTTCCTATTTTGAGATTTTTCAGGTGCCCAGTCAGGCGACATTATGTTAATCCTTTGCCTTCTATATCCCTTATCAACGTTGAACTGGGCACACTTTCTTATAGCGTGAATTCTCGCTTAATATATACTCGGGGTTTTTCCCAGGCTTTCAGAGTGTTTGGTTCCTGGCCCGTACACTCCTATCCCAGTTCCTTCTAGTGCTTTTGATCCATCTGTGTACCATTGAATGGCTTTCTTTCCAAGTCTGGTAATGGTGTTTGGATCCCATTCCTTTTTGTTGCTTAATTCCGTAATGAATTTCTTTTAAAAGTTATACTTTTTCATCATACCATCTTGTGACATGAACCAGGTTTTCTGATTTCTAAGAAGTAAGGAGGTGTTTTTTTCATGATTCCCTCTCTGCTTAGTCTGTATCTTGTTCTTTCTACAATACTTTCCTCCACCATATGTAGTGGTGTGAGGTTGAGAATCACTTCCATGGCTGCCGTTTTGGACAGATTTTCTCTCGTTGTCAATAGGCTAGTTTTACTACTCCACGCAATGGCTCCATAAGTGATAATTTTGGTCTCAGCTCAGGATTTTTGGGTTACAACCTCAATTTCTCCCTGCCAAATTCCTGCACACCATTAGAGCAATTTTTGTTTTGTATATAATCTCCTTTTCGTGTTTGTTCCACAGGAGTTTACTGTCTAGAGTCTAGATACTTGACTTCTTGTCTCCATTCAACCTCGCTCCCATTAAGTTCAATGGTTTTGAGGTTGAGCTTTCTTTTCTTGGTGAAGGCTATTAAGATAGTTTTGGTGGGGTTGATGTTAAGTCCCACTTGCCTACACCAGCAATTTGTATAGTTCACACCCTTTTGTACGATGTCGCAAAGGGTATTTTCGAATTTTCCCCTGGCTGTTATGACAATATTATCGGCATATCCTTGGCAGGATATTCCGAGGTTAGTCAAACCACACAGGAGTTCGTCAACCGTCAGGCTCCACATTAATGGGGATGCTACTCCTCCCTGTGGACATCCTCTGGTTGTACAGATGGAGACAATGTCTTTGCTCGTCCTCGTCTCTGCTACTCTTGTGGTGAGCAGTTCCGACATCCATTTGGATGTTGTGCTGTCTACACCTCTCCTATTTAATGCTCTTTTGACAGCCTCATGAGGAGTATCGTCAAAAGCTCCTTCTATATCCAAAAAGGCGCATACTACGGCTTATTGGTTGTCTAGAGCACCTCGGATATCCTCCGTCAGTTGTACCATTGCAGACTCCGTAGATCTGCCAGCCCGGTAAGCATCTGATGCGGGTGGAGAGATAGTCTCACTAGGATTTCCGCTCCTATATAATTGTCAATTTCTTTTTCCATCGTTTTGAGCACAAACGATGTTAGGCTAATTGGAATGATTTGGGGTTGTGCCCCTTTTTCCAGCTTTAGGAATGAAGAAATTGCCCTCCTCCATGCTTCTGGAATATAGGTATATAGGATAGGATAGATAGTTCAAATGCAATATTTGGTACATTCAGACATAAATACATAAAGTAAAAATTAAATATAAAATACGATACATCAAATTTATCTAATGCGAGTAATATTAAAATAAAAATAAAAACACAACTAGGACAAAATATTTTACAGAGAACAACTCATTAAATAAAAACTATGAAAGTAGGAACAACTTAATTAGGCAAAAGTAATAAAATCATTCACACTATAAAAACAATGTTGCAACAGAAAACGTTTCACTAGTTTGCTGAGAGCACCCTTATTTAACTTCCCTTCTTTATAATACTTTTGAAATACATTATATAAATTGAAATCTATTCGATTGTCTTGGGATAAGCAGATTCTTGATCTCGAAGGTACAAGAGAGGTAGCATTTCGAGTAGGTATAATTATGAATACCCGCGTGGGATACCAGCAAATCAATATTGGGATGAATACTCATAAATGAATATACAAGGAAGCGGAAGGATTTGCAGCTTCTTAAACAGTTTCTGGCATGGGTCGCCATATTGAACATTTGCTGCTCCGTCCCACAGAACACCATAGTTGAGATGACTATGAACGAGTGCAAAATAAACTACTCTAAGAATATTATAACTCAAACAATTTCTAATCTGCTTTAAAGCGAATATTTGCGATGACATTCTTGAGCATGAGAAACCTATATGAGACCTCAAGCTAACCGTGAATCTAAAGTTATTCCAAGCAGTTTTACTGGTTCAGAAGCTGGAACAAACTTGCTGGATGTAAACCGAATGTTTTTGTTTTTTTTTTTAATTCAGCTTACTGTTGAACCAAGATTTTACATGCAAGCTTTTGCCAAGTTCAACTCATCTCTAACCAAGGTTGTGGTATCATCAGCAAACAGAACACAACGAGCTTCTCCCAGGGAAATTGGTAAATCGTTTACTTACATAACAAATAATGATTTTTCCAATACAAATCCTTGAGGAACTCCGGAGTTAATTTTGATTCAACATTATCTAAACTTACGTTTTGAGACCTGCCTGTTAGATACGAACTGAATAATCTTAGCACATCACCTCTAACACCGTAATTTTCTAATTTACCTAAAAGATATTTAATGTTAACACAGTCAAGAGCCTTAGTGAGATCACACATATCTCTCATAAAATCTTTCAACCACATTTTGAACAATATTGACTACTGCCTTAGTCATGGACATGTTCTTCCGGAAGCCTAAATGAGAAGGTGACAATAATTTTTTATGTTCTAAAAATTTAATTAGAATTTTGAAAAATTGTACCCACTATTGGTACAATTGCAATTGACCTGAAGTTGTCAGGGTTTTTCAAATCTCCCTTTTTATGTATGGGTATGATTTTTGTTATTTTTAATGCATCAGACCAGCAGCCCTCCAATATACATTTATTAAAAAGTATGATAATGATAATCCATAACGGTAATTTGTAGCCCATCCTAAGACTTTCAATGAATATAATTTTACTGAAAAATAATAATTTTACAATATTGACAAAGTTGACTTTCTAAGTAAATCGTTAATGAAAATTTGAATTTGTCTTACACTAAATTTAACTTATTAGTGTGAGTATATTGTGAAAAGTAATCTAGGAATTTAATTAAACTTTGGTTCATTATATCGAATAAATGTCGCAATAAGATCATAAAATTTCTAATCAAATCGGCCTAAACTTTATAGTCACATAACGATTTGAGAAGCAGCAGCAGTATTTTAAAAGCTCGAGTTGGGTATATAGAAGAAAAAACCAAAGTTTATATGTTCATGAATTAAACAGATGATATACAGCACTGAAAGACCAACCGCAAATAAAAAAAAAACATTAAAAAAGCTATAAATTTTTTTACAGTTAAATAAAAATGAAAAAGATCGTGAAATTTTATTCTAGAAGATAAATTTAATAAATGTGAGCACTAGCCAATCAATAGAAATAATGCAATATTAAAAATATATGGCAAATTTGGATTACACAAAGGTTTTTCTTAGGGCTTCACATGTAAGCGAGATTTGTATCGCCTCGTCTCATTCTCGTCTCGAAAGAGCGAGACGAGACTAGGGCTTCACACGAGAGAGAGATTTTTCTCGTCTCGTCTCGTTCTCGTCTCCAAAAAGCGAGACGAGACATTTTTGAAAATATTATGGGCGATACCGAGACCACCTACAGCGCAACCCGAGAGTCTCGTTTTTGGTCTCGGTAAATTTTTTTCATCGCCTCAAATACAATGGGGTCGTAAAATTCAGCAGAATGGTTGAGGTTTCATTAATATGATAAGCCTTTAAATTAAATATTTTAGAAGCTCTTGAGATAAATAAAAACAAATATATATTCAGGTAATCTTCTTAACGACCAAATAGATATCAACCATTCCCCCTTATTAAACTTATTTACCTAGAAGATAGGTCAGGAGTAATTGTTGTGAATGAATTTCCAGGTCAACTTATTCAATAATTTAGTTAATATTCGTTGAACTCCGTATTTAGGCCTTTTTTGTACTTCATTTCCATGTAAACATTTTGTAATACTTTGTCAATATTCTTAAAATTCCGTATTTATGCACTGTATAAATTAAAAAATTATCATTATACCTTCACTCGTTTGCTTTGATTTTTGGACTTCAGTTACATTAGAATGTCAACAAGTGTGATTGTTATAGATATAGTTTTAAAAAATTATGTATGGATGTTATTATCAATATTTAGAGTTGAGCGAGACGAGACGAGACAACCGGTAACAAGACGAGACCGAGACTTGAACGAGACGAGACCGAGACATGAACGAGACTCAATTTCTTCGGAATTGACGAGATCGAGACGAGATTTTTGATACTCTCGCCCACTCTCGTCTCGTGTGAAGCCCTAGTTTTTGTTACTTATCCTTGCGTGCCTTGTGACACTTCTGGTCATTACCACTAGATACAATAAATATCATTAGTTTTATATTAATATGTCTACCTATAAATACATTTTTAAATGATAAATGAAAAAAAAAATAATTAAATTATTCCAAACAAACTGCAAATTTTTGAGTGAAAACTTCTTTTGGCGCACCGCACACAGATTTTTCCGTAGGTAGTAAGTTAGGCTGATCCGTCACGCTCTGAGGTGAAAGGCTCGATCGGGTGAACTCGGGACCGCCGAGTGTACCCGAGCGAGAAAGATACAGTCAGCTGCTCTTCACTGTTGTGTCGCTGTTTAGTATATTCAATTCATACCTAAAAATTGTCTTTGTTAATTTAATAGTTATTATTGGTACGTAATAATAATTATTGTAACAATTATATGGTTTACATTGCGAGGTTAGTGTATGTAGTTAGCGGTCGATCGTGCTAATATTATATATTGAAAAAACCTTATAAACATTAGAGATTATAAATTAAAGATTATGAAAAACACAGTTATTGTTATTATAAAGAGTGATTCGATCGTATAGGTAAGTCACTTCATGTTTTACTGTCCCGTATTCAAAAATAAATATGTTTGAGACACAAGTTATTTTTATGAGTAATAATAATATGAGGTATGAATGTTTAAATACTGTCTTTTTCAGATTGCAAAATCGATAATGGATCAAAACAACAAACTCGATGACGAATTAAAACGAAAGAGGAAATTAGCTAATTCATGCCTAAAAAACATCGTAAAAAAGCGTGAAGAAGAAAATTGCGAAATAAACATTGATGACAATTCACCGCCACTACAAGTTCAAGCACATGCATCGGTTGCTCCCACTTCTCAATTCAACAGATCATCGACATACAGTTTTCACCTCAGCCGTGCGGTCTTAAGCACACACTCTAATTTTTATTTAAATCGTTTATTATTTCGATTATTATACATTTTTTTGAGCTGTTTGATTGTCACAAACTTCTCCAGGTGGAAGGCGCTGCAAAATTGTTTGTTGGTATGTTTGTGAATTAAGTTCCACCTTGGCATCAACAAGTATTAGACAGGATTGAGAAATGACTTCCTTCAATTGAAAGATCTTACATCATGTTATTTTAGGTTTTTTCTGATAATTGACTTATTTGTGAAGATAATATTGTTTTTCCAGCCATTTTGGTACGAAATAGTAACGATCCTTCAAAATGGCGGTTGTGCCTGTGCTTATTATATGATGAAAACGCCTATAGCACAAGAATATTTTTTTAAAAATTGTCTTGATGTCCACCAAATTTTTTATGGCGAAGGCGCGTTCAAAAGTTTTAATATTATTTAAATAAATAAAATATATTTAGTGACTCCGGATTAATGGACAGACACACATGAGTATATTTTACTTAATTTTTTTTTGCTAATTATTTCAAATTCAGTTAAAATGAAATAAATATTAAAAAAGAGTTGTATATTTTTATGAAATCTAATAGTTCTTGCGATAAGTTTTAAATATCGTGTTTCCAAAATCACGGAAATCCTATAATTATTGGATTTGAAATTTTCTTGGTACCATTAAAAGAAAATTCACTGTCGGAAAGCAGTAGTATGGTATCCAAGGATGAAATTGTTCATTAATTGGAAAACAAATTTATTTGCCATTAGAATTGAGCATTTTCTAAGTCTCACAGCATTCTACTTGTAACCGCTATTAATTTTAGGGTTTAAGAAATGACTTGAAGAATGTTCCAGTTATAAAGCGGAAGCAATTGGGTATATTGGAAATAATAAATTCCTTTCCAAAACTTCATTCCAAAAGTAATATAATAATTATTATTTGAGTTCAGCCAAATGAAAAGTTTATAGCTAGAAATTGATTAACATAAATTTTTCATATTACAGCAAGGAAACATAAAACGAAAGGCTTTATTTGCTTATATTAACTTTCGTACGTTGTGAAGTAAATATGGTAATTACTTCATTTATTTTAGTAGTTCTTAGTATAAGCAATTGAATTAAGTTAAACACAGTTTAAGGTACAATAAAATTTCAGGATTATATTGGAAATAATAAATTCTGTTGCGGAATCTCGATTATAAAGTAAATGTTTTCATTAAAGTTCAGTCAAATTTTAATGAAATTTTAACAGAAAATTTTTGCAAACTTCTCGTTTCTAGCCAGAAATTGATTAAATTAAAAGTTTTTAGGTCATAGCAGTTGAACATTTTATTATTTGCGGATACAGGGTCTCCCACGATGGTTAGACAGTCCAATATCGCGATAACTGTTCACATAAAAAGTATGAAATTTGGCATACAAACAGCTGGAGTTGATGCTTATATTCAAGTGTGGTATCATTCAATTCGTTCCTGAAAAATTTATCCAATAAAGTAACTTAATACTGGTTGTCTTATTTAAAAATAATTTGTTGGGATCACGTGACCGGAAGAATTATATAAATACACCCTGTTTTAACGTCCGATGTATGTATCTAAGTGAATTAGGGTGACATTCACTAATACCTAAAAGATCTACTGAGTTCCTGAGGAAAGTCTCAGAAACTAGTAGTTTCTTTAGAACTATTTCCTGAAGGAATTTTAAGATATCCGCAGGCTTAAGTTTAGGTATCCCTCTTCTATCCAGTGGGCTCCTGGTGCCCAATCAGGCGACAGGGTCCTGTAAGGACACCTGTCAAAGCTCTTAGTGCAGTTTTACTTTGGTTTTGGCAGTCATTTGATCTCACCTGCTTATAGTATCCCAGGAGTATCTTTGGTTGTCTCAGCCCTACTAGATCTTTCCAGTGGTCAGATTTTCTCTAAGTCTATTTCTTCCACCCCTCAAAGGGGTGTTTCGGCCGTTTCTTTTGGTTAGTTCATCTGTTATTTCACTGTTCCATTGTGACCTGGAATCAATAGTAAGTTGACGATGCTGATCTCGCCTAGTTCAGTTTCCCTAGGCATTCCCATAGCTTCAATGGATGCTTGACTATCTGTCGTGATGATAATCCTTTGCATTCTATTTATTTTTTCAGTATTAAACTGGACACACTTACTTACGGCGTAAATTTCCCCTTGAAAGATAGTTGGGGTTTTTCCTAAGCTTTCGGAGCATTTGGTTCCTGGCTCAGACACTCCCATCCCAATCCCTTCTATTGCATAATATAGTTATTACTATATAAAGTTAAACTGTCATTTTCAATTACAACCAAGTAATTAGTATTTCGGGAACCCCCAGGAAAATAGGATTGAAAATACTCGGGAAGAGAAGAATATTTCTTAATACTTTTTTCAATGTATCAAGAATTTGGTACAAAAATTTTTATCTACTCCACGTTTGTATATTTCCTGTCCAATACACACCTGTATATTTACCTACACAAATTCTTACATCTCGGTTTTGCTTATCTTATCACTTTGTCCTGCCGCTTGTTAATATTCGTTTGACATGTCCTATCAAATTCATAAATTTAACTACCTCAGATCCTCGCACCCGTAATGGTAAATAGTGATTATTATACTTAAACAATGGTTTGTGTTGTGGGTGTGTGTGCAGTATGTGTGTGTATCGGTGCGTGACGTTGCGTTTTAATCAATAATAAAACACGTCGGTATGTAAGGACGACAACAAATTTTACTTTCCTATGTGCACTTTTATTCATATGGAAAGTGAATCAACTTTAATCTGCATTCAAAAAGCTTTTTGATTAATTTTACATCATAATTTTAATAATTACTGCTCAAAATAATGATATCTGACAGTCATGTACTCCATTAACTGAAAGGTAATATTTTGATCCTATAGGTACTGTCGTTAAACTTCCATTTATATTAACCCAATATTTGCTTGACATGCTAATATATCACTGAGCTAAGCATTTTAGTGGTAATGATGAAAAATATTGATATCGTTTCAACCAATTCAGCAATTAATTAAAGAACGTTAATTATAAGCAATCAATAATTGAGCTACAAAGAAAATTACCGAATCATCGTATTGTCGAAAAGTTTTTAATGTTATTAATAATTCAATTCCCAGCAGGGACTATACAAGACCGAGGAAGGAAAGTATTTTCACCATGTGCTATCAAATCATCTGACCATGTTAAACCATTATTTTTTGCTATTCGAAAGTTCTCTAGATAAATGTGAAAATATCAGTGTCCACGTCTCCAGTTTTCAGTGAGAATGACCGTAACTAGTAGATTTCAAAGCAAATGTTCAAAATGTGCACCTCCAGCTAAAATACAAGCATCCGCTCGACGTCTCATGGATTGCAGAAGATCTTGTGAATTTAAGATCGGGGTTGAGTAAACGAGCGATTTTTAATATCCTCACACACAAATATTCAAAGGATCGTGTTTAGGAGACCTTGGAAGTCATGGAAGTCCTATCCAACAGTCTGGAAAACGATTATTTAAAAACTCCCGTACGAATGTGGAAGAACACCTTCATGCATGAACCACATACCTCTTCTATAGTTTATTTCAGAAAGGTATAGAGTAATAAAACCTCATTAGGTATGCAAAGGGAGCACAGGGTGACCCAACGAATATTTAAGCCACTTTCATAGTTTGGCATTGATTTCATTGTAAAATTCTTTCTTTTTATCAAGTGCAGGTAGTACCACCCGGGTTGGGGTCAATATATGGGTTTAGCCTATTGTTATCCATTCACAAACACTGAAAATAGTGTGCCAAAGGCGTGCCGGTAGGATACTCGTAAAAAGGAAAGAATTTTATTTTAAAAGAATAAAAATTAGGCATTATGTACATAGTATTAGGTACACTTATTTTTTATTGAACATTATACAAAAAATACATTATACAGAAATTAAATTATAAAAAATCATAATATTCTTCGTCATCTCCTCTTGACGTTATAATTAACGGGTCGACGGTCCGATCGATCAAGTAGTCAAGATCCCACATTTTCTCCTCTTCTTTAATGACATGCTGGACTGCTTTTCGCCAGTTCTCTGGTGTCACCTCCTTAATGGCTTGATCAAACAGTAGCTTAAGGTCTTTCATTTTGAATGTCGTGTTTTGTCTTGCAACAAATCCTTTCACTTGCGCCCATATAAGTTCTATAGGATTTGAATTTACTGTTTGGACCCTTACTTCGTGGAATCTACTCATATTAATGTTATAAATGAAACTAACTGTTTCTAATTAATTCCACTATTTAATTAAAAAATTTATGAAAATTATTAAAGGATATTGATAATTATTTCGATATTGACATATCATCGTCAGAATGATAATGTTTTCCATTCAAATTAATACAGTAGATTTAAATTAACTTGCATACAAAACTCATAGAATCTGTAATATAATTTTCTGCAAATAATGCTCGTTTAGCCAGACAATCTGAATTCGATTATCTAACTTTTTATATTTAAATCATCAATTTAACAAAACCGCGCGCATTGTTTCCAAACATTGATAATTATATTCAGGAATATCCCGCAATTTAGCAGGAATCAGTTCTAAAGTTGGTACTGTATTGTCCTTGTAAAACCCGTAAATAATCCGTTGAATAACATTTTTCGTAGCATTGTCAAACTTATTTAGTTTATGATTTGGTCGTTATGGCTTTAAAGAATGATCCATAACAGTGCCTAGTTTAATTACCTTATAAATCTTTGTAAACCCGATTTTCGTTAATTCCTGAACTAACATTATCAGAAATTTCAGAATTTTCTTTTTTCAAACACGCGTACATATTTAAAACCTTTGTCTGTGGTGCCAAATTATTAGATTCCCGCGATACATCATCTTGAACTGTCGTTTGAAATGGTCTCTAAAATGCCATTCTAATTAATTACTAATAAATTATATTTGTTAAACTTACCCTAACGTCTACGAACAAATAAATATTATATTAATAACAATTCACTCACGCCACTTAATCAACTAACCTTACTAAACCAACAAATAGATATTATATTAATAATACTTTTCTACAACCAAGAACTAAACTGACTCAACCAACAAATAGATATTATATTAATAATATTACTCTACAAAACAAAACACACACCACTAGTTGCCCTGGTTGAAGTTCCGTGAAGTCGTTAAATTTTTTTGACACAGTTGTCCGCATTAATAACTGACCGTTTACTTCGTTATAGTATGCCAAATACTGGAAATGGATTATTCGATTCCCATTGCACTGCTGCTACGTTGCCAGCTATTCAAAATTTGCTTAAATATAGTAACATATAAAGTGGTTTTAATTAATTTTTCTTTCTTCAGCAATTTTAAACGACTTATATTAACGCTTACTAATAAATTTATATTATTTATTTTATTTAAATATTTCCAAACTAGCTTTCTGAGAACTTCGCGAACTAACAGTTTACTGAAGTAAGGAGAACATTTGTATAGTGAGCCTAACAATATATCTGACAACATTGGTTTATTCTAATCATACACTGACTAGTTACACTATAGCAAAATTAGGATTGTTTGCAATGCCAATTACAAATCAAAGGGATGGATGATGTTGGTATTCAACGTTTTGTCACTTCTGATTCAATACAATCTTATGCTTATCGAAGCATATGATCCGAAAAGTAGTCATTACTACTTTGGAAGTGGTTTATACAGGGTTAGTTTAAAGTTTGGAAACATCTGAATATCTCACAAACGGAAAACGATAAAAAGAAGATTTTAACGCATGTTGCCATAGGAGCATATTTTCACGTTGCGACAAAACTTACAGGGTGGTCCTGAAAAGCGTACCTAGTGACTGAAATGAATGATTTTTCAAATAGAACACCCTGTACATTATATCATTCTATGAATCCTTCAGACATCTAGATCAACTTTGTTATGAGGTACGCTATGCCCAAATTCTATGGTTACGCAGATACCGGCACTTTAATTATTGCAAAATATTTATTCTAGTATTACAACTTAAATCCAATTAGTGATAATAAATAATCAACATTGAAAGAAATATAGTTAACTCAACAAATTCTAAAGTAAATGTTCAAAGTGCAAACCATTCACGATTTGACATTATCCAAGTCTTTTAACAAAAATTCCAATTGAATCACGTAAATATGTGTGTGGTATCAGGTTTATCTCTTCCAAAATACGATTTTGTAGATCAACTGGTATATTTTTGTAAACTTTAATTTTAAGGTATCCCCACAAGAAAAAAATCTAATGGGGTCAAGTTCGATGACCTAGCCGTCCATTCTATCGCTCCTCAACGTCCTATCCATCTCTGTGGAAACACTGTATCCAGATAAGTACGTACAGCCAGGGTGTATTGGGGGAAAGCACCATCTTGTTGATACCATATGTCATTAGAAGGTAACATGGGAATGTTAAGATTGGGAAATATGGCTGCTATAGCTGGCACAATATTATTTCTTAACATTTCCAGATATCTGTTACCTTCTACAAAAAAGGTCCGACTATGTTATTATTAATAATCCCCGCCCAAACATTCGTTTTCTGCGGCCACTGCGTGTGTCTCTCGCTCATCCAACGGGGATTACGTCTAGACCAAATCCGGCAATTATGTCTAGACCAAATCCGGCAGTTATGTCTATTTACTTCTCCGTTGAGGCAAAACGTTGCCTCATCTGAAAATAATTTTTTTTCTTAAAATTTACATAAAGATTATTTTTTTCTTCAACCATTTCACAAAACTGTAATCTGCGGTCTGGATCATCTTCTGTAAGTTCTTGATTGTAGTGAATTTTATAGGGTTCCATTTTTTCTGACTTCATAATTCTTACCACGGACGTCTGAGCGATATTGTTCTCTAGCGCCAACTGGTTTCAAGATATTTGAGGACTTTCCTGAACTTGGAGTACCACATTAAGTTTTGTTTCATCATCTGTAGCAGTTTTTGGCCTGCCAGGTTTAAGACAATTTTTAACATTTCCCAGTCTCTCTATATCTCTTGACAGTTTTGAAAACGGTTGATCGGTTAATAACGTGTTGAGGATTCAATTAGGTAATCCAGCGACCTGTCAAATAAAATTCAATATGGCGTACCAGGGCAAACAAAAATGTGGTTTTGGTCTTTTGGTATACACAAGAGTGTTTGTTTTTGGGAAAAGTTATTTTATTTGGCCTTAAGCATTTGTCTTGTGTCTTGATAATAATAATAAACAATAACAATTTTAGTTTTATAAAACTTTTGTGTTGCATATGTGGATTTTGGACCAACTTTTGGTTAAATTGTGCCTATATAAAAACATTCATTTTTCGTTAGTTAAGCGTCATTACTATATCTCCTTGTATTTAAATGAGCTAGAGAGATGAATATGCTTTATTGTCAAGAAAAATTGCTATAATTTTATAAACAATAAAATGAGAAAATAAAATACAATAATTCCAACGTTAATATTACCAGGGTATTTCAAATAGGCGATTATTATATGTATTAACATCTTTAAGATCACACAAATTTGAAAAAAAATTTCTTTAATTTGAATTACATTCCAAAATGAAAAAAAGAAACTTCTTTCAAACACTGCAATACTATGAGTCGTATGGAACAGTTTTTGAATTTACGCAGTCACAATGGAATTATTTTATCATTTACTTGATCACACAACACCATTGGTATACCATCATAAACATCATTACAAAATACAGCTTTTCTAGCACATCAAACTACTATGTGGGATGAGGGTATGCTTGCAATAATATTTTGAACTATCTTTTAACCTAACTATTCTTATTCATCTTTGGAAACTTCCTCCACATGTTGTAGGAGATCCTACTTTCAGCACTAATACAATTTCAAAATATTTGTAGGCATGTGCTTACATCCATCTGCTCTTTGATGCAAAAACTGTGTGAAAATACCAAATAACTATTTATATCCATATCTAGCAGTTCATCCATTTTTCTAAAATGTGGTTAAAATACAATGAAGGTTTTCAAAGAAACACAAAGTCAAACCACAGCCTATACATATATAGAACACATTAATAAAATCGAAATTGTTTGCCCTGTACGGCCATATTAGGTCACGTGATCTGGATTGCCTGATTCATTAAGTATGTGCTTAACTTCTTCATATATGTTCTTTCCTTGCCACCAAAGCCTTGTAAAATTAGGATTTGTATGCTAAGATATGCCATTTTATAAAGTGATTGACATTCACCAATTTTGACAGTTCTCTAATATTTATTTACAAAGCATAGTGACAATAAGTAGTTATTATGTAATTGTCAATATCTGCGGAACCATAGAATTTGGGCATAGGGTACATTTTAACAAAGTTAATATAGAAGTCGAAAGGATTCATAAAATGATATAATATACTGGTTATTCCGTTTGAAAAATCATTCATTGCAGTTACTACGCTTTTCAGGACCACCCTGTAAGTTTTGTCGCAACGTGAAAGTATGCTCCTATGGCTACCTTGCAACATGCGTTAAAATCTTTTTTTTATAGTTTTCTTCAAAAATTATAATAACTAATAATTGGGATTTTTTCCTAATACCCGTATAAACTTTCGCAACTTAACCTAAAAAGTAATTCCATGATAGCAACAAACCATTTAATTTCCAGATTTCCATTTTCAATCATGAAAATATGCTTAGGTCATGATTTGAAAGACACTTTTCAAATGACATATATCACATTACCCTCACTTCTATTTCAAAATCGATACCGTCATCACGCTTAAACATAATGACGTCACGAATACAAAGAAAATTTGACAGAATGCGCAATGGACAATAAAAATCCACGTGATTTGGAATTTATTCTTATGTTATCCAATTACTGAAAACTGAATTCATTACTGTCTCTTATACCATAACACTTTTACAAAAAATCAAATTAC
This sequence comes from Lochmaea crataegi, assembly GCA_947563755.1. NCBI lineage: Eukaryota > Metazoa > Arthropoda > Insecta > Coleoptera > Chrysomelidae > Lochmaea > Lochmaea crataegi. Next base: position 20,492,166 of record OX387422.1, on the reverse strand, counting down.
CTGAAATCTTAGTGAAAAAACGCATGTTGCTTGTAATACAATGATTACTTCACTGAATAGTAGTCCAAATAAAATAAGAAAGCTCAATTGCGTGCTGCATACTATAACATCGGTTGAATCGAAGTTAGTAAGGTAGGACAAAGACAAAGCAAGGCACTGTCTGTTTCATTATTCAGTGCATTGATCCAATTTCTGTTTCAGTTCCCATTCCCAAGAGTTTCATTGTTGTCGATGAGAAATTATGTAATACAGTTGCGTGTTAAAGTTATGGACAAAGGATTTAATTAATAAAAAATAGCAAATAGAAAACACGTTCGTTAGCGACAGAAATGTTTCAAAAAACATACATTGTGTACATTTATAGAATTTTTATATACTTTGAACCTATGAGCATACAAGGTTAGTCTCTGTAGCCATTGTCCCAAAATTGACAGTGATTTTATGTTCATATAAGGTGCCAGAGAAGTTTTCTGTCAAGATGAAGGCAGATATTTAACCTTAGTTGACTACTCCTTGATTTCTCAACAATGGTGAGGTTATTCCGTTTGCAGTGTAAGTAACATATTTGGAGATTGTTCTAGATAAAAAACTTACATGGAACGCTCACTTGGAAAAACTTCTCCATAAGGCTAGACTATCCATGTGGAGATGTGGTTGGATCTGAGGAAAATCTTCGAGATTAGCCCCCAAACAATTCTATTGGATATATGTGATGATTGTTGGACTGATGATCACATATGGAACTTTCTGGTATACGGAGACAGGTTTGTCTGGAAATTACTTACTGGTACTAATTCCGAATAGAGATGACAGGGTCATATGTAATGTCTAGGACAGAAATATAAACAGCCCTAGGATCCTCTGAATCTGTATCTGTAGCGTGGGGAGGGTGAGTTTAGGCCCACAGCACTTAGGCCACATGTGACCCATTGTAAATCCTCCCGAGGAGTTGTCCTCCTAGATGATCGTCGATCCTGTCCTCCTCAGGAAGGTGGACAGGTCACTAGGAGACATCTCCTTTATATCGGCCGGTGTAGGCCAAGACTCACCAAACACACACTCTCTTATTGACGATAACTCCGGGCACTCACATAAAACAAGCCTGACAGTTTCATCTTCTTGTTGACACATTCTGCATAGAGGTGTGTCCACTAGCCCCATAGTATGGAGGTGTTACCTCAGTTGACTGTGGTCAGTCAGAAATCCTACTGTTAAGCGTAGGTTTTTCCTGGTCATCGCCAAATATTTCGGCGCCAGCTTCCCAGGGTCGCCCAAGGTGATCCTAGCAGGACTGCGTCCTTTGATTCCATCATCTCTTTAGGGATTGAGCATGTAACGCTTGGCTAGTTCCGCAATTGTGGAAGTCGTCAGGCCGTAGGTGTCACTGGGTCCTAAAATTTTTAGTCCAGCCGCTTCCCTGGCTAAAGAATCGGCAATGCGATAACCTTTACTCCTGTCGTGCCCTTTAACCCAACCCAGGCTGGTATTTTTCCCATTTCCCATTTATTTCTGAGGCTAACTGATCTGGAGTAAACTCCACATCCTGAGCCTTCTTTGGTTTTCGAGCGGTCTATATATATGCGTATTGCATTTGCAGCATCTGACTATGTGTTCTGTTTTATTTGTATTTTGTAGGGTTTATTAAACACAAATTGGGTTCAATTTTATCATTGGCCAATCATTGCCCAACATGCGCTCTATCGCACAGTGTGTTCACAAATTTTCCGGTCTGCAGGATAACTATGTCATCTGCGTATGCAATTGTGTAGAATCCATTATTGTTGAGGTGATTAATCAGGGTATCCAGGACTATGTTCCAAAGAAGGGGTGATAAGACCCCTCCCTGCGGACATCCCCTCATGACCAGTCCTCTCACTATGATGTCTTCTACATTGAAGCTTATTGCTGTACTAGAGAGCATTTTGAGTATCCATTCTCCCACTACCAGGGGTACATTCCTGGAGTTAAGTTGCTGGGTAATTGTTGGGAAGGTTGTTTTATCAATATCTATAAATATACCCAGGGTGGATTCTTTGTTGTCCAATGATCTTTTGATTCTGCCAACCACTTGGTGAAGGGCCGAATCAGTGGACCTTCCCGGAGTATATGCATGCTGATTTTGATCATGTGGGTTGTGAACTAGCACTTTATCTCTTATATACCTCTCACATAACCTCTCCATTGTTTTTAAAAAGAACGATGTGTGGCTAATAGGTGGGAATGCTTTTGGTGAGGTGTAGTCCATCCTTTCTAGTTTGGGTATAAATACCACTCGTACTTCTCTCCACTTTCTGGGAATATACCTCAGAGCTAAAGTGGCTCTGAATATTCTAACCCGGTGCGGCATAAGGATATCCACTCCCTCTCTGAAGTAGGGCTGGTATTATACCGTCAGGTCCTGGTGACTTGAAAGGGGAAACGCCCGAAATGGCCCACCTTATCTTGTCCTCATCAATTGCTGCACATGCAAAATGCCAGTTGTATTGTGAGTGTGTTGTTGGTATTTCCGCCCAGTTCGTCGTTCCAGGAAAGACAGAACCTGGGAAGTGAGTTTCCATAAGAATCTCAGCGCTCTCTTGGAGGTTGGCGGCTTTGTCACCATTTTCCCTTTCAGGATGTCTATACTTTTATGGTGGTCGTTTGAGAGTGCCTTATGTAGCCTAGAAACTTGTGGGAAGTCTTAGACTGCCTCACAGTAGGCTCTCCTTGCTGCTCTTTATTTTTGTCTCCAGACTTTTTTGAACTCTTTGAGGTTGGCTTGGTATACTCCCCAGTCCTCTTTGAGTTTTGTTCGTTTTGCCTTGTTAAAGGTTATTCTCGCTGTCTTTCTAAGGTGTTCCAGTTCAGGGCATCATCAAGTATTGGTTTTGTCATGTGTTTGGACCATGCTTATCGGACAGGATTCCTTATAGGCAAGGTCTATTTTGTTTTGAATAGATACCGTGCACCTTTCCAGTTCCTCATTATTGACAGGAGTCAGGACCTCTGTTTCCCGCAGAGCACCTTTTAAGAGGCGATTGTAGAGAGCTACATCCGTCCTCTTCGGGTCACGGGATTTTACAGTGGTCCTGAGATCCTGGCTTACCGTATAGGTCAGCCAGCGGTGGTCTGACATAGAAATGTGATCTGACACTTGCCAGTCCTGAATTTTGTTTGATATTTTAGCTGTCGCCAGCGTAATATCTATTAATGTTTGGCTACGGGTGTTGATAAATGTCGGCTCCGTGCCTCTGTTTAAGACTGTTAGATATTTCTTAATTATATATTCATATAGAGACTTACCTTGAGCGTTGATATCCTTGCTGGCCCAGCTCAAGTGGTGAGAGTTTGAGTCGCAACCCAAAATAAGCTCCACTCTCTGGTTGAGACAGTGATCCACTAGTACCTCCATCCCAGGATCCTAGGCAATTCACGCCATTGATTGTTAGACTATAAACAGGCCATTTTGATCTGGATCATCATATGGGAGGGTTTCTCTATCGCCCTCAGATACGAGTATATAGTAATAATATTGTAGATAATTTTATTCATGCTCGTGTTGTTGACATTGTAGTGTCACGCAATAAAAACTCTTGAGAATGCCACAAATATGAGGCGAAACGTCAGGTTTACCATAATATAATATTTTATTTCTTGAATAGATGAGGCTTCTACTTGATACGATGAAATAAAACAATTTAATTTGCTTAAATCATCATCATTATTATTATTTTATTTATTAACCAAGAAACCTGTTAAGATAATACCAAAGATTTATATATAAAGATCATTGAACACTATATTTCATAAAAAAAGTGTGAAGACAAAGGCTTTGTAAGGACTTTGAGATTATTTTCCGTTCTGTTTTTACGAACGTCAAATTAATGTTAGAAGAAATATAATTTATAGAAAGATGACAGAAGCTTTTTAAATAAATCTATGATGAAAAGAAAAACGCTGAGTGACATCAAGCAAAACATGCTTTAGATTTACATATTGAACCGTTTTTGCTTATTATTGTTAACCTCTTTCTTATACGGAAACAAAAATTATGATATTAAGATGTAGTTTCGGTTGAAATTTAATGATAAATTTTCTTATTATATCATTACTTATACTAACCCAAATATTTTCTCTTTGGTCGCCTCTAAAATTAGGTAATCCTGAGGTAAGCTCCCACTGATCTGCTCCGCAATACTGCTATGCATTCCGCAAGTATGAATGGAGGTTTCTTTTTTTACTCCAGAGAATCTTCATTCTCTGGTTGTGCAGATGAAAACGACACCTTTACTCGTCCTCGTCTCTGCTTCTTTAGTGGTGAGCAGACATCGATTTGAATGTTGTGCTGTCCAACCTCTTCTATTCAATGTTCCTTCGACAGCCTCATGTGAAGTATTGTCAAAAACTCTCTCTAAAAACTCACACATTACAGTTTCTTGATTGTCGAAAGATAGCACCTGCGGTAATATATCAGAAACATGCCATTTCATTTTCGCCTTTTTCATGTACTATTTAAGTGAATTTAAGAACTGCATGCTATTATTCAAAACAGAAACCACTGCAGACAGGTGGGAGATTATGAAAAAAGTAATTATTACTCTTCCGAACAGAATTTTCAGGAAAATAATAAAAATTTACAAGATTTTTCGATGATATTAATTTTTAACAAAAGAAAACGTTTTAAGTATTGACCAACAAACGGGAAATTGTTATTAGGTTACTAACCACTGCAACTGTGTTCGTTAATTTTGTATTGGATAATTATATTATCCATACGTTTTCTGTTTTTTTTTGTTCATCAAAAAAAGTTGTCAAATGTATATTTAGTTACCTAAAAAGTTCCATTGACTTAACATTTGAAAATATTGAATTATGTTTCTCGCTTTGTTCACAATTTGGACCATTGTGACGCGAATTGTCGAAAATCAAGTAGGGCCCGTTTTTTTCGGAATAATTGAATTGAGAATGTTAACTCCGATGTGCCAAATATCATCCACCCTTATGTACTGAATTGAAAATGCTACTGCTAACCAAAGCTGTGAAAACAAAAATAAATACTGAAAACATTTCAGGCTGGCAGACTGACAAAAATAAAATACGGGGACCAAGAAAACAAGAAGCAATAAAGATGGATAAGCTGCAATAGTTGGCTTACATAAACAAGGAGAAAACAACAGGATCATACAGGGCTAGTTAAATACAAAGGAAGGAACAAAGCACGAATATTTTTCGAAATTACTTAATAAAAATACAGATAACTTTGTAAAGTGTATCTCAAAGTATATCGTCTTGGTTTTTACCTCATTAAACGATTCATTTTCTTAACGTTTTAAATCCTTACCTGCCCACCCAAGGTTGGGTCTGGCATGCATCGGCCAGTGCTATAAAAATTAAAGAATAATTAGTATCAGTTGTTAAAAATCCTTGTTACTGTGCGTTGTATAATAACAACACAGAATAATATCATTAATGTGTATATTTTATTTAAATCGTTTAACTAGGTAAAACCAAGACTATATACTTTGAAATAAATGTATTGGAATTTCATTTGCAATAAAACAGATGCTTCGAAAAGAAATTGCTAGTGAATACCTATATTATTATCTTTACCTGGAGTCCGCCTCTGGTGCTCTGTCATAAAATACCTAGAAGTCCGGTTTCTTATCACAGTTAGATACGCATGTAACACGTGTTTTCTAATAACAATGAAGGTGAGATAATAAATCGTTTAATGAGATAAAAACCAAGACGATATATAGTTGTGATAAAATTAATTTGCATCGTTTCAGGTTAAAATATCAGTGTACGACAAGGTCTCTGTGAGGATTAAAGAGCCCCCCCCCAAAAAAAGCCATAAATCATTTCGAGTCTTGACCCACCCACAACCGAACAATTAATTCTCATTGGCGCAATGTAACTTCCGATTGGTATATGTAAAATTTACTTCAACTGCTAGTCCACATGGAAGTGCAGGGTAGGCTTAGTCCGTTATTGTTATTTACGAGACATTGTGTTCTGAATAAAAATTATATATCTGTTAGCTATTTCTGTGATTGAGATTTTGGGTGATTAGAATTATTTTATTGATTAAGACTATTTTGTTGGTAATTATCAAAATTATGGCTTTTTGGCGACCATTCGAAGAGGAAGATATTGTTATAGGTATGTATTTTATAAATATGGACAGGAAATATTTCTCCTTCTATACTGAAAAAACGTATTCAAATGCAACAAAATTAGGTTCTAATTGTTGATAAATTGTATTTTAGAGCCTGAAATAGTTCCATCTGCTAGTAATGATGTGAGCTGCAGTAAAGATAGTGAGTTGATTAATTGTTGTATGTACAAAACAAGAAAATTATATTGTTAAAATTTTTTACTCAAGGTTCTGAAAGTGAAGAGGAGGGATTTGAGACAATAGTCAAAAATAAATTTGGTATGTTTTTGTCGCCATCTTCGCAAAAAGTGATACAAAATATGTACAGGCAACTGAAACAAGAAAATAACGGGTCAAAATATGGAGTTGCTGAAAGAATACACAAATTGACAAAAGTTTCAAAAAGATCCATCATTACAATTATCGGTAAAGCAACTATTACTCATCGGAAAAAGAGAGTACATAAATCGCTAGTGGGTGTGGAGACCGCAATAATGGAAAATCTTAGAAGAAAAATATATGAGCTCTACGCCAGTAATATCGTTCCTACATTTAAGATGATTAAAGAAAAATTAAAGGAAATTCCTGGTTTTCCTTACAAAGCAGATAAAACCTTTAAAAAGATCTTGCACTCTTGTGAGTTTCTGTTTAGAAAATTAAATAGCCGTCAAAAAATTATGGAATCCTCGAGAATAATAAAGCTTTGACATTCTTATTTAGAAACAATTACGCATTGTCGACGATTACAAAAAAATATAATATATCTCGATGAAACGTGGTATGATACCATGATGTTATCAAAAAAAGTTGGCATGATGGGACTCCAAAGTGTTCATTAAATGCCCCTTCGAATAGAGGAAAACGAGTTTTTATTGTCCACGCAGGTAATGAACATGGTTTCCTTAACAACGGTTTATTATTATCTGCCAAAAATATTTCAAGCTGTTCAGCGGATTACCATCAAGATATGAATGCTGCGTTATTTGCGAAATGGTTCGAGGAACAGTTAATTCCAAACATCCCGGGAGGTTCTGTAATAGTTCTGGATAATGCTCCTTACCATTCCAGGCAAACTGAAGAAATTCCTAAAGCAAAGGCTAGGAAACAAGTAATTGTAAAAAATGGGTGTCAGCATTCCAACACAGTGGCTAAAAAAAGATTTGCTAAAATTATTACGAGAGCTCAATTTAAAACCCAAATATGTAGTGGATGAATTTGCCAAGCAGCATGGTCATGAAGTGGTTCGTTTACCCCCTTACTATTGTGTGGTTAATCCCATAGAATTAATTTGGTCTAACATCAAACAGGGAATAAGAAAAAAAAATGTTTCGCCAACTCTATCTGAAAGTGTGATTAAACTTATTAGAGATATTTGTTCTGAAGTGATCCCCGATGTGTGGTATAATTGCGTCAAGCATGTAAAAGATGTAGAAGAAACCTATAGACAACGTTTTCCTGTTCATTCATTTGTAATCGAGCTGGATGACACATCGAGTGAGGAAGAAGGCTCACCGGATGATTAATTAACTTTTCTACTATGATGGGTAACTATTATACTTTTTGTAATATTTTCTGACATTTGGCAATCATTTTTCGCAAATTCACATTATGAGTCTGAAACCAGCTCTGCTTCTAGATTTCTTTACTTGCCGACAAATTGTGAAACGACGCAAATTAATTTTACCTACAACTATACTTTGAGATACACTTTACCACTTATGAAAAATCCAGTAATTATTATTTAGTTTTTATATAATTTTTTTTTTAATTTCTTATTCAGTCATTATGTTGTTATTTATGTTTCGAGTGGGTAGTCGAGAAGATATGATTATGTTGGCTATTAATCTTTTTTACTAGCACTCGAACTCGAATTGAGCAATTGGTTTTTGTTTTATTATTTTCTTTGGCTTTATACGAGACAAAAGCACTCTTGAATGGAGGGTAGTTAGAAAGTGAAATAGCTTGTCTTAAATGTACTCTTATAAGGAATTAATATGAACTAATTTTGTCGGAATGATGCTTTTTGGAATAGAAAACAAAAGTGGAGACAAAATTTTTGGCAATCAAGTGGTATTTATTTTGAAAACGTAGCAATAATTATTTCACAAAAATAATCTTATCTGATCCTATTCCTAAACAAGAAAGTCCAAATCAAAAAGCAATATCTGAAATATTAAGTATACATTCATCAGATATAAAATTGAATGTTTTCAACTAAATAAACGGTGGACCAAATGAAGCAGACCTAAAAGAAAAATGGGCTAATTGTTTATTTCAATAACATTGGTGAGCAAATTCGAATTAGTTCGTATACATTTTCAGTGCGTTAGTATGTTGGTAATACATTCCCTACATACAACACGTTTTGTTTATACCATGAATAAAATAAATCCAAGGAATAATAGATAAAGTGAGTTGAAGAGTTGAAGACCAACTGCGTTTCCTACAATTTTTCCCACACTATCCAACAGTGTACCGTAAGCTTCGGTGAAGGAACGTGTGATTCCGCAATTTTCGCCGATTACGAAAGTTTCCAAGAGATTGTTTACTGGAGTCTCAAGTGTTTTAAATTTATATAAAAAATTCCAGGGTATGAAGGGTCGTATTTATCACGCAAATGCAAATGCGAAAGGTAAGAGTTTTAAATGTCATATTTGAATTAACTAGTACCCAATATTTCTGGAACTAGGTCAGATTTGTACATAACTGTTCAAAGTCATTGTTTTGAAATTTTTAAGGAGGTAACATAAATTTAAATAACCTCTTTTGTTTTCGCGAAAACAAATTAAAAACGAGAATTTTAGCTTGCAATGGAAAAAGTATTGTTACGTCGGACCTGTACTGAGGATATGTAGAGGTCCATGAAGAAAAAGAAGAAGATATACAATACATATAGAATCATCTAGAACCGTCATCGAAAAGTCTAGAAATGTCATCAAAAAATGTCTGGACTGTCTGGAACAGGTGGACAATTGACATTAGTTAGTTAGTTTTTGTAGTATTAGAAATTTGAGTTCTGTGTTCAGATAATAGGTTAGGTTAGGTTTGTGGTTAGTGGGTCTATAAGGCCCTCCACTGCGACTCGTAAGAGTCTGTTGTGGCTCATACGTATTCAGATTTCACCAAATAAATTCAGCTTCTTTACAAAGCCGATTCGTTTGTTTGGTAAATGATATTTCAGGTCCGAGGGCGAGAGAGACCCTGCCAAACATCAGATACCTGATTCGAGCCGCGGCGGGGCAGGCACAAATTATATGCTCTTCTGTTTCATCATCTTCCAGACAGAGACAAGTCGGATCTTCCGAGAATCCAAGTCTTAGCATATTATGATTCAGATGACAGTGGCCTGTTAAAAGGCCTATTAGACAACGTAGGTCATGCCTGCTATAGTCTAACATTTATTTGGAGACATTCTTCGAAGGATGTATAAAAGCCTTTCTATCAACCAATCCTGGTATATTATGCCAGAAGTCTAAAGCTCTTCTTGCTGTCCAGGTATTTAGTGTTTGTTTGGCAAAACTTATCGTGATGCCAATTGAAGGTTCTGGTCCGATAAAAACGCGTGCGGCACCCTCCCTTGCAAAAGAGTCCGCCTTCTCATTGCCATCCATGCCAGAATGGGCAGGGATCCAGACCAGCGATACTCTATTGAGTTCTCCTATTGAGGAGAGTCTTTTTTGGCAGTCTAAAACCAGTTTCGACGTTTCACGGTAAGACTAAGTGCTTTCAAAGCCGCTTGGCTGTCCGTTAAAATTTTTATTGATTTATGTGTGAGATTGGTTTGCTCCAATCTCTCCACACTTGAAGCAATGGCGTAAATTTCCGCATGAAATACGGTTGCATAGGATCCTAGAGGGGTTGAAATTTCTGTCCTAGGTCTGCGCCCGTATACACCTGCACCAGAGCCTGAGGGTGTTTTTGATCCATCTGTGTACCAGCAGCTGTCTGCTCTCAATAAATCATCCTTACGGAGGAAACATTCGTCTTTATTTGGAATTAGGACGGTATAATGCAGGCCGTAGTTTACTGTTGGAGGCTTTGTGTCAGAGGTCATTCCCAGAATACTGTGACTTTCAGTGTTCACTAGTATTCTGCTTTGCTCTGTATAAGCCTGTTTTGTGCATTTAGAAATATGCGCAATTCCATATGTTGTCCATCCAGCCTCCCCTTCCAGAAATATATGGAGAGTCTAGAAGGATTTCCTTGGCTGCTGACGGTGTGGTACTGATGGCATCAGTTATTGCCAGACAAGTCTGTGTCTGTATTCCAGAGACCTTTGCTTGGACCGTTCGCTGTAAAGCTTTTGACCTCCAAGCAATAGCTCCATATGTGATCATCGGTCTAACAACCATCACATATATCCAATGGATTTGTTTGGGTCCCAAGCCCCAAGATTTTCCACAGATCCTGCGACATGTCCACAAGGAAAGTCTGGCCTTATGGATAACTTTTTCCAAGTGAGCGTTCCATGTAAGTTTTGTTTCTCCAAATATTTTACTTCCGCTGCAAATGGAATAACCTCACCATTGTATGAAAGTGGTGGAAGATCCTCCAATTTCCTTTTCCTAGTGAAGGGGACTATTACAGTTTCACCAGGGTTAACATACCACTGTTCCCTCTGGCACCAACTGTGGACATCGTCCAACGTCTTTTGGAGGATATCATATGCTACCCTTCCTGACTTGGTCCTTGCCAGGATGACAAGGTCGTCTGCATACGCGTGCAGTTCTACCCCTCCTCTTTCGAGAGCGCTAAGCAAGTCATCCATCAAGAGTGACCACAGTAGGGGAGATAGAACTCCGCCTTGTGGGCAGCCCCTGGAAACCTTAAAGCTAATGGCCTCATCCTGAAGAGAAGTAGTGGATGTTCTAGTGAGCATGGCATATATCCAGCCGGTAATGGTTGGCTTAATGCACTTTTCAGCCAAAGCTGAACCAATGGAGGTCGGTTGTGCATTGTCGAATACTACTTCGATGTCAAGAAATATGGCCACCGCAATCTCCTTGTTGTTAAGGGATTATGTGATTTTCTCAACAAGGTTGTGTAACGCTAAATCTGTTGATTTGCCAGTTTGATAAGCGTATTGGTGGGTGCTCAGGGGGAAGTTATGTAAAGCTACCCGCCTGATGTAGCAATCCAGTACTCTTTCAAATACTCTAAGCAGGAAAGGGTCGAAAAGATTTTATTGCCCATTCAATTGCCGGTGTTGTGAGTTCTGATAATAAGACGTTATTTTTATTTAATTGTGAAAGTTGAAGTTGTAGAAATAAAGAAAGTTTAAGAAAAATAAAAGTAGTAACATTGGTGAGATGTATGTCTTCTTTTTTTTTGTTCATGGACCTCTACATATCCTCAGTACAGGTCCGACGTAACAGTATTATTGGATTTTAATATCAATAGATCATAACAACAACCACCCCTACAACTAGTCAATTTAAATAATACTAAATTTTAAATGGAGGGGCTTTATATGCGCAATTGTACCCCTTAGGACCATGATTCTGGAACGGAAAATCAATGAAATACTAAATAAGTCAAGCGAAATGGAAAGAAGCTTTAGTTTGAATCCAAATCCGAAGGGGTAGAAAGTCTAACCGAAATGTTTTAAGAAAATCTCTGAATATATTAAATAAGTTACAGCGTATCAACGGAAGCGTTTGTAGTGCCCCTCGTATAATTTAATTAATTAACAACAACTATTAATTAATTTATAAACAACTAACCTTAAACCATTACATGGCGATCCTGCCAACTGGAACCAAATAGTTGGATGGGCCCTTAGGGGCAAAAGAAGCAAATTATTATTATGTTATGGATTTTTATACGATTTTTATTTTAATGGAGCAATATGGAAAATTAGTATAATGGGAAATATGGTAGATATATTGTACATTTTTAATGGAATTATATGAATGGAATTTATGGAATTTTTATTATGGATTTATCATCATTATAATGGAAAAAAAGATAATTTATGGAGATTCTGGAAGATAAAGAATTGGTTATTATTTTAATAAGAATGGAAATATGTTCCTAGAATAAAAAATGAATAGTCATATTTAATTTTTGGTACGTTCATTATTTGTAGTAATTTGTATTCACGATTTTATTTTTATTCTTTTTTATTATTGATACAATGTCTAAAATTATAACTATATGTTCAGTAAGCATTTCTAATTTTCTTATCACAGCTTAACGATTTTTTCATTAATTTTAGTTTAACTAACGAATTTGTTTAAATTTTTAATTTTTTACTCACGCTATTTTTGTTTTATATATATTATTTTGAGTAAGTTATATTTTTTGTTATGTGCGAGTTACTCAATTATTTATGGATCTAATAAATTTTCTCTTGAACAACATGTTTGATTAATTCCTCTTCTTTAGTTTTTTTAGTTTTCAATAGAATTTAAATGAGAATAAAGTCCTTATAGTAAAATGTCAGTCTTCGAATTTTTAATGTGAAATGAAGAAACGTAACTTTTACACTTTAGGAATTCCACATCATTAGGAATGATCGTGGGAATAGGGGTAAAATGTTAATGAAGGAAAAATATTGTAAACTGATAATGACAACCTTGACCTGAGGGACAAGGGCTGTATCGTCTAGTTAGGTCGGCAGTTTAAACAATAATTATATATAATAAATGAATAAAAGTGCACAGAGATGCAAAAATATGAAAAATAAGGTATTTTTAGTAATACAGGTAGAGTATAATTGGGACTGACTTGGAAATTAAAGGCAAAAAAGGAGTCATAATTTTAAATCATATTTTTGTGAAGGAATTATGAAAGACAGTTGGAAAAAATGCACAAAATTTCTTTTTGTAATTTTGAACGAAATTAAATAACAACAAAATAAATAAGACATTGGTGGTTACGGAAAACAGATTGCAATTATTTAATAAACAATGTATAATAGTGAGATTATGAAACATTTTGAATATTTTTTTATTCTATCTTTTTTGTATGTACATTTTATTTTCAGAAACGATATTTATATATGTGTGTATAGTATATATACATCATTTAATTTTTAGGATACTTTTTTATTTTTTTATTCCTATATTACATGTTTAGTTAGTTTATGGTTTATATTTATGTACGTTTTTTAGGAGTGTTAATTTTTTAGGTAATATTTATATATTTTTTAATTTTTTTGAATGTATGATTTTATTTTTAAGGAGGGGGATGCTAACGGCTAGCCCTCATAATTAAAATAAGTACCTAAGTGGGGGCGCCACAGGTACAAATCATATTAATTTTATTAATATTATTATTTTTATTATTACTATTATTATTAAAATAGGTCGTAACTATCCATCAAAAGCAAAACTATTACGCGTTTGAAAACACCCTTAGATAAATGGTTTAAAGGCTGGCCAACCCTAAAACCATTCTCCCTGAGGGGGGATGTAGTGACCCTCGTATAATTTAATTAAATATGTCATTCACAAAATAGCGTCAGCAATAATACTTTTATAATATTGGATAGATATATTTATCAACAATTATATAAAAGTATTAGTAGGCAGAAAATATAAATAGTTTTGCAATTGAAGACATAGTTCATTTTACAATAAGAAAATATATTAATAAGGTGAACTCCAACGAGGTCGTTGGTATTGACTAGAATTCATTGTTCATTGTATCTCACACATATAATTATTTAATTAAAGTATAAACTACAAGTGACAATTGATAAGTGTTTTTATAAACAACAACCCCTAAACCATTACACGTTCTTTCATTCTCCAAATTCAATTCAATTGATTAGGTACTTCCTCCCATATAAATATTAGAAGACATAATTACAATAAAAATATGACTACAAGAGAATACGTTTTATAAAATTCATACTCTATTTCCTGAAATCTGGTAGTGAATTATATTTATAAAAGTTAAAATTACACTGATGCTCTGAAAATAACAACTGTTTTAACAACTTTTTTGTTTTTATAGAATATAATGAATTTGGTTTGTTTTTAATATATGTGTGACAGCTTTCAAAGCATATTTTTGCACCCACTGGGAAATATCATTTTCATCCCATACTCTTCAATATAAGTGATAATCCATGTTTTCAAAAATTATACAACAATTTAATAATATTTACTTAATTACACTTAACTGTAAATAATTGTCATATTAGTAAAGCGTGATATATAGACGTAAAAAAATAATAGTAGTTCAATACTATTAAACGCTTTACAAAATTAGAAAAATTAATTTCCAAAGAGCAGACCGTCCACCAAGAAGCAACAACTAGTTATCGGGCTTTATGCTCCGACAGACATTGAATTACACTTCTAAAGTAAACGGGGTTGGTATATCTGTTAAGAATTCAATGTCTGTCGGGGCATAGATCCCGAGAAGTAGTTGTTGCTTCTTAGTTATTAATTTTTCCAATTTTGTAAAGCGTTTAATAAAATTGAACTACTTTTATTTTTTGACGTCAATTTCATAATAGTAATATATGTTCATACACCCATTTCATAATACGCACTGAATTTACTAAATTACAATTTTTACTGTTTGAAGTATATGTGTGTGTTTTGTAAACATCACAGTAGACTCCGTTTCACATAAGAAGAAGCCACTTGAAGTTTGCCAACTGACTTGCGCAGAAACCAAAATCGGCCTTGTTTATCTATGTCGCCTCGTAACGACCGTTTCATGCCATTGGCGTTACAAACGATTTTCATGCCGACAGCCATTTTATTATTGATATTTTTGATTTTTTAATATTTTAAGACGTTTAGCTAGTTTATCCGTGAGTGTTGTTTTATTTGATCTAAAACCATGCCTCCTAAATAGCTTGTTGGTGTTACGCTACTGATTTGAAGTCTAATGTCAATTTTACAATATGGCGCTGGTTTTGACAACAAGTTCGCGCATACGACTGCAACTTCAAGTGGGTTCTTATTACGTGAAACAGAGTCTAATTAGGTATCTAATATTAATCTAGTATTGGTTCGCAAACATATAACTTTTGAATTTTCATATTCATTTCACAATAATTGCATTTATTTTGTTGAAATTCACAACAATACTAGTCTGATCTCTGAATATCCTGAATACGTCTCCCACTAACTTATACCGAATGCTAATATTTGGCAGCCTTCGCACATCTGTCGTCTGTGGTTATGGATGCTACATCTCTAGTTTATTTTAATCTAATGAGTGATTTCAACCGTTCTTATTTATTACTTCGAATGGCAACAACATTTGACCGTTAAGTACACTTTTTTATGCATAAACTGAAGGTGCTGTCACCGGTACCTAGGCAAAAGCAAGTATCCCTGTGAGCATAATGATCGTTGTTTTTCATAACATATTCACTACAATTTGAAAAATAGCTTGAATAACTCATACAATTTGTTACTTCGTAGCAGATTGCGTTGAAAACACCCAATATAAAGCGAAAAAGGTATATAAGTTTACAAAAAGTCGTCTGAAGAAATAAAACTTAAAATGTCGAGCATCAATCATCTGTTTTACGACTACGCATAATACGAAGAAATATAAATTTGATAAATAATAGCATAATTCCTACGTGACACGAATCCATTAAAATTATTGCAAAATCAATTTGATTAACCCAAAGTAAACCGTCACTAATAAATTCGCGGATGTAGATTGATATAACACAGTTGCTTAGCAACTAGATACACTGAATTAAAATGTTCATAAATCATTCACACCCACTAGTTATACGACTTTTTTGGACATATTTGATGATAACTTTTATGGCCTGGTTTTATTGATTACTAACTCACGAAAAGCAAATGAACATAATTTTAAATACAATTCTATTTAAGTTGAGGGATACGTGGCGGTAAGACAAAAACTAAATTCAAATTTTGAACTTCGTTATAATTTTGGACGCATCATTGTTGCAATTTTCTATTATACAATTTGTAAAAGCCAAACGGAATAAATTTATTATTTCGGTTACTGTACATATTTATAAAAAATCCCGAAACACGTCAAATTTGAATTATAAATTGACATTCTTTAACGTGAAAATGCTGTACCTTCAACCCCCAGGTACAACCCCCAATTTTTTAAATGGGAAATATAGGCTTATGATATATATGTTTTTGAAAAGTCTCTTCATTCTGTATTTAAAAATGTTATCGTTTTCAAGTTTATTGCAGCATATAAGATGGAATAAAATAAAATCATCTGGTTACCGAAATAGGCTAACTTATTTTTGTGAGCGAATGATGGACACGTTGGATAACAATATCATCCATTTAGAAGACGTTATGTTTTCTGATGAGTGCACTTTTTCACTAAACGCTCATGCTAATCGGCAAAATTGCCGCTACTGGTCAACGGAAAATCCTCACTGGATGAGAGAAGAACACACGCAATATACTCAAAAGGTTAATGTTTGGACAGGGACTGTTGGATATCATTGGTCCCTTTTTCATTGAGGGAATTTGAATAGCGATCATTATTTGGCACTACTTCAAAATTATGTGATTCCAAGTTTGGTAAATTTATATCCTGATCCAGGAAACCCTCAAGTTCCAGTTGATACGATATGGTTTCAGCAGGATGTAGCACCACCACATTACCAACGCAATATGTCCGGCAGTACCTCGATGCAATATTTCCCAACCGGTGGATAGGGAGGCAAGGATCGATAGAATGGCCAACGCGATCACCTGGTCTTACATCATTAAACGATAACATTTTTAAATAGAGAATGAAGAGACCTTTCAAACGATATATTATCACAAGCCTATACTTCCCATTTAAAAAATTGGGGGTTGTACCTGTCACTCGATATTTTCGCATTTTCACCTTGAAGAATGTCAATTTATAATTTCAATTTGACGTGTATCGGGATTTTTAATAAATATGTACAGTAACCGAAATAATGAATTTATTCCGTTTGGCTTTTACATACTGTATATCCATCCGATGTGTTAAATCTGAGAGCTTCGTTTGCCATAAGATCAGATTCCTTATCACTAGATACGCCAATTTCCTTGTTCATGTTTTGTATCACCTTCTGATGAAGTTAGAAACAACATTCCAGTTATTTTATTCAGTTCTATCCAAGACAGTAAAAGTCTGCTCCAAACAGTTCCATGAGGAAGTCCTCTATTGAGGTGATGACACTCCTCTTTGTGGACTTCTTCCACCCGTCCTTGCATTGATGGTGGCTTGCCCCAGAATGGATATTATTATCCTATCCTCTAGTCTAGAGTTCCAAATTTATTATTTTGTACATAAATATTTTTCAGCCTCTGGCGGAAATTAAAAAAAATTATGTTACGCATCATACTTTAATGCTAAATCCCTTTTACGAGTAGGTATTTTGTTTAGCTTACATATTTGTAAAAGGACTGAACATGGAGATAAAAAAGCTTACTTTTGAGAATTTGATATCTGCTTCAGGGTATATTCTCCATTTCACGTTTTTTTTTTAATTTATGGGAAGAGTGTATGTGACAGAGGATCGGTCGTAACCTTTTTTTTAATAAAACTTTTTGCAATGGTTAGCAGTAAGCGAACATATAATAGTAGCAACTGTTGACTTTTCTATGTAGATTTTCTGAATTAAATACGTTGTAATTTGGTAATATAGGTAATATAGGTAATAATAGGTAAGTTATTTTTCAAATGAGGATAATAAAAACTTTTTTCACTTGAATTTATTTTCAACTGTCACTAGCTCCAAACATTTTGTGTGTAACAGTTTGCGTCGTAAATACAGTTGAATATTCATACACTGTTCGTCCTGTTCATTTTCCATGGTCATCTATCATAATGTTGCGAGGTCACCAACTCAAAGCCGGCCCTGCCTCTCGAGTATCTATCTCGACTATCTATCTTATCAATGAAAAATGATATTGCCACTGAAGTCGAAAATAAAATTTTGCCTCTAAAATCAGATATTAAGAAAATGGAGAATAAGATAACAATAATGGATGAGAAAATCCAGGAGTTAGAGAAGGCAGTAAGGAGAAGGCAGTGAACTTAACCATCGCGCTTCGGGGAGATGCCTTAGATGTGCTTCAGACGATACCCCTTGAAGAAACGGATGACTTCGAGCAGCTGAAGAAGAGGTTGGACATGCGATATGGTCACGAACATCTAGAACACTTGAACCAATCCCAGCTGAAGAACCGAAGGCAGAAACGTGACGACACTCTTCAAGAGTATGAAGTGGATATCGCCCGGCTAGTTCGATTTGCTTATCCATCAGCTCCAGAAAACATGATGGAATGTCTGGGCATCCAGGCCTTTATTGATGGCTTACGTGACCCTGATATGCAGAGGACGCTTCGTTTAACCAATGGGGAATCATGGAGGAAGGTACACCGGTTATGATGGAGCCATGGAACCACGACGAAGAGGTTGGTAGAGGAGTACTAATTGGAAAGGGATTGGTTACGTCAGCGAAGGAAATCCCAGTACGAGTCATAAACGTGAACGATTATCCAATTACCATCAATAAGGAAACCAGAATTGGATCCTGCGTACCAGTGACGTCTATCGTTCTTCAAACAACGACAACTGACAATTCTAATGACAGATTCGAACAGATGTCGCCAATAGCTGGCCAATCCTTCAATCGAGCTGAGAAAAGGAAAATGAGAGAATTTCTCTTGCAGTATCGAGACCTATTCGTACCAAAAGGTATCTGGTATCTGGTAGGATATCAGCTGTCAAACACAAAATCGATACTGGTGATGCCAATCCTATTAGATAATCAGCTCGAAGACTACAACGAGCGAAGAGAGAGGAATCTGAAAGAATAATTCAAGAGATGGAGGAAGAGAAAGTAATAGAACTAGCCCATGGGTATCTCCAGTAGCGCTCGTCTATAAAAAGGATGGATCTACCAGATTCTGCGTGGACTATTGTCAGCTAAAAACGTGACGAAGAAAGACAGCTATCCTCTGCCTCGAATTGACGATACGCTAGACACTTTGGCTGGCAGCAAACCGTTTATCACCTTGGACCTGAAGTCTGGTTATTGGCAAGTACAAATGGACCCAGAAGACAAAGAGAAAACTGCTTTTACCACCGGATCCGGTGGCAGTTCAACGTCATGCCATTCGGGCCCTGTAATGCGCCCGCGACATTTGAAAGACTCATGGAAAATGTCTTGAGAGGTTTATCTTGGAAAAGATGCCTGGTCTATTTGGACGACATCGTAGTATTGGGGAAGACATTTGAGGAACACCTGAAGAATTTGGAAGACGTATTCAAACGACTTCAAGCAGCCCAGCTCATGTTGAACCCGAAGAAATGTCAGTTATTCCAAAACCGAATCAATTATCTGGGTAATATTGTGAGCAATGATGGATTAAACGACTTCAAGAGTACGAATTCAACATCGAACATCGGGCTGGTATGAGCCACCGAAATGCCTCTGTCTAGACGACCGTGCCCAGCAGACTGTTCCCACTGCAACAAGGCAGAATCTGAGAAAACTGCAGTTTCAAGAACTACAGTTGTCAACAAAGAATGGTCACCCACCAGGATCAGAGAAGATCAGGAGAATGATCCTCACCTGAAGATGATCCGGACATGGAAGGAAGAAAATCGGTGACCTACCTGGTATCAAGATTTTCACCGACACTCAAAAAATATTGGTCCCCGTGGGACTCCCTTGTCCTGGAAGAAGACATGTTGAAACGAATCCTTGAAAACGATTATGGTTCCGAAAATAGGAGACAGTTAGTTATCCCGCGAACAAGAGTAGCCGAGGTATTGAGGAAATTACAGGACAGTCCATCAGGAGGTCATCTGGAAGTGAATAAAACCCCCGCGAGTCCGTGAAATGTTTTATTGGACGAACAGCTCCGACGATGTGAAGGACTGGTTTAAGAAGTGTACGACTTGTGCTACGAGTAATGGAACACATCGCAAGACAAAGGCACCCATGAAACTGTATAATGTTGGAAGCCCATTCGAAAGGATTGCTTTAGACATCGCTGGACCATTCCCGACGACTGAAAATGGTGGTAATTACATCCTAGTTGTGATGGATTATTGCACAAAGTGGGTAGAAGCTTATGCGGTCCCAAATCAAAAAGCAACAAAGGTCTCGGATGTATTGGTGAAGGAATTCATCTGCCGATATGGAGTACCCTTGGAAGTTCACAGCGATCAGCCATGTATTCCAGGAAATTTGTGACAAGCTGGGAATGAAGAAGACCAGGACGACAGCGTTGCATCCTCAGTCAGATGAAATGGTCGAAAGAATGAACAGGACCATTGGAAAATACCTGTCCAAAGTAGTTTCCAGCCACCAGAGAGATTGGGACCAGTATCTTTCCCTATTTGCATTGGCTCATCGATCTGCCATCAATGTGTCCACAGGCCAAACACCTGCAAAAATCCTCTTTGGATGCGAAATGAGGCTTACTTGTGACCTGGAATTTGGTTGTCGACCTGGAGAAGATCTAGCTGGAGAAGATTACGTGATCAGGCTGAGAAAAAGGATGGATGATGTGCACGAATTGGTCTGAACGAATCGTCAAGCTGCGGTGACAGAATGAAAAAACGGTACAACACGCAGGCGACAGAAGGCAGTTTCAAAGAAGGGACAAAGTATGGAAACACAACCCGAATAGGAGAAAAGGCTTTTCTCCAAAATTACAAAAATCTTGGGAGGGTCCGTACTTAATCAAGAAGAGGATCAATGACGTCATCTATTGCATAAGCAAGATCCCCAATGGAAAACCGAAAGTAGTCCACCAAAACCGACTAGCGCCAGAGACCATGACAAAGAGGAAGGAGTGAACCACATCTGGGAACATCCTGAACCTGCCTCCTAAGAATTTATGGGGGCATATGGAGGTACCGTAAAGCTAGATTTGGAGTCACTACAGAGAAACGACAAGATTTGTTCATACTCCTGGGAGATTAACCACTGGCACACAAAATACCAGCTAGTATCAAAAACGCACGAGACTTGGCAACCGTCTTTCGAAATAAGGTTGGGCAACTAGAAAAACTTACAGAACAAACGTACAGAACGAATTTCAAGATCGATCCACCCACCGGAATTTGTGGGAAGCGCTACGTAGCTTTCGAGTCCATGTGCTGGAATCCAACGTGAAGAAACTAGCTATGCCTAAGATAGAGAGCAACCAATTGGATTGGCGAGTGATCAGGAATATGCTGGAAGTAATCTTCAAAAATACTGGTGTCCACATATTAATCTGAAACTATACCCCCCGTTATCAGTGTCCAATGAAGACAGTGTCCTGTTATTTCCATACGACTGGAAAGTGTAGGAATGGGTCCAGATGCCGATTTAAACATCCAGTCCCGGCTACACAGGAGTTCCAGGAGGAACTTCCCATTAAGGAGGGGGCAATGTTGCGAGGACACCAACTCAAAGCCGGCCCTATCAATTTTGACGAATGCGCTTCCTTCTACAGAAGTTCTTGGTAATCGGATAGTGAATGAAATAGTGAAGATAAATAGGTATTGTAATATTAAAGTGGTAAAAATAAATTAGAACTATTATACCGAGTGTAAATAAATTAGGTTTAATAAATAAATCAATAGATAGTAATCAGCCATAGTATGTATAACTTTATCCCACAAGTAAAAACTATTTGAATAAATAACTAAAACATCACAATAATTTAGATAATAGATACTTGGTTAATCAATGGAAACGTATGCATAGTTCGTCATACAGGCTTCAGATAAATGGATCATAATTTTGTAAAAATGTCGAAATTGATTAAATAAAATTTTGAGAGACAACAAAATCATGAATAAAAATACCCAATTCTCCACCCACACATACGAGCCAGTTATGACCACAATTAGAAAATCTTAGTTATTGGGCACATTCTATGGAATAAATGTACAGAATGCTATCATTTAACACAAAAAGAGCTGTATATTCCATAAAAAGTTTTAAAGTATTTCTTCAAATACCAGAAAATATTTGTGGCTTCTAGAATTATTTTTAAGGGTTAATCTAGCTTAGGTCTACGTGCCAAACATTCCAAGTTGTCAACATGCATGAAAAAGTCCCGAGAATTAACTCTCCCAGTGCGTACAAGACAGTTAAAGAAATTCACTGCTCTGATTCACAGTTCAGCAATGTTGAAAACTTTTATTTAAATACTTTCGGAGTTCTCCTACGTATAAAGTCTTCTTATCTTGCACGAGCTGGGTGGTCTGCATTAAAATTGAATTAACTTTCAGAGCAAACTACCTACATAATCTTGCAAATGCTGCTGTTTTAGTCCAGTCAGAATTTAATAGGAAGAAATGAAATTATGGCATGTTTGTTGTAGATTTATGCTTGTGCTGATAATAAGAAATCGTGTACTATTGAAAGAGACAACTTCCTGGAATTCATGAGGTAATTCACTGTATAACTTCATTCCCATAAATAAATAAAAACTATTTCCCAATTTTGAAGTTTTACAGTGGTGTATTCGAAGGGTGTTTGAATGTCTTGTAAAGTAATAATTTCCATACGATTTAGTTTCAAAGTTAGTGATATTTTCTTTTACAAATAGAAGAGTAAATAAATATAAACACTATAGAATCACATAATTTTGTGTTTTATGAATGTGGGCTTACAAGTTTTCCTAAATTGTAGCCCAAATATTTTCCAAACAATTTTTTTTAAGTTACAAAAATTATGCTGCTGTTAATAGAATTTCCCCAGAGATTATTATTATTCTAAAAATAGCATGGAAATATTTATTAAGCTTCGTGTTAACGGCATTAATCTGATCAGTCCATCTCAAACTGTCATCTATATATAAACCTAGACATTTTGTTGATGGAACTGATGTACCTAATAAGTGAATCGTCGAATTTGAATCATAATGGAAATATATTTTTGAGGACATGCTGGAAATTAAAATATACAAATTGAGTCTTATCAACGTTTACTATAAAAGCATTTGTTCTCGACCAATCTACAAATGGTACAAACACAACTTCTAATGATGACAGGATGCCGAGATCGCTAGTGCAGTGTCATCTGCATAGATCTAGGCTCGCAGTAGCGTGTCAAGCCAAGTTGAAGCTAACATAATGGCGAGCAGTACCGTGTGTTATACTATAGGAACCATGTGGAGCCACTTTTGACCCCCTCATAACTCAAAAACTATTTCACATAAACATGTCAAATTTGGCTCATATATTGAGACTTGCGAGATACATGTGTGCTCCAAATTTCATAAACACAGTTATTTAGATATTAACGTCCAAAAATCGTCATTTTTATCACTGAATGATTTATATACCAAAACTCTAACCCAGTTCCAGATGACCTAGAAAGTTCGAATTTGACAACCAGATAGGTAGTTGGGTGAATATAGAGGAATAAATCAGAAACTAGTAAATTTTCATCATTTTATTATAATTATTCAATTAATTGATTCTATTTATTTACTTACTTATAATGCTTGTATAATGTTTTATGTGAATTTTGAGGTCTTCACGTAAATATATAACTAGTGGAATACCACCCTTAATTTTTTTTAATCCAAACATATCAGTTTTAGTACTTATAACTAATAAGAGTATAGTCGACTTTCTTATTTATTACGTTATTAACTCGGGTTTATGAATAATCATTATTTCAATATTTAGCACACATCAATAGTGTAAAATCATTACTTATAAATAATAGGAATTTCGGACCACAGCAGTGCGGCGGCGGTGGAGCAGTGGGGTGAGGAGCGGTGCGATAAAACCATGACGCGCATGTGACCATTGAACTTGGCTCCCATTTAGAGCTCACTTCTCATTTATGTTTTTGATGGGATAATCAAAATAAGAGATTAAATGTGATCTGGAACATCATTAATAAAAAGAATGTATATTAGCGGTCCCAAAACAGATCCCTCAGGGACTCCTTTATCAAGATCCTGCAACTAGAAATTTTCTATTGTTCAAATAATACATTCCAAGAAAATTCCTCTGAAACCTAGGTTGTCAAATTTATTTTTAATAAAATTATAACCAAGACAATCAAAAGCACGTGACAAATCAAAAAAAAGTCCTGCCACGTGCTTTCTGTTATCCAAATCGGTATACATATATTGAAATGGCATCAAATCATCAAAATAAGAATAATAACAAAAATAGGGAAATTGGGAAATACCCGTCAATGATGATGAGACTTGAATCAACTGTGTTTATTCTTAAAAAGCTTACAGTAAAACCGAATGAAAGAATTAAATCTTCATTAAATATCATTATTCATAGGAATTCATAAATGAGAAGGAAAGGCTTACCTTAATTTTGATAAAAATCTAATAATTCTTTATACAATTATTTGAAATAACAAACAAATTGATTTCATAATTCTTCATTGAAATTATCTTAAATAGGAAAAGTATTGTTTAATCCCATAGATGTATAACCTACACCTGAAATCAAATTATTAGAAAACATAATAATTTATCATGAAAATTTGAAAATATAGTTTGACAGAATTATAACCTAAATTGTGGCTGTCACTGTCAAGATGACATCAACATCAATGAATATTTGTCATGCTTTGAAAAGACAGAACGATTAGCCAGATCAAAGAATGTTAATATCAGAAATTGTTGTTTGAAAATTAATAATGCTATGTTGTGATTGGAAGATTATTATAGAGTTTAATAAAAAGGTTCATAATAATAAAAATTAGACTGAGTTTATTTAAGACAAGTAATAATATATATTCATTGGGCATTTTTTAAAAGATTACATGAATGCAAATTAAATTATTGATTGTAGAAAATTTTGTATCACATGTTAAAGATTAACTCATATTATCAGGGATTTTTTTTAAAAGGACAATTTAAAGGTTTAAATTTGTGAATTTATCAATGGTATAAAGGGTAAGAAGAAATAAATTAGTGAAAAGACAGATATTAAGGACTATAAGAGACATTAAATAAGAAAATTTGAGAATTTTAACAAGTAAGAAGAAAAAAATTAAATGATAAGAAAAAAAATCACTTAGCAACGGGGATTATTGAGTATAAAAAAGGTAGTTCGGGAAGCCGAATTATAAAACAACAGGCAGAAAAAGTTTTTGAGAATTGAAAAAACTGTAAAAAAACTGAGGTTACTGCATTAAAAAGTCAAGAAATAAAGTGGAAGTCAAAATTTAAAAAAGTGTAAAAGGCACATACCTGTAAGACGACGTGGAGTTGGTCCTGTGCTCCAGGAGAATTTGAATTCTCAATATTCCAGTCTACATTGCAATCCTGTGAATTGAAAAATCTTAATCGAGTCAGTACACCGAGTGTAGTGGAAGGTTAGTGATATTTATTGGTACCAATAAAAGTAACATATATAAATCAGAATTTAATCAGATGTACATCTATAAAAAAAAAATAAGCTTTATTTTGATAGAATTCTAAATTATAACTTACCTCGAAATCGAAAGAACCATTTTATTTTAGGTTAAGTTTGTTTCTGGGATCTCATTGTTTTTTCTTTGTTACGTTATTAGTTAAAGTGGAATTGATATTCATGTAATTTTTCATATAAATGCACTCATGGTATTATTATTAAATTGTTTAATTGAGATCCATTGCATTTCATTTTATCTAAATAGTAAAACTTCCATTTTGTTCAGACAGACCATTAAATCACTTCAAACTAAATTGATTGCAACTCACAACACAGATCATAGATATTAAAATTTTAAAACACGTGGTCAGGTTAAAGATAGTAGGGAATGCTTTCTATGGGCGTAACAAAGATTCTTTTCTGGTAAAATTTAATATAAAAAAAACTAATTCATTAAAACTAATAAAATTGTTGGACCCATAACAAATATAGTTGTTTCAAATTCTTAACATCTATATAAAACAAAATAATTCGTCAGCGCCGGGACCCAAAAGAGAGTCAGAGTTTTATGTTTCCGAGTTATAGGTGAGCTAGCTTAAAAAAGGGTAAGTTAAAACAATAAAATAAAGAAAATAAAAAAATAAATATTAATATACAAATAATATTAAAAAAAAAGAAACATAATAATATATACTTAAAAAAATGACATATGCAGCAGTCAATGTTGACCTCTCTGACCTGAACCCATGTTGATGCGGGAATAGAATATTGAAATTATCAAGAAAACATAATATTTTGTTTTCCCCGAAATTTTTGAAAAAAGCACTCGGCAACGCTACTGATCTATAATTTGAAATCAATTTTGGATAATTTTTTTATGGATGGGAATAACTCTTGCACTCTTAAGTGAGTCAGGAAATTTACCATTAGCCACAAATAAATTGATTAAGTACCTCAAAGGAGTAGAGAGGGTGTGCTTTCCGGATTTTAAAAATGTTGTGGATATATTGACTAAACCTGTACTTGACTTGTTTTTGAGATTTTCAATTGCGTCCTCAACGTCTTGATACGTGACTGGCCTAAAGAAACAAGTTTTATTTAAAATGTATATTTATCATATTTCACTATGTTTATGATAAGTTTACGTTGTACAATAGACTGTGTCAGAATAAATAAATGTATCCAGAAAGTCTCTTATTCGACCCACAAATAGAATTCTCCAAGAATTCAGCTCGATATCACAACAATTGAGCTGACTCATGGGGAGTCACCCCTTTCCCATTTGAAATACATTGAAACAAATTTTATTTTTATTATAAATATTTATAAGTAAGATTTTTTTTTGAATGATCGTTTGAATGTTCTTGCAGGAAATTAAATTCTCGACAAAAATTGCTCTCCAAGTTTTTTCCTAAACTTGAGGAAAGAAATAAAAATGCCAATCATAGCAAAATATTGTTTTTTTATTGATTTATAAGTAAATCTATTCGAGAAAACTATTTTATTGACTGTGATATTCAATTATTGATATCTGTCTATAAATCGAATATTAGTAAATGGTTATTAAAATAAATGTAGACATAGGAAAATAAAGATTTTCACAAAATAAAATATTTCGCTAACATAAAATCGTGTTTCGAAATCGAGGAATATTAATATGATTTTAAAAATAAAAAAATTTCCCGTTAAAAAAATAAATTGTTCTGGACATTTCATAATTTCCAGCCTTATTAATAATAAACACGATAACAGTATACTAACTAATGGTTACTGAGAGCGTACTTATAGCATGCTAAGCAAATTATATTAATAATTGAATACTTAGAAACATGTAACAAACAATTTGTTTTTATAAGATAAACGTGACAACAACGTAAAATACTCTCTTCTTCTCTTTGTAAATTTTTTTAGTGTTCTGTTGATTCTAACCCTTACTTTTTGACGGAGAAGATTTTTGTTCCCGTAAATACCCCTGAATAACTGCGGGACGTACTTAGCGCTCTGCAAAAAAGGCTAAACATTTTCATATTCACTGGGTCAATATAATAGTACCTATATTACGCAACAAGAGTTGTAGGTAATCCATTAAAATTTCAAATTTCAAATACTTTTTCTACGCCCATCTATTTTCTTCTATGAAATAAAGGGAATCGCAATTATTTAAACTTTATTATAATAGTTGTTTATAACAATTGAACAATTATTGTAAGTCGTTGGTGCCTTATTACTTAAGGGTGATGAACGGTTATCTATAACTGTAGTACTGTACGGTGTATCAGAAGATGAAGATTGATAATTGCTTCCGATATTCGTAAAGCGTTGTCATTTATATTTTTATTAGAGTGATTCACATAGCCTCCCGCCACTGTAGAAGATACTATATTTTGTTGACAGCATAAATGACCTAACGTTTATTTCCATATCATGCGAAAACGCGACTTATTTTTTGAGAAATTGTATAATGTGTTGCCGACATTTAGGGTCATTACTCTTTCAATCTAAAATGTATTTCACTAATGCTAAAAGCTTTTAACTTTTCCAATTGACTAAATTTATGTAAATAGACCAAATAAAGTAGTACGTAGATAAAAATTTTATTGCAATTTGATTAAACAAAGAAATTTAAGTTTTCTTACCTAAACGCACGTGTATGTTATGAGATCTCATTACGTGCATGTTATTGTTAAACGTCACTTACAAGGAATGTCGACAGTGCGATTTTTGACGTTTACGGACATGGGCGTAGAAAAAAACTTTTATTTCTACTAGTGTCTTATAACTTACATGTTTGTCAATGAGCAATAAAAATTAGTTTATAAAAATTTGTCGCAAACAACAAAAACAAAAAATATAAATTTAAAAAAAAATAATACAATTTTTATATTGATCCATTGAACATGAACATGTATTGTTAATTTTCATGAAAATAATAAAATAGCTATTCATGATATTACCGTGTTAAAAGTAACATTAAAAATTTACTTTTAACACAAATATCACACATAGTTTTTTGTACAACTCCTATTTTGATAATAAAATAAAAGTATTTCAAGAAAATCACATTTTGACGTCTATTGTCAGTTAATTATTTTTTTGACGTTTTAACAATAATCCTCATTTCCTGGTAATGATTATGTCTCTTTTAACACTAGTGTATAGTATATTATATACCGCGTGGCTGAAGTAGTCCTTTTAACCCCGAAGGGAAAGTTTACGTGAAAGTTTATAATTTTCCTGATGGATTAAGAATACTACTTCAGCCTCCAGGTATATGCAATATTTTTCGTACTTACGGAAATGAAAAAAAAATGTTTGGTATATTTCCACGGAAAATAGCAGCTTTTTTTAAATTAGAAAATGCGACATCATATACTGGACATTGTTTTAGACGCACATCTGCGTCTATATTAGCTGATTCGGGAGCAACAATAGATGTGCTAAAGAGAGAGAGACATGGATCGTTGAATCTTCCATTAAAGATAAACAAAACATATCAGATCAAATATTTGGTCAAGTTGTCGATTTATCTTCTCTGGATAATATGAGGCCGTCGTCTGCATTATCGCGTCCTGTTTCTGCAGCTTCATCGGAACAAACACCAGTTATTCACTGTGAAAACGACCTATCCGTTATGAATGAAGTATCTTTATCCGCTGCATTAACCCAGCAAAAATTAGTTAATATGGAAAATTGTAATAATGTTACTTTAAACATTAATGTTCATTACCATTCTAAGTAATTCTTTTTCAATATAATACATATTTAAATTATTTATTAGCAATTTTATTCTTCCGGGACTTTCGTCAATATTTATTCCCGGAGGGATTAAATGTTACACTTCAGTACCTGTCAAAATGGACTGAAGTTGTTACTTCAGTCCCGGAAGTACGAAAAACTATTTTACTTTTAACACGCTACTTTGTAAACGTCTGCTTTTAACACGTTTGACAGGCATTAAAAATGTCACTTTTAATGGCAGTTGTACAAAAAATTATTACTGGATTTTTTTATTCAACTTTAGTACCACTTTATGAAAAAAGATCATCTTTGGTGGTTTCTAAAATATCTCTGTATATCTGCTGTCCAAAAGCGGTCCCTAAGAGATTTATTTCCTCATTCTGTCTTGGATTTTCTAGCAAACCTTCATGTTCAGAATCAAAATCTACAAATAATTTTCTAATTTGTTTAAATATGTGTCTAGCTTGAATTTTTTTTGTAATTAATCAAGTACAACTTACCTGGTATAAAAATTTTTCTATTGTAATCAAATCACAAAGACAATTAATTCTACTGACATTTGACCAAAAAAGTTAGGTTAACTTAAGCACGGTGTGAAACATACCCGAACTTATTACTAAGGATTTAATATCGTTCTAGTGTTAAAATGATGTTAAGTGTATTTATTAATATGCTTGTTAATTAAGGTCATGTTAGAATAATCTAAATGTTTATCTTTGTTTCTCTTTTTCTACACAATGTAACTTTTTTCCATCAAGTTTAGGAAAAAACTTAAAGAGCAGTTTTTTGTAGAGAATTAAATTTTCTACAAGAACATTCAAACGAAAAAGGAAAAAAAATGTTTTCACTTTTTTTCAATGTATTTTAAATGGGAAAGGGGACACCCCATGCGCCAGCTCAATTTTTGGGATATCGAGGAGCTGAAGAATTTTTTTTGTGGGTCAAAGAAGCATACATTTATCCAAAAAAAAAGTTGATTTCTACTGTACAATTTCAAAAAATCCAATTGATTTGTTGATGAATAAAAATATTGTTATTTTGAACCCTTTTTATTCCGACCATGTAACCATTTTTTTGCTTTTTAAAGGTTATCGGACTTACACAACGAGGCTCAAGTGAATAGGTTATTTATTCATATTTTTCAGATACTCTCTAATGTACCATTAACTTTTAAAGGTCTTCAGATAAATATTACAATTATAACTACTCGTTCATTGAGTTTATTAAAAATAATAATCAATTTTCATATACATTTTTTTGTTACAGCTATGAAAGCCCAATAGGGCCAAAAGGGCTCAGCATGAGTAGTCAAGATGAAACAGCAAGCCTTTTACTAGGCCAGCCGTCGTTAACAAGTGCTTCTTCTCCTGCGAACTGCTCCAAACCAGTGCTGATGCGTCAAGAATGTACAACGTTTTTAGTGTCTTCTCATCATCCTCAGCTGTCCGTTTTTTCTGACAGTGAGGAAGATGGTTCGCTATGTCTAGAAGAAAACGGCACTAGATCTGTACCTGACATTGAACTACACTGCAGGTAAAGTAAAAATGCATTATGTATACCCACGAGTAACTAGTGGCATAAGAATTTAAAAATACTCTAGGATTTTTGAATGTACTCAATAATCATTTATTATTGAAGTTGTGCTGATTATATATTTCTGGGACAGCACGCTTCAAAGTGGATAGTATCTCAACCTTTAAGTAAATGTTTTATAGTTTTCATTAATCTGACTGATGTATCCAATAAATACAGATAGAAATTCTAGATGTCAACACACGAAACATGCGACAGTTGAAACTTGATAAAAGCTTGCACAAACCATTTATTCTACAGTACCGGTTTCACTACGAACAGGCACGTGCCTAAATTAACGGGCTTACACCGTTACTCGCCATGGTCTGAAAAATAGGCCAGGCCTTGACCATTGAATCTACAAAACCTACGAAAAACAGCACCTAGAATTGTCTTCTTTTCAGAAACCACTCTAAGTACTTATACCGGTGCCACAAAGTGATAAGTGAACCCACGGTAAG
Organism: Lochmaea crataegi; assembly: GCA_947563755.1. Lineage (NCBI taxonomy): Eukaryota > Metazoa > Arthropoda > Insecta > Coleoptera > Chrysomelidae > Lochmaea > Lochmaea crataegi. The sequence goes on along the minus strand of OX387422.1, from coordinate 20,460,948 downwards.
AAATCCCATCCCATCCTCACGATGCCCCGTACAAGATCAAAACGAAAAAAGAAAGACGACGACATAGACGAGAAATTTCCTCAACTTCCAAAGCACCGTCATCTTCTTCTAAAATCCTCCAAATCCAGAACCTAACTATGAAAATATTTCTCAAGAGGAAGCAGCCAAACTCAAAGAACTCATAGCCTCCTTCCCTCTTCTACAACTCACTATTCTCGCTCCTCCTAGGCCTCCTCAACTTATGGAGAAACCTACCATAGCCAAATCGACTGAGAAGCCTCAGTTCGGACTTCTTCGTCCGAATCATCCTCCCACACCTCATCTCCAGCCACAACTCCGTTTCAATGCCGCAACTTATGAAACCTCCCCCCAAATTCTGCTCTCAGGAGGAACTTTTCATCCTTCTGAACCGAAACGAAATCTTAAGAGACCAAATCTCTTACCTTAAAGCAAATCCGATCTGCACCCTAAAATTCTCCAATCAAAAATCCGAATTGCCATTGGAGATAACAAAGTTACTTGTATCTTCTTCCACCAACAATCTCTTGCTTCCAGGAAAAACAGTCCAGCTAACACTCGCACCCCAACTTCTCATTCGTCATCTCAAATGTTGACCTAACTGTGGTAGTCACGAACACAGATCCGACAAATGCAACAAGGCAAAAAAACTACTTGCAGGAACTGTGGTGGCGCACCCCACATATGACCCAAAATACCCGAAAAGGCAACTCCCATCCTCAAAACCCGAGGAAACCGCTCCCATAATTTTACAAAAATCTTCTATGTCATTTGAATTCCCTACGGAAGTCCAAAAAATTCTCGAGATAACTTGGTGAATGCACTCTCTTCCTCCCGAAGGACGGTAATCGAGACTCTCCAAAAAAAAATAGTGTTTGGTTTGTAGCTTATTGTTCGTAAATTATAAATATTTTCGAAATTTGAAAAAAAGATCCTTTTAAAGAGGAGGAAATTTAGTAAAAAAAAGTTCCAACTCCTGGAACTGTACCTCTATTATTTATAATTTTAATTTAACGCTGAAAATAGCCCTCCGCGAGCCATTTTTAGGTTGCGCGCACGGCCTCGAAAGCGAGTACGTCACTTAAAAATTTTTTTAAGTACTTAAAGTTAATTGAAAAATCTAAAAAAATTATAGTATAATCTAAACACTTTAAAGGATTGATTCCCGTTGGAACTTTTCATAAAAACAAATTTTTCAATATGCTAGACGATTGTTAATTAACAAAATTTTTTCAAACTTCCTTCATCGTTCTAAACTAAAAAAAATGTTTAAATAATTGCCGTAAAATTATTTCGCTTCGTGGAGCTCTTCTTATATACATACAAAACAAGCTTGCGTCATCAAAGTTTTAAAAATGTTAATACTTTGTTTATAATAATTTTTTCAAGTTAACAATAAATGACTGATTTGCCATTTTTTGCTAACTTACATTACTTATTATAAACAAAGTATTAACATTTTTAAAACTTTGATGACGCAATCTTGTTTTGTATGTATATAATTTTTTTAGATTTTTCAATTAACTTCAAGTACTTAAAAAAAATTTTAAGTGACGTACTCGCTTTCGAGGCCGTGCGCGCATACTAATAATGGCGCGCGGAGGGCTATGTTGAGCGTTAAATTAATATTATAAATAATGGAGATAGAGTTCTGAGAGTTCGGACTTTTTTATTGGAAATATCCACCTCTTTAAGGATCTTTTTTTCAAATTTCGAAAATGTTTATAATTTACGAACAATAAGCTACAAACCAACACTATTTTTTTGGTGTTTAATTGTTCATAACTTTTGGAATTTTCTATGGGCTAATTTAATTATTTGGCACAATGATCGAGACATTATTCCGGATCGAATGAGCTAAACCACATAATTTTAATATCAGTATGTAGAACTAACACCATTTTTGCTTATAGACTAGACTATAATAACTTTGCTTACAAAGGTATAACATCAAAGAACTGTAAAAATTTTATTAATATTATAATACGTCATGATTCGGACGCAGATAACAATGGTGTCGCAGTGAGTGTTATGTTAAAAACGTAAAACTCAAAATCTGTTATGTGATTATGTAAACCTGACGTGAATCGTGAATATCCTTGTTTAATAGAAAAAGTTTTTCCTTACTCGCAAGCTACAAAAAAAAAACAAGAAAAAATTGTTGGACAGACAATATCGGAATATTAAAATTGGGGTCGATAAAACTTATGTTTAAAATAAGGTCTGAGAAAAGCTTCGAATTAAAGTATTCATGATGAAGTATTAAAATGCAATTTTTTTGAAAAATGTGGTAATTATTTCCATTATTAGATTTGATTTACCTACACAAATTTATATTCATACAGCATAAAAAACATAGCTAAAGCCTGGCTTTAAAAAAATACTTTAGATTATTCAGTTTACCGGTAATGGCCTTTGAAGGCTCTAGTTTAGAAATAATTCAAAGTGGCTGCGTTTAAGTTAATAAAACTACTTTTGAAGATTTTATCTTTCCTTTTTTTTAACATTTTTTCTGTTGAAGAAATTTGACAGGAATATTGGAGTTTGCATTGAATAAAACTCTAATAAGAAAACAGGTTAGAGAACATGTTCAGTACAATAATACAATCTTCCATTCGCCAGCACTATGCTTTATTTGATTTATGGACTATGACCTAAATTCCTTAACACGTTCGCGACGATGTGCTCCACCGGTGGCCCCAAAACGAGCTATCCTTACAGACGATGGGAAACATCGGTGGCCACTGATCAATATAAGTTTAGACAGACTCACATAAAATTTCACGCGTCAAAGATAGGCTTTTGATATTTGGGCAACGGCTATAGGAATAGTACATGTTGATTTGGGTACCACCGATGACGCACTCGTCCACTGAGATAGGTGTGAGAGAAAAAAAACATACAGATACATAAAAATATATGTTTATTTTTTCAAAGCATTTCAAAACATGATAATACAAAAATAAATGAACATGAATAAGTACCTAAAGTATACCTAACTACGAACTAAAAGAACATAAATCTAAATAACAACATACTAATAAAAAAAGGTTATGTTCAAAACAAAAGCATCAGTCTGAAGATAAAAAAAATGAACATGAATAAGTACTCTAAACAATAGGTTGGGTTTGAGGGATAATCTTCACAATATGTATCGACTCTTAGTTTTGCTTCCTTTAGTCCCCGTTCATTTTTTATTTTCTTACAGCCGGTGCACCTATTTCTTGTATTTCTGGCCATGCCTTCATATTTCATCATTTTATGTGCACATTTTTCAATTTTTTTCTTGGGTGGTTCAGTATCATTTTGAGATGAGGTATTGTCATCAACTTCTTCGTCAGTTTCTATAAGTCCCATTATAATCATATTTGTGATTTGTAATATGTCAAGCTTTTTCCTTGGGTTTCCGAAGTTGTATAATGACCAAGTGTTTACCACAGCGGTTCCAAGTGCAACTTCGCAAAATACCTTTCGAAACCACTTGATTGTCTTCCGTAGTGAAGTATAATAGGATGACATCTGATCTGACATGTCAACACCTTTCTATGCTTTATTATAATATATTACTGGTGACAGTTTTAGTTTTTCTTCTCCTTTTCTATTTTTACGTCCAGTTGGTATTAGCTTGTCACTGTGCGATGGTACTGTAGTTATCATTGAAACTTGGCGCTTATCCATCCACTTTATAACTCTAACTCCATCTTCCTTTTGTTCACCGTATATTTCACCTTTATTTAGTTTTTTCAAAGTAACCGACTTTAAATTTCTTTTACGATTCGTTCTTAGCGTACCGCAGACATATGTCTTTTCGTCCAGCAGATCCTTAGAGAGTTGAACGCTTGTATAAAAATTATTTATAAATAGCGTCCGCCCTTAACGCCCGGGGCATGTAGCCTGGGAAGTAGTTGTTTCTTCTTCGTTTCACTGTTGTTGAAAAATATTCTTCAAAACATTGTTGTAAGCGTTAGAATAATATATTTTTATTCTTCGATATCCAAATATCTAATACTTCAAAAACTAGCTAACGTCAACTGTCTCGCTTTTTATAGGTTTCACATGTTCCAGACAGTTCTCGACTTTTCGATGAGATTCCCAGACTTTTCGATGACAGCTCTAGATGATTCCAGATGTTTATCTCATTTTTATTCATGGACCTTTACATATATATCCTGAATAGATAAAGGTTCGACGCAACAATATCTTGAAGTTTAGGACCGCAAAGAATTGTTGTCAAATTTTTAAGGTTCATTCACAGTAGATTATATTTTCGATAAAAATGATTGTCAGCACAGAAATATTTTTTGTAAGAATTATGTTAGTATTACACAGGGCTTTTTACGACGACGGACCATTAGACGTTTCTCAAAAATTACTAAAATAAAATTATGAAATTTTTCATATCGTCTTTGGTTGTGATGGGATCTGAACACACAATGTTTTTTAAGTAGCCTTATGAGAAATATATAATATAGTGGACTTACATCTGGAGTGATTGGGGACCATGGAGCCATCGAAAAGGACAATTGTCTGTGAACTAACTCTTTGTCTTAGTTTCTCTAATTGTGAACTAACTCAGAAACCCGCGTATATATAGTCTTCATCAACTCTCGAAAATTCTTGTATTTCCCACGCTCGTCATGTGCGTAAACAAAACGTTCTTCTAGAATGTTCTCGAAAGAAGCGCATTCGCCAAAATTTATAGTAGAGAGACATGGCCGGCTTTGAGTTGGTGACCTCGCAACAATACATACATACATACAATGTTGGTCGCAGGCCATTTCTGATCATATTAGCAAATCTTTTTTGTCAAATTATCATCGTAAAATTCGAGATCAATAACTGAATCATTCCTAATTGGATAAAATACATTAAATTGCCATTTCTCTTGGAAATTTATTTCTCGCGTTACATGGGGATTTGTTGGAGCCCAATAATTGCTGTTGGGTCTATTGGAGACTCTGTTTCTTCGGTCCAATAAATATTATCCAAAAAAATTGGATCTTCTTGACTTTTTAATAAGTAGCCACCTTTATAGGTAAGTCTGTTTCTTTCAAAAGTGGACGCAGTAAAATTTATACTGACGCCATTTATGTTTGATGAGGATACGATCAATAATTGTTACTTACGAAATACCCAGTTCTCTTTTAGGTTCATGTAATGAAGCAGTTGGAGAAGCAGAGCAAAGACAAAAATCAGAATTTCAAAAAAAAAGTGTAATGACTTGATTTGGTATGGATGCATCTTGCGTTTCCGTTGTGTTCTTCAAGGGATCTGTCACTAATATCCCGTGGCGGTGGAATTCCACGTGTGTTAACATGTGAATTATGCGTAATTTTCAGCACCACAATAAATTAATTTACTTTGTTTGTCTTTCCATTTATTCATAAATGTAGAACAAAACGATGAATTAACCTCTCCAACGTTATTTGCTCGGGTTTTCCACGTGCAGGAGATATCTCTTTGTGAATCCTTTGTGTTAATACTACATTTTCATACATTCTCCCATATCAAATATATCGAGTGTTTATACATTGAAAAACAACATGCAACGTTTTTCGATTAGAATATCAACGTTCCATTTTTAAAATACCTTAACCATATGAAATTATTATGACAGAAGTTGGCAGAACTAATTATTAATTTTTTTAAACTTTTGTTTTGTGTTGAGATTGGAAACTCATGTTCGAATGGGTCCAGGACCCAAACAGAGTTGGACTCATCACCAAGGGGATGCATACCAACCAAACCCACCTCAAACTCGCCGTTACCCCCGCCTCGGAATCACTACCCTAGCATACTTTGAGACGACCGGCGTTCCCTCGCACAATCTTCGCTCACACCGTCGTCTTCTCCCAAACTATCTTTCCTAACTCTCCCACCATATCGAGTCCTTCTCTTCCCCTAATCATGCTCTCTACTAAGCCCCACTCACCTCCATCCATTCCTCCTACCCCCTCAATATTATATCCACCATGTTCTCCCAATACACCGCCTCCCCTTATTTCCTCTCCAACTTCTTTAGCACTTCCTCGTTCCTCCAGCATCTATACACATGCCCCACATCATCCTCCACTTCACACCTCTCGCACACTTCAGTCTCTTTTCCTAATCTTGTGGAGGTACCCTACTCTCGACCCATGTCCAGTGAACACCTGTATCAAGAAGTAGTTTATCTCCTCAATCACTCCTTTTAGCGCATCGTCATACTCCTCCCACCTTCTCTCCATTTCCTTCTCCATTCATTCCTGTACTTGCTCTCTGGTCGCACCCCTCCAGCGTTTATTTCTGGCTCTAGCCATCCCGTTCAATGGGTAGGTCCTTACCAGCACCGCTGCTGCCAGTCCAGCCACTGACCTGTACCCCTGTACCACCCTCAGCAGTATCCCTCTCTGCACCCGAAGGAGTGGCCTAACCCCCGCTCCCGCTCTCCCGCTCTTTCACCCCACACCTCCGCACCGTACAGCACGATTTTCCCTTCGTAAACCCGTGCTGGTTTACCCTAAAACCCCCATTCCTACCAACTTCTTCCTCAATCCTATCCTTTATTATCCCCTCCATCAATTTACCCATACCACACAGCAGTCTGATGGGCCTGCAGTCCCCCGCCCGCTTCCCCTCTCTACCCGCCTCCTTCAGAAGTATCACCCTGTCCACCTTCCATCCTTTCGGAAACTCTTCCTCCCTCAGCACCCTGTTGAATAGTGCCCAGAAGTAATCCTCATTGTCATTCCACAGCCTCTTCATCATCATCACCCCTCAGGCCATCTATTCCTGGGGCTTTCCTTACTGTAATGCCCCCCCCTCCTCTATTTCCCACTTCTCTAACGGCCTTATTCTCCTCATTTTCCCTACCCCTCTAGTATCCTGGATTTCTCCCTCCACAGCTCCTCTATTTCCTCACTCCACCAGTAGCCCCCTCCGCTCACGCCTATTGCCCCTCTTTCCCTCTCTTTCACAGCCCTGTATCACATTGTACAATTCATCTACATCATGTCCAAGTCCCCTTTCTATTTCCTCTCTTACTTTCTTCCTCATACTCTCTGCCTCGGCTTTCGTCTACCTCTATTCCCACTCTTCCAATAATTTATTTCTCCCTTTCCTTATATCCGTCTCTACATACCTATGTAAGCTCAAGCTTTCCTCATCCTCCAGCACCCTCCAACTACTCACTCTTTCCCCCAGCCATTCATCACAAGCTGTTATATGAATGACGAACTGACTTATTAAAGTTTACAAATTGAAAGGACAAAACGCCAAATTTTTACGATTTAATTTAGCATCCCGATTCATATTCGGAAAGGACGGGCGTCAATTTTGAGACATTCTGTATGAATTATCGATATTAATATATTTAAAAACCATAACTAAATATAATTTTACAGAAAGCCGGTCAACCCTTCAAAAAGTTATTTCACCCAAGCCACCCTGACACGTTTCAGAAAAGATCGATTGAAAATGAAACCCATCCCAAGGGGGTTAACGTTTTAAGGTCGAGGTCTTTAGTAAGAGAAAAATGTATTTATCTTGGTAAACTGAGTTGTAAAACCAGTCGTTAAAAAGGTTATGTATTTTTACAGTTATAGATTGTACTATTATATGTTTTTGCTATCAATTTAATTTAGTAGGTTAACCTCGAGATTGAATTATGTTTTCTTTACTACAAAAAAACAATGACAAATTGAAAGAATGTATTTTACTAAGTACGTAATAGATACGTACGATATAATGTGATGGCAAAACAAAAAAAAAATAAAGTGAAGACGCTCTCTCAATGACAACGAGAATGCTAACGAACTGGTCACGCAGATATGATAGTTTCTATCCCAATAGTATCCGAACCTGTGAGACAGCCAATAAAGTAAAGTCACTAATCAGCCAGGAAAGAAATTTTGAAACAGACACTTACTAAAAAGCTCATAGAACAGCTTTTCTTGGTGTAAATTCTTGGCCAAACTGTAGTTTAAATTATTTGACAATGACAAACCGAAAATCTACATGAAGCAACTTTTATCAAGATTAAGAAGCATAACGAAAAAGTTATAGCTGAAGCATGTGCTGAAGGAACGAAGGAAACTGCAATACACCTGGGCAGATTGCAGTGGGACAGAACGGATAAAAATCTAAGCTAATCTTAGTTGGAACAGCATCAAATATACTTGTTTACTACACTCACCCAAAAACTGGTAAATGAAAAAAAAAGGTGAGCGGTCGGCGGACCGCTGACAGAAGGCTTCTTATGCACAATAGAATGACCATTTTTCGTGAATTTTTGATCATTTTTCAAAAAATTTGAAAATTATTAACCATTTTTTCGAAAGTTTAACAATTATTGACCATTTTTGACAATTATTGACCAATTCTGACAGTTTTGACAATTGTTGATCATTTTTGACAATTCTTCAAAAATTTTGACCATTTTAGACCATTTTTCCAAATTTTAACAATTATTGACAATTTTTGAGCATTTTTGACAGGTTCTGACAATTATTGACCATTTTTGACAATTTTTAATAATTATTGACCATTTTTGACAGTTTTTTATAATTATTGACCATTTTTTCAAAATTTTTGACAATGTTTGACCATTTTTTCAAATTTTAACAATTAATGACCATTTTTGACAATTATTGACCAATTTTGACAGTTTTGACAATTATTGATCATTTTTGACAAATTTTCACAAATTTTTACCATTTTAGACCATTTTTCCAAATTTTAACAATTATTGACCATTTTTAACATTTATTGACCATTTTTTACAGTTTTTAACAATTATTGACCATTTTTGACAATTTTTCAAAAATTTTGACAATTTTCAACAATTATTGACCATTTTTGCCTTTTTTTATAATTATTGTTAATTCTTTCAAAATTTTAACAATTTTTGACAGTTTCTGACAATTATTGACCATTTTTGACAACATTCAAAAATTTTGACAATTTTTGACAGTTTTTGACCATTTTTGACAGTTTTTACAAATTTTTACAGATTCTGAAAATTATTGACCATTTTTGATAATTTTTCAAAAGTTGGTTTTGACAATATGACCGTTTTTGACAATTATTGACCATTTTTGACAGTTTTTCATAAATTTTTGACAATTATTGACCATTTTTGACAATTATCGACCATTTTTACAAATTTTTGACAATTTTTTGAAATATTTGGCAATTATCAACCATTTTTTCAAAATTTTGACAGTTTTTGACAATTATTGACCATTTTTCCAAATTTTTGACAATTTTTGACCATATTTCAAAATGTTTGACAATTTTTAAAAAAAATTAACACATTTGGCAATTATTGACCATTTTTTCAAAATTTTGACAATTTTTGACCATTTTTCAAAATGTTAACAATTATTGATCATTTTTGACGAATTCTAATTGGTTTTGACAATTATTGACCGTCTTTGACAATTATTGACAAATATTGACCCTTTTTGACCGTTTTTGACAGTTTTTGACAATTTTTGACAATTTTTGAAAATATTTGGCAATTATAAACCATTTTTTCAAAATTTTGACATTTTTTGACAATTTTTGGCCATTTTTCCAAATTTTTGAGAATTTTTGACAATTTTTCAAAAATTTTAACATATTTGGCAATTATTAACCATTTTTTCAAAATTTTGACAATTTTTGATCATTTTTGACGAACGCTTTTTCGTAACATCACACGTTTCTCGAGTTCACCAGCCTTTCCAAAAGTCCTATGACGTGCAATAAGAAGCAAGCTTCAATTTAAATTCCATTGGATTAGTGGATTATTCGGAAATCTGGCAACACTGTTGCGTGACGAAGGCTTTTTGTAACAATACACGTTTCACGAGCCTTTTAAGAAATCTGGCAACACTGTTGCGTGACGAACCCTTATTCGATTTTTCGTAACATTACACGTTTCATGAGTTCACTAGCCTTTTCAGAAATCTGGCAACACTGTTGCGTGACGAACCTTTTTCGTAACGTTACACGTTTTACGAGTTCACTAGCCTTCACAAAAGTCCTATGTCGTGCAATAAGAAGCAAGCTTCAAAAATAGTCTCTCATTAAATGAACATGTACCTAACTGGATCAAATATGGAATCAATATTATCAACAAAAGTGTGACCCAATCTACTATTTAATACTTAATTAAGCCACATTTTTTTATTCAAAAATTGAACTGTTCTTTTTAGTTTCTAAATTGTTTACATTAAATTTTATGTATACCCAGTATCTAGCCTATAGTAAGTCGAATTTTTGGATGAGAATAAAGAGTGGGAATAAAAGGGGTGTTTGATGCGGTATAGGTGGTGTTGGATCAATTTTCCAAACGTTAATTGATATACCAATGCTGTTAACATCGAACATCCATTTTGGGTTAATTGAAGCATTAGTATAAAAAGTTTCAAATCTTATTAGTGAAATATTAGCAGTACTGTGGGTTGGGAGTGAATAAAACAAATTGTTTAATTTTTAGCTGCACTCTGAGTTGCTTAAAAGCAGCTGTTTTCATTTTTTCTGATCCATTGCAAATCCTAGTATAACTGCTATATTATTGATCAAGTACTCTTTGCTACAAAAAAAACGAGAGCCTCTGTGATGCCTTTTGGCCCAATATAATAATATAATAATGAATATTTGAAATAAGAATTGAATTCCCTTGATCTTATTTCAACAAAACGTTCGAACATTTCAGTATTATATAAATATGAATTAAGAAGGTTATTTAATAGAAAGTCAAGTTCAAGCGTGAAGTAAGTCAAAACAATAATATGTTTATTTGTTTTATTTGAACTTGACTGGTCATATAAATATGCATTCAATATTTACTATAGGAGAAGTTGATTTAGAATAAGTCATGAAGAACATTCTATAAAGTCGAATGGTCAGAGATCAGTAATCTTTAACCATTAAATATAAGTATGCTATACGGCTAGGTACTTATGTTTATCATTAGCCTTAGTAAGTAGTGTAATAGTAAATAATAATAGTAAACGAATCAAACATATCCCAGTGCTAGAAGTAGTTGTTTCATTCCCTTGAGATGATCCTCGAAGTGACCCGCAACACCACCGATTCAGAGGCCTTTTCACACCCCTAGTCTACCAACGTATCCATTGGAGACACATCCATTACACCTCTTTAAATTATGATCTTGCATTACATTAACTAAATATTATTCAATTAACTAAATTATTAACTAAAATATTTCCTTTTATCAAATATAAAATTTATAATATATTTTATAAGGCATTGTCATAATGATAAAAAAAACAAGTCACTGAAACCACATTTGAAATAACGAACAAGGATAAATAAAGTACACCAGTGGAATAACGAACCTATTTCGCGCGATCGTTGATATTTTATATAGCTGGGCCATACCAACGTGCTCTGCGAGCACTTTAAAACACCCGCGCTGCACACTTGACTGTCTAAAACTATGCCGTGATCATGCGTGATTTTCCCTCTTAAAATCGCTGCATTTAGTCCAGCGCAACGAGGCATACGGTACGGTACGAATTAAAACATTTCTTAGAAATTCAATGACCGAAGATCGTTTAACAGCTTTTTCCATGCTATATTGAAAAAAAAAATATCTCCGAAATAGACAATTTTAATGACAAAGTGATTACAGCATTTTCTAACTGAAAAGAACGTAGAATAGACTCAATTTATAAGAAATAATTTGTTAGAAAAGTAGTGCCTAGAGAGTACTGCCTAGAGATTTTTTGCGAACTGAAAATAACGTCGAATAGACTTCTTAACTTATAAGAAATAATTTTTTGTTGGCGCACTAGTGCTTAGTGCGTGCTTGTGTGGCAATTGACAATCGTTCCAGAAATACAATATTTCAAAACGAAAGGCGGAGAAAGGACGATAAAATCGATAGGAGGCAACCCCCATACAAGGTAAACTTTTTTTCAAAAATTGCAGAACACCTTAAAATTTTTACCACGAGCCGTCACTGCCCTGAAATATTTGAAAACATTTCTCCCAAGTTTTGACATTTTGGGCCAGTTCAGCTCTGTTCTAATCCTCTAGACATTTTAGCTCAATAAACCAATACGACTTTCTATCGTTTGTTACCAAAATTGGAATTTATTCAAATAAATGACCCCCTATAAAACACGTCAAAAGCTCTTGACCCAATGCGAAAGTTCTAGTCGATATTTTTGCAAAGCACCGTCAAACGTCTTAACCTTTGAGAAATTTGAAAAATATTGTGAAGTACGACCATAGATCTAAGAAGGTCGTAAATCAATATAAGCCAAGGACCCTCATTATTACCTATTGTTCGAAATATAGATAAGCAATAAAAGTGTGTGTTCCAAAAGATTCCCAGGTCCGGATTAAAATATCTCATGAAATAGTTTGGCATTTTAATAATAGTAGGCTCTTCATTATTTTTGGCAACGGCTTAAAAATATTGAAACTGGTATCCAGTGTCTCTTTTACAAAAAGGATTTAAATTTCTAAACAACTTAAATATTATAAACTTTCTTAACTTTAATAGCATTCATTATCGTTATGGTATGAATGTTTTTGTGTTATATATCATAATATATTATATATACATAAACAATTCTCAATTATAATAAAGCGATTTTTCTTAATAATTATCTTAATGTCTTTGTATCTATCAACATGAAGCTGACTGAAACGCAAATAATTGAAATTCTAATAATGATTGGTTGTGTAGATAAAATACGTACGCAGAAAGAAGTATGTACGTTAATTAATAATAAATACCCCAACCGAGAACCAATTTCACAATCCACTGTAAGCTGAATTGAGAAGAAATTCAGAGAAACGGGTCATGTCAAAGACCTCCCTAAAGGTAGTACAACACCAATATCTGAAAAAAAACAACTAGATGTTTTGTTAGTCTTTCAAGATAATCCCTATATCAGTTCAAGGCAAGTAGCATTAGATAATGACATGGACCATTCAAAAGTTCTTAGAAAGCTAAAGAAGGAAAAGTGGCATCCCTACAAAGTAAGTTTAGTACAAGAACTTATGGAAGATGATTTTGATAGACGAATTGAATTTTGTGAAATTATAATGGAACAAAATAACATAGATCCGATGTTTTTAAAGGGTGCATACTAGTTCGCTCCCGCGGTCAGTTGGGCTTGTTAATCATATACTATAGTTCGCTCTGGCTACCTGTGACTTTCTCGTGACGGGGATTAAAATGTGACCGTTGCCGCCGCCGACTGGAGCGACCATACCTAACTGCTCCATGCCTAACCTAACCTAAACTAACCTAACCTAACCGTTGACTAATAACATAGGTTTTCCCTTTTCACTTAACATTTCACTAACTTCTGCGGAATTCATATTTTTGAATATTTTCAATGTGATCGATATTTTCACCTTTACTCAACAACTAAAACTTTCACAATAATGAAATTAAAAGAAAATACCTACTTCAATTTCATAACAAAATTTAAACCTTCTTCCAGTTATTAATAATTAGCCAAAAATCCCAACTAATGAAATTAAAAGAAAATACTTAATTTCATAAGAAGATTTAAAACCTTCCAGGTATTAGTCATTATCCCAAAATTCCAACCACCCCTCATAAAATTCAGTGCGGGAACGAACTTACCTATGATGTTTTCGGGTAGGGGATTAAAATCTGACCGCCGGAGCGAACTAGTGTGCACCGGTTTTTAAAAAAGGTTCTTTTCTCTTATGAAGCTACATTTCTACTAAACGGTCATGTCAATCGTAAAACTTATCGATACTGGGCTACGGAAAATCCACACTGGATGCAAGAGTACCGTACTCAATACCCAGAGAAAGTTAATGTTTGGGCGGGAATAATAGATAATACCATACTTTTCCGAAGAAACCTTAACAGGTCCTCGATATTTAGAATTTCTTCAAAACTACTAGCTCCCCGAATTGAACCAGTTGTTTCCAAACAGAAATGATTTATGGCTGCAGCAAGATGGTGCGCCTCCACACTATGCTGTCTTGGTGCGCAACTACTTGAATAACGTCTTTCCAAATCGGTGTATAGGTCGAAGAGGAACAATTGAATGGCCGCCTAGGTCACCTGATTTGACTCCTCTTGATTTCTTTTTATGGGGATACTGGAAAAGTGAAGTGTACCAAAATAGACCAAAAAATATCAATGAACTCAAAAAAAGGATACGTATTGAGGTTGCACAAATAACTCCGGAAGTTATAGAGAAGGTTCGAGAAGAGTTCGCCGCACGACTTTCTCATTGAATTTAAGCTTTTTTTTTAATATGGAAAGTAGTATCACACCTGGTCGAGAACAACGACCGACCAACAATTTTGTCTTACCCTAAATTATATATACAATCCTTAAAACTAAGTTCTAATCCATTGATGGCAGTTCTTAACTGTGAGCTTTCACTTATCACTGTGCTCTGCTTTCAACACTTGTCACTTACACCAGGTCTAAAGGTTTCGTCATTTTCAATCTTCTCTTTAGGTTGTGTTGATCGAGTAGCTGGAGCATCTCGATGTTAACATGATTATGTAACCTGTCTTCGTGGTTTTGGGAATATCTCATAATTTCTTCCTCAACTGTTGGTACATTGAGGTCTCTGTGCAGATTTGCATTTTGAATATAGGAGCGTTTACAATAATACGGAGTACTTTGTTTTGAAATATTTGTATGGGTGCTATGTTGGTAGAACTGGCACAGCCCCAAAGCTGTAGTCCGTATGTCCAAATGGTTTTCAGAAACTGCTCATATATGAGCAATTTATTATGTGTTGACATTTGGGATTTTCTACCTATAAGCCAATACATATTTTATATTTTGCATCTAGTTCTTACCTTTTCTTCTTTACATGCTCCTTCCATTTTAGCTTAGCATCCAGAGTTATTCCAAGATATTTTGCTGTGTTTCCATATGGTACCCCCATTCCGTTAGCTGCGATTGGTATTTTTTGATTATTCGTTTTGTTTGTAAAATTTATATTTACCGATTTTGATTCATTAAGTTTTATTCTCCAGTTTTTGGTCCATTCGTTGAATTGATTAGTGGCTCTTTGTAACTTTTGAGTAGCTTCTTCCACATTTGTTCCTGTTGCAAGAAGAGCGGTGTCATCAGCAAATGTGGCAATTTTTATATCATTCGTATCTGGTATGTCATATGTATATAGTAGATATAGAAATGGGCCAAGCACGCTCCCTTGTGGCACACCTGCTTTTATTTGTTTTAATTCAGAGTATTCAGTTTCTTGTTTAACTCTGTTATGTAAGATTCCAATAATTTTGCATATTGTTTTGGGAGAATTTTTTCCATTTTCTTTATGAACCCCTCGTGCCAGACCTTATCGAACGCCTGGGCTATGTCTAGGAACAGAGCAGCGCATACTTCTATTTCTTCATAGACTTTTTCTAATATGTCTGTGATCCTGTGTATTTGATCTATTGTCGAATGTTTTTCACGAAATCCAAACTGGTAGTCTTTTATGAGCATATTTTCTTCTATAATATTTTTAAGTCTCTTCAGAAATAGCTTTCCAAAGAGTTTTGATATCACAGGTAAGAGGGCAATTGGCCTGTAAGATTTAGCTTCGCTTGCGTTTTTCCCTGGTTTTAGGATCTTAATCACCTCAGCTATTTTCCAGACCCTTGGAATATGCTTCAGTCTGAAAACTGCATTGATCAAATTAGTGAGTTTCACAATGCCTTTTTCTGGTAATTGTTTTAATATTGCTTCTGTGATTAGATCATATCCAGGCGCTTTTTTTGGTTTAAGGTTTGTTTTTATTTCATCGGCTACTTCTCTGGGAGTGACCAATTTGATATATTTTTCCGCAGCTGATTGCTTTCCTCCAAGAGAGTTCTCTGTTGCTAGTTCATTAGGTTGGAATATCTCTTCAAGGTGTTCTGCCAATAGAATTGCTTTTTGCATATTATTTTTTGCCCAACCTTCCTTCTTCTTCCTAATTTGTGGCGTTTGGGTGATTGGCCTTTTAAGTATTCTTGTTGCTTTCCAGAGTGAGTATTCTGTATTCTTGTCGTCTGTAAGTTCGTTTAGATATGAACAAACTTTATCGTTTTTTTATTTTTTGTATTTCCCTTTTTAACTGTTGGGCCAGTCTATTGGATACTGTTTTGTCATTAGGGTTTCTAGAAGTTTGCCATTTCTTCCTTGCCTTTATTTTTTCTGTGACTAATTCACATATTTCTCTTGGGTAATTGTTTCCAGACATTTTTCTTTTAACTACGACTGTATGATTCCAGGCTGATTGTTGGACATCTACCACAAACTTTTCCATTTCATGTTCCAGTTGTTGGATTGTTTTTAATGGTACATTGAGTTCTATTATATTTTCTAGTTCTTCTCTAAAATATTTCCAATTTGTTGTTTTGTTTCTTAATGTTAGATTACTATTCTTCATAATTATATTTTCACTAATTGTCATTATTATGGGGGAATGATCAGACGTCGGGTCATACGCTTCCTCCATTTTGATGTAATTAGCAGAGATATTTTTAGAAATAAAAAATGTCTAGCAGGTCAGGGATTTAATCTGGATCGGTAAGCCAATACGTTGGTTTTCCGGTGGAATAATACTCGCATCCTAGACTAGACTAGACATTCTACCTTTTCTTGTGGTTAGCCTAGAACCCCATATTGTGTTTTTGGCGTTATAGTCGCCACCTATGATATAACGCTCTTCAAAATGCTGCAGAAAGCTTAAATAGTCATATATGTGTATTGTATATCTTGGAGGTAAATAGAGTGCTGAGATTATATGTTATTATATGGACCAGTTTCCTGGATATGGTTGCCTGGATATGTTCAGTTTCATATTTGAAATCCTCATAGTGTGGTAAGGTTTCTTTGATTACAACTGCAGTTCTCTCCACGAGCTGCGTCGTGTGGATGGATAGTATGATAAATTACATATCCTCTTATTTTCATATACATTTGTGTAGTTAGATGAGTCTCGGAGATTAGACATATATTCGTTGTGTGATAAGGAATACTTCTAATTCCTCTTTTCTATGGAGTATTCCATTTGCAGATATTTTCTATTCATTTCCGCGAGATTGTAGCTCTGTTGCTACAGCTTCCAATCTTTGTTATTCCATCAGTGTGAATAATACATAATAAATATTTATTGTAATAATAATTTATTAATTTTTCAAACAAATACAAACATCAATTACTCAGACATATTGATATGGCTGAATAGGTATTTAAAAGACATTTCGATTAATGCATTACAACACCCACATTTCCATTTAAAAATGTTTGCGATGACGTCATCACGATCACATAGATGACGTCAATAATAAAAAGGTATCCTTACGAATAGCCTGTTTAAAAATCAAAATCAACGGGTTTCAGGATTTTTACCTAAAGTCGCTGGTTTATGAAATAACGAATATATTCCATACATTTGCACCTAACCAGTGCTTCGATTGGTGTTATTAAGTTCAAATTTCATTCAATTAGTGTGGATTCTACATTGGGTAAGTGTCAAAACATAAATTGATTTATTTGCTTTGGCAAGTGACAGATATATAAAAATAGACCAAAAGGAATAAAAAAAATACGAAGACGAAGGGAATCAGCCTTGTGGCACAAAAGAAATGCTTTCGAGAGATTATTTAGGAAAAATAGGTTTCAGTTATAAACAGAAGTCCGTGTACTTTTCAATAGCTGAATAAAATTATGAAACCTCAATTTTTCTAAATGTGTTTGAAAGGCCGATAAAATAATAGCAGAAAACAGAGTAAAGAGATTTATGAGAAATTTCCATGAACAAAAATTCACTTCAGATACTTTGTAGATATTGCTTGAATGAAATTCATACCAGTTGACAATAATTAGAAATGGACACCAAATCACTTCTTAGACCATTCTCTTGCTCCTACTGAAGTTTAAACCAACAGAGAATGAAATAATAAGTAGTGAAAGGTTGTGACAGGAATTTTTCCCAGGAAGTTGGGAATCCAAAAATTTGAAAATAACCCGAACTTTCGATTGCAGCTTGTATTTAAATAGCATATAGCCCCTTATAGGGATCTCATTGATCATAAGAACTAACTATGGCAAATGAGATTCTATTAATTATTTTAAATTTGAGGCACCAAAACCCAATCAGTTTCAGACGCATCTGTCAGTTTTAGAGCACAACACTCTATCTTACATTCTTGTTTTTTATTGCGATCGCGACAGTTTTTGGGCTCATTAGTGCTAATAATCCCCTCAGTATTGAACACTGTATGATTTATGAAGATTCTTCAACTGCTGCTACCCTGTCCCACCTATTATTTGAGTTGTAGCACCATGCAAAAGTATTCCTATGTGACATAACGCAATTTGTCGCTGGGCAGTCGCTAAACACGAATTTTGTCGCCAACAGCTGCAAAACAGATATTCTAAGACTTAGAATCTTGCCAACGAATTCGCCAATAAGTTAAGTGTGAACTGCTCCATTTGAACGAATATATTAGCTGAATGCGAGTTTGGAAAACACTGTTATATCATTTAGTCCTATAACCAACTAATAATTTACTTAAATATCGTCACTAAATAATCAATCAATTCTTACTTCATCTAGTAGCATTCATATATATTATTGTGGATGATTACACCTGAATAATGTTACATATTTTGAAAAGCGGTATATGGGAAAATATTGAGCTATTAATATATAGTATTCTTTTAGTGTACTAAATTTGTATCAGATGACTTTATTATTAAGTGGTTTGAATTACGTTTAATAACGTTTGCATATGAAGGTGGGTGAAACACATAAAAAATTCTTTGTTACATTTGTCAAAGGTCGTAGAAATCAATAATTCATTAAA
Source organism: Lochmaea crataegi (assembly GCA_947563755.1). Taxonomy (NCBI): domain Eukaryota; kingdom Metazoa; phylum Arthropoda; class Insecta; order Coleoptera; family Chrysomelidae; genus Lochmaea; species Lochmaea crataegi. The sequence goes on along the minus strand of OX387422.1, from coordinate 20,442,120 downwards.
TATTTAACCAGTGACACTTTAACAGTAGATGTAAGAATTATTGCTTTTATAATTATGACTGAAAAAAAATTATATAAAAAGATTAATTTCTTAATGTTTAAAAAGTGGTTCCCATCAAATATAATGGAAACCAATGAAATATTAATATAATGACCTTCTTATTATACATTTAATTTAATGTAGCTATTTCAACTCCACACAGCTAAGACGGGTTTTGCGTTTTTTTTAATCGCATACGGAACAACGGCCAGTTATAGCTACTCTATTAGGTGAACCTTGCTCTTGCTGTCGCAATCCACAAACTTCCGAAATTCTTATTATCAGACTTCTTGGAATATAGTCGGATGTTGCTCTTACTTTTATGAAGTCTATCAGCAAACTGAACCCAAGTTCGAGTAAAAAATCTTTGCGATGAACATTTTTATCAACATTATTTGCTGTATATATTATAAATGAATGTATACCAGCTATATTCATTAGGCTGTAAAAGATAACCATAGGCTATCCCCTTGGAGCTCTCGCGCAGTTGTAAGTAGAACCAAGCTTATCCACTGTATCCACCCCTCCTTTTGTCTTATCAAATTCTATTATCATTTTTCTGGTTTTCCAGTCTCTGGATCAATAGCATCATCGTGATGCATAGTGGAAATAAGCAAAACCGTTTTTCCAGGCTTCGGGATATAATACACTAGGGTTGTATGTTCTTGAAAAACAAACATAATGGAACCCTCAGGACGTATTTTTCCTTCCAACAATAAAGAAGGTATTTGTTTTCTATTTTTGCGAATTGTGCCTAACAAACTTATTCTATTATTGATACGGAGTTCATCGGCTCTATATCGGTAAACCAGTTGTCGGTTGTTAAATTTCGTCCTGTACCTGAGATGGGTTCACATAAACGCTGTACTAAACTAAATGGTCTAGTATCTACCTCGAATGGCCCTGGAGGTTGTTTACCAACATAAACTTCAAGATTATTTGTATAAAATGTCTTAGCGTCTACTAGGGCAAATATTTTTATGCCGTATTTGTTGGGCTTCGATGGAATGTATTGACGAAAACGACAATTTGCTCTAAAAGCTTCCAACTTCTCGTCAATTGTCGTATATTCCGATAACGAGTAGGGCCTTTTACAGTTTGACACGAAACTATCAAATAAATTTCTTATCGGCGCAAGTTTGTCAATCTTTTGTCTTTCTTTGCGACTCTCCTTATCATCGAAACGAATGTGGGCAAGTAAAAAGCGAAATCTGTAAAGCGACAAGGAGAGCCTAAAGATTTCCATTGAGGTTCCATCCATTTTCCATAAATCATTAGCATTTACATGGTTGCTTTTCCTAGCTGCCGCAATATACAACAAACAGAAAAGTGCATTCAGTTCAGGAACATTTGTTGGATTGCAGTTCTGTTCCCTACTGTAGTTATGATTCTTTTTTACAAAAATTGAATAGATGAGGCTTTTACTCTATAAAGATCCATACTAAACGATGAAATAAAACAATTTAATTTGTAAGGTTAAGTCCGTATTAAGGCACTATATAAATTAAGAGTTTTTGATTGTATCTTCACTAGTTTGATAAAGCTACTGTGTAGCGAAACGCGTCACTAATTGTAAATTGAACATCAGTTCAAAATAAAATGGAGATTTAAACAAATTAAATTGTTTTATTTCATCGTTTCTTTTTTTAAATCATAAAGTTGGTATTTTCTACTATTATATTCAGAATATCTTCACAAAAATAAAGCTGCCAAATAGAAATAGCATCTTTTAGATTCATAAAGTTCCTTTTCACTCCTGGCAAATGCTTTATTCCCGATCTGGTCCTAACGTTTTTATTTTCTGGTGCATGTTTCCCCCATTTAGTAAATTTATCTTTTCCAAAAATGTAGGGCCCTTTGTTTTCAACTTCCTCATCATTGCTTCCTAACTCCTGCTCACTCTCGCTATCCTCCTCCCTTGTTTCTACAATATCCTCTTCACCATCAGATTCGTTGTCGTCTAATTCGATGTCGGACGGAACTTCTTCCATTAATTTTAGCAGTCTCTGTTCCTCCTTCTCAAAGTCCATTGCTGAAATAACTGGTAGTAGTGATAGAAATCCTAGAAATAACGAAGAACTTACCAAATAAAAAAATAAACACTAACGTAAATAGTGGCGTCGGTGTATCAGACCGAATAGCAATATTCTAACCTACTCACAATACACACGGCGGCAATACTATAGCCAAGCGTGCTCCGTGAAGGCCTTGAAAGGTATTTGAACGCTGAATCCCACTCTTTTCCGTGATCTTATAATGACTATGCAACTGTGGCGTCGGTGTGACAGACCGTACGCCACTAAGGAACGGTTAACAAGATTTGAACATGGTCATCAATTTAAACATCTACATCAATGTTTTTCAGTTTCTTGTATTTTTTCATTGCCCATGTTCGGTTTTTAAATAAAATAATTTATTTTGATGAAGTTTGTCCAAAATCAATTGTGGAAGCTGAAAGACGTGTTCCTCATCCTTACGACTTTTTTCTATAATCGGCATATACATGCCAATTATTAGCCCTTTAAAATTCCTGAATCATTTGAAAGTTTCCAGAAGAATTCTGTGGCAGAAAGTCAAAAGGGCATAAGTTAATTTTTTTTGCAAAATGAGTTATTTAATAAAACTTGATTTATTTAAAAATTTAATTAGCGTTTTATTTTAATAAAAAATATTACTGGTTAATTAAAAACACTTAAAAATAATATCAAACAATTCAATTAAATGAAGTTTACACTAATGAAAGTTAATCCTTTTATTATTTTGAAATAGGGTGAACTAGGGAGCCTTGATACTCTGGGAGCCTTGATACATTTTTAAAAATCCCTCCAACAGAAACATATGATCTTCCGTTGCGTTATTAAATTATCGTTTAGTCGTTCAGTAGTCGTTTGATTGAAGCTGGCGTAAATAGCTGCCATTATAGGTATAAAGTGACGATAAACAGATTTTCAGTGGAAAAATTATAATTTTAATAAGGTAAGATAAATCATATTTCTACAAATAGTTCATGAATTGCGCGAATTTGTTGTATTCAGTGGATTCGGCATAGATTTGTCATTCTTTTAGCCTGCTTGCGAAATTCATAGGTTGTGTAGTTAGATGGCACTTTTCTAAACATAGGATTGTAGGGGATTGTAACAACAACCAACAATCAAAAATATTATTGTAAATTCTTAACAGAATTTTTTTTTCATAACCACTATGTCATTTAAGTGGGTCAAAAAGACAGAAACGGTTCCTGTCTCCATAGAAACAATGAAAAATACAGTTAAAGTGGTCAGTGACGAAGGAGGGAAGCTTCGAACTACAGCTGGAAAGTACAGCATTGATAAAATGACCTTGAGCCGACACATAAAAAAATACAAAGAATCTCGCCAGGACTTATCTGATAAAGTTTTGTTTTCTCCGAATTATAAAACAATACAAATATTCAGCGCCATTCAGGAGCAGTTATTGGGAAAGTATTTACTAACATCAAGTAATATGAATTATGGACTAACAGCCAAGTAATCAAGGGAACTGGCTCATGTATTTGCTAGCCAAAATCATATAAAAATACCCTATGTCTGGAATAAAAAGAACACAGCTTCCTATGATTGGTTACATGGATTTATGTCACGTTATAGCTATTTGTCACTTAGAACTCCTGAAGCCACTAGCCTTAGTCGTTCAACAGTATTTAACAAGCACACGGTCACAGAATTTTTCAATTTATTGCGAAATGTTTTGGAACGCGACCAATATGGCCCTGAAGCGATCTACAATTTTGACGAGAGTGCGCATAAACCAAGAAAAATTATTTCCAAGAAAGGTCAAAAGCAAGTCACAAAGGTTACTTCAGCAGGAATAGGAGCAACTGTTACAGTTTGTTGTGCTATCAACGCATCTGGTAACTTCATCTCTCCATTTTTCATCTTTACGAGGCAAAACATTCAAAATTACATGACATTAGGCGCACCTCCGGCTCTGGAGTAGCAACACATTTAAGTGGTTGGATGACGGAGAACTTTGAAAAGTACCTTCTACATTTCATAAAACTCACAAGAGCTTCCACGGAAAATAAAGTCTTACTAATTTTGGACAACCACCGTAGTCACATGTCTCCTCGTGGACTTGATATATGCAAATCAAATGGAATTTCATTACTCACGCTACCACCCCATACGAGCCACAAACTCCAACCATTGGATGTTTCTGTTTATGGGCCGTTTAAAACCTACTTTAATCAGGAGTCAGATAACTTTATAGTGTCACATCCAGGTGAAACAATTACGCTGAAAGACATTGCTGGCCTGGTTGGTACAGCACATCAAACAGCTTTCACCCCAAATAATATTACAAGTGGATTTTTAAAGTCCGGCATATGGCCCATTAATACTAACACCTTTAATGATATAGATTTTATGACTTTTTCGGTAACAGACCGACCCAATCCGAATAAAAATATTGCATCCACGTTTTCTAAGGAAGCAGCCGTTTTTGAAACCCCAAATAATAAAGAACAGCTTACAAAGATCGAAAATCATCCTGTACCATCAAATATTTTTTAAGAACCAAAAGCCCTGAAAAGCAAGAAACTGTGAACACAAACCCACCTTCCCCGCTTAAACTGAAAATAAAAACACCTGCAGAAATTCGTCCCTTTCCTAAAGCGTTACCTAGAAAGACACAGCAAGGAAGAAAATCAGTAGGAGGTAAAATTTTAACCGATACACCTAACATGCAAGAAATAAATGACGATTGTGCCAGACGCGAGAATAAAAAAGGAAAAGAAAAGGCGAAAAAAAAGATATTTAAAAAGAAACAAGTTATAAAATGTCAACAGGGCAAAAATAATGCACCTGACGATTCAGATATAGATTCCTGTTCTATTGCATCATCTGGCTCATCTGAAATAATGGACATCGAAGAGCAGATGCGTGAATAGCTTGAAGAAATTAACTTTATTCAAGGCAATGTTGCAATAAACGACTTCGCCTGGGTAAAATTTTCAACAAAAAGAACGATCAAATATTTCGCTGCTGAAGTTTTAGAAACCCTTTCGGATGAAGAATATTTTGTTACTTTTTCACGAAGAAAACTACCTGGGTATTATTTTGTGTATCCGGATGCGGCTGACACATCCGTTGTACAAGCTATGGACACCACAAAGCTTCCTCTCCCATGCTTCGTTGGGGGTACTGCAAGAACACAAAGAAAATTAAGATTTTCTGTTAACTTTGCCAAATATGAAAATGTCTGTTAACATTTTGTTAATTTTTCTTGTATTTTAGTTTCGTTTTATTATGGTTCACCAAATATTTTCTGTTAATTTTGCTAAATATAAAAATGTGTGTTACAAATGTTAACTTTTGTTTTATTTTAGTTTAGTTTTCTTATGTTTTATCAAAACCTCCTTTAGTGTATCAAACCTCCTTTTGGTGTATCAAACCACCCATAAGCTAGTATCATGACTCCCATAAAGTGGGAGGGTTGATAAAATTTCGATTTTTTATATTTTTGTGTATTAGAAATTTTTTTAACGAACGGGGACATAAAATAATAATCTATGACCAGGTTCTAGGATATTGTTTTAATATTGAAATAAAATATTAATATTTGTAATAAATATGCTAAAAAATAATAACATGTATCAATGCTTCCTAGTTTTCCCTAATAATATTGGTGCAATATTGAGCAAAAACATGCAATTTTGGGATATCTGACAAAGAACATTAAAGCCAGTTCACTTACTGATACAAGTCCGAAGCTTTGAACACATTTTTTGATGACATGCCTAAACTTCCGTATCATTACAAAAGAAACAATACAACTATAGTTATTTATGATACAAGTGCGTGAAGTGATACTTTTGCGCACGAGCTGCAAAAATGAAAGGCACGAGCGTAGCTAGTGCATAATTCACGCATGAGTATCATACAATGTTTTATCTAAGATTAAAAATACTTTCCCTTAATTATATATAACATAACCTCTCTTTTTAATAATTGTGTTTGAATTATTGCCTACCTTCATCATAAGAAATTTATTATCTGGTACTCCATTTATAAAATCCAAAATCTGTTCCCTTGTGAAAATTTTTGATTTTTTTGGTTTATGGCTCTCTGATTGTCGTTTTATGAAGGTAATAAGTTTATGAAATTTACTTATATCAATGTTTAAATTTAAATTTATGGTAGTTTTCAACATTGAATAATGGGACCATAACGTTGATTATTTCCATTGACTTTTCTGAGAAATATGCAAAAAGAAGATTTTCCGTCAAATTTTTAATTTTTTTAGTGTTACACCAATCCAAAAAAAAAGGTGAGCGGTCGTCGGACTGCCGACATAGGCTTGCTTTTTATGCACAATAAAATGACCATTTTTGACCATTTTTCGAAAATGTTCACAATTTTTGACAATTATTGACCATTTTTGACTATTTTTTCAAATTGTAACAATTATTGACCATTTTTGACAATTATTGACCAATTTTGACCATTTTTCGAAAATATTGACCATTTTAGACCATTTTTTTTAAATTTTAACAATTATTGACCATTTTTGACAATTTTTGAGCATTTTTGACAGGTTCTGACAATTATTGACCATTTTTGACAATTTTTCAAAAATTTTGATAATTTTTAACAATGATTGACCATTTTTGACAGTTTTTTATAATTACTGACCATTTTTTCAAATTTTTGACAATTTTTGACGATTTTTAGAAAATTTTTCAAAGATTTTGACTATTATTTACCATTTTTTCAAAATTTTTGACAATTTTTTCAAATTTTAACAATTATTGACCAATTTTGACAGTTTTGACAATTATTGATCGTTTTTGACAATTATTGATCATTTTTGACAATTTTTGACCATTTTTTCAAATTTTAACAATTATTGACAATTTTTGACCATTTTTTCAAATTTTAACAATTATTGACCATTTTTGACAATTATTGACCAATTTTGACAGTTTTGACAATTATTGATCATTTTTGACAATTTTTGACCATTTTTCCAAATTTTAACAATTATTGACCAATTCTGGCAGTTTTGACAATTTTTCAAAAACGTTGACAATTTTCAACAAATATTGACCATTTTTGACAGTTTTTTATAATTATTGACCATTTTTTCAAAGTTTTAACAATTTTTGACCATTTTTCAAAATTTTAACAATTATTGACCATTTTTGACAGTTTCTGATAATTATCGACCATTTTTGACAACTTTCAAAAATTTTGACCATTTTTGACAGATTCTGACAATTATTGACCATTCACGTTTCACACTTCTTAATGACAGTAAAAACTTAATTTTAATGGTGGTCGTAGATAAAACTCTTTTTAGAACCAATTTATAGAAGCCTTGCTCACGTATATCAGGTGTACAAAAATCATTGCTCTGAATTACATCTGGAGCCATGTTCTAGAAAAAAGTTTGAAGAGGTACTTCATGAAAAAAATATATGTACCACACTTGTCTAGGACATCAAATGGAAATGTAGATTATGCAACTTATTCCGCACATACAGCAACAAAGGTTAGAGCAAGAAAGAAAAACGAAGACAACAAGAAACTTGCGAAGGCAAAAAAGAATATTGTTCTAACGGCTGATTTGGAGGCAGTTAAAGTTTGTCCTTTTACAACCGCAAACGCTTTTTATTATAAAAGTAAGCTATGTCTGCATAACTATACGGTATATAACCCCGATTCTCATCATGTCACTTGTTATTGGTTCTCTGAAACAGATAGTGATCTTACAGCGCCTAAATACGCATATTTTATCTTTGATTACTTGACTGGAAATTGCCTTGCCGGACGTTCACCCATCATTATCTACACCGACGGATGCACAAGTCAAAACCGCAACATAAACGCATTATTAAACTTTGCAGTTATAAAATAAATGGAGTCACAATTACTCAAAAGTTCCTTGAAGTGAGATATACACAAATGGAAGGTGACTCAGTTCATAGCAGTATAGAAACGAAACTAAAAAATAGACTGATTCACCTACCAAGTGACTATGTCTCTGTAACTTCCGAAGCACAGCGACGTCCTTTCCCTTATGAAGTAAAAATGGTCACTTATGACTTCTTTGAAAACTATGCAGATCCTGGGGTACTCAGATATACTTCCATTAGACCGGGTCTTAAGCCTGGTTATCCGAAAGTGACGGACCTATGTGCTATTTTGTACGATCCTGAAGGGCACATAAAAGTTGAACTAGCATTTTATAATGATTGGATGGACCTACCGCAAAGGTTACAGAACCGAGGAGGGAAACTGTCTACACAATGATAGATTACCCATTTCAAAGGTCAAATTTAATCATTTCCAAGATCTTAATAGTGACATCCCACCGTAATATCACCACTACTACGACAATTTGCCTCACTAATAAAATATAACTATCTACTTTGTTTTTCCTAAAAGAATAATTTTACTTTGTATACATTATCTTGAAATATTGTCAATAAAAGATACCGCAATTTTAGTTATTTTTGTTGATCAATGTTAAAATATCTTTATTTATGCCAGGTTTGCGTTTTAAACCATCCAATCATAATATCTACATTTACTATCTAACTTTTTTAAAATAATGCTGGAACAATTATGTTATGCTGAAATCTCCTATCTCACATAGCAATCCAAAATATTAGAAAATAACTAAAAATTGTACAGTCTCATGTTAAATGTTCAATATCAATACTATGGTCTTAGTTGTAAAACAATATAATATTGTCAATTACATTTAATTTAGTTTTAACGTCTTATCCTGTAAAATTTGTTCAAATTGAGCTAGGAGATATTGCCGGTTCGCGGACGGATGCTTACTGCATATTTTTATTATATCAATCACAAAAATTATTTTGACAGAAGGAAACATGTTTAGATGCTGCCTTCTGTCAGAGTCCATCTAGTTAAGAAACTGAAATTATGCCTTTTTGTCAAAAAGTCAGAACATTTGATTCAAGGCACTTCTCTAAGTTCCAAATAAAAAAAAAGTTTCACAGTAGCATTTGTGGAAAAAAAAACGCAAAAAAGTGTTTTTCTTATTCCCGACAAAAAACTCTTTTGTTTTCCGTAACAAAATTCTTCGTATCTTCATTGCTAATAAGCGAAATCCAATCTAGTCAGTTTTTTAATTCTCCTGTGAAACGTCAATTTTTGAGTTATGCCCTTTTGACTTTCTGCCACAGAATTAATCGTTAATGATGACTGATTATGGAAAACTACTACACGATGTTTGTACGCATATACGAGTACCTACTTTATTCAAAACAAATGGTATTTCTGCAAAAAATAAGTGTTTTGTAGGAGAAGTTTACCTTTTTAAAATACAATTCAATTTTCATGCCAAAACGCTATAATAGTAACGACGTCTGTCTATGACATCACGCTTCTTTAAATTCTTGACAGCTTGCAAGTTTAAGGTCTATTTTGATACATATAGCCCGTTCAGTACAAAAACCGTTGCACGTCATCAAAGTGTCGGAAAAGAGACGTTCGTTTATATCATGCCATTCGATTGCTGCTGTCAATCCTCTGTCAATCACTATGTTAAGCCTCTCTAAACTCAATAAATATTGAAATTTGTAGGTCGCATTGTATTAAAGAATATAAATATATGTTTAAAGAAAGGTTTCGTAATTAATTTCATATCAAATACAGCTCGTAGGTTAATTAAATATTAAACTCAAACTAACGTCAGTCTTAATAAAAACTTTTTATGTTGGCAAAAATGCGCGCTGTTGCCGCGATTAAAATGGTTTATTTCTGGTTCAGTTGACGTCTTGACATGTTTGGGGTTATGTTGTAACAAAAACTGCAAAGAACTGTGAGTAATTTTTCACAAGCAGTAATGAGTTATCAAAGTTAAAGTCACATCCAAAAAAACGTATAAATGAAACTTAATAATACTGCAATAGTTGATGCATTTACTCCTGATACTATTTACAGCGTTTATGAAGCAAGTAAGTATAAGTTTAATAATATACCCAATCAACTGTATTCATTATATTCTGTTACATTATTCTTAATACTTGGCAATTGTACGTGGACAATTTTTTACAGATAATCATGTCACTTTAGGAATGTTACTGCAGTGATTGAAGGAAGAACAATAATTATTCAATGTAGAATGTTCCTGAGTAGTTTACTAAAATATGATACACATCCACAAAGAGGACTTATGGAACTTTCAAGAAAAATAAACCACTGTATAAATTTGTTTTTATTGATGAATCCTGAATTTTCCAAAATAGTGCTGTAGGCTATTCATGTCAAAAGGTATGTTACAATGATTATGTAAAATTTTAGAATGCAAAATTGTTTTTATTCTAGATATTTTGTATTACATGCTGAGAATGAAAATGGTTATATTGATGGAGCAGAAAGTATATTTTTATATGAATCTCAGTTGAGTTATTATCATGGGAAAATGAATGAAGAACATGTTTTTAAATGGTTTGAAAACCAATTACTTACTATTGAATCTTTCTGAACCTTTAATAAATTATGGACAACGCTTTTCGATAATATTAGGTTAATGACACAATATAGAATTCAATCAACAAATGTTGAAGCTGAGCTTATTCATATTACAGCCTAGCAAGTAGATACAGACTGTATTTGAACAGTGATATAGCAAATTATATGTTAGAATTCAGAAGACTACACAACTAGTTTAATACATTCAAAATTCTTATTTCAAATTATACCTAATAGACAATAAATGCTGTTTTACTTTTATTTTTACAATTTGAAAAGAAAAGAATTGGTTATTTGAATACTGCCCTTTCAATAAATGTTTTTTTCAGAAACAAACCCCCCAACAAAATACATTGTGGATATGATAGAACAGTATAGTCACAAAGTATTACCTACCATCTTTTTAAAAATCCTATTGAGTTAATACTGGCTACTGCCAAGCAAGCCGATAGATGCATTCCAGGAGTTGCGGGTTGGAATTGGTTTGACTGTGAACCTCTCAAATTTGAAAGATTTCTATTTGACAATTATTGTTCTACCTAATTTTAAAAAATAGTATTAAAATCTTTTCGGTGTAGTAACTAATTTATAAATTTGCAATGTTTTTTTTTAATAAAACAATTCCATAAAAATTGGGGTGGCATTATTTATTATTTTATTTTAATCATGATATTCAAAATAAGTAATTCAGGCAGCATTTTCTGAAGGTACATGTGTATATCACAAAGTTTTATAAAAACTACAAAGAATTAATTTAATAGTTTTTATTGAATTGGAAGGTCTCATTCGATCAATCATTTATTAGCAATACTTTCAGTTGCGGTAGATGCTGGAGAGCTAAAACAAAATGGTAAATATAAATTTGGATTGATTAGAAGATGATGGAGTGATAAATAATTCACCAATATACTGATAATTATAATATGTCTTGATTTCAGTGCTACGATTTAGTCAATCATTTGCATATACCTTCACTCGGAGAATAGAATGGATTTGCTCTCCTTTTCTGAGCTGTGGTGGTGCTTGCTGCACAATTTTCTTTTGCTATGATCAATGATCATATATCTCAGGTTGATTTTCCTTGTTGAGAATGACCTACACACTAAAGCTTCACATCCCGGCTTTTCTAAAGAAAAATTAAGATTTATTTCAACAAAATATAAAATAAAATTGCCTACCTTTAAAAAGGAGGTAGATCCAGGTTATCAGAACTTTTTTATTTATAATTTGTCTGTAAACCTTACATCAATCTTTCATATTGTAGTGACAACATTTTAGAAGCCAGCATGTACTTAGGTAATTGTAACCTAAAAATTATATTAGATAATATTTTTTCCTTGATACTATATATACATGCATTATAAATACTAGAATAGTTCCATAACTTCTAACTAATTGAGTGTGTGGTATAAACATACGAATAAAAGTGTTAACTATTCCATACATACCTTTTTAGTGCTAAAAATAATTCCATAGTTTTTAAAATAAGAATTTCTTAGTGCTGTACGGTTATCATACAAATTGAAGTTTTATATGTAACATCTCTGTATGAAACTGAAATAAGTCGAAGTTTCTTTGCACGTAATAACCATCAATAACTAAACCTAACCTAGAATATTTGATAAACTTCATTTGACATATACTAGATTCTCATATTATTTCAAGGGCTTGGCAACATATTACAGTTATGACAGATGTGACGTGCAACGGTTTTAATACTGAACGGGCTATAGTTTTAATTATTTGGTGTTTTAGTCATGAATTCTAATGTGTATCGATGGTGTGCTTTCTCAAAATTTGAGAATACATTGATGAAACCCCGAACCCCAAACATAAAAAAATATGTGGCTAAATCCTGCAAGGAGACCCAGCAACGGTATCTTTTGATTTCGGTTCTCGATTATGTCTTACCTACTATTATAATACTGACATAGAAGTTTTAACAACAAAATTTTGCCGAACAAAAGTCATTGTTAACCGAAAAAAATGTTTCCAGCATCAACAAGTCTATTCTTGGCAGTTTTGAACTATTTGTTTTGATAAAACCTTGTAACGGAATATCGAACTTTGTGGTCTCATATAAAATTCAAATTTATTGCTAAAGAAAATAACTTTACGCCGATTTCAACCATTATTTCTAGAAAAAATTTTTTTCAGAACATGATTCACTTGAATAAAATATGTTAATATATTTAACAAACTTATGCTCGCTTTATAGTTTGTAAACAAATACAGTTACTTTTGCATTGTAGAACAATGAAATTGCATTAGGTTCGATCTATGAGACCCGGAATATTAAAGCAGAAGACATCGTTAGAAACAAGGAATGTCTCACCAATTCAAATTAATGATCAAAACAGACTATGCATGAACTATACAGAATTCTGTTTCTGCGAGAAATTATGTTTTAATCCGCATGTCTCTGCATGTAGCTGTTTAATTAGCAACGGGCTTCACTTCAAAATAGAGGGTGTGTAGGTATTTCTAGGGAGTGGTTTTCTTTTGTATTTGATTTCACCATTGCTTGGTTACGTTAAGAATTTTGGAACCGTTGCCGATATTCTCTATATACCGAAAACACGTTCAATATTCCTACATGAACATTGCATAATAAACTTAACTTCAAGTATGTTTTTCTCGAAATAACGGTAATGTGGGTTGGATCATTTTTGCATATTTACCCCCAATTGTTTTTACCAAACTAGCACATACGTTGATTTTTTTGGTCTTTGCGTATGGCAGTCTTGCATCCAATATGGATTTTCATCATACCAATACCTTGGAGTTTGCAGGTTAACATGTCCGTTCAAATGGAATGTTGCCTCAGCCTAAAATTAAACCGAGTCAAATTGTTATTCAAATTATTATTGTTGTAAGCGTCTGTAAACCAGTTCCTCTTTCTAAAAGGGGAACCTCGTTGTTTTCTGTCCACTCCCTTTAATCTCTCATAATCACCTCGAAGTTAATGATGAAAAAATATATAGTAGTGATGTGGTTGGTTGGTTTCATTTTCCACTATGTCTTCATCTTCTTGTTATCCAATCTATTGCTCGAATTTTGTTGCTTTAGAATTCCCATTCTCACCTCCCTCAAGATTGTTATATCAATCGTTATACTGAGACAGGCAAGTCAACCATGGCTATTTTTTGGGTTATCTTCATCCACCATAACAAAGATGCGTCCATGATCACATCATGGGCTTTACCACAATGCTAATGCATGTCCAATACTCCATTTTGAGACTTGGTCCCAATGTTTTCCCGTGAGTTTTTAGACTGTCATTGATGTAATCTCGGAATACTTCTTTACTTTTGCCAGCTGTTGGTTCCAAGTAAAGTTAGAGTCTGAAATTTATTTGAAATGATTTGAAACATGAATGTAAACCGTGATCTAAAGCGTATTTCTAATATTTTATATGTTAAAAAACTATCTATTGAAAAAATGGTAATTTGCTATACTGTATTTCCTTTTCCGTAGGAGCAAAGTGTCTCATTATTTATTCAAAAGTACTATAAACATAGGGTGAGTCTTTTTTTTCCTATGTGAAATAAAATTATAAAACAGGTCGGTTTTACCAAAATTAAATCGACACGTCCTGTATCGCCTCAAATACAATAGGGTCGTAAAATTCACAACAATGGATGGGGATTCATTGAAATGATAAGACGGTGGCCAGTGTCGTGCAGTCAGTTTAAGGGTTTTGCCGAGTAGGGATGGGTCTTACAGTTTTTTATTCTGTTCAATAATTTTGTATTAGGATAAATTTATATATCTGGATTTTTTCTATTAGATAAAAGTATAAAAGTATAGGGTGAAGTATGGTTGGTAGGTATTTATTAAATTACAAAAAAGAATCCTAAAGATCTAAAAGTTATATAAAAAGCCAAAGATAAAGATAATAATTACTTAAAAAAAGTCACAAACAAATATTCTTTATTTTGCTTTATTAAACAGAAGCAACATACAAAATTGTGAAAAATTAAGAAGTGCAACGATTAAAATTATAAATAAAATTTGTTTTTCATTGTAACTACTAAAGGTTCTATGGTTTCTTCAACAAGATTATCAAGGTCCCACATATTTTGCTCTTCTTTAATAACGTGGTCTACAGCATTGCTCCAGTTTTCTTTGGTAACGTTACCCACCGCCGCTTTCAAAAGTTCTCTAACATCTTTGATTTTAAAGGTACTATTATGTCTAGCAATAAATCCTTTTACTTGAGCCCACATTAATTCTATGGGATTTAATTCGCAATGATGATGTGGCAAACGAAGAACAATTATATTATATTCTTTGGCCATTTTATCAACAACATGCCTTTTAAATCATGCCTTATTATCTCTCACTACTGTTAGAAGCTCTGCTTTTAGGGCATCATTATCAAAAGGTATTTTTCCTACGATCACTACCCAAAGTAGGCTTTTGCACACTCAAATCTAACCGCAAAGTTGATGTTTTCCGCGTGCTCTCATAATTTGACATTATTGGCGCTCTTAAGCAGAAAGTAACTTTGGCGCACGCCTAATTTTATGTATTGATAAAAGAGAGCTAGTAGTTATTTTAATATAAACTGTAGAATAAATAAATATTTTAGTTGATTTTCTAATATGTTAAAGCATCCAACAGTATTTTCCGTAATAATTTAATGAGAAATAGGGAAATCTAAAAAATATCTGACATTAATGTAATAAGTATTGCCTACGTACATAGGTACACGAAACTGCAATCTGGAAACTGCTAAGTACAAACAATGGCAATAGGTAGGCAACACACCACACTTGCAAATAACTTCAATCAAGTATGTCTATGTCAAAGAAAGATCCTAGTGCATTGTCACTGAAATATTTTTTGAGATAGTTCTGTGCTGTGTAATTGTATTAATATTTTACTATAAGTCAGTAAGTACTTAAAAAACAAGAAAAATGGATACAAGTGATACTGATTTTTCAAATACACCGCCAGATATTGTCGAGGCGGCCAAAAAAGTCACTTTAAATCTACTTCCGGAGAAATCCAAATTAAAGTACGAAAATGAATATAGTCTATAGATAAGTTGGTGCAGATCCAAAAAAATTGAAAGATATTCAGAAAATGTGTTATTAACATATATTTTGAGGAAAAAGCAGCAACATTAAAGTCATCAACCCTGTGGTCCAAGTATTCAATGCTAAGGCAAACATTGAAAAAAAAACGACATTGATATTAGTCAATATGCAAAATTAATTGCATTATTAAAAAAAAAATCTGTCGGTTATAAAGCAAAAAAATCTTGTAACTTTATCCAAGGAGCAGGTGGAGGAATTTATTCGCATTGCACCCGATGAAGACTATTTATTGAAAAAGGTAATAAATAATTATTTCTATGTCTCTAAAAAATATTAAATTTAATTTTTTTAATTTTTTTATAGGTTGTCTTAATTATGGGTATTGCTGGTGCGTGTAGGAGAGATGAATTGGGAAAAATGAAATTAGATGTTATTCATGACAAAGAATCCCTTTTGATTGTTCATATTCCAGATTCGAAAACAAAGCAGAGTCGAATGTTCACAATTGTTAATAACAACACACCAGAAGAAAACGACATTGATTACGTTGCGTTGTAAAAAGTATATTTGCATAAGAAAGCAATGCCAAAATAGTTCAGAAAATCGCCTATTTTTCCGATATTCCAAAGGAAAATGCGCAAATCAGGTAGTAGGATTAAATTCGATTGGTAAAGTACCTACTGATATTGCCAAATATTTAAATTTGCCGAATCCTGATTCTTATACATGACATTGTTTCCGGCGTACATCTGCTACCTTATTAGTAAATGGCGGAGCCGATTTAATTCAACTAAAAAAACATGGCGGATGGAAAAGCAGTAATGTGGCAGAAGGGTATATTGATGAATCCATAATAGAAACTTTTGAAAAAATATCTGGTCAAGTTTCAGCTCAAGTGCCAGAAAAAATACCCTATCTGTTTTGTAACCCTTCAGAGCCATCAACATCTGGAATCAACATTAATACTTGCCACCAGAAAGATTTGACATTTTCTAACCTTTCAGAGACATGTACCTCAGGCATAATCATAAAAAATTGCCAAAATTGTACCTTCAATTCTAATTTAGTTAATAAGTAAAAGGTATGTTTGTTTATTATCGTTCTGTATTCCGTTCAAATAAAATTTTAAAAAGTTGTAATTTATTTAATGAACTATAATATTCATACAACCATAAAATCATAAATCTTTAAATCATAAAGTCTATTGTCATAAGTAGGCAACACAAAATACACAATTAATCTCTTGTGTTAAAATAGTAGGCTTAATATGTCAAATAAACTTACAATATTGTAATGAAAGTAACACGTTTTTAATTAAAAATTAATTTTATTTTGGTGTGATCGTAGAAAAAATCTTGTGTGTATTTCGAGCAGAAAGTCCTCTGGTAGTCTCGACAGATTTCCGGCAACTTTCTGTCTCGACTGCCAAAGTACTACTTTCTGCTCTTGATACACAAATAGCTATTTTTTTAAGTAAGCCAATTTTTTATTTCCCCTTTTTCCAGGTAGATGAGGGCAATTTTTCTACTAGTCTGGAATGATAGCTGGCATTGTCCATAACAATACGGAATTTTCAGGAATTGCTTAAATCATTTCGGAAATATAATATTCAAAAACATCAGCGTTCATTTCCTCATGGTAATCTTTAGTTGACTTAGATTCGAATTCAAATAAACCACCATCTAGAAATCCTACCAATATGAGTAATTATTAATCTGCGACCCTTACCGGAAGGAACTTTCAAGCCAGTCGATAAGCCTTCTAAAAACGCCTGGCGAGAGCTTTCGACATTTTGGTCCTACCAATATTTGCTCACGGTGTGTCCTTCGTTAACCCAGGTTTCGTCTAAATAAAAAATGTTTCTCGCTTCCCTTCGGTACTCTTTAATTTGCCTCAAATATTTCCTTCCCCAACAGATTATTTCTTCCGTATCTATTAAAATAGATTTTCTATTTTGCTTTTGCCAAGAAAAATTTAGTTCGTGTAAAAGTTTCCACAACTTTTTCCTTCCCATTTCTGGTACATTTCCATTTTCTTTTATTACTTTCAAAATTTTATCTATTGTTGGAATCTCATTCTTAAAATAAAATGAATGTACTGACCTTCTGATTATATTTTTCGTTGGTTGGTCAACTTTCATTGTTTAGCAGTACCTAGAATACCTAGTTAATACCCATTTTCAGTAACGGATTATAGCAGGTATTATGGCCCAATTGAATGGTCTCCGTAAAATCGGCTCTTAAGTCTGTAGTAATTACTTACTAATGATATGATACTTGCCCAAATTCAGGTCTTTACCGAAAAATTTAACGCCAATGGTTTATTGCCGATTTATGGTGTCGATCCTTTCCTGTGCTCCTATGCAATAGGAAATCGAGTATACCGAGTTTTCATCTGGAAACCTGTACATTTGACTATTTATTAAAAATTAATGCTTATAATAGGATTTTGCCAGCTCAAGACAATATAGATAGCTTAATTCCAATTTCTACTCACAATTCTGTATGACGAGTCAATTTAGGTTGTTATAGAAAATGACAAGACTAGAATCTGCACTGAGCTAGAAAGACTAAAAATAAAGTTAAAACTGACTAATTTATATCCGTTTCTAACTAATAGTATTTGAATGCTTGCCGTTGTAGACATCGATAAACTTTCAACGTCTCTATCTCCAAATTATTTGACTTGGATTTTATAAGGAGTAAAATACTCATATTTCTTAAAGATGTCTAAAAGCTAGAAAAGTCGCAGTCATTCTCTTTTTCAATGAAAAAGGGGAATGACAAATGGTGCACGAAGCAAAAAAAACACGCTCACACCCATCTTCGTCGATGTCGATGAAACCAGTGAAATAAAATAGTATTCAAACCGAGCATTTATGCCAAACACACCGATGAAAAACTCGAGAAAAAAAACAATAAGAGTCTCAGTCCTGTAAATTTTATGAAAACACAATAAATATACACCTAATTACAATTTCCTGTAAAAAATTGTCATATTTTAGTAAAACGTGTTTAGATGTCGAAGATAATAGTTAATAAATAATACATAGGGTTTATTGTTCACACGTAAATTGTCCATACATGTGGCTAATTACAATGAGCTATAAAAAAAACTGAGTATAAAAAAAAATTACAAACAAATAACAAAAAGTTACAAACATCACAAATTACATAAAAGCGACGAAAATGAATCCGAAAACGACGATAATGAATACAAAGGCAAAGATTCTGTTTTACAATCTCCACAAGTGACTCTTCAACCTTCCACATCTACAGTTTTACCACAACCTTCACCAGACCCTACTGATGCACAAAACAATTCACCCAATCCTGCGAGTTTTGCACAAAACAATAACTGGAGTTATACTAAAGTACCAAGTCCTCATTGTTTGTCTTTTTCTGAAACGACAGGTTCACTTGTAAATATTAATTCCACAGACCCATTAGATTATTTCAACCTCATAGCGACAGAAGATTTTTTTTTGGTTATGTTGAGGGCGATTATACTTCGTAACCACGTCCGAAGTAGACCAACATGTAGATGTTTAAAGAAAATCCTTTTTGTTTAGACCAATCTATAGTTAGTAATAATCTAAAGGGTGTAACAAATTAACAAAGGAACAAAAAATAATCTAACTATGCATGCCGAGTAATATTTAGGCTAAGCTATAAACCTTTCTTGTTTGCAAACACTATGCCACGCGCATATAGGGACTCATCTATTAATGGCCTGTTATAAAAGTTTGCAAAAACAGCAGAGTTTTGAGTCCAACCTGCTGATTTACGAATCTGGTAGAGTGTGACTTAAAAATTTCCATATCGACACCGCTTCTGGATAATATTACTTTAATCCACCTTGATAAGGTTTGAGCGGAAGCCTTATGAAAATGACGTTTATGAGTGATAAATAAGTGCTCACAGTCTTTCCTAAGATCACTAGTGACTTTTAAATAGTGTTCTAGAGTTACCCCTAAACATAATTCTGGTTTTTCACGAAAAAATGGAAAAGAAATAACCGGCTGACTTCTGCGAAGAGCCGATGTTTTGATAAGGTCTGAAATTTGTATTGTAATATTACAGGAGGATATTCTAATATTAGATAGTTTGATGGAAGATAATGTGTGTACTTTTTGTGATGAAATCAAGGCCAGTATTGATACTGTTTTTGAAGTTAAGTGCTCTAGATTTAAGTCGTTAAGAGAAAAGAGTTTTTCTGAATAAAGAAGGACTATCTGAGGATCCCATGTAGCATTATATCTTGGAAAACTAGGTCTTAGTCTAAATATACTTTGCATGAAACGTTTTAACAAAAATTGCCCATCCGAAAGGGTGAATAACAATTTTAAGGCAGATCGATGCGCATTTAATGTAGAATATTTGGCACCCTGGGTGTACTCTACATGCGGAAATTGAATAACATTATGGATATTTGGAGAAAATAGATTAATATTATGAAGAATACAAAAAAAAAGGTGAGCGGTCGTCGGACCGCCGACAGAAGCTTGCTTCTTATGCACAATAGAATGACCATTTTTCGTGAATTTTTCACCATTTTTCAAAAATACTGACAATTTTTGACAATTATTGACCGTCTTTGACAATTATTGACCATTTTTGACAATTTTTCAAAAATTTTAACACATTTGGCAATTATTGACCATTTTTTCAAAATTTTGACAATTTTTTCGAATTCTAATAATTATTGACCATTTATGACAATTATTGACCAATTTTGACAGTTTTGACAATTATCGATCATTTTTGACAATTTTCCAAAAATTTTGACAATTTTCAACAAATATTGACAATTTTTCCAAATTTTAACAATTATTGACCATTTTTGACAATTTTTGAGCATTTTTGACAGGTTCTGACAATTATTGACCATTTTTGACAATTTTTCAAAAATTTTGACAATTTTTGACAGTTTCTTATTATTATTGACCATTTTTTCAAAATTTTGACACTTTTTGACAATCTTTCGGAAAATTTGATCATTTTTCAAAAATTTTCACAATTTTTGACAATTATTGACCATTTTTCAAAAATTTTAACAATTATTGACCATTTTGAAAGTTTTTGACGAATTTTGACAATTATTGACCATTTTTCAAAAATTTCAACATATTTGGCAATTATTGACCATTTTTTCAAAATTTTGACAATTTTTGACCATTTTTCAAAATTTTGAAAATTTTTGACCATTTTTCAAAATTTTGACAATTTTTGACCATTTTGGACCATTTTTGACAAATTTTCATTGGTTTTGACAATTATTGACCGTCTTTGACAATTACTGACCCTTTTTGACAGTTTTTGACAATTTTTGAAAATATTTGGCAATCATTACCCATTTTTTTAGAAATTTGTTTTTGACAATTTCTGATCATTTTTTCAAATTTTTGACAATTATTGACTATTTTGACAGTTTTTGACAATTTTTGAAAATATTGGCCATTATTAACCATTTTCTCAAAAGTTTGACAGTTTTTGACAATTTTTGATCATTTTTCCAAATTTTTGACAATTTTTGACCATTATTGACAATTTTTCACACCTATAGGTGTGCGAGCTCAGTCTGGCGAAAGAGATTGCGCACAGTCGCTTGAATGAGTTATCGCGTGACGAACGCTTTTTCGAAACATCACTCTATGTCGTGCAATAAGGAGCAAGCTTCAAAAATCCACCACTTTTTAAACGTAACATTGTATTGTCTCATCGTTTGTTCACCAAGAGATGCCAGGAATATCGGTATACAGTCCTGCTCTTCTCCTTTCTTCCTAAAGGCTTGGCGGATAATATCCCGGCACCCAGGGTAAGCTTTTCCCAAAGTGGATGGCTGAACATCTACTCATAATATATTAGCTGTTTGTCGCCATGTGTTTTGTGTGATAAATCCGAGTGTTTGATCTTGCTTTGTTTACGTTGACAGGGGGGTATTGTGGTACTATCTATGTTCAAATTTATTTGACTTAATACACACTTTATTATTTCTGCCCATTGTTTACAAAGTGGAATTATTTGTTGGATGACATTGAAAATTGGCCGTGACAGTGGTTTCTTGGATAAAAGCGTTCGCTTGTCATGCCGTGAAGTAGTAACGCTAGTGTAGCACTTTATGACTTGATCTGTGCGTAACACGCTCGATGTAGTGAGCAGTGTAGTTCGGATGAATGTTTCGGGTAGGTGTCTTTATGGTGGTATTCTGTACTGAAGTTGAGGAAGTGTCAGTCACCTTTCTTTCCGGTGTGTGCTTCTAGTAGATAGCTTAGTTTCCAAAAGTGCATCGAACGAGAATCTGAATTTTGTTAATGACTGGAAAGTCATCCGTTGCTGGGTTTTATAGGTTCTCGTTCTGAATTAGTTGTGGAATATACGGTTTAATATTTTGTTCTACGGGAGTTCGTATTATTGGAGAATTCCGTCCTGTTCTGGAAGCCGTTTTCACAAACCCTTTTAGGGGATATATTGCACTAAAACGATTGAAACCGCCAGCGTTGTAGTTTTGGCATTGGAGGTGTGCCACATGTTGTTGATGTAGGTTCAATATTTGTTGGTTACCATCCAGTAAGAGGAAAATTTTGAGTATTGGACCCTTTTTGAAAAAGGGTTCACCTGTGGGGCCACGGAATACTTAACACCCTCCGGATACACACTTCGGGATGTTTGGAGTCTACCTGGTAGATAGATAGTGATGACTTCTGATGTTTGCTGCTACTTCTCCACACCACACACACCATATTGAGGGTAACGCCTTGACTACGGTGTCGCTTTGTATGGAATTTCTTTTATAAACTTTGCACTACTTTCCAGGTTCGTTTATAGAACATATAATTAATAAGTTCTTATTTAATCGCTACTGGTTCACTTGAACAGCCATATTAATTTCACACTACGTAGGTCGATTAACTGGTATAGTTTGGAATTTTATTTTTAGCTATTTGATTTTAGAGTTAATTTTGATTAGATTGACCTAATATATTTTATTTTTAAAACATATTCCTTCGGTAATTTTTTCATTTTAGAAATAATTATAGGTATTTTATTTTACTCAATTGAACCCCCGACGGGCGGTCTCCGGCTCACAATAAGCAACCGGCCTGCCCTGTGACGGGACCGCCCCTGGTGCGGTCTAGTGTTTTTTTGCAAAAAAACTACAAAATGTTTTCTTACAACAGTGCCCACTATCGAATACAAACAAGAAATTAACAGATTTGAATAAAAAATATACTGGAACGCAGTAAAAAATCACTAATGGTGTCGGCAGTGAATGTGTTAAGTAAATAACTACAGAACCGAGATGGGTTTTTGTCAAAATAGAATCTTGGTTAGTCGTTAGATGTGATGATGTCGCTGTTATCGCATTCTTGGCATTTCTATCACTGGGGTTAATGTGTTGATGTGGTTTCAGCGTTGTTTCCAGTCCAGGATTGTGCACTCAAAGCTTCTGGACGGATGACATCTACTTTGTACTGATGAGTCGCAAATAAATCGAAACCGGTCTACAAGAGATGTTGTCCCTTCTAGTTACAAATCAGAATGGCTGGTTATATATTGCATATATACCTAACCCGTTTAACTTAGAAGTGTAATTCAATGTTTGTCGGGGCATATAGCCCGGGAAGTAGTTGTTTTTCTAAGTGAACGGTCTTTCTTCTTGGAAAAATATTTTTCAAAAACTTTCTAAGGCGTTATAATAGTGTAATGTTTTTGTTATTCATTTAAATAGTTTTCACCAGTGGTATAAAATTATACACACTTCTATGGCTAATTACTATTGATTTATTTCTTCACTATTTCATTCACTGTCCGATTACTAAGAACTTTTGTAAACTGTCTGTGAACTAACTCTTTGTCTTCGTTTCACTAATTGTCAACTCACTCAAAAACCCGCGTATATACCTATAGTCTTTATCCACTCTCGAAAATTCTACAGTTTTCTTCGCTCGTCGTATGCGTAAACTCAACCTTATTCCCGAATGTTCTAGAAAGGAGCACAGCCACCAAAACTTACAGTCGAGAGGCAGTGCCGGCTTTGAGTGACCACGGGTGACCACGCAACAATAGTATTAAATTATTATATTCGTCGTCTATTGATAACACGCTTTACTAAAACATGACTTTTTTTTCAGGAAACTGTGATTGAGTAAATAGCTTCAAAACCGAGATGGTTTTTTTGTCAATATATAACCTTGGTTTGTCGTTAGATGTGGGGATGTCGCTGTTATCGCATTCTTGGCATTTTTCTTACTGGGGTTAATGTATTGATGTGGTTTCAGCGTTATCTCCAGTCCAGGATTGTGCACTCAGAGCTTCTGGACGGATGACATCTACCTTGTACTGATGAGGCGCAAATACGCTGAAGCCGAAACCGGTCTTCAAGTGATGTTGTTCCTTCTAATCACAAACCAGAATGGTTGGTTCTTTTTTAACAGATATACCAACCCCGTTTACTTAAGAAGTGTATTTCAATGTCTGTCGGGGCATATAGCCCAAGAAGTAGTTGTTTCTTCTAAGTGAACGGTCTCTGTTCTTTGAAAAATATGTTTCAAAAAGTTTGTAAGGCGTTATAATAGTATTAAACTATTATCTTCGACATCTACAAAAAATATAAATACCAATTTGAATATCTTAGGATCGACGTATACAAAAGAAGCAATTCATTTAATTGATATGAGACAAAAACATTATGTTAATTAATATCAATTTTCCCATGAACGTCTAAAAATATGAAATATGAATTTTGTACATGCCATACTAATTCCAGAATAAATATTTTTGAAGCTATTTTTGTTCAATACGCTGTTTTAGTTTTCACGAAAAGAAGAAAGTACTAAATTGGCAGGTACTAAATCTATATGAAAGAAAGTATTTTTTCACTCGATACAAGATTATTGTTAGTAGGTATTTTCTATCGTTAGACCGAACAATTACCTATGTCTATTAAAACATGACACATACGTGACTTCTGACTTCTATAATCACAAATCGTTATAGTTTCCATCTACTTTCATTGTTGGCCCCCAGTTTGACAACTTAAACTGTGTGAAATTGATAAAATAAAGTTTAGTAAGTAATAATATCCACGAAGTTGTAAATATTATACCTAATGAAAGCAGTGATTAAATTGTTTGCTGTAATAATTTACTGCTTTTAGAGAGTTAACACCAACGAGATTGCTGACAGTTTGAAATACCGAGCAAATTCAGCTATCGAAAATCGATATATTTAACTACCTCTACACATAGGTTTCATTTTTTGTTACGTGAGTTCTTTTCTAACAAATCCTGAACAATGGATAATCAAAAACGAAACAAAGCTATTACCCAAAGCTACTGTAATGTTTTTGTTATTTATTTAAATAGTTTTTACTTGTGGGATAAAATTATACATACTACTATGGCTAATTACTATTTATTTATTCAAAAAAACATACACTGTATTAAACCTAATTTATATACACACTACTAATTTATTTACTCTCGGTATAATAGTACTAATTTATTTTTACCACTTGAATATTACACTATTTATCTTCAGTATTTCATTCACTATCCGAGTACTAAGAACTTCTGTGAACTGTCCGTGAACTAACTCTTTATTGTCCGTTTCACTAATTCTTAACTCACTCAAAAACCCGCGTATATATAGTCTTTATCAACTCTCGAAAATTCTACAATTTCCTACGCTCGTCGTATGCGTAAACAAAACCTTATTCCAGAATGTTCTCGAAAGGCGGGGGGGGGGGGGGGAAGCATTCGCCAAAATTTATAGTCGAGAGACAGGGCCGGCTTTGAGTTGGTGACCTCGCAACATTGCCCCCTCCTTAATAGGAAGTTCCTCATGGAACTTCTGTGTAGCCGGGACTGGATGTTTAAATCGGCAACTGGACCCATTTCTACACTTTCCGGTCGTATGGACACTGTCTTCATTGTACACTGATAACGGGGGGTATAGCTGCAGATTAATATGTGGACACCGGTATCTTCGAAGATTACTTCCATCATCTTCCTGATGACTCGCCAATCCAACTGGTTGCTCTCTATCTTAGGCATAGCTAGTTTATTCACGTTGGATTCCAGCAAATGGTCTCGAAGGCTAAGTAGCGCTTCCCACACATTCCGGTAGGTGGTCGATCTTGAAATTGGTCCTTTTTTACCAGGTAGAAGACGTAGCGTGAATTGTGTTTGAGTCTCAGTGTCTTACCAGGGGTTGGAATCTGTTCTTCAAGTTTTTCTAGTTGTCCAAACTTTCGGTTTTCCATTGGGGATCCTGCTTATGCGATAGATGATGTCATTGATCCTCTTCTTGATTAAGAACGGACCCTCCCAAGATTTTTGTAATTTTGGAGAAAAGCCTTTTCTCCTATTCGGGTTGTGTAACCATACTTTGTCCCCTTCTTTGAAACTACCTCCTGTAGCCTGCGTGTCGTACCGTTTTTTCATTCTATCGCTGGCAACTTGAAGATTCGTTCAGACCAATTCGTGCACATCGTCTATCCTTTTTCTCAACTGGATCACGTAATCTTCTCCAGCTAGATCTTCTCCAGGTCGACAACCAAATTGCAGGTTACAAGGAAGCCTCATTTTGCGTCCAAATAGGATTTTCTCAGGTGTTTGATCTGTGGACTCATTAATGGCGGATCGATAAACCAATGCAAACAGGGAAAGATACTGGTCCCAATCTCTCTGGTGGCTGGAGACTACTTTGGACAGGTATTTTCCAATAGTCCTGTTCATTCTCTCGACCATTCCATCTGACTGTGGATGAAACGCGATTGTCCTGGTCTTCTTCATTCCCAGCTTGTCACAAATTTCCTGAAATACATGGCTTTCGAAATTTCTTCCCTGATCGCTGTGAACTTCCAAGGGCACTCCATATCGGCGAATTCCTTCTCCAATACATCCGCGACAGTTGTGGCCTCTTGATTCGGGATCGAGTAAACTTCTACCCACTTTGTGAAATAATCCATCACAACCAGGATGTATTTACCACCATTTTCTGTTGTCAGAAATGATCCAGCGATGTCTAAAGCAATCCTTTCGAATGGGCTTCCGACATTATACTGTTTCATGGGTGCCTTTCTCTTGCGATGTGGTCCATTACTCGTAGCACAAGTCGTACACTTCTTACACCAGTCCTTCACATCGTCGGAGCTGTTTGTCCAATAAAACCTTTCACGGACTCGCTCAAGGGTTTTATTCACTCTCAGATGACCTCCTGATGGACTGTCGTGCAGCTTCCTCAATACCTCGGCTACTCTTGTTCTCGGGTTAACTAACTGTTTTCTATTCTCAGAACCATCATCGTTTTCAAGGATTCGTTTCAACAGGCCTTCTTCCAAGACAAGGGAGTCCCACTGAGCCCAATATGCCTTTAGTGTCGGTGAAAATCTTGACACTTCTTGCCAAGTAGGTCGCCGATTTTCTTCCTTCCATTGCCGGATCATCTTCAGGCGAGGACCATTTTCCTGATCTTCTCTGATCCTGGTGGATGACCATTCTTCGTTGACTACTGTAGTTCTTGAAACAGTAGCTTCCTTAGTTTCTGCCTTTTTGCAGTGAGAACAGTCTGCTGGGCGCGACCGTCTAGATTTCGGCATTTCGGTGACTCACGCCTGAGAGAGTCTTTGGGACGATCCTTGGTCGGTGGTACTTGGTTTGCTGGAATCCTAGGCGCTTACACGAACTGCGTACATGCCCTAGCTCGCCACAATTCCAGTATATAATCTTCTTCGGCTTCTTGTCTACTATCCTTTTTATCAAGTTGACGTTCTGGACAAATTTATCTTCGTCACCTTCTCCTTGAATGGTCCTAACTTTGTTATTCCCTGAAGCCTTCGTCGCTGCTTCATATTCAAGAGCAGCAGTTAATGCATCGACCAATGTCTTTGGATGCACCAAACGAAGCATCCTCTGCATATTAGGGTCACGTAAGCCATCAATAAAGGCCTGGATGCCCAGACATTCCATCATGTTTACCGGTGCTGATGGATAAGCAAATCGAACTAGTCGAGCGATATCCACTTCATACTCTTGAAGAGTCTCGTCACGTTTCTGCCTTCGGTTCTTCAGCTGGAATTGGTACAAGTGTTCTAGATGTTCGTGACCATATCGCATGTCCAACCTTCTATTCAGCTGCTCGAAGTCATCCGTTTCTTCAAAGGGGTATCGTCTGAAGCACATCTAAGACATCTCCCTGAAGTGCGATGATTAAGTTCACTGCTTTCTCCTTATCGGACCAATTATTCGCTCTAGCGGCTGCTTCAAGCTGTCCACGACATCTTTCCGTCGAACGTAGGGGCCTTGACTCGGGCAAAACTGCCAATATCTTCTGTCTTGGGGTGTGTTTCTGGCTTGCAGGGTTTTATTTGTTTGATATTTTTTTCTTCAGTTTTCTTCGCTCGTCGTATACGTAAACAAAGGGCCTTCCAGAATGTTCTCAGAGATCAATTGCACTTATATCGATATTTCCTGTTTCTGAATCAGTTAATTTAATTTGTAAGTTCTTACAATATCCCATTATTTCATTTTTAGTTATTGCACCTAAATTAGGTATTTAAAAAGCCAAAAGAACAATTATGTTTTTCGAAATCTTTAAGTCTTTCATCTAATTTCGAAATTGCAATATCGAGAATAAAAAAATAAAAATTTACTTTGAAATTTAGTTCTGGAGATTGAGTGGGTTTTGGTTTTGGTTTTGATGGCATCAATTCGACTCTCCCATCGAGTATCAGATAGCGGCTTAACTGTTAGCTTAGGAAGTTCTTTCCTAAGAATATGCCATCGATTTAGGTTGAGGCCGAAAAAAAGACATGTATTTCCTGAATAATGTTAAAAAAAATTTTTTACTTCAAGAGAGCTTTTTGCTGCATCATTAACGACTAAATTAAGGCTATGTGCCGCACAAGGTACGAAAAAGGCTCTAGGAATAATATCCAAAATTTTTTTTTGTAGACCATTTTGTGTTTGCCTTTCATATTGGCACCGTTATCATAACCCTGACCTCGCTTATCAGCAATATCAATATCCATTTCTTTTAAATAATTCAATAAAAATCAGATAATTTCTGGCCAGTAGTATTTGTAACTGGGCAAAATCCTAAAAAATGTCGAATTTCTATACTTTTTGAATTGTCATTAATGAAAACGAATCTAACAATAATCGTTATCTGTTCTTGGTGGCTAATGTCAGGTGTACAATCAAGAATAATTGAAAAATATTTGCAACATTTCAAGGTTTCAATAATAGTTCTCTTTACTCTTTCTTCTATTAGGAAAATTAATTCATTTTGTATTTTATCGCCCAAATAGTGTGGCATTTTTTGCTTTTTGAACCTTATCAATATGTTCGGCCATTACGTTATCAAATTTTGCAATTGTCTCAATAAGTTTAAAAAAATTGCCTTTACCTTTTTCGAAAAGTGTTTGAGTGTTGCCCCTAAAAGCTAAATTTTGTCCTGCTAAAAACTGTATGACAGATATAATTCTTTCTAAAATACTAGTCCATCTTTTTTTTTCCATTTGAATTAAATTTTGATTAAAAGAGTCGACAGTAAAGCCTTTCTCAATTGATTTCTTCAAATCAACCCATTTTCTAACACTCTCAAAATGCCCCTTACTTGTTTCATGCCTTTCTAAATTCCGAGACAAATGTTGCCAGTCACTGTAGCCATTATCATCGTTAAAACTATTAACAGATACTTTAAATAATTTACAACAAAAACAGTATACTGAATTTTTGGATTTTGCAAAAACAAGCCAGGTTCTAGGAACTTTTTCATTATTAGTTAATTTTTTTTCGAAATAGGTGGCGCTAAACGATCTATTTGAATCATTTACTGGATATACAATATTTTTTAGTTGTACTGGTCCTAAATCTAAAATTGATATTCTAATATTATCTGTTAATACCTGCGGCCAACAGGCTGTATCATTTAATAATTCCTTATTCACCTTAAGAATATCTTCACTAACTTCAGTTTGTGTATTTGCTGGCGTGGGCGTGTCCTTTTCCCCTACTTCGGGCTCTTCGGCGTACGATTTATTTTCTTGCAATTTTTCTAGTCGTTCTTATTTGTCCTCGTTTGACTCAAAATATTGAACATGTGGGTCTTGGCTACATGAAGGTTGTGGTTCTTTATTGCTCGTGGACACAAAAAACTTTTTTAATGATCCAGCTAATCGTTTTTTGTCTTCCTCTTTTTCTAACTTTCTTTTTCGGTATTGTGAACCAGAAAGACTCTTTCGACCATCAGACATCTAAATAATTAAACTACGATTAAAAATTTTGGCAAAAATTTAAAACATTATTTTTTTCATTAAAAAAATGCATAAGAATTGAACTAATATAAAATAATTAAAACCTATCGTTCAGTCCGTTTACAATCACTAAATAAAAATAAATCAAATAGACACTGATCGCGTTCCCTAATTCGTAATATCGCAATCTTTACTCTTTGGTTTTCAACTAATCAACTTAAATTTAAAAAGTTAAAAAAAGGCTGCATTAGAAAAATAAAAAAATCCCACATTCTCAAAGTCGGTAAAGAGTCTAAGAGTCAAAAGCCAAAAGAAAAGCCGCGAGCCGCGATCCCTTTATTCAAGTAATCTAATATTCTGTTCGTAATATTCGCCCGAACGCTCAACGCACTATTTTGGTATTGTTGTAATAATAAGAAAACAATATTTCGGAGAAATGCCGCTATCAGTAAAGGCACTTTGCGCTTTGCGACTAAATATTTTTTGCATGATGGGGCTCTGTTATTTTTTTAGAGACATTTTGCCTTTTGCCGCCCCGTGTTATGCCGCCCGGGTGCCATGCACCCCTTGCACCCCCGGCACGGCTCGGCCCTGTGTATGATCCCAAAAAGAAAAATATGATTTAATCAAGATTTTGAGTTTTATGGGTGGGTTACGAGCAAATGCTCGAATTTAAATGTCGACCAAATGTGGTTTAACATAATGTAACTTAGGTCCATCTAAGGTGCTTGAAATAAAAATGTCACTACTAAATTACAAATAATATAATTTTTGGCAAGAATAGGAACAACAGAAGCAACTAAACCTAAATGTGACTCAAATTATCATAAAAGGCGTGGCAATCTACAGGAATAACTGGTTTAAGTTCCTGGAGATGTTTAATTTAATTTTGTTTTCTTCTTAGTCAAACTTAGTGGCGGCCAAGCAAGGCAGACTTCTTTTCGGTATCGCCGTTGGGGGAGCTCAGTCCATGGATCATTAAAATTGAGTTTATAGAAAATTATTCCTTCGGAAGTGTATTCTATCGCTCGGATATCCGTAACATTTTTGCTTCATGGTCTTATACTACCATACATTTGATTGCGTTTTACGGAAAAGTCACGAAATAAGTTATACTTGACCCATTCCGCACAATAAGGAAATTGATTCCTGCGAGCATCTCGTGTATTTGACAAATAAGTCGAAGGCAGGTAAATTTCTTTAGTTCCTTTGATTTTAGTATCAATTCTACTAACAGAATCACATTGCATTTGCGTATGCCCACGCTCAAGGTACTTCTGTTGAATAATAATATTTTTGGTTGCTGATAAAAAAAGGACAGATATTTTGGTGGGTGCACCCTTCACTGTAAATAATAATTTGCTTGCTGTTGTCAGTGAATCTCGAAATGTAGTCAACGACCAAAGAAGCAAACGTGGAAGCAGAGATGACACTTTCGACTTCACTAAACCAATAACACATTAAATGCTTAGTTTTTATTTTCATAATTGTAAAATTGTGGCAGCATAGTTTGGTTTTATAGTACAAAGAAATAGCATACTTCAACAGCTTGCAAGTCCATCATCAACACTACTGCCTCTTCATCATAGGCCAATTTCATATCACTCGCTTTTTCTTGACTTGCTCTATCTTTTTTAGCAATGTCTTTGGCATAAAGTCATTCTTCTAAATTTCCCACTTCATACTGGCAACAAAGATCGTTCCTATTTTTTTTTCGGCTGATAAATGGCAAGATTTTGCAAGAAAATGCTAAGAGTGCGATATTTCCTTTACTGAGGTTAATGTATTGGTGTGGTATCAACGTAGTCTCTAGTCCAGGATTATGCTCTCAGAGCGAATAGCATCTACCTTGTGCTGATGAGGCGCAATACGCCGAAACCGGTCCACAAGTGATGTTATTCCTTCTAATCGCAAACCAGAATGGTTGGTTCTGTCTTAACAGATATATCAACCCCGTTTATTTTAGAAGTGTAATTCAATGTCTGTCGGGGCATATAGCCCTAGAAGTAGTTGTTGCTTCTTAGTGGACGGTTTGCTCTTAGGAAATTTATTTTTCTAATTTTGTAAAGCGTTATAATAGTATTGAACTATTATTTTTTGACGTCAATAAAATTATGATTATTTAAGAAAATTTTCAATTTAATGCGAATAACTTACGATCTATGAGAGATATGAAACAAATTTTGAAAAAGTAAATTATAGCCAATAAAAAGCTCTACAGAAAATATCCTATAAAATGTTTCCATAAAATTGATTGTAGCGTCGAAAACTTGAAAAAAAGTCAAAATTTATTACTAATTTAACTTTGAACCTTGAATAACTTTGAAAGAAGTGAAAATATCAAAAAATTATAAGAGACCTTTTTTGTAGAGCGTCAAATTTCCTACAATACCTACTGCATATTGATCATTCCGAAGTATTGCTTCCTATGTGAGCTATAAAATTCGAAAGCACAAGTCAATTTTGATTCCATGTTATTTAAATGGAAAATAGAAATTATCAATGCGGCACCCCTTAATATAAATATTGAGAGTTCGAACTTTTACATTATTCTATTTTCGTCGTTTCCAACAATATTTTCAGTATATTTAGGGAAAAACAATTTTTTACTACTCCACCTTGTGGACATCCTCTAGTTGTGCAGATGGAGACGATCTCTTTACTCGTACTAGTATAAGCTACTCTAGTGGTAAGTAGTTCAGACATCAATTTGGATGTTATGCTGTCTACACCTCTCCTACTTAATGCTCTTTTGACCGCCTCATGTGAAAAATTGTCCAAGAACGCACATACTAAAGTTCCTTGGTTATCTAAAGCACCTCGGATACCCTCCGTCCGCTGTACCGGTGCAGTCTACGTAGATCTACCTGCCCGGTAAGCATGCTGATGTGGGTGACGAGGTAGTCTCTCTAGGATCTCCGTTCTAATATAATTGTCAATAACTTTACCCATCGTCTTAAGCACAAACTTTGTTAGGCTAGTTGCTCTGAAGGATTTTGGGATTGTTGTGTTCCTTTTTCCAGCTCTTGGAATGAACGTGACTATTGCCCTTTTTCATGCTTCTTGTGAGTAGCCCAGATATGAGCAGCTTCGACTAATTATAGCCAAATCTGGTAGCATTTCGTCTTTTCCTTGCTGGAGCAATACTGGGAAATCCCATCGATTTTTGGTGCCTTGAAAGGATGAAAGGTGTTTAAAGCACATTTAAACTTTATGTTACTACAAATGTGCCTAGTTATAAGCGTTGTTCTGTTACTTTTTAGCTTAGACGAAAAAAACTTCCATCCACAGTAATTCTTATGCTTGAAACCATTGATTGTTTTCATTTTTAAAATAGTTCAAATTTCTTACAATTATCTTAGGGTGGTTTGTTCAGATGTAATAATAAAGAAACTTACCTTGTATATGGGCGCCCATACAAATGTTTCCCAGGGGGGGGGGCAACGACAACGATGTGTTCTGAAAAAATAAAAAAATACTTTTGAATAGTTTGACTAAGTTTAGATCGGTATCAAGATATTTGTGGATAGAAATATTCATTTATTATCATATTAAAATTGAGCAAATTTAAAAATCGAATTAAATTACTTAATAATTTTACTATATCCAACAGTTTCCGACATTGGGGAAATTTTCTTTGATTTATCCTAGACATAATCCACGAAATAAGGGTTGAAACAATTGCTTTTGAAAATATTCTACATCTATATAATGAATGCTCTCTTCAAAACATATTTTTTCTCTCTGTAAGAAGCCTTCAAAATATGCCACTTCTTCAGCAGACTATTCTGGCAATAAAACACGTTTTTCAAATAATAAATTATTGGAAATTAGTACACCCTTTTACCCTAATGCACTGCCGTTTGATCTCCTACAGGGTCTATTCCTGGGTTTCTCGAATAGCTCTACGTGAGTTGAAATTTCAATAATTATAAAATATAGTGTATATATATTAAAATTATTAACAGTCTAATTATTATGCAACCCACAAAAGGAGTAGTTAGTATGTTCTGTCTGTTTTGCTGATGCCAAATTCTCAACACTGATGTTCTTCACGAATGGAATTGTTATTTTTCCTTCCCCTTAGAAAAATTGATGTTATTCACATAATGTGCGTTATTTAAAACATACATTAGGAAGGGGAAGGGAAAATAATAATACCATTCACCCTTCCCCTTCATGAAAAACTTAGTGTAGGTATACCTAGATATTTTTTAAGAATGGGAAGGGTGAATTAAAAAATTATTTTCCCTTCCCCTTTGTGAAAAATATCCAAATATAACAAACACTACATTTTTTTATTGTCGAGATAAAATACAAAATTGAAAATCGTATTCACGTTTGTCTTTCGGAATTATATCAATTAAAATATTTAAAATAACAGAAATAAAAATGGTTGTTTACAGGTTTACTGGATTCTTATTGGCGCTAGATAAGTGAGTCAATATATTCAGGTATTTATAGTAGGGGAGCCCAAGCGGGGGTTTCGGGATTTACTAAAGCGCGGCAGATTAACATACAGGGGGATACCTTGTACCCGGTTAAGTATCTCCACCAAATATGAGCCCCATATACATGGCCGCCCATCAAGGAAAAAGGATCAGATTAGTAAAAAAAAATTGATCATCAGAAATTCTCGAGCGCGTCAGATTAAGGTAGGGTGAGTTAATGACATGCTAAAAAGTGTATATTCCACTAATCTGACAATTTTTGAGTGACGTAAAAAAGTGGGAGTGTTACAAACTTGTAAAAAAAATCGTCATCTTGACATTCTCGAGCGTGGCTAATTTTTTTTTCATTTTGAAGGAAATAATTCAAGGATAACGAAAAATATATAATCTGACGATTTCCACAAGCCGAAGTAACAAAAATTCATCGATAAAGTTTAATGCGTGCAGCTGCGTGATGCGTATATTCCCCACTCCGCGTTTCTATTCCTCTATCACTTTTTCTCCAAATATTACTCTATCACTCCGTCCCCACTCTGGTTTGCGAAAAGAAGATTCTACTATTACTATCAGAACTTCTGATACTGATATAGTGGTCATCATGATGGCGGATATGGAACACCTGCAAGAAACAGTCGAAGACTGGATGGATCTTAGAGTTGGCAATGCACGCCGATACATCGATGTATCCGCTCTTTATAATAAATTAGGCCCAAAAATTTCGCTTTGCATGCGTTCTCTGGTTGCGATTTCAACCCGGCATTGTACCGACGAGGGAAAATTTCTGATGAATTCAGAAATTTTCCAAAAAGGATGCATGGATTTGGGATCAAAGGAGCATAATGTGCAGGATTCTTTTAACATCATACAGTCTTTTACTTGTCACTTGTATGGGTTGAAAAAGTTAGACGATGTCAATCAAGCCAGGATTGTCATCTTCAATAAGACGTACAAGGAAAAAGACAAATCACAACCCTTCTCCTTGAGTATCCGGAATTGCGATGCGTGCAACTTGCCACCCTGTCAATCGGAGCTACTCCAGCAAGATTCATTGCATGCTTGTGGAGTAATGCCCATAATGCAAAAGTTATTGATATTTTACCAACGTACTATGGATGGAAAGATGTCGACGGAAAGTTGGAAATGATCTGGTTTGCAGGTGAGTATGAAATCGAGCCTGAAGAGGAAGATGATTCTACAGATGAAGGGGACAGCACGTCTAGGACATAAAGATGAATCATATATATCTTAATCTGACGCGCTCGAGTATTTCAAAACGGCGAATTTTTTTTGCACATTCTAATAATGGCCGCGATTTTGCGTCACATTCAAATCGTCTGATTATTGAATGAGAGCTTTTTTTAGGTTCATTTAACATCCCCTTACAAAATCTGACGCGCTCGATTAAATTTTTTTCTATCTCATTTTCAACCCTTACGTATGACCACCCCCACCATGCAAACGATCAGATTAACATACGTACATTATTAAAAATACGTGGGACATGGATAGTATCAATATCTGACCCGCTCGAGTATGTCCATGCAACAGTTTTTTTTACATTTTTAAAAATCTATAGACGCTCCCACCCCCCCCCCCCCCCCGATGAAAAGGTTTACATTATTTAACATTTTTTTCTTTTTATCATCTAAGCTTCGCATCCCAATAGGTCTCTATGACGCTCGAGTAAATCCCCATTTAGCATCGTGGGCTCCCCTACTATTAGTCAATAGATAGAAGATTAAGTTTGTTGCGATCGATATTTAATATACGAGGAGTAATAGAAATAATTTTAGTTTTATACAAGGACGTTTTTAATTGAAATATAGGCATATAGTAAGTTTTAAGTATGGAACGTTTCAATCATTTTGGAAAGGACTCGCACAATTTTTATGAATTTTGGTTTGAGAGGGTTGTGTGATATGACTGATATTATGCTTTGGACATTATTATAATGAAATTATTTAAAGAATACTATACGTAATAATGAGAAACATATTTATGTTTCCAATGAAATTGTTTTTAATATTAACGAAAAATGCA
This sequence comes from Lochmaea crataegi, assembly GCA_947563755.1. Taxonomy (NCBI): domain Eukaryota; kingdom Metazoa; phylum Arthropoda; class Insecta; order Coleoptera; family Chrysomelidae; genus Lochmaea; species Lochmaea crataegi. Next base: position 20,405,799 of record OX387422.1, on the reverse strand, counting down.
TTATTGCAATGTAAAATTATTTGTTGTCTGAATGATGGCCATTTAATTCTGCCAAGGAACTTTATTATTAGTTAATGCTAAGCTATACCTACGTAATATTTCATTACACTAACGAAAATATTTGTTACCTGAATGAAATGCTCGTGAAGAATCATGCATTATGTCAATATAGTTATTGCTGTCATTACTTTTATATTACTTGAAATACAATATTTTAAGTATGTAATGTGATTTAGTTACAACATATTTTCCTCATATTTGGCAATAAAGTTGTGAAGTAATGTTTTCGTGAACAAACTTTTCCCATTCCTTATTTCTTGCTAATATTTTTGCCTCATTCCATGATTTTCCCTTTTCTTGCAGAATTTTTCTAGCGCTGCTGTCCCATGTTTCTCTCCGTCTTCCACGTTTTCTCTTATTTGCTTTTCTTGCCTCCCATACTTGCTCAACTTTTCTGGAATTTGACATTCTTTGTAGGTGTTCCCACCATCCCAATTGTCTTGTTTTAATATATTCAAGTGTCGATTTTATCTCTAGATTCTTTCTTATTTTTGTATTTTTTACTTTATCTATTCTTTTGACTCCTTTAAGCCTTCTGAGATATTTCATTTCCACTGCTTGTACTTTGCTCTCCTGTCTGCCTGTCAGTGTCCATGATTCACAACCAAACGTCAGAATTGGTCTATATATACCTAGTCTTAAGTACATTTATTTTTGTCTTCATTGATATCATCTCTTTTTTATTAAGAAAAGCCTGGTTCATTGCATAGTACAATTTTAGTGTTTCTTGCACTGTATGGTTTATTCCTTTTTCATGTCTCCCGTTCTCTTGTAGTTCTACACCTAGATATTTGAAGCTTGTTACTTGTTCAATTATAACATTGCCTACTCTTATCTGTATGTTTTGTGTTCGCTTCCTACTGCCACCACTTTCGTTTTGTTTTCATTTAATTTCATCCCATATTGTTCCATGCCATCATTCCAAATCTCTAGGTTCTTTTGTAAGTCTACCTCTTTTTCGGCCACAATGACTCTATCACCTGCAAATGCTCCTTCTGTCACTTGTACCATTTCCATATATCTATATCCTACCTTAAATTTTTTAACTTTTACTTTACATTTCTTTATTATCTCATCAATTACCTTACCTCAATCCTTCTTTTTTTGTGAAAGCTTCTGAGATGCTTTTTTGGTGGATAATAAAGTTAGTGTTTTCACTGTATATATTTTTCAATACTCTGATCATTTTATTTTCTATTCCTCTTTCTGATAGTATTTTCTATAGTTTGTTTCTCGCTACTCGATCAAAGGCCTTTTCCATGTCAATAAAACCTAAATACACTTATTTGTCTTTGTTTTTCCATGATCTGCTTTAATGTAAATATGTGATCCTGTATCCTCCTTCTCTTTCTAAATCTGCTTTGGCATTCTTCTAGTGTATTTTCTGTTACTGATTTAATTTTTGTGTCCAAACGAACAAATTCTTAATAATGCTGAATAAAATTTTTCCTCGGTGTTCTCATAAAAAAATTATCATCGTAAAATTTTGAATAGTTAACGTGTTATTGAACGTTAACAATTTTTTAGTGTTTAAGTAATGTGTTAATTTCTAGGAATAGAGTAACTATGTATGTATTTATAATTGAAGTGTCTAGTGAGAGATTCGATTTGTATTTCTCATTGATTACATTCGGAACGGGCGGAACGCAACTTTTAATTTGTTTGAATGTTTCGAGTTATTTATCAAGAGCTTAGTTCAATTTCCGTTTCCAAGGAAAACTTAGAACATTTCATTATTAAATAAAAAAGTTTCAGGAAGTCCTGTAGAACGAGACACATGTTGCTAGTTCATTATTATTAATTAGTACAACCTAATAGTACCATTGTGGAAGTAACTGAATTTATTGAAGTAAATACATATATACCGGGATTAGTTTATAATTAATGTAGAACGTTGGAATCTTCTAGTTTCTAGCTCCTGAAAAATCCGACTCTCATTATATAGTAGCATATAGTGTATGTTAAAGACTCGTTTAACAATTTGCGGTATACCTACTCAATTTTTGAAAATTAGTTCGACTGTCCTCGAATGAAGATTACTGGTTTTGGCGGTATATGTGCCTCATGTCCATGCCTCATATCTCTCTCTTGTAAGGAAACCCTACCTGAGAATTGGCTCACTATTTTCCATTAAAAAGATGTTGTTAAGTGAAAAAAATTATATTATTCCTTTCGTAACGTATGTAGTATATAGTATAACTAAAACTAATGTATGTTGTGAGTAAAATTAATTTGCATCGTTTCAGGTTAAAATATCAGTGTACGGCAAGGTCTCTGGGAGGATTCAAAAGCCCCCCCAAAAAAAGCCATGAATGTTTTCGAGTCTTGACCCACCCACAACCAAACAATTGATTCTCATTGGCGCAATGTAACTTCCGATTGGTATATGAAAAATGTACTACAACTGCGAGTCCACGTGGACGCGCAGGGTAGGCTTAGTCCATTATTGTTATTTACGAGACATTGTGTTCTGAATAAGAATTATATATCTGTTAGCTATTTCTGTGATTAAGATTTTGGGTGATTAGAATTATTTTATTGATTGATTAGGACTATTTTGTTGGTAATTATTAAAAGTATGGCTTTTTTGCGACCATTCGAAGAGGAAGATATTGTTATAGGTATGTAGTTTATAAATATGGACAGGAAATATTTCTCCTTTTATACTGAAAAAATGTATGCAACAAAATTAGGTTCTAATTGTTGATATATTGTGTTTTAGAGCCTGAAATAGTTCCATCTGCTAGTAATGATGTGAGATGCAGTAAAGATAGTGAGTTGATTGATTGTTGTATGTACAAAACAAGAAAATTATATTGTTTAAATTTTTTACTTAAGGTTCTGAAAGTGAAGAGGGGGGATTTGAGACAATAGACAAAAAGACATTTGGTATGTTTTTGTCGCCATCTACGCAAAAAGTGATACAAAATATGTACAGGCAACTGACACAAGAAAATGATGGGTCAAAACATGTAGTTGCTGAAAGAATACACAAATTGACAAAAGTTTCAAAAAGATCAATTATTACAATTATCGGTAAAACAACTTTTACTCATCGGAAAAAGAGAGTACAGAAATCGCTAGTGAGTGTGGATCCCGCAATAATGGAAAATCTTAGAAGAAAAATATATGAGTTTTACGCCAGTAATATCGTTCCTACATTTACGATGATTGAAGAAAAATTAAAGGAAATCCCTGGTTTTCCTCACAAAAGCAGATAAAACCGTTAAAAAGATATTGCAATCTTGTGGGTTTCGGTTTAGAAAATCAAATAGGCGTCAAAAAATTATGAAATCCTCGAGAATAATAGAGCTTCGACATTCTTATTTAGAAACAATTACGCATTGTCGACGATTACAGAAATATATAATATATCTCGATGAAACGTGGTGTGATACCCATGATGTTATCAAAATAGGTTGGCATGATGGGACTCCAAAGTGTTCATTAAATGCCCCTTGGAATAGAGGAAAACAAGTTATTGTTGTCCACGCGGGTAATGAACAAGATTTCGTTAATAACGGTTTATTATTATCTGCCAAAAATATTTCAAGCTGTTCAGCCGATTACCATCAAGATATGAATGCTGCGTTATTTGTGAAATGGTTCGGGGAACAGTTAATTCCAAACATCCCGGGAGGTTCTGTAATAGTTCTGGATAATCCTCCTTACCATTCCCGGCAAACTGAAGAAATTCCTAAAGCAAAGGCTAGAAAACAAGTAATTGCAGATTTTTTGCAAAAAATGGGTCTCAGCACTCCAACACAGTGGCTAAAAAAAGATTTGCTAAAATTATTACGAGAGCTCAATTTAAAACCCAAATATGTAGTGGATGAATTTGCCAAGCAGCATGGTCATGAAGTGGTTCGTTTGCCCCCTTACTAATGTGTGTTTAATCCCATAGAATTAATTTGGTCTAACATCAAACAGGGAATAAGAAAAAAAATGTTTCGCCAACTCTATCTAAAAGTGTGATTAAACTTATTAGGGATATTTGTTCTGAAGTGAGCCCCGATGTGTTGTATAATTGCGTCAAGCATGTAAAAGATGTAGAAGAAACCTATAGACAACGTTTTCCTGTTCATTCATTTGTAATCGAGCTGGATGACACATCGAGTGAGGAAGAAGGATGATTAACTAATTTTTCTACTATTATGGGTACCTTTTATACTTGTAATATTTTCTGACATTTGGCAATCATTTTTCGAAAAATTCACATTATGAGTCTGAAACTGGCTCTGGTTCTAGATTTCTTTACACGCCGACAAATTGTGAAACAACGCAAATTAATTTTACCTACAAGTATAATGACCAAAATTTTTAATTCCATTGATGGCAAATGCCGCCCAATGGCGTGCATATAAATTTTTTATAAATTCGAATATTGTGAAATAATGTTTTTCATTCAAATTATTATAGTAGATTAAAATTAACCTGCATACAATAAAATTTTCATAATTTTATATAAATAATGCTCATTTAGCCAGACAATCTAACTTCTTATATTTAAATCCAGAATTTAACAAAACCGCAAGAAGTGTTTCCAAACATTGATAATTAAATACTGGAATATCCCGCAATTTAGCACGAATCAGTTCTAAAGTTGGTACTATATTGTCCTTGTGTAACCAATCCGTGAAATAACATTTTTCGTAGCATTGTCACACTTAATCGTCTTTTTGGGGGGTATTCCAAAAATTGGTTTTTCGCCAATATCTCTTAAAATATGGCATTTAGAGAAGTTTTATGAATGGAAAAAATTACGATCAGATCATTATCTACAAAAATGATTCTCATGTTTTTTGCCGAAAACTCGATAGTTTTCGAGATAATGGTCCTCACGCAGGATCCTTATATTTAGCTCCCGCTCCGGAGTCGAAAGAGCGGGTTCTTTGCACTTACTCATTCAAGGCCAATTTTTATATTTCCACCATATTTATAAAATGGGTCAAAGATTTTCTAATAACTTTTTTTTCGAGTGTCGGGAAATTACTCATATTTTTCTTAACAATAGACATTTACTCTAGATTTTTTGTTATTACGGGTCCTTTGAAGGTCTTTATTGATCTCAGAAATTTTTATTGGCCATCTTTATGCCTCTTGATTTTTTAGTTGGTGTTTTCATTTCCAAATTTTTGCTGTTTTTCGAGGTTGGGAATATTTTGCGAACAATCACTGTCTAAAAGTTTGTACGTTATCGGATTGTCTTCCAAGATACGTCATTTTAAAGCTGCCCTCATTTTTTTCTCGAGTTTAGTGGTTTTTCAGAAATCCATGAGACCTGAAAATTGTGTTTATTTCAAAATCGGTATTTGCGAAAAATATTAATGTTGGGAAAAAAATCTTGAGGACCATTTTTGTAGATAATGAACCACTTTTCATTTTTCCCCAACATAAAAATTCTCTAAATGCCATATTTTAGGAGATATTGGCAGAAAACCAATTTTTGGAACTTTGGGGCTGGGAATACCCCCCCCCCCCCCAAATGGCGATGACGTGTGTGAAAATTCTGGATGTTCAATTATTATTCAAACCCTACCCTTCACGGAAAATTAATGGACCGGCAGGATTTTTGTACACATTTTTGCCTACTTTTCATCCTTCATTTACTGGACTAGTAACAGTGCCTAGTTTAATTACTTTATAAATCGTTGTAAACCCGTTAATTCGTGAATTCTCGCGATAACCGCGAAATTTCAAAATTTTCTTTTTCCAAACACGCGTACATATTTAAAATAACGCGTTGACACTGAACATGTAAATTTTGTTTTGAAATTCGGTCCTATCATCAGTATCATTTATTGCTAAGTCATTTGTCTGTGGCGCCAAATTATTAGATTCCCGCGATACATTATCTTGAACTGTCGTTTCAAATGGTCTCCAAAATGCCATTCTAATTGATTACTATTAAATTATATTTATAAAACTTATCCAAACGTCTACGAACAAAAAAATATTATATTAATAACAAATCAATCAGGCCACTTGAACAACTTACCTTACTAAACCATCAAATAGATAATATATTAATAATACTTTTCTACCCTAGATTAACTACACTTTTTTACAACACAATTCACTAACGCCAGTAGAAGAACCAAACTAACTCATCCAACAAATAGATATTATATTTATAATATTTCTCTACAACACAATTCACGCACACCCCTGGATGAAGTTCTGTGAAGACGTTAAAAATGTTTTTTACACAGTGGACCGCATTAATAACTGACCGGTTACTTCCTTATATTATGCCAAATACTATAGTTGGATTATTCGATTCCCATTGCACTGTTGATACGTTGCCAAACATTCAAAATTTTCTCAAACATACATAAAGTTGTTTTTAATGAATTATTCTTTTTCCAGAAATTTTAAGCGACTCATTTTAATGCTCACTAATAAATTGATGTTATGTATTTTTTTCAATATTTCCAAACTAGCTTTCTAAGAACATCACGAATTTACAGTTTACTGAAGTGAGAAGAACATTTGTATAGTGAGCCTAACAATTTTAGAAAATATATCTCACAACATTGCTTTATTTGAATGTCATTGCACTGACTTTAGAACAACTCTACCTATATGCTAGTAAGTGTAGTGCCAAATCTGTCTGGTAAGCCAACAACTTTGATTTTTCAATTTGACCACGTGTTGTTGATTCCATTCGTAGCGGTGTTGCTGCAAAAAGCATTAGCGTGAACCCAATTATTATAGTTCTAAAAGATTATAATAAATCCCTTTAAATTGTATTTTTACCCTGTATAAACTTGTCATTATTTAATAAATTCAATTGTATTATTTAAGTATATTCAACCTTTCCTTTTCTCACGGTTTCGTGAGTGGTCCTTCGAGTTTTTATCGTTATTCTTCTTCTTATCACGCCCTCTCCTGCCGAAGGTTGGCGATCCAAATGGCAATTGTAGCTCTGGAAACTGCAGCACGAAGGATTTCTGCAGAATTATCGTTATAATGAATTTTTATATTACTCTTATCAATTGAAACTATGTATGGCGCTAATCTGAACCACTACTCCACCTCTTCGTCTGCATACAGTGTTCATAGCAAAAATGATTAAAAACATTATCTTCCATGTTTCATTATTGTTGTACATCAGAAAATGATGAGTTTGGCAACAAAGCTGATACAAAAATTGGTCTATGAGCCAATTTTATGAGAAACAATAACATTAAAATGCCAATTATTTTACAGGTTAGACGTTAAAGGATGCAAGCAGAACCTCTCGTCGAACGTACCAACGAGAAACAGAAGTTCCTCCAATGCATTTCAACTAGCGCCTTATACGTCGGCGTCTCCCAGGGGAATCCTTGAACGCAGAACCTCTCAAACACTCGCATCGAACTTGAAAATTGTTCGGTCGGTGTCTCGAGAGAGCATTCGCTCCATCCATCATTGCACGTGCCCGTGCCTCAGCGCGCCGGTAAGATACACACTACCACAGTATTTTTATAATATTTTTTACCAAAGTATTGCATTTACTAGATTGTTACACATAAAATAATAATGATAATTTGTTCAAATGGTGGAAAAATGATACATTTATCAACTATATTGAGAAATTTACAGAAAATCGAATATTTTTTCGTATAATTTAAAAGATATAATGAGAGTTTATTTAAAAAAAATCAGAATAATAGTTTGGAACGTTAAGGCTTTTTTTTTATTTACTTGTAATTAGCCGTTCAATGAAAATTAATTACTGTAATTGAAGAAGTTGTCTCAACCATAGATCATGCCGATTTCATGGAAAACATAATAACGAATTAGTTGAAAATAGGAAAAAATACAGAGCTTGTTTTTTATCCGCAATTAAGTACAGAGTACTAAAAAATATAATTCCATTGCAATTAAGTTTAAATCCAAGGAAAACTAGTATAAAAATATTAAAATGTTCATTATTCTCGTAGAAAATGTCTTTCCAACTCAGGAGTAATAGACAAACAAGTATGTGAGTATTGTATCAATGAATTGAAAAATGTATTTATGGAGGAGAACTGTTACTTATTTCATGAATGTGTGTACTTTTAGGTTAGGGTTTGTATAGTTGATTTTTTAAATAAAATATATTCAACTGGTTTGAATTTCACTGACATTCTAAGGTATATCTTGATGTACAATACGCGCTACTCACCTCTTTTTATTTTTCAATGGTAAAACCAAATTCCATCGAAGTTTATCAAACCAAAAGATAATTTGTATCAACAACTATGTTCATAAGACAAAGAATATCGCAGACTGCAATAAGTAAGGTCTCTCAGAAATTTCTCGAACGAAACACTAAATTTATAAAGTGACAAGCAAACTATTAAGTTGAGAATAGTTGAATTAAATCCAGCCAGTTGAAATGCGGTTGAAACTGATGATTTGTACTATCATTAATATACTCGTATCCTGTAGGATACTCCGATAATGATTATCAGTAAATAGTCGTGTAAAAAAATCTTTTTTAGGTTTTTTCACACGTTCATATTGGTCTCTTAAACTGATAAAATGGTTATCATCAAACCGAAATAGGGTACAAAAAACCCAAAGCTCACTAACTTTATCACTTTAAAAAGGTTTTTGCAGCAGCAGAGAACCTATTAATAATTCAACTAACTATTTGGTATTCATAACGGATTAACCAACAAACGGTGTAACATCTCAATATTAACCAGCTATAACAGTTTATGGTGATATGAAGATATAAAATGATAAAATCTTTTTTCAAGTGTATGAATTGAAAAATTCATAATACCATCAGCTTGAGCTTATTGTAAACTTCACACGCGTTATAAAACACTGTAAGCATCTAGTATATTATATTATGAATTAGAATGATTGACGAGAGTTTATTTAATGTGCTTCAAATAATTTATAACATATTTTGTATCCATGTTTTCAGTAGTAGTCTCCAAGTATTTGCTATTGCATTTCTCTAGTGTTTATACAAGAGAACTGTTTGAAAACCCAAGGGCATTCAATTTTATCAATTCATTTAATGAAAATGTAGCAAAAGGCACTGATTACTAGCTTCAAGTCTATCCCAACCATACCTATCCATTTCTCGCCCACATGCTATACTTATACAAGCTCGACTCCAGTAGCTATTAAGAGTAGCTTTAGTCTGGGACCCGTTGCATATAAGTATACCAGGCCATGAACTGACAGATCGGACTGGAAAAGAAGGATCAACATTTTATATACCAGTAGAATCAGTTCAACTGCAAAATGATCTAAATATCATTCTTCTACTTAAAAGACTCTAATATCAAATAAAAAGTATATATTTTCAAACTAAATGTGTGTGTACTGTATCTGTAAAGTGGGGAGGGTGAGTTTAGACCCACAGCACTTAGGCCACATGTGACCCATTGTACATCCTCCCGAGGTGTTGTCCTCCTAGGTCATCGTCCATCCTGTCCTTTCCAAGAAGGTAGACAGGTCACTAGGAGACATCTCCTTTATATCGGCAGCTGTAGGCCAAGGCTCACTGAACACACACTCTCTTATTGACGATAACTCCGGGCACTCGCATAAGACATGCCTGGCAGTTTAATCTTCTTGTTCACACATTCTGTATAGAGGTGTGTCCACTAGCCCCATAGTATGGAGGTGTTTCCTTAGTTGACAGTGGCCAGTCAGAAATCCTACTGTTAAGCGTAGGTTTTTCCTGGTCATCGCCAAATATTTCTTCGGCGCCAGATTCCCAGGGTCGCCCAGGGTGATCCTGACAAGACTGCATCCTTTGATTCCATCCCATCTCTTTAGGGATTGAGCATGGGTGTAACGCTTGGCTAATTCCACAATTTGAGAGAGTGCCTTCTGTAGCCTAGAAACTTGTGGGAAGTCTTCGACTGCCTCACAGTAAGCTCTCCAGGGTTTTCTTTGTTTTTGTCTGCAGACTGTTTTGAACTCTTTGAGGTTGGCTTGATATACTCCCCAATCCTCTTTGATTTTTGTTCGTTTTGCCTTGTTAAAGGTCGTTCTCGATGTCTTTCTGATGTGGTCTAGTTCGGGGCACCACCAAGTATTGGTTTTGCCATCTGTTTGGACCATCCTCATCGGACAGGATTGCTTATCATATCTATTAATGTTTGGCTACGGGCGTTAAAAAATGTCGGCTCCGTGCCTGCACCAGCTCAAGTGGTGAGAGTTTGAGTCGCAATCCAAAATGACCTCCTCTCTCTGGTTGAGACAGTGATCCACTAGTACCTCCATCTCTCTAGCCGGTGGTAGGGTGGCTGCATCTGAAGGGAGGTAGACCGATGCGAGTATCAACGCCGTATATTTTGACATATTGTAAATGAAAGTGAGATCAATTTCTCAGAACAAAATGTTCAGTCATACAACGATATAATATCCAAAAAACGTCATTAATGTTCAGTTTGTGCTGGTATTTATCTTGCTGGTAACTATTTTTCCATAACAAATACCAAGAATTTTCTTATTTAGATTGTATTTCCCAAGCCTGTCATAAAACTTTTATCGAGGGCATCACAATTTGCTATATAGCAAATAATGAAAACTTTAACAACATTTTTTATTAAATGCACTACCTTGTCTGTCGAAAATGTGAGATGGAACTCCGCTCCTGAAGATTTTTAATAAGAAATTCAGATACGGTAACATATTAAAACTGTAACTTCAAAAATGCGGAATAGTCCAGTAAATAAGGGGACCCAGAAGCGATTATACCTGCCGGTCCATGAATTTTCTGTGAAGGGTAGTGTTTGACTAGTAATTGAACATCCAGAAATTTCACACACCTTATCGTCATTTTGGGTAGGGGTGTTCCCGGCCCCAAAGTTCCAAATGTTCCAATGTTCCAATGTTCCAATGTTCCAATGTCTCCAAAAATATGGCATTTAGAGAATTTTTATACAGGGGAAATATTAAGATCAGGTCATTTTCTACAAAAATGGTCCCAATGATTTTTGCCGAAAACTCGATAGTTTTAGAGATAATGGCCCTCAAGCGGGATCCTTATGTTGAGCTCCCGCTCCGGAGTCAAAAGAGCGGGAGTGACTTACTCATGACCGGGCGAACAAATTATTCAATATCTCGGGTAAAAATGCATATTTTTTTTCGATTTAAAATTTAGATGAAAGGGGAAATCCACAGCTATTATATGCGATGATTCAAGGCCCATTTTTATGTTTCTACCATATTTATAAAATGGGTCAAATATTTTGTAATAACTTTTTTTTCAAGTGTCGTCAAATTACTGATATTTTTCTTAATAATAGACATTTACTCTCGATTTTTTGTTATTACAGGTCCTTTAAAGGTCTTTATCGATCTCAGAAATTTTTATTGGCCATCTTTCTTGTCCCTTGATTTTTCAGTTGTTGGTGTTTTCATTTCCAAATTTTTGCTGTTTTTTGCGAACAATCACTGTCTAAAAGTTTGTACATTATCGGATTGTCTTCCAAGATACGTCATTTTAAAGCTGGGAATTTCTCCTTTTTGGTTGTGCCCTCATTTTTTTCTCGAGTTTAGTGGTTTTTCAGAAATCCATGAAACCTCAAAATTATGGATTTTTCAACATCGGTTTTTGCGAAAAATATTAATGTTGCGAAAAAAATCATGGGGACCATTTTTGTAGATAATGAACTACTCTTCATTTTTCCCCAATATAAAAATTCTCTAAATGCCATATTTTAGGAGATATTGGCGGAAAACCAATTTTTGGAACTTTGGGGCCGGGAATACCCCCCAAAATGGCGATGAGGATGTTCAATTACTAGTCAAACCCTATCCTTCACCGAAAATTCATGGACCGGCAGGATTTTTGTTCACTTTGCCTACTTTTCATCTTTCATTTACTAGACTAGAGTTTCTTTCCTTTAATACACTATAGCGATGCAGATGGAGGTCATATACAACAACCTATTTATTAAATATAATTATTTTTTTGTTTTGATGAAATTATGTTGGTTTTTTGTTCTTATATCTAAATAAAAATGATTCTGTTCTAAATGTTTTCTTCCTTTCTAGTTTTTCCGATTCTGTAAATTTTTGTACCCAAGTTAATATAGATTTTCATGTACAGGTGGATTTCTGTCAAAAATGGCTCTGAATCTTCTCCTGGTCACTTCTATTAATTCTTTCCCAGCATATATGTAATACGACGCACCGCGCTTTTTCTGTAAAAGTAAACATTTTCGATTAATAAATTTGTCTATGTTCGTTCTTATACTTCCGATAAATAACTTATTTGACGTTTCTTATATTGAATTTTGGGTGATAGGAATCATAAAAACACACGTTCTAACACACGAGTTTTACTTTGATCGAAATTAACATACAAATCTAAAATACTGAATGACAACTTCTAATGTCCGTGATGACAACCTAGTGTCACTAAAAAAAAATAACGTAGTTAGCCGAACAAAAATAACTAGTTCTTCAACACTTTCCCTTATTTGAAGTTAAGGCTGATTAGGATAATCCCAAATTTTCTCGAAGAACTTGAAGTCTTGGGCGGGGTACAGGTTTCGTCAAGATGTCTGCCAACTGATGTTCAGTTCCAATACGGACCACAGTCACCATTCCATTCTTGATCCGGTCTCGGATAAACCAGTACTTCCTTTGAATATGCTTGGTTCGAAAGTGGAATTCGAATTCAGAATTTTTCGCACATCACCATTATCAAATTCCCCGCCATTGTCGCTAAGGAATTCCTTAACATTATGACCCAGGGTGCGTGCTTTAGCGAGAACCTCACGTAGAGCTTCCTTGACGGCTGATTTCTCTTTGGCGACAAAACAATATCTGTACCTGGAGTAATGGTCCTTGATGACAATCAAGTAGCGACGACCATTGAATGATGGGTCAAAAGGGCCGCACACATCACCCGATAACAGCTCACCAGGGGCCGAAGCTTGCATTCTGGTACCGAATGGTAAACGGTGTGCTTTTCCAAACTGACACGGCTCGCAAATCTCGTTCTTATCTGGCACTTTGATACCAAGTTCAGTATTGAGCTTAGAACAAATGTAACGCTTGTCCATGTGTCCCCAGCTCTGATGATAAAGCTGAAGAACCCGGTCGTCTTCAATTACATTTGCACAGACTTCTGCCGGTTGAACTGTGTGAAATGAGGCTTGGTAGAGAGTTCCACCCAAGTTCCGAGTAACCTTGAAGATTAGCTTTCCCTTAACACTGAAATAACACTCAGTGTCCGTAGACTTAAACTTGCTGTCAGGGTTCCGATCATGAGCCGCAAGGACAGACACAAAGTTTCGTGATATTTCAGGCACATGCCATACATCATTAAGGGTGAACACCTTGAGTTTTCCACCGACATAGTTAGCCACTTCAATCATTCCGCTGCCAAGAGCTTTGATGACTTCCTTTCCCGCAGCCTTGACTGTAGTGAGAGGATCTACTGGAAACGGCTTATAGTCTGTGAACCAGTGTAGATTTGGCGTAATGTGTCGAGTTGCACCATTATCTATCCACCACTGGTCATTTTTGGTAGTCAGGTTGACGTTATTACTGATAGAAACCAGCGCAACAACACTTGTATCAGTAATGTTGGCTTGAGATTTCTTTAATTTACCCCTACTGTTACCAGCTGAACCTGAACCAATACCATCAGCTCGCGCTGGATATGGAGGTTTCCCATCGGCTTTCCATTTTGGACATTGGCGCACCCAGTGACCCTTAGCGTTACAATACTTGCAATATCGAATGATTAGGTTTCTTCTGTTGACCACTAGGAGTGTTAATAACTCTCAGAATATCACCAGATTTTGACGCCGGTACAACATTACGTTCATGAAGAATCAACGCCGCCGAAATAGCTTCAATATTTTTATCTTGGTTCGCTTTCAGCAGAAGATAGCTCGATTTGAACGACTCAAATCGCTTAGGTGAAATGTGCATGACTTTTGAAACAAACTTCAACTGTTTCAATTTTTCGCGTTTTTAGACCAGCGGCAAATTCACGATGTTGATTTTTAACTCGTGATAACATAGATGGAGCATCTTCGGTATTATCCCATTCCAAGCTAAAAAAATCGAGACGTTGACGAAACAACTGGTCTTCAGTCTTGTTATCAAACTTCTGAACTAAAACATCCCATGCTTGCTTAGCTGATAATCTACCTGATATACGTTGGTGTAGTTCATCACTCACTCATTGAGAAATTACGATTTTAGCTTGAGTCGCAGATTTGTTGTATGCGTTTAGTTCTTTCTCCTCGTCGTTAGTCGGTGGTGTTGAGAGAGTAGGCTGCTTTCTCGTTCCCTCCACGATTTTGACTGCATCAAACAACTCTAGGACGTCCAAAACTCGATCTTTCCACGTTGGCCAGTCTTCTGCTCCTTTCAGTGGTTTGATACCTTTCACGTACTCCATTTTTAGAGATGGACGAACTCGAAAGCGAAAAATATCCGGGAAAACACACGGGAACAAAAGTTGAAGCGAAAAGCGTAAGTTAACGTACGACTACAACTCACGATTCCTTATCACAAAACTACACAGCGCAGTTAAACGAACTGGGCCGATAACCTATTGAATTTTGTGTGATAGGAATCATAAAAACACACGTTCTAACACACGAGTTTTACTTTGATCGAAATTAACATACAAATCAAAAATACTGAATGACAACTTCTAATGCCCGTGTTGACAACCTAGTGTCACTAAAAAAAAAAATAACGTAGTTAGCCGAACAAAAATAACTAGTTCTTCAACATATTAATGTCAGGTATATTTTTACCAAAGCACATTTTCGTAAAAAGTTAACAAAAAGTAACTTTTTTACCAAAATCTTATATAACTTTTAAGACTTGGTAACGGTTTTAATAATGAATTTAAACATTTCTAAGAAGATATGGTTTCATAAAAAATTAAATCTTTACTGTTACTTTATAGTGGAACACCTGTATTTCCACATGTTGCAAAAAGCTACATCACCTTAGACCGCCATTTGCGGAAATTAGCGACATTAAGAGATTTTTCAAGCTATTTTTGTTTTTAATCAATTCTAATTTGTCAACCTATTTTAGTTAAAAATAAATAATTTTGAGTTTGATAATGGAAATAAAACGTTTTTCCAAACATAACGTTGACTAGCTTGATAGTGACATACTTACCCGCAGAAGGGTAAGGTCTCAACATACATAAAATAGTTTGAAATGCAGCAGGAATTATAAAATATAACTAGTTGCACTTCATATCGTATTTCAAATTATGTTTATAGTACCAGAAACAAATCCTTGCAAAAAAAGATTGAACATAACAACAAAACTTGGAATGAAACCAGAAAAAACAAAAGATAGTTGTATCGTTTTCCAATTTTGTGTTTGAAGCACGTTACATCGAAATGGATGGAAATACATTTGTTAATAACAGGCACAATAAAGAAGAATCCTTTTTATTAACGTAAACTATTTGTTAATAAAAAAGTGTAAAAAAGTAAATAAAATATTATGTGATGTGATGAATATTTTAAGATATTTTCAACTTCACTGAAGTAATAAAATTTTTATGTTCTCATCACTGAGCACTCCAATTTCAAAATATATTTTATCACATAGTAACCATTAAAATCTTTTAACATAATTAACCATTTATAGTGTAGACCGTGTTGGTATTTTAATAACCTCATGGGAATTTGCGTGTCGAGTACAGTATCGGCAAGTTTATTATAAAGCAGCTTTAATCATGAGCAACACAGTAAGCCAGCGCTTTCTCCAATCCTCTGAGCAATTTCAGATATTTCCTTGAACTCATCTAGTGATGCGGTCTCCGGAGTAGTGGCAAACCACTGATTTGTTATTGGTAATTCCAATTTTGGGAAAAGGAAAAATCCCAGGGGGCCAAGCTCGGTAAATACGGTGACTGACACATGATTTAAGTGAGTTTAAAATGCAAAATGGACAATTATGTCAACATATGTTGGAGACATGTGCACAAACATAATGTTGATATACTTTTTGTCTGAAAATATAATACAAGAAAATAATTATGCAATATTATTTTGAGTGCTCAAAAAGCATAGTCTATAAAAAGATGAGTTTCCACTGTTGGTGCCTTTTTATACGTTAAGTAGGCGGTGTATGGAGATTTTGTATTGTATTGGTGAAGCCTACTTTACATCCTTATGGATTTAACTGGTATTGGAAGAGATTTCAGAGAATCATATGATTTTTTGTGTGAGAAATATACATAGACCTTTTGAAAAATTAGATAGATCTTGACCTCAGCCTCCAGAATTTTTTAAACTGCTTTGGTTGGTTTAGAGTTTTAGAAATACTTCTTTTAGATCTTTCTGAAAATAGTTGATACATTTTTTCATTATTCATCTTCGCAAGATATACGTTAGTTAAGGACATTCTCAATATTTGTTTTCGCTCTGGCAAAATATTGACAGATATTGTGAAAAATAATGATGCATTTGGATTTTGAATAACCCCATCAGAAGTGGTAAAGGATCTGGTGATCTAGTGGGCCATTATACTGATCTATTTTTTCCGATCCATCGATCTGGAAAAATTTTGACTCTAAACTGGTGCGTAGTGGTTACGAAGTGTGGTGGTGCGCCATTCTAATGAAACCATATTCTGTGGTCTAAAGTGTTGGCAATTTGGATATCAGAGAAAAACTGGATTACATTAACAATTGATCTATTTTTCAGTGATTCCAGATACAATTCACCTCTTGAAGTTTTTTTTGGTCGTTGAGTATGGCATTCTTAGAAATAAAAATTTACAGAGCGTTATATTTAAAACAATTATGCTCTCGCTAGTATGTCAAATTTTATGAATGTATCGGTAATGACTAATAATATATTTTTGTTGGAGATATGGCGATAATAACTCATAATATGAAAACATTCAAGTTAATTACTCAAGCTGTAAATAAATAAAAAATTGGTTGATGATTTTTTTTGGTGAATGCACATCTATAAATCTCGATTGGAAATAATTTGTTTAACAATCAAAAATAATTGCTATTTTAGAAGCGTTATTGTTTTTACATGGATTACAAAAAATGTTCACATATTTAGTAAATGAAATACTTTGGGAATATACGCATTGTTAGTGCATGACGCTATAAGAACTTCTTTACAGCAGAGCTTTTTGTTTATGAACTACGCATAGTTATTTGCTTTGTAGCATGCGCACATTTAAATTTTGATAATGGTATTGGAAAATATTGATGAATTTTTTTAACGATGATTACTAAAAACACGCTATTCAATGTACTTTCCCTTAACTATCTCCATTAGTCCTATTTCCAAACTTAGTCCCATTTTCTTATCTAAATGATACTCGTACACCCATAAAATTCTGTGATTAATTATATGCAGGGGAAATAGGTAATATTTTATTGGAAATCGTTTCTCTTATGTACTTATCGGTAAGTATAATTACCATCATAGGTTTTATTACTGCAATAAAACATCATCATTATTATCATCGGTAAATGTGAAACCGACAACAGATTTATGCAAAATAGACCTTAAAAAGTATCACCGTTTCATTCACATTATTGAGACGCTGCGCTGGCACATTTGACATTGATGACAACATATCTTTAATTAACTTTTGCCATTCTTTTTTCAAACTATGAAATATCGCCGGAAATATGGTCCCTGCTTTACCACTTTGTTCTGTTGTTATTTCCACTCTATTCGGATTTCATTTTCGCACGATGTAAGCAAAAGCACGTGGACGCAACTAAACCGAATTTTATTTTACAGTATGACGAATGAATAAAGTATTACAAGTCATACAATATATATATATATATATATATATATAGGAGACGATTTATTTGGGGATGTGGCAATAAAATACCAGAGAGTACTCTTTTTAAAATATATTCCAAGCTTTCGAATATAACATATTCATTCTCAAGGACTGAAAAATATTAGTATGGTCAAATTATAAAATAAATTAATGTTAAAATTTACTTACATTATTTAAACGAGGATGTCGGTATAATTGTAAAAATAGATAAAAATTAAATTTTATAATTGACATAAACGTTCATTACATATTAAACTCAAAAAACAATATGACATTCAATATGACATTAAACAAAAATTTTAATCTATAAAGGTCTGTTCGAATAAAGTTAATTTTGATTGGAATTTGAATTTTGTAAAGATTGTTTTTCAAAATCTAAGAGATAGGCATACATCACACTAAGGTTATTCAGGTCTGTTTTTTTATTAATGCAATTATTTTCTTGTGAAATAAATGCGGTTTCTAAAAATAGACGTTTTTTATAATTTTTTTCTGTGATTAATACTTTGGCTGATTGATAATCAATTGAATGGTCTTCATAAAATGCGTGTTCAGCGAGGGCACATCTATCGCTTTTGTGATAGTAAATTGTATCCTGATAGATGTGTGTGATATATATATATATATATATATATATATATATATATATATATATAAATATATAAACTGAAAAACATTTAAGCGAATGTAAATTAGAAATATATTCAAGCTAACGATAATAGCAAAAACTTTTGATAATACGTCGATTGCAGTATGTTGCAAACGATGCAATCACAGCGAAGACTGGCGAAAACCTAATTCGACCCTGATAAAAATAGTTCTGTGACGGATGCAACGGTTATTGGCCAATTCACTAATAGGAACACGCAAAACGTCTTCCTAGGTCCTGACTTATATATGTTTTCCATTATATCCTTTCATATAAAATATTTCATCACTGTCTCCTATATTTTACTTTTTTGTTATCCTGTCAACACCTATGTTTCGCAGCCATATGTCAGGATTGGTCGATATATTGTTTCAAATAATTTTAATATTGTCTTTAAATATTAATTTTTTATTCATGAATTTAGTTTATGGCAGAGCATAGTTTTAACTATTCTATTATCAATATTTGCTTCTTGTGCTCCGTTTTCGTTTAGTAATGTTCCAGGGTACTGGAAATGTTTAACACATTCGCGGTCTCTAGTAAAAAAATGTGGATTGTAAAAACGCACCTAGTTATTATTAATATTTAAACGGGAAAAGTCATAATAAGATTAATAGAGGATGTCACATAAACAAAAAAAAATTGTTTTTCTGAAAGAAAAACAAACTCCCTAACAAACCCATTTGGTGGTAGGTTAGAGCCAAGCGGCATATCCCGTCATACGAAAAAAATCACAAAGAGATTAAGATATTATCATTATTTATTGCTAAACATAAACAAAAGATTTTTTTGGTTAGTAAATCGTTTATACTCGTGTATTGTATTCTTCAAAACATGGTACGATGCACAGAGCTAGTCTTACACAAATATTTTGTTTCTTTCCGTTTGGGTTTTGAAGCACAGTTCTTACATCTCAGATGGGAAGATTTAGTAGGATTCCTTGGATTTGGAATTTCATCTGGAAAGTGCATTTCAGGATGTATATTTGGTGGATCAGGTTCAGCTCTCCTTCTTTTACCTCCGTGTAATGGACCTGATTTCACTAACAATCTTCCATCTTTTATATCCTTATCGAGTTCCAAATATTCTCTTATAAATTCTTCGCGATATTGAAGAAAAGTCAATTTCTTATCAATTTTCTTTTTTATGAAATATGCATTCCATAAAGTAATGTCCAACAAATGGAACATTACTTTTTTGTACCACCTTATGCTCTTTCTGGGTAACGAATAATAATGAACCATCTGATCATTGCGGTCAATACCAGACATAAACTTATTGTAATTGGATATTTCTTCCGGTTTTATTTTTTCTTGGCCATATCTATTTGTAACCTGAATTAGTTTCGGATGATATGTATCCACGTGCAGTAGAAACAAATGAGGCTAGGGTAATTGTTCCACCAAAAGCTCTAATAGGACATGCTTCTTAATTTTATGTTTTCTCGTGGGACACTAAGCATGTATGTAATAGGAATACCGTAAAGATTTGTCGCCGCATGCCGTCTTGTGTCAGCACATGAATATTTATATAGACGGCGTTCGCCGTCTTGTCCCCGCTAACGGAACGGCATATGCCGTCTTGTCCGCGAATGTGTTAACTTGCTCCCGTTCTGTCCATAATCCTCACATTTATTTCCTCTTTGTTTTCATCAAAGACCATCACTTTTGTGTAATTCCAATCCCATGTCTACTTTTTCTGCATTCCAGAATAACTTCGTTCCAATTGGCGTTAGAACCGTTTTTGGTATCGTTCGTACAATTGCTGTATTCATTCATAAATTGGGTTGTACTCATCAGCCCAGGCACTTGAACTGAATCTTTGTTCCATTTCCCATGTAATCTACTTCCATTCCAGAAGCTTCGTGTCTTCTATAAAGGTCACTAGTTTGACTGGAGGGATTTTCAGTAGTTGTGATCGTTGTATAACTTCCTCTCCAAAGTGCTTCCGTCTAAGTTCTTGTAAGTCCTCGCAGAAGCAGAGTATGTGAGTAGGTGTTTCATCATTAAATTCACATTTTCTGCACATATGTCCACTAAATTTGCCCATATTGTACAGATGTTTCCTCAGGGTGCTGTGTCCAGTCACCAGGTCGGTAACCGTCTTCAAATGTCTCTTACCCAGTTTCAGTAGCCTGGTTGAGAGTTCCTTGTCTACCTTGTTCAGTAAACTCTTTGTATGAAGGTGCCCTTTGTGTCACCCTTCATTTAAATTGGTGTTCCCTATCTAGCCAGTTCCCGATTTCCCCTCTTATGCAATCTTTTGTGATTTCACAAAACGGTTCCGGACCTATGAAGTTTCCTTTAGAGCCTTCTTTAGCTAACTGGTCCGCCATTTCATTACCTGCAATCCCCTCATGTGCCGGCACCCATTTCTTTCACGTTCCAACTGATTGAAGTATCGTTCTTGGGACTGCTTGTGACGGAATACAAACTGTACTTCCTGGAAGGGGTGATAAAGTTGATGTGTCCATCCCTAATTCGAGTTTGCGCACTATACAGTACTCGAAACGATTCCAGTACGGTTCATAAATGCCAGTTGAAACAAACCTAATGTTTTCTTGTAGTTTTTTTTCTATTTTTTGCCATTATTATCACGTCGTCTGCAAATGCTCGTTCACTGATGTTTACTTTGTACAATTTCAAATCTCCCAAACATACTTTTTTACTTAGTGCTGTACCTGCGTCTCAATTATCTCATCAATGTGATTGATAAATAATGACACCCCGTTGTCTTAGTTCCACATTTGTAGTGAAATTTTATGATTTTTTGCTATTTCTATTCACTGCGTTCTAACTTTTCTTCTAGCTTGAAGATGTTCTGTATTATTCGTATGATTTTTCCATTATTTAAAGGAGATGGTCCGAATATGGGCCCCCATTTCATTTTTTTCAAATAACTTTTTTATTTTTTTATTATGATTGTATGTAAAAAGGTTTATGAACGTTGTAAAGACCTAGTGAATAAATTCCAACTTTTCTCAAAAACGTATAATATATTTATGATAAAGAATAACACAAAACAGTGCACATTTCTGATATTCGGTCAGAGGGTGTGGAATATGGGCCCCTCAATAACATAACTAAAAATGTATAGATATCTACATACTCAAAAAAAAATTAAAAACAATCCTATACTTAAGTAAAAAAATAAACTTCACAAAAGGTGTTACCAAACTACTGACAAAAATCGCACACGTAGGCATCCATCTCAGTCCCGGAGCACTGATCATGTGCCCATAAACGACACGAGACACTGCACCCAAAGTTCTCCCCTAGTGTCTTGAGAAAAGCGCACAAAATAAACATGTTGTGTCGTTGTTTTCTGGGACGAACTGTCCAATTTGATCCATGTCAAGATCATCATCTGCAGGTGCAATTTCCTGTTCTCCATCCTCTTCCGAGAATGATTCTTCTCTTGTTCTTTTTGTGGCCTTCTTTCGACTTTCGCTGAATTCTACTACAACTAATTTCCTCTTTCCCTTTCCATTTTTTGTTTTGTTTAATTTTTCGATTGATATTTCTAGTTCTGTTTTATAAGGGGATGAAGTTATAACTTGTGATTTGGAAGGCTTTCGTCCCCTTGTAGTTACTTGCTTGTTAATCAGTGGAACAAGTGAAATATCGAATAGACTGACTATGGTTTTGAACACCCTGGTTGGGGATCCAGATATTTGGAACGGTTTGGTTGGGAATCTAGATCTTTTCAACCATCAACATCAGTAATGGTTGAACGAGATTGTGGTTCTTGCAGATGAGTTTTTGAGCCTTAACTACATGATTTCTCGGATTCAATTCTTTCGGCAATAAAGTCAGCCTCCGTAAACACTTTTATTTAGTGGACAGATTCCCGTCACTCTGAAGCCATTTACAGCTAACTCCGTTGTCAGGCACTTCAACAGAGCATTGCCAAGCAATTCAGCCAGATCAAATTGTGTTACTGCTCTGTTATTTATTCTTAACCAAGCCCTAATTTCTTCACTGTAGTAGGATTCAAGTGGCCCCAAAAAAGTCTTGTAAAGACGCTGAAGTTTATGAGTCGAGTGTGGAGGAAGGGATATGATGTACACATGGTTTTCCCTTGCTATATTTATTACATTCAAATTTCTTGTATTACTGTAATGTTCATCCAATACAAGCAGTACTGGAAACTCTTCAGTTGACTTAACAAACTGAATGAAGTGGTTGAACCACATGGCAAATAGATTTTGCTGAATCCAGCCACTAGGGTAAACTGCATAGATAGATCCAGGCGGTGCACCACGCATAGCTGGTCGTTTCTGCATTTTCTCGGAAATACAAGCATTGGACAACAACAAATTGTCCTCCTGCACTCATTGCTGCAACTACAGTTACTAACGAACCCCGCTCAGTCGATGTTATCGAGGCCACCAGGCGTTTTCCTTTTCTTGCAATAATTTTGGGCGATCTACTTGTAACAACAGAAAGGCCAGTTTTGTCCACGTTAAATACTCTGTGTGGTCCAAAGTTGTGCTTTTCATACAGCGCCTCAAGGTGGTTGAAGAAATCAGTGACATTTTCCTTGTTAAATCCTAGCGCACGTGTGAATGAAGTGCCAGTTGGTCTACGCTTAGACAATTGCTCCTTATACCGGTTTAAAAAAGCATCCAACCAGCTGCGACCGGCAATTCCATATTTAAAGGGATGCTTTATATTATTTCTAATTGCCATTGTGTAAGCCATTCTGCATAGGTCTTTTTTTGTTAAACCATAAAACTGTGCTGTCCATTTTGAGAATATAGTCGACTAACTCGTTTTCTGCGTCACTTCCAAGAACTGTGTTTCGGTCTAGTTTAGTATTCTCAATAATGCTGCTACTAGGAAGGTTACTAGCTTTTGCTTTCCTTGCCAGCACATTAAACGTTTTTGATGCAGTTTTTAAGCTCATTTGTCCATTATTGTCAGAATATATAGCCTGTTCCATATGTTGATTTTTCCATTTTATTCTTAAGTTTTTATTCACAAATTTTCGATTTCTTCCTGGCGAGGACATGATTACTACCTGCAAAAAAGTTCGTATAATACCCTGGTCCGAATTTGGGCCCGGGCCCACATTTAACACACTTAGGTACCCCATATTACATTAACTACAACTCGCTATAAAATTAGAGGTTAGGAAAAACCTGTTATTATTAGAATAAAATTAAATGCTGAAATGCAATGTTAAACTCACCCTCTATGATAAACAGAAAAAGCGAACACCAAAAAGTATTGAAAAATGTAAAAAATACGCGATTTAAACTTAGATCAAAAAGTTATTGGAACGATCTAAACACATCAATCACAATAGTTTAATAGAAACCTGTAAAATGGATCCAGGAGATGGTAAAATAAGTATCGACAATATGTAAATGTAAACTTAAGCCTGATCTGGCAGATGGCGACACTTAGTTTCGAGATGGACAGGGGGCCCATATTAAGTACCTGGTCCATATTCGGACCCTCTCCTCTAATCTTCTTTCTGCCAATATTTTCCACAGTTTTTCTCTAGGTACTCTATCAAAGGCTAGAATTCAGTGTAACCAGTGTATATTTTATTGTCGACCTGATTATTTTCTCCAGTACTTGCTAATTAATGTGATTTCTCGATAGTTATTGCAGTATTCCACATTGCCTTTCGCAAAAATTGGTAACATCATATATTTTCCTTTTCGTACAACGTTTTTTTATCATTTTTGATGTAATTTTGTCATATCCAGAAACATTTCGACTTTCAAAATCTGCTATTATCTGTTCTATCTTTTTTCCACTAATTTTTATTTTTTAATCTTGAGAATGTTAATTTGGATTCGTTTCTCTCTAACTTCTGTATCTTTAAGTTAAGGTAATTTAAGTTCCTCATAGTATTATTTCCATATTTGCATGATTCTTTCTTCTTCTTCCGTCATTATTTTGCCATTCTTATTAGAATTACATACGAATTACTTATATTAAGTTAGTTATATACCATCATTTACCTAACTGACCTAAAAAGATCGTAACAGATTGTTATCACAAACATTTATCTTTATATTATATAAGTATATTTTGTAGGGTAGGGTAGGGTAGGATATATTCGTCAACAAGCCATTTTGTTATAATATTCCAAACGAATTTATTCCAAAATTAAGTCTTATTACAAATAAGAATTGGATTATTCAATTTAAGTTCTTAGTTTAATTTAATTTATTATCAATCAAATTTCTCGTTTACCGCTGTTGCTGGCAATAATATATAAGTAAATACATAAATATAGTAAAGTTTTTTGATATTAACAAATAAATATAAATATTTCAAATTTATACCACCAGCCGGCTTGTCCCAATCCTGTAAATAAGCATTGTTTAACATCGTGGATTAACATAAATATTAACATACGCTATGTATACACTCATTTACATTTTTATTTGGTTTCCAATATTCAAAAATAAAAAGCACTGTCCGATAAAGTAAACTGCAGAATGATACCCATGTTTGTTGAATACATACTTAGATAGCAATGGATATTCATTTAAAAAAACAAGCCCAATATTTGAAATGTTTATTTTTTGCGATACCTGAGATTCTGGTTGTTTTGTGGGTTCTGCATTCAGTAAATAAACTAAACTTGTTTAGAACTTTTATTGAGACTTGAAAACTACATACATGTGCTTAACCTATTATGTGGCCTCTGCCAAGTGATAAGATCGCGCCTTTCTGTCAGTTCTAATATCTGTCAACCATCAAGGTTGCCAACTGTCATAACCATGGCGTGTTCAGTAACAAAGCCCATGACTACTCATAACACTGGTGACCGATCGTTGTGTGTTTAGCGTCAGCCTTTTTTGGTTTGGGAGTTTGTATTCATCATAGATCAATTTTACTTCAAAACATAATCGAGGAGAAAAATTTGTTTTGGATGGATAGATCCTGTTCTTTCGCTTTCTCACTTGGTGACACCTTGCTACTTTTGACTTTTGACAACAGCGCTCTTTAACGTGTACTTCACTTATGCTGCGATGACTATAATACATTTTTCAACAAGACCAAGTCTACAGAGATAGATTTAGCAGAACCGGACTTACATGCGGTTTTCCAAAACCGATTTTATTTAAATTCTTTAAATAGAAGAAAATTAACTTGAAATTAAATCAAACCCATTAATTTCTATATAAAAGCTTTTTGCGTCGTAAACCTTTGTAAATATATTTTATGAAATCCATACGTTTTTTCTTAAAATCACTGTCTCAAGATTTTTGTTTATTTACTCAGGTAAATTTCATATAAATTGTATAATGTGATAAATTAATGGGTTTGATCTAATTTGAAGATCATTTCTTCTTCTCATAGCATTTAAATAAAACATTTTCTCACCATCAATTTAGTTTAAAATTTTTAGTTATTGGTTCTCCTCACTCCAGCAATTTAAGCGTCCGACATACTGAATTTAGTGATACGTCATCTTATTTTTCGTATTCTTCTCAAAAAACCCTTTCATTTGATACCCATATCATGATGGTAGATAAAAAAATGTTCGCTATATTGGGACCTCCACCATATTGAGTTTATTATGGAGCCATTTAAATTAATGAAATGAATAAAAGAATAAAAAAAGAGGAGTACAATGATTCGTATTATGATAAATATTAGATTCAAAGTTATTGATATATAAAGCGGTCCAGTATATTTTTAAATGTGTTGGTAATAATGTCAACATTAAGATTATTCCAGGCATCAAAAACTCTATTAGTCAGAAAATGTTGTCTTGTTCTGGTCACAAAGTTTTCTTCTTTCAATTTTAATTCGTGTCCTATGAACCGGAGTCTAGGTTTAATGGAAATATCACGGAAAGTTTTCCTAAGTTGAATTTTAATATTTTAAATGTTGTGATAAGATCTCCACGGTGACGTCGAAGTTCAAAAGAAGTTAAGTTGACCATAACAAGTCTCTCTTCATAAGGTCTTTTCAGTCCCAAGGGAAGTCGAGTGGCTTTTCTTTGAGCATTTTCTAATAAACTTCAATCAGGAATTAAGTCAGGGCCCCGCATATTCAAGAAAGGGTCTTACATAAATGATGTTTACTTTAGTTTACAAAACGATTGAAACGTAACTCTCGGAACACATTTCCGTATAAGATACAGCCTGGTCGGACCAAGTGAAACTACTGTTTATAATTCATTTTGAGATAATACGGAGTTTAAGTATTTACCGATTCGAAGCACTACGCACTTAGCAGCATTGAGAGGGAGCCACCATAGCGAGATAAAATTTAGATCGTCCTGAAGAGATAACTGGTTCGTTATTGGATTTGAATGCATTTTTATGTCATCTGCGTAGACAGATATTTTGCTTGTAATGTAAAAAGGAAGATCGCTGGTGTAAGCTATAAATAGTGAAGGTCCCAGAACAGAACCCTGAGGCACCCCACTTTCCACTAATTGTTCTTCTGTGCATGCTTCTCCTACTCTAACTTTAAATCGCCTATCTGATGAAAAGTTATCGATCCAGAGAAGCAATTGTCCTCTTATCTCAAAGTGCTCAAGCTTATGTAGAAGTCTTCGTTTAGGAACCCGATCAAAAGCTTTGGAGAAATCTAAGTATACAGCATCGACGGGCTGTTGTTTATTAAGCGATAATATCAAGCTTGTAAAAACACAGGATCGGCAGTATAAAATCTTCAGTATATTTAATCTATGGTGATGTTATACGTGAATTTATAGTTCATTCTGATGATATTAACAACAAAAGTTCAATGTTAAATATGAAGGAATGCTTAAGTTATAATTCTATTTATTGATTCCAACCAATATGTGTAGCTTTTAAGAAGTGAAATGTTTATTTATTCAAAGCGATAGTTAAATAGTGGTCTAAAATCATTTCGTTAAAAATTTGATATACAAACATAATAAAGGTCAAGTATTTAGAACACGTATAAAAGCCACCGTTTTATGGGCATTATAAATTTTGAAGGAATATATTTACTCACATTTCTTTTATTTACGTTAACGTTAGATCTGATGAATTTTCCAAAGGATCGATATTTTCATTATTCTGATGAAATAGCAGTGTTAAAGTCATTGGGTAAAACTGGGGTTACAGAGTAAATATTTACAACCCGTCGCTATTACGCACACTGGCCTGGCTAATTTCTCTTAAATTTTCCAAACCACGATCCAAATTTCATGTTCACTCAACTGGTCAGTCGATTATTGCCGTCCCGCTGTTCACATTATTCATAATTAAATGAGTTATAAACCAAACAATTAACTCAAAAATTATCAGAACTAACATTTTATCAATCAAGAAGACATGCTTAGACAAAATTGTAGGTAAATGAAATTAATTAACATTTATATTTTTATTAAGTACATCCTCTAAAGATCATTTTTTCCATTAATAACATGCAAATATTAGTAGATATTGATTGAGAGATGCAGTGGTCTTTCAATTCTCTATTTAAAAAATGTTATATTATTCAGTTATGTGTAATGTAAAAAACGAATATTTCAATAAAGTAGATGTTCAAATTGCTCGCCGGGAACGTCTTGGCAACTTCCCAATCTTAAATATAAATCTCTTCCAGCTTCATGCAGCATACCGGGAGTGACCGCCCTAATCGCAAGCGTTACTCTTCTTCTTAACACTGATATTTTGCTTATTTCCTCATTATCAAGACCTAAGCGGGAAATAAGCTTCGAGTGTGTTGTAGCGATTTTCGACAATCGGATGATTTATTTTTTTATGTTAATTTTTGCAATCAATTCAAAAACAATAAAACTTTTGAATGAAGAATGAAAAGACCTTCCAGAAAATATATCACATCCTACTTCCCATTTGACAAATTGTAACTGTAAGGAGATTAAATGTTGGGATTGAATTTTTCGTTGCAGGCTGTCAATTCATAATCTAAAATTGACGTGTTTCAGGATTTTTATAAAATCTACGAAATAATGAATTCACTCCATTTTCTTGTGACAATTTCAAGATCAAAAATGTTTTTAGATCGACTAATGATTAAAAAATGTCCGGTATCATCAATTTCATGGAAAAGTTGGTAGGTCGAATAAAGAATGTAAGAGGATATTTATTATATTCGTCTTGTATTGATTCAGTAAAAAACTCTATATTTGTATGTGACCCAGTAGAAGTTGTCTCTCTATTTATAGAAGTAGAAAATCAATTGTACAAGTAACATTTATTCCCAAAATAGGAAAATCTGTTTTTTTTTCTCAATTTATATATATTATGTATTGTGATGATTTAAAATTGTTAGGTCCAATTGAAGGTGAATAACCTGAAATTAAAGAAAGTTTTGTTATAATAAAACAATTATTATCAGTTAGTAACAGAATATCTCAGTATTGATTAGTTTGAAACACCCTGTAATGAAATTAATTTAGAAAAAATCAAATAAAATTAATAAATGAATCGAATAAAAACAGAAATAAAGTCAAATAATAAAAACATAGAATTACCCTTATAAACCTCAATAGATCATGTTAGAATTAACACATTATTTGTACATAGTGTAAAAATGTTGTAATCCAAACAGATTCATGTCATTAATTTAAAAATTTGTGAAGTGACAGTGAATAATCGCGAAGAGAATCAGCCGATTAAAAAAAGTGTAGTTCATAGAAGAAGTAATTTTAATAACATGTGAAAGTACCTTTAACATCAATAGAAATCAATATAAATAACTCTAAAACAATTGTTATCAGAACGGCAAGTCGTCTGGTAAAAGATAAACAAGAAAAATTGAAGGTTGTTTATTTTGGAACCAGGAAGGGAAGCACGAGAATTTGGATGGTGAATATTAAAATTAAAAATTAAACGAAAAAGTTAAAAAAATCATACCAAAGTAGTGAAAAAGTCAAGAAGTACTAACCTTGTAAGAAATAGCATCCATTTATTATCAACCAGAAAGCGGTAAGCTTAATTTCACATATTTAAACTAGACTTGGAGACAGCGTCCCAGGTATCCAGAGGAAATCCGATACAATTTATTCTTGAGTGAGTTTAATTCACTTTCTACAATAGTGTATATGACATCAGCATGCAGTTTTGATGTTATTTTATATCCCACACAGCAGATGAGTGAATATCCATTCACAAGTTGTTCCTAAAAAAGAAATAACCTAGAAATATTTCACATCCTAAGAACATTTATTTATCAATTGCGTATTTGATAATTAGGTAAGATTGTTAATATTAGTAGCTATAAATTAAAAAGGAAGCTTACCTTATTAAAATAAATATTCCAAAGCAATTCAATAATACTCCTTATAAACACGTACACGTTTTCGACGTTGTCAGCCATTTTAAGTAGATAGAATAATTTGCAGTATTTATGCGCATGGCACAAATCGAAAGCGACTCATTAGATTTATATTTGCTTACGAGAGGAATGCGATAAGTAATTACTAGAAATTTAAATTAGTGACCACCAGAGTAACTCACGTAAGAGGAAGAAAGAAAAAGGAGAGTGTTCAATTGCAGTGGAGTATTAAACAATTTTTAAAGAGGGTTATAAAGATTAAAACTTAAATTAAATTCAATTCTATGTTTCTTTTATAAAATTAAATAATTCAATACAATAAAATTTTAAAAAAGGAACCAATAAATTATTTTCATAGTAACAGTATTAAAGGGAACTGCAAACTGAGGTATAAAGTCGAAACCCTTTCATTAAATAGCTAGCCGGATATACAAATAAAATAAAATAAAGTAAGTAAACAAGGGGTTTCACAAAATTGAAAAGGTGAACTAATAATAATTATAAAAAATTAATAATCAAACAATATATTCTCACAACAGCACACAAAAATATAACAGTATATATCTGTTTAAAAATGAAGACATTAACGTCAATTATGTATGGTGCACTTAGAGAGCATTTACAACAGTTTCAAAGTAAAGATATGATTTGTAAGTGGAGATACATTTTTTACAGCCAATTTATTTTCACTTGTGTAACGTTATATTTAACGTTACTAAAATATTGCATGGGCGGCGAATAGCCAGTCCTTTTTAATACCCTATACCGAACTTTGCTTCAAGGCTGACCATATTCACCGTCGACGAAGGTAGGAAGTTCTATGCGGATCCGAAAAGACTCTGCGGGTGACATTAGTCACTTCATATTGTAAATTCCCCCTCTGATATCTTCTCATATTCTTGTTTGATAAAAATGAATTTAAGAATTCACTATCGGGAAATAATTTCTTTTCCTTGCCAAGGCGTGTGGACCTTATATAGATATGCGACATAAGTCTATGATTGTTCGTAGGATTTCTTGGTATTTAATTCGGAATGAACAAGAATCTCTCTCTTTCGGTGACAATAACATAGGGACAACCAAGTTAAAATTTACTGGTGAGGTGTCACCATCTTTATCTTATCTTATCTTTAAAAGTGCATGTACGAATGCACTTTCTCCTTTGGGTACCGAACACAAAAACTGTGAGCTAAATTTCTGGTTGCTGACCGGAACTCAATATAACTAGACGATATTGATCTGATTACGGTTCTCCCTACTATGGAGACATGATGATGATGATTCTCTCTACTCACTGAGGAAGAAACCCAAGGAAAGTAACGATTTTACGAATATATCCTCACTACAGATTGCTTCTAGCATGCTACCAACACTTAGTTGATTTATTTTTTTTGTTATTTGTTTCCGAATTTATTGTTATTGATTCCGTACAAATAGTACCTCTAATTGTTCATTCACTCATATATATTTGGGTTGTGCTCATCAGCCCAGGCACTTGAACTATATCTTTGTACCATTTCCCATGTTATCTACTTCCATTCCAGAAGCTTCGTGTCTTCAATAAAGGCCACTAGTTTGACTGGAGGGATTTTCAGTAGTTGTGATGGTTGTATTAATTCCTCTACAAAGTGCTTCCGTCTATGTTCTTGTAAGTTCTCGCAGAAGCAGAGAATATGAGTAGGTGTTTCATCATCAAGTTCACATTTTCTGACCTAGCTGTTGGATTTCTGATAGCCTTAAGCAGAGCCTGGCTGTCAGTGAATATTTAAATTTTTTGTCCAGTATATCCTCTTCTGATGTTTTCATCAATACAGGCTATAGCGGCAATCGTCTCTGCTTGAAACAGTCGTATATCGACCAAGGCTAAAGAACTTTCTCTTTCAATGTTGGCCCTTGCCAATGGCATACATTTTGAGGTTTGGACACTTAGCTTATCGCTTAACTCAAACATTGTAATTATTCCGCAAATGTTAGAATCATTGTGTTAAAAAGAATGAGCGAATTTTTATTCTCGACAACAAAATGTAAAAAAGCGGTAAAATAATGTTTTTCCAGTAATTTCATTTTATAATGAATACAAATTTTCCGGATACACACAAAAAACCATCGTTTAAAGCAAACACCTGAATACAATGAAAAATATAAAAAAACCAATCGAAAAAACCAAAAGCTGCCGTTATTACCTACTGAACGCTTCTATTCACCTCGGTAACAAGTTTTCTTTATTATACTTTTACTTCCGAATGTTTTTCCTTGGATAGTATCAGGTTTCAAAATATAATTATATTGGATACTATCAGGGGCGGACTCAGTAAATGTAACATCGTTCTATATTAATACAAACAAGATAAAAAAAATATAATTGGATTACAATCGATTCTGAATCTAAGCATATCGAACAAAAAAAAATACTTTGGAATGTAGAATAGAAGTTTCAAAGGAAAATCTAAGCATTAAAATTGTTGATAATAAGTTTGGACGAGCCTTTATGATTACCAAGTATTTGCTGCAACGGACCAACGTTAAAGGTTCAACAAACACCGATGATCACAAATTAATTACCCTTCAGATAACCTGGGGGAAATTAATATGTGGAGTTTATTTTATAAAAGAAGATAAGGGATAGCAGGACATATTTGGCGTCACTAGGAATTGTTAAAATTGCAGGGGATAAACAGATTGAAAACAAAAATAGATAATTTTTATCAATTAATTCTCCCTCTGAATCAATTTAAACGCATTTTGAGGGCTATAGTAAATATATAATATATATATATATATATATATATATATATATATATATATATAATATATAATAAAAATATAAAAAAGTTTGTGGTTTAATTTCCCATAAATAACAAACAAAATAATGGATATACCACTAGGAACGAGCTGAAAATGTCTATATCAGTCAAGTGCAAAAAATTTTGTTGGGCATAAAATAAATTGTTTGTACAGGTGGAGCGCCAAAAAAATATCTAGCCGACAAAGATAATTATTTTTCGAATGTTCATGTATAATTCATATTGAATATGGAAAAAAATCACTCCGCAATATAGAGTGAGCTGCAGCAAGCAAGTTTAAGCAAGACTATATCCATTGATCAACAAACCTATTTGAACAATGGATAAATTGAGTTGTGAGTTGCTTTCCATCCTATGCACGTACTCACAAAATTTGACATCCTGTTATTATTTTCTATTGTCAAACTGGAAGAAGCCGAAGATATATCCCAAAATAAAAATTATTTCAGAATGCATCGAGCTTGTGGAAGCTTGTTGGAATAGTAAAATCGAATTGAAATTGTTACTATATCAAATACACAGGGTCTTTTCAAACAGCTAACAGTGAATTGAACGTAATAACTTATTTATACTAATCATATATTTCCAGTTAACTGAGAAATCATGTAATATTTGACTGGCCTAATACACCTTTATGTAAAGTCCGACTCTATTGAAAATAGCAGAGCTAATATCGTTATACACGAGGAAGCCTTAGATGTGTTTACTCAAAACAAAGATCTCGTTGCAAGATAGGAAATTGTGCAGTGAAAAAATACAACAAAGATTCAAGCCAAGCGAAGATGCCACGCTCTCCAAAGTTGAAGGAGTTGAGGGTAAGCTCTTTTGTGTTTTTCAATTTCGAGTGTCCCGTTGTAAGCACCCAACTTTTAAATACTTTCCTCCAGCTTTATGGAAGTTTATTCCCTGTTAAATTAACTGTTATTTGTTGAAATGATAGAGCGGTAGTGGTTTTGGATTCGGAGATAATCACCAACAGTGTTGGGTTAGATAATTTGTTGCTATTTATTTTGACTGGACAAATTAAAGTGCATTTACATTATTCATTTTTAAGCAGCTTCTAGTCGCTAGCAAAAAGAAAGTACATTTTTAAATAAATAACAAATACAAATTTTTTTAGGGACAAATTAATTTATTATACCAAAAGGAGAAAATTGTATTACACTATCAGTAAATATTAAGTACATATTTAGTTTATTTTTTATTAATACTCGAATTTTTTTGAATTTCTTTGGTTTCCTAGTATAGTCCAAGAGCTGGTTACGCTTTTTTCATGAAGTGTTTGATGCATCATGAAACTTTATCAGAATGGATCATTTGTACATATAAGTAGGTGTATGTATGTTGGCCTGGGCACTTCGGGTACACCAGGTACTGCGCAGCCAGGTAAGTTCCAAAAAAATTCCTAGCGCATGAAGTGTTTGAATTACGAAGAAATCAAAATAATCGAAAGTTAAATCAATCTGAATTGACATAATATCGGCGATACCACACCAAAATCTATTAAAATCGTGCTGTCCGTTTCCGACATAATTGAGGTGTTCCATACTTAAAACTCACTCTGTATATTTCAAGTCCGAGAGGTATGTTGTATCGTTTCAAAGACGGACAAACACAGTAACTGAAAACACACACACGCGCGATATGAGCCCGTCTCTCCCACGATGCACCCCTCAGAGAGCGATGCATTCCCGGGGAGAACCTTCCATCCACCCCCCATCTCATCCGATGGGTCCTCATCGTCGACGCTCACGTTTTTCGCGCACAGCTCGTCCCTAGGCGAATGGCAGTTGGCTGGAGTCGAGCTGTCTTCTTTTCGGCCGTGTAACCCCGGTGGTTATGTCTTCGGCAGTCTTCTCGTTTTTTCTTGTCTTCTGTTGTGTGTGTTTTTTCGCTGCCTCTATACAGGGCAAATCCTTAGCCGACTAAAGACAACCTTATAGAGTGGATCCACTTGTTTTTGCTGACCTAGTTGAAATCCTGACTCATCTTTCTATGGATGTGTCAGGCCTTCTCGTAGGCGGGTCTTCTTGAGATTCTCTATAGATGACTTTAGGCCATTAGCTGGGCTAATAGCCTTGTCACCTATTCGAGGATCTCTTGTTTTTTCGGGGTCGTCGTCGTCTTCTTGGATGTCGCTTGGGCGTAGCTGACTCCTGGCTTCGTTTCCGTTGGGGGTGGTTTTCTCGTCGTCCTGTTGTTTGGGGCCTGTGAGCATCCCTTGTAGTTCTCTGGGTGTTCTCCCTGGCAGTTTGCGCAGGTGGCTGGCTTGTCCCTCGTTCTTGTGCACTCGCTGAAGCGGTGTGGTCCTCCGCACTTGACACACTTGGTGTTCACTCTGCACGTCGTCTGTCCGTGGTAGTATCCCTGGCAGTTATAGCACTGCGTTGGACCTTTTCCTCTCTTCTGCTCCTCCAATATTATCCGCACTTGTTGGATGTGTTGTATTTTCCTGATTTTTTCCTTTTCTTCCACTTCTAGTTCTACCATGTACATAGGCAGATCTGGAGCACATTTGGCTTATTTTGCTGATTTGAATTCCTTCCTTTTTTATTTCTTCCTTCAGCTCGTTGATATCCTCGCTATAGAAAATTATTTTGTAATCCACAGCTGGCTTTATAAATTCCGTTGTTCGTTATGTGCTGCTCATGATTATCGCTGCCAAAGCAGGAACACAGCAAACTCCTGGTCAAAAAACCCTCGAAGTCGCTGACTAACGAAATAATAAATCTCAGCAGGGGCCAGATAAGGAAAGTGGCGGGATTACTCACCGGTCACTGTACCCTAAGGAAGCACATGCAAACAAAATTGGCATATATAGGGAGGAACCGATCTGTGGGTTGTGCATGGAAGAGAAGGAAACAGCCTCACACATTATCTTCGAATGTGAAGCACTCACTGTCTCATTGGAGATATAGACTCCTAGGACTGTTGTGGAAAAGACTGTTGACCCTGATAAAGTCTACTGGTCTCTTCACATAAACTGTACAACCAAGAGCACAAAAAGCCTAAAGGCTGAGGCTGCGAGGACTCGAAGCCTCTGAATGGTGGTGCCGAGCTAATCAATCAATTATTCCAAGCGAAGATTTTCTGATGCCTGTAAAAGGCGTTAAAGCTTTCTTCCTGCAATACTTTGTTCTTTCTATAAGCTTCATAATCCGAAAATTTAAAAAGCGGAACCACCGGGGGAACCGCGACTGCGTCTTACATTCGGCCATCCTGCTCCGCTCCTCGTCTTCGAGGTACCTAGAGTGCTGGACCTGACGTTTTTATGCGTTTTGTGCGTTTTTGTGCCTACGCGTTCGTGAGCCTTATGCCTTGCCTGCCTACGCCTATCTCGTTCTCCTGGCGAGCATGACGCCTGCACGCCCATTCCAGTCACCCCCTCTCACTATCACATCACATTATGGCCTCATGTGGACATTTCGTAGATCACATCCCACTTCTGATATAAAAGCTACATAATCCGAAAATTTCAAAAGCGGAACCACCGGGGATCGAAACCGGGAACCCTCGATTACAATCCCATACGCTAAGCCACAGCGCTACGGAGGTTCGTACTTATCGATGTTCGGATCGGTATTATATATTACCATTAACCGCGACTGCGTCTCACATTTCACTTTTCGATCAAAAATGTTAATGTAGTCACTGTAGACAGGTTATTTAGCACTTCGCACGTTAGAAGAATATTTTCACATAAATTTATAAATACTGGCCTGAAATACAACCGATATTTTACTTATAAAAAATACTGAAGGATCCTATTTAACCCGATGGGATGTTATCTGTACTCATCCAAATAAATCACCTGCATGCAGACAGCTATTTATAAATAAGAGCGGAAAATGATACTCTACTCCTTGAAATAAAAAGCAATTTATCCAAAGCGGTAAACATCTTTCCGCTCAAATTACACACTAGTTTTCTTCTGCGATCACACGATGTAAAAAATATATATCTTATTACAACAGAGTATAAAAACAAAGGTTTAAACATTGGAAACTGATAGCTATTCTCATCAAAATAAAGAATTATTATTATCATTTTAGATTACCATTTCAGAGTTGATAGTTCAAAATAATAGTGATGGGCAAAACCAGTACAATTGGTTGTACTAGCACACTACGTACAGTACACCAATTTGTGCCGTACAATTGTATGACTTACGTCAACATTAGCGGCCGCGTCGGAGTAGTTAGTAGTAGTGCATACAAGTACGATACGTACAGTACATACTTATTCTTACTGGTTATTTATTGGTGTAGTAGTAGAATCTATAGAATCACTGTAATTATTTTAATAACTTTACCAGCACACCAGCACCCAACCGGCGAAAAAGGAACTAAAACCAATGAACTAATGGTGGATTGTACTATTAGTACAATAAAATTGTACGGCACGTACACCGTACATCAAAGTGTGCACACGAACACGTACTTCCCATCTCTACAAAATAATTGTTTCTCGACATCCTCTGGCGGACCAAGTTGTACCTAGTTTTGCTGGTTGCCTCTTTTGAATAATTATATCGCTATTTTTGTATGTAAAGATTTTTTATGATAATGTAAGACTCAAAAACGATATAGTATAATAAAACTCGATAATAATAATCTATCTGAATTTATTCTCTTCAACCTCATGGTTACACATCGTCTGCATATTCTAGGTCACTTTCCTTTTTCGATCCCCTCGACCCTTGGCCATGTGTATATGTTTATAGGAGATGAAGATAAACAAAACTGGGTTCAACAACATGTAAGAGATAAAATAATACATATAAAAAAATAAATGAATAAATGTAAATAAATAAATGTTGTGATCGATGCTATTATTATTACGTTTAACTAATGTCAGGAGATATTTAAAAGTTGTTGCAATAACATTTACTAATTTTATTTTACTCGGTATAATTGAGTACAAAATAAAACAATATAGTAAATCAAATATTAATAATGTAAATTTAAATAAAATACTCAAGTGATAGGCCAGAGGCAGATATGAGATGTCGTACCTGAAATTAAAAAGAGATACGGATGAGCAATCAAGTTTACCAAAAGTATTTTTATATTAAAGAAAGTAATCAAAATTTGACATTGGTAACTAAATGAAATTATTATCTTTCCTAGTCATATTTAACTAGAAAACAACATTAATAAAGTTGATTCATGTCAAGGACTTAGTGGTTTCATTTCCATTGAAAAGTACTGACCAAATAATAATTCTCCATTCCGTCGACACTGACCGCAGTGTCCACTATCGATCGATAAAAACAGGGTAATCACACTGACTATAGTAACAGGAATAATAAACAATAATTCTTGTGCCACAGTAGTGACAAAACTAGCACACTGACCGCATTGTCACTAGCCCGTACAAACCACAGTACGACCTCTGGAAAACAGACCACAGTAATCCAAACACAAACGCATACACTGACCGCAATGTACTACGCCGGAACAAACAATATAATATTACTAATCACTTTATTTTTCATTACACCCCGTAGGTAAAACAAAATTTACAATAAGTACATTCTCAAATACATTTTAATCAAACAACACAGCCTGTAAATTTTAGAAATAAGATTGTCTAAATCAGAGTTAATCGAATTGACTATAAAATATTGATTGATAATAATATTTAATTTATTTAAAGAAATAACTTGATTGTGAAATAAAACAAATGCTAATGGATAAAACTGAATTACTCAGTGAGAAAACTAGCCCTAATCAGCAAACAGCCTCACACACAGAAATTGCACTTAGTCAATAAGTTTAAATTATAAGAATGACAACTAATTTCAACTTCACACAGCAAAGATTTTTAGTAATATGTTCTTTTTCTTATGCCTGTCTTTGAGATTCTACCAAAGCTGGCTTAGGTAATTCGATATCTTCGTATCTTTAATGTTGTTAACATAAATACAGACTGGGACCATTTAGGAATGTGCACATGTCAAGTGTCTGAGTGCTGAATGTTTCGAATTTTAAAATTTCATAGATTTTATATAGGGAGGTAAAAAAAAATATTCTTACAAACATTCAAGTGACATGTTTGTTAATGGGTCCTGACTAATAAATAATGTAAGGTGACATATTGATGGATCTTGTCCAATAAATATAATTTTTGAAAAAGCTACTGTGTAGCGAAACGCGTCACTAATTTTAAATTGAACATTAGTTCAAAATATAATGGAGATTCAAACAAATAAATTGTTTTATTTCATCGTTAAATATAATACTCTAGAAATATGAAATATAACAATAACTTCAAAATCGCTAATATAGAGACACGTTAAATTCAAAGTCCTTTTATAGTTAATTACATTTCAGACTCTTCACATTGCAGTTGGAGAATTCTCGTTTCATTGTCTACGGTTCGTGGGACAATAGTTGCACATTGATTTTTTATTAGTTGCTTACATACATTTTGAAATAAATTGAGCTGTTAGTTTGATTTTGGTGATCACAATAATATTTTTTAGACTTCCCTAAATACAATGTTACTATGTAGTGTTTGTTTAATTTACATTGGGTGATTTTATTTCACGAATAATTTTTAAAAATTTTACTATAACCGAATTCGTAGGTTTCAACAAAAAAATAACCTAAAGCCCTTCATTTTACGGTCAAAAATATTACATGTAATATGGTAAGAAATCATCTCGGTTTAATTGAAATGTTCCAGGCCACTGCTGCCGTCCAGACATATCACGTTTTGCGCTCCAGTAGCTTTTTCAACTTTTTCTGTTATGATGAAATAAAGGTTTTACCGACTTTTGGCCATTGCGGCGAAATATGTGACTTTAAGTAACTTCCATTGAACATTTTATTTTCACAAGTTACAATATACCATTCTTATTAGCGACGAGATTTAGCAAAAATCTAACACAAAAACCAATGAATGAATTGAATTTTAAATGGAATTCAGTATTAACGTCTTGAGTAATTCCAATACCATACAAATTCAGAATTATCAACCACGGCGGAAATACATTTTTCGGCAATAATTTTTTTTGGAATTGAGTTCTCAAAACGTAATATTCCGTTAATGGATTATTATGGTAAATCGAAGAATCAATACTGCCATAAATAGATTAAAAAATAAACTATTACAGTACGCCCTTCTATTCCGACCGTTTTAGTGAACTAAATGTTAGAAGCTCAAATTTAAGTGAGAATCTTTGTTAAAATATCGTGAACTTTGCTTGATACTCATTTTCTTCGTGTTAATGTTCTTTGGGAAAAAAATTCGCCACTTTTCATGAACAACCGTTTCTGGAACTCTATTGAATCCTTTATTACATTAAAATCGGGTTTCAAGTTCAACTTATGCACGAACATTATAAATATAACGTTTTCTACTGAAATAACAGCAAGCATTTTTAGTGATATTCTTCGTTGTTCCAATTTGTTGATATCTGTTTGACATCTTTTATGGGAGCAGGGAGTGTGAATCAAACAGGGTCTAGATGGCAGCTCACTTTATTGACTGAGAATGTAAGAATCCAATAAAAATGGTTTGACGTTACTTGACATGTGTCAAGTGATACCTGTTAAAATAAACCCAAAATGTAATTCACATCTGGTTTTACTGAAAGCAGATCGGTATTTGGGCGACCGGCGAGTCGCATCCCAAAAAGTAAAATTTCACCTGAACGAAACAAGGCAACCGTCGAATTGCATCCGTAATCCAAAAAGGTCTGTTCATCAATAATCGCCTATCATGGTCAAAGGCTGGTCAAATTTTACAGCAATGTTGCCGATACCTAACCTAACCTAACCTTTTTTTTGATGGGTCGAAACCTACTGACAGGCGCCCGGGTACTGGTTCTACCTTTCCCCGGAGGTGTGGGATTCTCTCCGGTCCGGACACCGCGCAGCTCGGGGGCCAAGCATGCAGTGCCACCGAACAGCGCCGCGCCCCAACCGGGGACGACCTCACTAAAACCATCCCGTGTCACTGGCGATGGCCAGGATACGACTTGAAGTCACACTACCAACCACCGTCATGCCCTCACATATGAATTAGGCTGACCCGCCTCCATTCTTAGATCTTGTTATTTCGTTCCTGCTGGATCTCTCTCTATTTTGCTTTCTTTTCGATCATCACCTTCTTTCTGAATTCTGCGATCTTTAGCCACTTATTCTTGCTACTTGTCGTCATGCTAATAAGGTTTCCCATGTTTAATATTTCGCCTACTGCCATATCACACATTATACGTTCCCTTTCCCACCTAGCGCACAAGAAAGGCGTATGTGCTGGGTTATCTTCCTCACTACAGTAGTAGCAGTTGGTATTGTCTTCCTTGCCCATTTTGTTGGTATATGTCCTGAATACACCGTGTCCGCTGAGAGCCTGCCTGATATAGAACTCCAATCTCCTGTGCTTGCATTTGAACCACAACTCTACATCCGTTATTAGTGACTTGGTCCATTGAACCTTGGTGATGTTTGCATTCCACTCTGCCTGCCACTCCTGCAGGGTGTTGTCTCTCTTCTCGTTTTTCGCGGAAGTTGTAGCTCTGTTTTTCCTCACATGTAGGCGGTGCCTTTCCCTTGTATTATATGTCGGTAATGCGGAGTTCCACAGGGACTAGTGGAAGCCCGGGTCCTGATGGAATACTCTACTTACGGAAATTACAGTGTTCAC
This sequence comes from Lochmaea crataegi, assembly GCA_947563755.1. NCBI lineage: Eukaryota > Metazoa > Arthropoda > Insecta > Coleoptera > Chrysomelidae > Lochmaea > Lochmaea crataegi. The sequence continues at coordinate 20,364,607 of OX387422.1, read as the reverse complement.
TGGGATGAGCTTTATTGTATACTTAACTATTTACACTAGTTTTACATATGTGTTACTTAAGATGATCATGTTACTGGTATAACATAGTTTTAGATCTGATATCGATGAACTACATTTCAACATAACTAAATGTATCTGAATGTATGTGAATAGATCGGAATGTCTCTGACTGTTTCTGAATGTTTCTTATGAATTATGAATTACTCTGAATTCGTTCGCTTATCTACTTCATCAGCATATATACGTACTGCCCTAGGTCAACTATCCAGTCACGTGATAGTTCTCTGGCCTTTCACTGTCACGTTCCTGACCTCGCGTGATATAACAAATAACTAAATAGATTGTTTTTATAAACATAAATACCTTAAATGAATTAATTAATAATAGATAATTTTAATGAATTTAATTCTTTATGTAATGCCCAAAATACATCACACCTTCCCTTTTTACAAAAGAATAAAATTCGTTCGAAATTCCTTCCCCCTTAATGAAAAGAATAAACTATTTATCGTATTACTGCTGTGAAATAGACAAGTTATATTTTCTTAGCCTGTAATGATAAATATGGTTATGTTTAAATTCCTAAAATTAAATAAAAATAATAATCTAAAACTGCCTTTCCTAAAAAAAATCTCTACTAAAAAGTTTGACCACATATTTCCTAAGTTCCTCCGGGAGCAGTTGCCAATTAATGTCCTTTGTAGCCATTGGTCTTCTCTCCGGTAGAACCTTTAACCTAAAGTAACTCTTAGCTAATTATAGTTTTGATGACTCTGCATTTGTCTTTTGCAATTGTACACTTCACTAGTTTGTTTGTAATACACGTAAATGTTTCGTTTTACTGTTTGTTTATCTCCCGCGCACAATGACCTTCCTTGCGACTACACTTTTCTTAACAATAAGGGTGTATTCTGTTTTTATGTACCTCTTTTATCGTATTTGAATATATTTTTATTTTACAATTAACTTCGCTCACTTCTGTGACTTCAAATGGACCTATAAATTGTGAATCGAATTTACTCCTCTTCTCTCTGTAATAAAACTAAATCCCCTATTTTAAAGTTAAGTGGGTTAGTTATTTTGCTATTCTGCGCTTGTCTACCTAATTTATATTCAATTAAATATTTTGCTGCTCTCTGATGCGCAAATTGAAGCTTATTTTTAAGTTCGTTTTGATATGCGTCAATATTATAACATGGATCTATTTATGAAATAAAACAATTTAATTTGTTTAAATCTTCATTTTTATTTTGAGCTAACGTTCAAATTAAGATTAGTGACGCTTTTCGCTACACAGTAGTTTTTTTAAACTAGTGAAGATACAATGAAAAACTTTTAATTTATATAGTGCTTTAATACGGAATTCTAAGACCTGGAAAATTTACCCACAACCATCACATCTTCTAGTTAAAAAGGTTTAATAAGGGGGAATGATCGCTAAGCAGATTACCTGAATATTTGTTTTTGTTAATCTCGAGGGCTTCTAAAAGAATAAAATTTAAAGGACAACAACAAATTAGATTCCAACTATTCAAATCATCTATTAACAAACCAACACACTTTCGACTCAAATTTTGAAATTTTGCATGAATCCTTTAAATTAAATCTTTTAGAAGCCCTCGAGATTAACAAAAACAAGTATTCAGGTAATCTGCTTAACGACCAAATAGATATTAATCATTCCCCCTCATTAAACCTTTTTACCTAGAAGATGTGATGGTTGTGGATAAATTTTCCAGGTACTCTTTTTCAATACCTTTGTAACATTCTTAGAATTCCGTATTTAGACACTTTTTGTACTTATCCCTGTTTAAATATATTATAATACTTTTGTCAATATCTTAGAATTCCGTATTTAGGCACTTTTTGTACTTATCCCCATTTAAATATTATAATACTTTTGTCAATATCTTAGAATTCCGTATTAAGGTACTATATAAAGTTTTTCATTGTATCTTCACTAGTTTGAAAAAGCTACTGTGTAGCGAAACGCGTCACTAATTTTAATTTGAACGTTAGTTCAAAATAAAAATGAAGATTTAAACAAATTAAATTGTTTTATTTCATCATTAGTATGGATCTTCATCAAGTAAAAGCCTCATCTATTCAATGGATCTATTTCATGAGTTAGATTATCGGGTAGGTTACTACGTCTTCCATATAATAGTTCAAAGGGTGTGTAACCATGATATGAATTTGGAGTGGTATTGTAGCAATAAGCAAATATTTTGCATCATGCATCCCAATCACTCTTACTTTCATCTATGGAATGCCTAACGTACTAATTCAATGTTCTATGTAGCTTTTCACAGCTTCCTATTGATTGATGATGATACGCTGTTGAGTAACTATGTTTAATATTTAGCATTTTGGTTAACGCATTGAATACTTCGTTATTGTATTTTGTCCCTAAATCTGTTCTAATTTGTTTCATAAGACCATAAGTAGGTATAAAATTTTCAAAAATTCCATGTACTATCGTGTTTGCTTCTTTATTTTGAACTGGTATTATTACCGCATACTTTGTTAATTCACACAGCATTGTGATGCAATAACGATTACCATTTTCACTTTGTGGAAAAGGACCAATCGTATCTATTATGTTATATCCCATGGTTTTGCTTCTGTATCCGTTACTACAAATTCTTCTTTATGACTCTTTTTTGCTTTATTGACTTAACATTTGTGACATTGCTTTATATACTTCCTTACATCTTTTTCCATATTTCTCCATCTAAAATTTGCTCTTAGTTTTTTCAGTAGCCTATTATTTCCTACATGACCTCCAAATAAAGGATCATTATGATATGTTTCTAATATCTGTTTCTTTTCTTCTTCTTGTTCCACTATCTTTGGTACATCGCAAATACATATTTGTACGTTCTTTAACGAATTATTTCCATTTTCAATAAATTCTTTTACAGTGCACCGTGTAAAAATAATATCATTCATATATATTTTTAATCTTTTTACTCCATTTTTTACCGCTAGCTCACCAAGCTGAATTAACGTTTGACCTAAATCAAAGTTAACTATATCGGTATTTAATAAGATATGGCTGAATTTCATCCTGTATTTGATCCGTATGTTCATCCTCAGCGAAACACGGTTATTTTCAAATTGCAGAATTGGTAATTTATGCGCCTCTAAATTATTCAGTACCTTAAATACTGCTGATTTGCGATCTAGCTTTATCTGTGTGGAAACTGATGTATCTTCTTCTGTAGGCTGAACTTTACTCTGACGAGTTTTTGACCTCGTTACAGCTAAAACGTGAGAATTGTCAATGTACAAGTCTTTTAATTCTTCTATTGATATTCTTGAAATAATATCTGCATAATTCGAATTTCCTTTCAAATATTGTATTTCAAAATTGTACTCCGCTAAATCTAGTCTTATTCTTGTTAGTTTCGATGTTGGCTTTGTCATCGAAAACAAATGTGTTAGCGGCTTATGATCCGTTTTTACTATGAATTGCGAAGAACCCTATAAATAACACTTAAAATGATTTATGCCCCAATGGATAGCTAATAATTCCTTTAAAATTAGTGGTTTATTTAATTCACTTTTCTTAAACCCCCGCGATGCATAAGCTATAGGTAAATATATACCTTCGTATTCCTGACTCAATATTGCGGAACACGCATTATTTGATGCATCAGTAGTTAATATGAATTTTCTCGTGAAATCTGGATATTTCAAAGTAGGTGCCTCTATTGATGCCGATTTTAATATTTGGAATGATTTTTCGCAGTCTTTTGACCACTCGAATTTTACGTTTTTCCTAGATAACCTATTGAGAGGTATGCATATTTCAGCGAAATTTGGAATAAACCGCCTGTAATAATTACAGAATGCTACAAATCTTTTCGTTTCTTCTGAATTTTTGGGTACTGGATATTGCTCAATTACTGAATATTTCGCTTTGTCGGGTAGAACTCCCTATCACTCGACAAATTATGACCTAAATATGTAACTTCGCGCCTGAAGAATTAGCATTTTTTCGGATTTAATTTAAGATTTAATTTTCTACATGCATTAAACACCTTTTCAAGATTACTTAAATAATGATTCTCTGAAATTCCTGTTACCACTATATCATCCATATAAAGAAATGCTTTTTTTGGAGTTAATCCTGAAAACGCTATGGACATCATTCTTGAAAAACTATTTGGACTTACATTTAGTCCGGAGGGTAATCTTGTATACTGAAAAGAACCTTTCTCTGTACTGAAAGACGTATACTTCCTTGAAGCCTGTTCTAATGGAATCTGATGAAATCCTGACATAAGGTCTATAACTGAAAACCATTTTGACCTTCCTAATTGATCTAAGATAGAATCTATTCTGGGTAATGGAAATTTATCTGTAACAATTTTCTTGTTAAGCTGCCTGAAATTTATGCACAATCTCCAAGATTTTTCTCCATCGATTGCTTTTTTAGGTACGAGTAAACTGGACTATTATAATCTGAGATTGACGACTCAATTATACCTTGATCTAATAATTTCTGAACCTGACTATTCAGCTCTGAAGTTTGGGAATGTGGTGTACGATAATTCTCAATGTAAACTGGAGTATCATCTTTTACCAATAGCTTTTGCTCATAGAAATTATTATGCGTTAAAATAACATTTTTCAAAGCAAAAATATCTGAAAAATGTCGCAAAGATTTATTAGCTTATCCCTTACGTATTCAGGTACTTCTAGATTCAAAGTTTTCCCTAATTCCTTCACTCTATTCTTACTTTCATTCCGTACAGTATATACATGAAACAAGTTTTAATCCAATATTTTAATTTTGCTTATATTTATCGACTTACTTTCATAGTTTGTGTTTAAAATTCTGAAACAGTTAGTTTCATTTATAACATTAATCTGACATAAGGATTCATTTTTGATATAATAGATCTAGCTATAAATATTTCTGGCTCTAATTCTTGTTGTTCAACAAAATCTTGTCTTAAATTTTTAAAATTTTCTATTAACCGATAGACTTCACATCTTGGTGGTATTGCTAAAATTATCATCCGAGAAAAGAAAATGAAAATGAAATAAAATACCAATCATACACATAAACAGAATATAACCTTAAAGTTTACAAAAAAAAAATTTCTCACCTAGAGATTCAGTGTGCTCTGTTGTAGATTCCTTCTTATTTCCCTCTTCATATTTCTTCTATAGGTCTTGTACACAGACCAACCAAACTGAAGTAGTAGAACTGCCTCTATGATGTACATAAGGGTCTTCACCTCAAAGTCAGCTTTCAACTCCCCCTCTTGGACTATGAAGTTACTATTGACAACTCCATTTTCTTGCAGTTCTTGTTTTGTTGATTTGCCTCCCATGTTGTCATCCGCTTGCAAGTTGCTTTTGGTAAATATGTTGCTATAATTTTCTTTTTAAACAATTTTTTTATTTTCAACAACTTTTGGATTTTTAATAAGTTTTATAAATTTTCTATTACGTCTTATTGTCGAATTATTTTCTAATTTTATTATACAAGATCTACAACTTACTTTTTTCAAAATTTGACCATTTTTCCATGGTGTTTTTGGTTCGATTTGAACATCGAATTTTTTAAGCAGGACATCTAAAGTTTGAACTACAGTTTCATCAAAAGTAGAAGTATTATAAATTCTTATAATCATCACCTATCAGTGTCAGCAATTGAGCACACTTTGTACTTTCTTCATTATTTCAGTTACTTTTAGGTACATTCCAAATTTCTGTCTCCAAAAAGTCCACGATGCTGCTAAGTTTCCGGACATGCACATGGGCGATATTCCTCTGAAATCCATAGTCATCGGTCAAGTTTCTCAAGTTTTCTTCAAGAAATTTGTTCTAAGTTATATCTTTTTGATGAAGCTCCTTACTTTTCGTTTTATTTTAATGAATTCATTAATTTTTATTTTTATGTAATCATACTGACTGCGCCATGTTGATATCTGTTTGACATCTTTTATGGGAGCTGGGCTGGGAGTGTGAATCAAACAAGGTCTAGATGGCAGCAGACTTTATTAACTGAGAATGTAAGAATCCAATAAAAATGGTTTGACGTTACTTGACATGTGTCAAGTGATACCAACGGTATCTAAGGAGAGGTTCACATTAACCTCTGACACAATTCATGCCATGGCAGTGTTTTGGATTGTTGAATAGTACGATTATCGTTTCTGCAATCATATTATAATAAAATGTTTTGGTGACAAAGCCATTAACAGAAACTAAGTAGAATGGCTTTAAATCTATTAAACTTTCACCATTTTTTATTATCAGGGTACTCAAAGATCAAAAATCAAGTTGTTTGTTACAATCGAATAATTTGCAAGTAACACAAGTGGAACAAAAAAGTGATTGATTAAAAACTGCAGCAAATGGAGATGTAGCTCAATATTTTCTATGATCAGAAGCTAAAATAATTAGCCTTTTACCATCTTCAAATAATTTGAATAACCAATTTCTTTTCAAATGAACGATTATAAAGGAAATTGAATTCCAGTGTTACAGAAATTCTGTAACAAATTGCTCCTGAAAGAAAGTTATTTATAATATTTTTTGTCGCTCTTAGGTATTCGTTTGTAAAAGACGTAGACTGCCTTAATAGCAAGCTTGTAAAACCGCTATTTATCATCATTTCAACTTTTATCATCATTTATGGTGTTTTTGACTCCAACCTGTGGCCTACGTGGTTTTTATTCAATCTATTCTCAACGTATTTGAATAATTGTCTCCTACTTCCAACGAAAACGTTGGATTGCAGACAAGATTTAATTAACTAGAAATATTAATTATTAATTAAAAATTCAAGGGAACATTTCCATTTTGTTTATACAATCTATCTTCTATATATACAGGATGAGTCATGAGGAACTTTACATACTTCTACCATATGTAGAGTCCCTCAGGGAGGATATTAGGTGGCTACTAAAAAGTGTCAACTCCTCTTCTTTATTAATTCACAGGGTAATTTGTGGAATTGACCATACATTTTAATTGGCTATAGTGTTCACACGGCTCATTTGATGATACAGTACACTATAACAAGCTTTCGACTGGTATTAGCCAAACCTAGAAATTCCAGTACCGGCTTTGGAAAAATTAATTTAGTAAATATTGCACCATGTACATAATTTTTTTAATGCAATAAAACCACAAATTTTCAAACTACATAAATAGCCAATGAAAACCACATTTTATTCAATTTTTAGCGAACGATCAAATCTTACCAAAAATAGAACAACCATAATGACGTATCACATGTTACAAATTTCAAGTATTTCAGCTAAAATGATAAACTGTATCGAATAAGAATAAGGACAAACACTAAACAACAGAAAACAGTCACTAATAACAAAAACGAACAGCAAATATAAAATAATAACTAAAATTATGTAGTTAAGATAAACGCATGAATAAGAATGAAAAAATACAATAATGTTAACAAAATAAAAATAATTTAAAGTAGAATCTCAAATTGGAACCCTGCAGCCTCTACATATTTTTGTTGTCGAATTGTTAATTGTCGTATTGAATTACGGATAAGTATAAATCTATAAATTAATTGTTTTCGGTTAATAATATACTCTGTGTAAACTAGTTGCTTCGATATGGTAATGAGCGGGATTGAAATCAGGGGATCTTGAAGGCCATGAAATAGGACCTGCACGTCCTATCTACCTGTTGCCATAAACATTATCTAGATGTTGTCTCACTGCCAGTAAAAAGTGGGGGGATGTCCCATCATGCTGAAAATACATCCCTCGGATAACAACGTTCGCGTTGGCAAGCAAATTCAGCAAAGCAAAATATTTTGTAGAAAGTCCAAATACACCTGTCCTCTTAAAGGACCATCAGAAAAGTGATGATCTACTAATTGGTCATTTATCACACAAATCCATACGTTAACCGAAAACCTTAACTGGGAACGACATTCTCGAATAGCATGGGGATTGTGTTCTGCCCACACATGTGAATTACGGGAATTATTTATCCCGTCTCTTGTAAATTGGGCTTCATTTGTAAATAGTGTCCTGAACAGCGTTGGTCGATGATTGTTAATCCATCTACAAAATTTCAACCTATGGATTTCATCTCCAGGATATAAACGCTGAACTATTTGAATATGATATGGGTATAGATTTTTTTAAGGGCTACTTACTTTTGATTGAGTAACATTGAGTTCTCGACTTATTTGTCTAGTGCTTATTGTAGGGTTCATAGTAACAGCGTCAATAATGTCATCTTCCTGCGCTTTATCTACATGTCTTTCTGTTCTTTCACTAAGAAAAGTGCCATTTTCACGCAAATAATCAAAAATTGACCCAAATGATGGATGACTGGGAGTTCGACGATCAGGAAATCTCCTGTGATATTCTCTAGCAGCAGCTCTACCATTCTCATAAACACAAATTTTGTCGGCATATTCTGTGGTCGAAAACTGATGTGGGATGTGGCATTTTGAACGAAAGTAACAAAAGCTCTACCAAAGCCAACACAATTATAACAGAAGAAATATGTATTCTTGTACACATAAATAACGATTGATAATGACAATGGGTATAAAATATCAAGAAACGTCAAACGGTCAACGCCAATCTTGATTTTAAAACTTTTTAGAGAGTTATTTTTATTTGGTACAGTTAATACAATCTATTATTATCTGACATAAAATTTTAATCATTCACAAACAACACACATTAACACATACATGAGGTTTGACTTTTTAATCAATTTAATTTATTATTTATCGAAAATAATGCCCCAATGCGATTTTTGTCTAAAAATTCAAAATTGAAAAACAATTGATTCTGCCCTTAAAGATAATACAAAGTGACAGTAAAGATGTAGTTAAATTTATAGGTACATATTAGATTATGTAGTAGATACTCATTTTAGTTAAAATACTTGAAATTTATAACATTTGTTTAAATCAATACCTTATTATGTGATACGTCATTATGGTTGTTCAATTTTTGGTAATATTTGATCGTTCGCTAAAAAAATTAATAAAAGTGCGACAATATTATCGCATATGTCGTTTTCATTGGCTATTTATGTAGTCTGAAAATCACTAATTGCATTAAAACAAAATTAAATACAGGGTGCAATATTTAATACGAATCCCTAAATTAATTTTTCCAAAGCCGGTCCTGGAATTTCTGAGTTTAGCTAATACCAGTCGAATGCTTGATAGTGGTGTACTTTATCATGAAAAGTTAGAAAAATCAAATGAGCCGTGTAAACACTATTGCCAACTAAAACTTATGGTCAATTTCACAAAATGACCCTGTAAATTAATAAAGAAGAGGAGTTGACACTTTTTAGTAGCCACATGATGTCCTCCCTGAGGGACTCTACATATGGTAGAAATATGTAAAGTTCCTCATGACTCACCATGTATAAAAGGCAAAAGTGATTGACTGTTATATCAATGCACAGGCCAAACCCTTAAGGCTAGAAAATTGAAATTCCGCAGACGTATTCCTCACATGACAAAGGCATCCACTAAAGAAGGATTTTTCAAAATTCAACCCCCAAGGGGCTGAAATAGGGGATAAAAGTTTGTATGAAACTTTTTATTCCTTGGACATATTTGCATGAAATTTCGTATGAATTGAGTACGGCAAAAATGATGAGTTACGTATTTCAGCGTTTTCTAAAATTCAACCCCTAAGAGGGTAAAATAGGGGATAACAGTTTTAACCCTTGACTGCTACAACCAAATATCTTTTACGTAACCTGGTACAAGGGTTGAAAATATGTATTATTTTAATTTAACAATATTTATTGAAATGTAGGTTACTTACAATTTGGACAAATTTTTACGATATGTTCTGAACAAATCGGTATTTTACATAATGCGCAAACATAACTTGTTTTTCTGTCATTTTTAAGAACACAAAAAGCAGATCTTCTTCTCTTCTTATCTCCTGTATCTTGTTGAGGTTCAATAGTATCCGTCATTCTAATTTTTAAAATATAGGCAGCCATTTGTCGAATCTGTCGAGGGACAAAGTTATTATAGATCCGTCTCTTCATATGTGGTGAATACAAATCTCTACCCAGCTGTTTCATAAAAATACTTCGGCGAATTAGATTTCCATTTTTGGCAAACTGGTAAAGAACTTTACTATTAACCCCTGATATATTTAAAATAGCAAAAAATAAGCCCATTGTCCATCTTCGGGATCGTCGCGATGTGGAATAGTTAGCACATTTCTGGTCCAATGAATCTACACCGGATTTTGTCGAGTTATAAAATAAATGTATGTCTGGTTTTTGGGTGTCAATATCAACTTGATTGTCGTGGTGCATCGAAGAAACTAGAATTACAATTTTACCTTTATTTGGTACATGCGAGACAATTGTAACATCAGATGTAAATCCAAATATACTCGAATCTACTGGTCTTTTTCTATTTGGGAGAAATTCTGGTGGAATTTGCCCTTCATTTTTTTTCATCGTTCCGACTAAAGTGATATCCCTTCTTCTTAACACACGTACTAATTCAATAGAGGTATACCAATTGTCACCTGTCACATTGCGCTTTGAGCCGATTATGGGCTCTGTGATGCCCAAAACTACTTGGGTAGGCTGTGAAAGGTCCGATTTTCTAAACTGTGCTTCATTTCTGCCGACATGAACTTCTGCGTTGCACATATAAAATGTTTTGGCGTCTGCTAAAATCTGAACGTTTAAACCATATCTCGCAGGCTTATTAGGTATATACATACGGAATCAACAACGGCCTCTAAAGGGTACCAACATCATCATCATCATCATCATCAACTGTAAGAAATAGACCTGGAGAGTAGTTTGCTTTACAATTCTGTACAAATTGCGAAAATACACTAGAAATGGCTGCAAGCTTATTGGTTTTTCTTCTTTTAACCCTAGTTTTAGAGTCAGCAAATCTTAGGCAAGACAGGATGGAAGAAAATCTAGCGATTGACATCATACATCTGAAAAGATCTCGACCTGTTCCATCCGTGGCCCACATGGACCTAATATCTTCAGGGCCAGACTTGAAAACTCCTTGCATGAATAAGAGACCTATAAAAGCTTCAATCTCTATTTTATCCACTGGATTTACAAAGGACGGTCCAAAAGTTTGTCGAGAGTCCCTCGACCTTTTGAATTTCGAATATTTAACTCTCATCAGCTCAATTCTCTCATTGGTATGTATTACAATGTTTTCAATGATTTCCGAATTAATTAAAAGCTTCCACGCATCCAAGGGAGTCTTAGGAGGAGTCAAACGAGCAGGCCCTTTTAGTCCTAGCAAAACAGTTACAATATTTTCCCTTGTTGTACTACTCCTCTTGAGGGGGATCTTGGACCACTTCATTTTATATTTTCCATAAAAATAGTTGGAGGAGCTGACTTCATCGTCTTTTTCGTCTGACACTTTTCTATTTTCATTCTATTTTCTTTCCTCTTCTCCATATACCTCCTCGTCCTCTGATAACAAATCCTCTTCTGCAGATTCCTCACTACAGGAATTGTGATCGCTGAACATTTCGACATCGCTCTCATCCTGATCACTTTCGTCGGCCTTTCCAATAATTTTTTTTCCAACCTCAACTTTTTCGATATCAAGTGTAGTACAATCAATATTTGAAGAAGTACTAGGAATATTTTCATTATATAAACCATTATCAGTACTTGCTGAAGTATTGGGAATTTCGTAATCGTTTTCGACATTCCAAAAGTCTCCGCTCTCAGATATTGCATGAATATCTTCATCGGTTAGCACTTCTTTTGTCATTTTAACTTAAAATAAAAAGAATAATTAAATAACTGAAAGTTATGAATTATATAAATTAAATAAATAAATAATTATCTTGAAAGAAGCATGACACTGTTTTACACCAGAAAAGATACGTTAACGCTACAACTGGGTCCGTGAGGCCCGACAACTCGAATATTTCAAAAACAAAATTATTAATCGTCACGCACGCAATAACGTCTTAAGCACAACTAATTGATGATGGGAGTAGGGATGGCGATCTGAAATCGATTAATCGAATAATCGATTCCTCGTACCAAATAAATCGATTTTTTACATTGACATGTTGTACTGAATCGATTCAGTGAATCGATATTTCATCCTTGAAAATCGACATTCCATTTTTTCTGGTTTGGTTTTGGGAACTATAAGCTATATTATCTATTTTCTTAACTTTTTAATGTAACAAATACATTTAGAAAATAAATGTCTTCTTTTACATCTGATCTGATACTTTGATACGGTAATAAAAATAATTGTTATTATCGAATTCCCTGAACTAAAAAATCCCTGATTTTACTGATAAGAGATCCCAGAGATTTTTTTTTAATATCTTGTTTTTCATAAAATGGATTTACATTTACATTTTAAATAAAAATCGATTTTCTAGAAATCGATCTTTTAGACCTCGATTTTTTTATGAATCGATTCATCAGGTTACGACTCGAATCGATTTCAAAATCGATCTTTTTTGGAAAGAATCGCCATCCCTAGATGGGAGAATAAACGAGAGCACAACAGCAGATGGCTGCGTCTTAAGGATTGGGAGGGGATGTTTGTCGCGTTCACTGAAACTACCCGTTTTAGCTAACTATGACGGTTCGAAAATAAAAGGCCGTATTTAGATTTTTTGGAAACAGCCTTTAATACTACCTTCTTTCAAATGAGTTCCGACTTTTTATATATACCAAACTATACAAAATACTTAAACATGAAATAAACAAATAGAGTTTAATAGCACTTGAATAATAAAAGAGGTCCGAACTTTTCGTATAACACGAACGGTGAAAATACCTCTGTTCCTTTCGTAATTCTTAGCGACACTAACTTAATTAAAGTAAAACCTCAAAAACATCTGTATACAAATAGAAAACCACAAAATATTAAAATACACTGCCAGCCTCTCGGTAACTAGGTCCGAAAGTGGCGTCATAAATTAAGATAAGAATAAGGGCTTCAACACTGACACATGTATTGCAGGCCCCACACTCTTTCTTAGAAATATTCTACAAAGTAAATGAACTGCTTTCTATTCGCATACAGGGTGTACGTAAATTACCTAAAATAATTAACTAGCTCTAACAATGTTGTTGGGTATGTGTGACCCAGCTTGTAGTAGTTAAGGGTTAAATATACGCACAGGCCAAACCATTAGGGCTAGAAACTCAAAATTTCGCATACCTATTCCTCTTATGACTAAAGGAAGGATTTTTCGGAATTCAAAAAATTTTTTTTGTAATATACCTACTGGGTGTAAAGAAAAGTAATCTGTACATATAAAATGCTTTGTCTTGAATGACTGACTGACGGATCAAAGCACAACCTAAAAGCCGCTGATCGTAGAGACCTGAAACTTGGAGGGTATTTTCTTTGCAGGACGTAGGCATCCGATAAGAAAGTATTTTCCGAAATTTTACCCCTAAGGGGGTGAAATACGGGGGCAAAGTTTATATGGGACAACGTGATTCCTTAGTCCAATCTACTTCAAATTTTGCATAAACATTCTTTAACAGAATTGATTCAAGATGTGTTTCGTATTTTATTAGAACCCATCGCCTAACGGGGTTAAAAATGGGTTTTGGGGGTGATTTGCATTGAAGTTGATATCAATACTCCTTAATGCTTTTGATTTAAATTATATTTCATTTTGACAAATTTGAAAATTCAATCCGATTTTATAAAAAAAAAACGTTGAATTGAATTAAAAGCTTGGTGCAATGCAATACTCCTTAAAATTGGAATGTCAAATATATCGGATTAGAATTCGAAATTTCAATTTTATTTGTTCTTGGATATTTGAATGAAAAACTTACCCTAACATTTTAACATAATAATTTATGTCTTATAACAAAATTAATAACGTAAAAAACGAATCAAAAATCCTATTAGAACCATTTTCAACTTCTACGCAGAGAAAAGCTAGTTAATGATATTCGTAATTCTAAATTTGACACATTTAAGACTGTCTTAGACTGATTCATTCATCAAATCATAGAAAATAAAATGTTATCAATGTATATGTTATTCAAATTATTATTATTTTGACTCATTTCATTCCATTTCCAATATCCAAATCTCTAGCGAATGTATACGCAATGCACAGTATTGATCGTTAACTGCAGACAAAATCACATCTTGATGAATATTCGCATTAGGTATAGACGTATATTGCTTTGGTACATCCCTTACATGTTCTAATTCTCTATATTTCCTTTCTTTTCTGCTACCCGTAGATTGAGTAATACGCCCACTATCTGAGTACATTTTATGAAATAATGTGCATACCTCTTGCTGAGTCCACATCCGATCATCAACACCAATCATCATTTAAATTACAATTCTCTCACTTTCAGTTAAAGGCACTTTAACAAAACAGTTTTCTTTGGTATTCTAAGTGTTTAATTAACTTAACATTACCTCATTTATTATGTGAATAGTGATAATAAATGAGGAAGGTTTGCGAAACAAAAGGTATCCAATAACATCTTTATAAGATAATTTTGCATAAAAAAAATATTGACATCAGATAATTAACTTGATAATTAAGTCAGTTCCTAAAATGCTTCGTATAATATACTTTCCATTTGATGTTATTAAGTAAAAGTTGATTTTAGAGAATATTTAATAGCGCCCTCTAGCAATTATGTTACCAGTTTGAATGGGTAGTGCTCAAGCAGATCCGGACTTCAAAGCATTTCGAAACAAGGTTCTCGCTAATTACGGACCTGGGTAAAACTACGGACATGGTTAACTAAGTATTTTACAAATAATTAATAGAGTTTGTTTTCTTTTATTTTTTCACAAAACTGTTTGTATTTTTGATGTTCAACTTACGTTACTTGTCTGTAAATAGTCAAAATTATATTTTTCATTATAATTTACGTCTTTATTTATAGATGTAGTCGAGGCAACGAAGGAAAAATAGAGGAAATAATTCATGTAGAAGCCAATTTTGGTACACTTGCAGGGGAAGGTGTTATTAACAACATACTAAAAGTACTGAGGAGTGAGGGGTCTCTAAAGGTTCCTTTTTTCAGTTTTTTGTTAATAACTCGAAAAATACTGCCTCTAGTGAAAAAATGTTTATATACTAAATTAATCTACATAAAATTCTCTATAAAAAAACTTTTTTGCTTGGATCAATGCTTAAGGAGATATGGAGGGGGAAAATAGATAATCCCATCATCTCCCTTGACCCAGCCCCATTGGATGGGTGGTAGGGGGTTACCGAGCCACTATTGTATCTGTAAGAAAGTAATGAGACCAACGTAAGAATTTATCACACATTTGTAATTTAAAGAAAGTAGTAGGTATTTAAAGCTACATGTAAATGGATTTACCTGTAGATATACTCTGAGCGAGTGTTGCTTTGAAGCTCCTCTGGCTGGAGGAAGAGTGGCCATGTCTGATTTGGGATTCGTTGACGCTTCCAAAAATGTCGAGTACCGATGTTCGTTCAGGTTGTCTTGATGAGCAGGCGCTTTGTATACAGCCAAAAAAGCTTCTCGCCAGCCTGTTCAATATCCTCAGGTGATGCTGAGGGATCCTTGAATATTTCTGAAATCTCTTGAGTAAGGCCAGGATTTACTGTGAAGATCTTGGTCTCCACATTCCCGCGGCCTAACTTCATAAAGTAAAATTGATTGATTGTGGTGCCAATCCAATCAAGACCTCATCCTCCCCAACTATTACTACAGTTGGATTTACAGCAGCTTTATTCAACCCGCACCTCACAATAGTGCCGTGAGCATCCCCTGTAGCAAAAGTTGTTTCCATCCCGACTGCTGTCATTTTCTCGCTGAGCAAGTGAATCAGCCTTGTTTTGTTTCTTTCGTTAGTAAGAAAATGCTCTTGTTCAACTGTGATGGCCATGCTTTCATGAAAGTTGATGTCAACAGAAGTTTTTGTGATCCCTTTTCGCTTCAGCTTCGCTCGTTTTGTGCTGTCGACATCACTATAACCATCAAAAACTAGCATACAGTTTTCACCGTAATGTTTCTGTACATAGGCAATGTACTGCTGGCAAATTGATGGAATGTCGGAGGACTGTTTCCACTTCATGCGGTGGAGAAGGAAATCGCCATCTACGACAACGGTGCTCTTGGTGAGATCGAGAGTTGCGTTGTCCTCTGATGGCAAAGCATCGTAGAGTGTTGATTTTTTTCCTCTTCGCATTCCGCCTTCGCTGAACAGAGCCAAGGGGTATGGTGTTGATTCATATTCCAAAAGCTCTGCTACATCGTTCTTTTTTACTATGACAATTCGTTGGAAAATTGTCAGAGGGTTAATAGTAACTTTCTCACCATTGATGGTAACGGTGCTGCTCATACTGGCTATTTAAAAAACCACATTCTTTTTAGATTGCTTCATGTCACCAAATCACCAGGTCACCAAATTTGCTGCCAATGAAACTTTGCATAGTTTTGGTTCCAATATCAAGGGCTTGGTGGCAGTTTATTTTGGAATTTCCTAGGATGCCCGATGACAGCGACATTAGCGAATCCAACTTTGGGAAAGGGGGATGGACCATTGAACCATAAACATATTATTTTTAACTACAAACATTTTATTTTTAACAATAAACATTTCATTTTTAAAAAGGAAAACTTTTTTTTAAATCTTCCATTTTCACCCTCCATATCTCCTTAAGAATTGATCCTAGCAAAAAAGTGTATGAATAGAGAATTTTATGTAGATTAGTTTAGTATATTAACATTTTTTAGCTAGAGGCAGTATTTTTCGAGTTATTAACAAAAAAAAATAAAAAAGGTACCTACAAACTTCACCTCCACCCTTCAGTACTTTTAGTATGTGGTTAAGGACACCTTCCCCTACAAGTGTGCCGAAATTGGCTTCTACATGAAGTATTTCCGCTATTTGATATTTTTTGGTAATCGTTGCCTGGACTGATGAACCAACAATAAATTTTGTGAAAAATGTTTGTATTATTTAAAAAGGATATTCACGCTGCTAAATTCGCTCTAACTCCATACTTTTTCTCCATTTCAATCTTCAAGTAAAAGTTTAGAAACTCTGATATTCGTTTATTGAAAAAATATGAGATGGATTAATACAAAGTTTCATCTACGATAGTATATTGGATACATAAAGGGACCAAAACATTAAATTAAAAACTAACAATACTCTCGGATTCAGATGTATTTTAAAAAACAACTGAAAATAATTGGCAATGGAAAACAGAACTTCACGCAAACTAAATTTTAAGTACATGGACGAACTGAAATATGTATTAGTGGGAAGAAATGTTGTGGCTGAATAATTTGATTCTGAATGTTTAGAAGGTGGTTTAAGTGTATTCGAATCCCGGAAAATAGGAAGTTATAGAATAGATGATAGTCGCCTAAGAAAAATTCTCACTAATTTTTTACGCAAACAGAAAATAATCAATTGGCTGGAATCTATAAATATCGAATATGACCACTCCATACTGAAGTGTTAATTTTTAATTAAAAAACGTAAAAATATCATTTCAGCAAATTATTTTAGGTGTAACAGCAAATGCCTGGTAAAGATGTTGAAAGTACATTGACGGAATAAGAAAAACGTGGGATGTAGATGCTTGCGTAAATCTTATGATTAAGTATGATATAATCATCCTTGGCAAGGACAGAAGTAAAATTTTCTTCTCATTAATATAATGAGAAACAACTGCTGTTTAAGAAATGATATTTATCTCAAACTAATTCTGTATAGATGATCTACCACTCAATATTAACCCACGCACCCTCAAGAAAATTGTTAACACGTTTTGTACAGAATTTCATGCAATTGTTCAGTGACCTGACATCAACCCTGGCCTTCTGTTACCCCCGTAGGATTTTGCCATTCTCATACATATCTCTTGTTTCATTATTGCTCTCTACACTTTAATAATAAGGCTACGTGCCTTTTTTTAATTTCGTCTTTGTTGTTCTGGAACTAAAAACTCACGTTCCTGTTGCCACCCAAGGAATATTTTCATTAAAAGAGATATTTTTTATTCAGAGTATTACAAAGCTTTGAGGGAAACTTTGAGTTATGATGTGAACTCTTAAAAATTATTTTTCAGTCACGACGCAATTTTTTATTCCCGAAAACTGTAATCTAATTTCGTGATGAAAGTTGTCAAGACTTTCTCACAAGTAGACCAGAAGAGTGAATACGATTATCTAGAAACTGACTTCATTAAGTAATAATAATAATAATATAATAATAATTTATTCAATTAAAAAAAATAGATACATTGATACATAGAAACTAGTTAGCCTAAATTGAATAAACACTTTAGGTCGCAGGAGTAGTTTTTATTACTACTTGTATTGTGACCGTAAAACATGAACAAATCAGTTTTTTGTCAAATCCAGTAAATTGTTTGATTTACTATATTGTCTGTCTATTTCCATAATCAATTTTTTAATCTGCTTTTTGAATAAATTGTAACTCTTTGAACTTTTTATATCATCAGACAACAGTACGTAAATTCTTGGTGCTAAATAATTAGCATTTCTTTGCCCATTCCCTTCACATCCCCTAGTTTTGTAAGATGTTCATGATGTACAAATTTTATTTTACTTTGAAATATAAACAACAATATTTTTTGAATGAAAATGACGTACATATTTTACCTGGGCATCTATACAGTATGTCGCTAATGTATGGAATAAATTCATTATTTCCAAAATAAACGACTTATGGGAAAAGTCCAAAAACAGGTCAATTTTAATTTTTGAATCGTCAACACATGATGTAGATGTAACGAACATTGCGTTACCAGTATTAACGTGGTGACGGCAATTTTTTTAAATGCAACCATGTGTCTGAAGACACCTCATTGCATATTTATTTCTACAGGCTCGACCAAAACTGTTTATTTGGTAAAATTTTAATCATAAATTCTGAGTCAATGAACTAAGTTATTGTAAGGACCACCACTGGAAATGAAACATCGTAGTGTACCCAAAAAATATTTCTGTTTTTGGATATGTTACTGATAATAGTACTAAATTCTAATTTAACACTAATTGATATATATCAGTCAAGTGTTCAATAGTTAAAATCTTTAAATTAGCATAATTCAGTAATTAAACTTACAGAAACTGAACGAATCGAAATATTAATGATGATTGGCTATGGAGATAGAGTAAGGACACAGAAAGAAGTTGGCAATTTGTTTAATGCTAAATACCCCAACCGTGAACCCATTTCTCAATCAACAATTAGTAAAATCGAGAAAAAGTTTCGAGAAACGGGCCTCGTTAAAGATCTCCCCAAAAGTGGTAGAAAGTCAATTTCCGAAGACAAAATGGTTGACGTTTTCCTTGAGTTTCAAGAAAATCCCCACACCAGCTCGAGACAAGTTGCGCTGGATAATAATTTACACCATTCTACTGTTGCTAGAGTGCTGAAAAAGGAGAAGTGGCATGCGTATAAGGTAGAGCTATTAGAAGATGACTTTGATAGGAGAATCGAATTCTGTGAAACAATTATGGAACGATGTAACAGAGATCGTAATTTCATACAAAATATACTTTTTTCAGATGAAGCAACGTTTATGCTCAATGGCCATGTAAACCTCCAGACGTATCGATACTAGGCAAGTGAAAATCCCCATGGGATGCAGGACTATAGGACACAATATCCTGAAAAGGTTACTGTTTGGGCCGGCATTATAAACAATCAATTAATAGGGCCATATTTTTTTGAAGGAAGCTTGACCGGTCCTCGATATCTTCAACTTCTTCAGGATTATCTATTACCACAATTAAATCAACTATTTCCAAATAGACGTGATTTGTGGTTTCAGCAGGATGGAGCACCCCCACATTACGCCTTTGATGTTCGAACCTACTCAAATGCTGTTTTTCCAGATAGGTTGATAGGAAGAAGAGGAACGATCGAATGGCCACCAAGGTCGCCAGATTTGACACCTTTAGACTTTTTTTATGGGGATACTTGAAGAGCAAAGTTTATCAAAGTCGCCCAAGTGATATAGAAGAGTTGAAGGATCACATCAGAATGGAGATTGCACAAATAACGCCTAAAGTTCTCGTAAACGTTAGAGACGAATTTATTGCTCGGCTGTCTCATTGCCTTATTGCTGAAGGTCATCAGTTTGAACATATAATATAATTTAATTGTTTCTTACTAAGCAGTTCTCTGTATTTTAGTAAATAAACAGTTTTGGTCGACAATGTAGAAATAAATATTTTGTAAAGACGATTAGAAGACCTTTCCAATGAGGTGTCTTGAGACAATTTTAAAATTTAAAAAAAATTGCCGATTACGTCACCACGTTAATACTGGTAACGCAATGTTCGTTACATCTACATCATGTGATCACGATTCAAAAATTAAAATTGACCTGTTTTTGGATTTTTTCCAAAAGTCGTTTATTTTGGAAATAATGAATTTATTCCTTACATTAGCGACATACTGTATACAGTTGATTCGATGGATATAAAATATTTTTTTGAAAGATGATTCTTAAAAACCATTTTTGTAAAATATGAACTCTATTTAAAAAACAGTCTTTCACTCCGCCCCAACCGACAATTCCATAAGAAATCAATGATTCCAGCAGTGAGTAATATAAGACTTACAATCCTTTAGGCTTGAGAATTTCTTTTAAATACTTAAATTTTGAAAGATGGTCTTTTATTTTCTTCACTATATCATTAAATTGTAGATCCCATCTCAAATGTGGATCAATTGTAATACGGAGATATTTTATTTTTTATGTTTCTTCAATGTAGTTTGTTACTCCGATGTTCAGTGGCCCCAAGTTAGGTAAGCCAGTTATGTAAGATGAAAAAGTTAAGTAATTTGTTTCAGTGGAGTTGAGAATTAGTTTATTAAATTGTAACCATTTAGCAATATTAGGAAAATCAGTTTCTATAAAGGAACTATAAAATACTGAAGTGTCATCTGCAAAGCTGATGATCTCACCCTGAATATGCAAGTAAAGCATACTATTATTGTATAGAAGGAATAAAAGTGGCCCAAGAACGGTTCCCTGAGGTACACCACATGTGATTTTATGTGGTGCACTCATTACACCATCGATTTGAACCATTTGATCCCTATCTGATAGATAACTTTCTATGAGTTTGTATGTATTGCCTCTAATTCCATACTTCTCCAAATTATTTGATAAAAATTTATGACAAACGGTGTCAAATGCTTTGGAGAGATCCAAGAAGACACATATAGCAGGAATATTCCTGTCAAGCGAACCATAAACAAGAGAAGTTGACCCATATATTGCATCTTCAGTCGACCTAAACTCTCTGAAGCCATACTGACGATCGGATAAAATTTTACGTTTTTTTAAGAAAGAACGGAGTCTAATTTTTATTATTTTTTCTATTATTTTTGAAATATTAGATAGGTACTAGTGATACAGGCCTGTAATTAACCATATCTGTTTTTTCTCCACTTTTGTATAGGGGTTTAACTATACCAATTTTTAGAATTTTTGGAAAGGATCCCGTGCTAAAACATTTATTTATTAAATAGGTTAATGGACTTGCAATCTCATTAGATATTTCTCTTAATGTTACAGACCTAATGCCATCGAGACCTGGTGATTTTTTAAGTTTCAAATCCTTTATTGTATTAATAACCTCAGCTTCATCGGTAGGTCTAAGGAACGTAGTACCTTCCAAAAAATGTGTATTTTCTGCAAAATTTGTTACCTCGAGAATGTTTCTAGATAAATTTGAGCCTAATTCACAGTAATGTGTTAAAGCCATTTACAATACTCAATTTGTCATTAATTTTAGTTCCATTTACTTTAATTCTTTCAATAGTCTTTTAAGGTTTTGTTTTGCCGCAGATCTTGTTTACGCTTTCCCTCAAAGATTTGGAGGAATTTTGATTTTCTTGGATAATTTTTCTATTATAGTCTTTTTTTGTTTTTTTACTAGTTTATTTACATTATTTTTGTACACATTGTATTGACTTTTTGTTTCTAAAGTAAATACGTTTATCTAGGAACTGACTTCATTAAGTGAATTCACTAATTTGATAATGAAATTCCCTGAAAGATATAAACTGTAGTCAAAAAAGCGTATACAAAAGAAACGGAAAATAACATCTAGAAATAAAAGAAAAAAAATTAATATAAGCAAGGTAAGATTTCAACAAAAAATTTCATAGTTACAGTGCATATAGATACAGAAAAAATACACTAATTAAGGGAAAATTGCAAGAAAAATGTCACTTGATGCAGCAAAATAGAATATTCGTTTTATTCTCTAGTCTTGCGATGAAAGCGGCTACTTTGTGAGTTTCGTAGATGATTACTTACACTTCTCGGTTTACTACTCTACAAAGCAAAATAGCGAAATATTACAGGATTTCAAAGCTTTATCTGAAACCAAATTTGGTGCAAATCAATCCGTCAGAATTGTTCAGAAGAAAGCCACAGGGAAATCATGTTACTCTCTCGTTTGGAACACAGGACTGCACATTCTCTAATCCGACCGTTTTTCTTTCTTTTTATTGTGTTGTAATTCTTTTTCACCACTTCAAACAAAGTGTTTTCCATAATAAAAGCCAAAAGACAAATCCAGTGAAAAAATTGAACATTTTTAAATTTGATTAACTTAATCATATTTTCCAGTTAAAATCGGCCCTGGAGTGCAAGTTGACTTTAATGAACGTAACTATCTAGCTTTACAAGATTGTAGTAATTAACTCTAAGGGTTAGTTTAGAAGCCAGAAAGATCAATATTAACAAAGAGCATCGTCTTAGCTTTCGTATTGTTTTGTTTATAATGATGTCGTTTATTCTCAGTTATTTAGGAACGAGGATGTTCGTTAATGAGAAAAACCATTTTCTTCCTAAAACGGCCAGAAACTTCAGTATAAACACAATTAAGTTTGATTCATGTAAACATGGAACAACACAAGTGTCGTTAGTAGTCCTTTTCAATGAGAAACACTGTCTTGCCTTTACTTTTTTGTATTGGGTGAAACAAAAAGTAATATACTCAAACAAAAGGTCGTTCTATCATATAAAAGTTGATAAACTGAATATACGAGGTGAACTGTGTACTATACTATATATCTATGTACAATATATTTATATGTATTAGATCGTTACACCTTTTATCATTTTGTAATATACAGGGTGTCCCAGACTAATTTATCCAGGCTATATCTCTTAAACGAATAGAGATTTTCGAATGGGACTAAAACTGATCTATTCCATTTCTAATACACTTTAATATGGCGTAAAAAAAATCATCCCCTAAATAATTATCCCATAGTTATAACCCCTAACTTAAAATTTTTTAATAGCACCCTTTAAATTTTTTTATAATTTTGGATGTGGTCTTCCATCGTCTATTCAAGAAATGTTTCAAAAATAAAATGGGTTCGTAAGTAATCAAGAAACAAGCAACAAAACGGAGCTCTTCCACACAATGCGAGAATCGTTAGCGACCACCTACAAAACCGTTTCGATAACCACTGGATAGCAAACAACTTTCCAGAAATTATGTGGGCGGCACGTTCACCTGATTTGTCACCTCTTGACTTTTTCTTTTGGGCAGGGGGTTTACGTTGACAGGGGGGTATTGTGGTACTATCTTTTGCTGAAATTTATTTGAATAATCCTTAATACAGACTTTATTATTTCTGTCCATTGTTTACAAAGTGGAATTATTTGTTGGATGATATTGACAATTGGCCGTGGCAGTCGTGTCTTGGATAAAAGCGTTCGTTTGTCATGCCGTGGCTTACATAGAGGGAAGTGTATGTTTCGGATAGGTTTCTCTATGGTAGTATTCTGTACTGTAGTTGAGGAAGTGTCAGTCACTTTTTTTCCGCTGTGTGCTTTCTACTAGATGGTTTAGTTTCCAAACGTGCATCGAACGAGAATCTGAATTTTGTTAATGACTGGGAAGTCATCCCTTGCTGGGTTTTATAGGTTCTCGTTCTGAATTAGTTGTGGAATATACGGTTTAGTATTTTGTTCTACAGGAGTTTGTATTGTTGGAGAATTCCGTCCTTTTCTGGAAGCCGTTTTCACAAACGCTCATAGGGGATATATTGCACTCAAACGATTGAAACTGCCAACGTTGAAGTTTTGGCATTGGAGGTGTGCCACATGTTGTTGATCTTGGTTCATTATTTGTTGGTTGCCATTCAGTAAGAAGAAGATTTTGAGTACTGGACCCTTTTTGGAAAAGGGTTCACCTGTGGGGTCAGACCCAGTGATAAAAGATATTGTTTGTCAATCAAAACCGCAAAATGTAGACGAGTTAAAAGAAAATATAAGACAAGCATGTCGCCAAATTACTCCTGTAATGATTCAAGCCATGTAATCTTTATTACATTTATTTTTATTGTTACTTTAAGCTTTAAGGCTTTCTTGATTAATTTAACAAAAATAAAAAATAAACTGATATTTTCTTGATTACTTATGAACCCATTTTATTTTTGAAAAATTTGTTGAATAGACGATGGAAGACCACATCCAAAATTATAAAAAAATGTACAGGGTGCTATTAAAAAATCTAAAATTAGGGGCTGTAACTAAGGGATGAATATTTGGGGGATGATTTTTTCAACGCCATATTAAAGTGTATAAGAAATGGAATAGATCAGTTTTTGTCCCATTCGAAAATCTCTATTCGTTTAAGAGATATAGCCTGGATAAATTAGTCTGGGACACCCTGTATACTGATCCACATTTTCTCCAAATTTATCAGACGATTGCAGACCTATTGCAACTAAGTCTAGACAATTTTCGACAGAAGATTCTAAATTTATAACTGATCAAGTAAGTTCCCGCTTATCTCATGGAATTATAGAAGAAAGTAACTCGCCTTGGCGCGCTCAGGTATTAATTACAAAAAGTGAGACTCATAAGAAGAGAATGGTGGTCAAACTATCAACAAATTTACATATTTAGATGCTTACCCACTTCCGAACATTGAAGTTGTAGTCCGCACTGTTGCAAAAGATTCAATATTTAGTACTATCGATCTCCAGAGTGCTGACCACCAGGTACCAATACGAGAAGAAGAAAAGCATTCATTTTTACAGCTTTTGAAGCTGATGGAAAGTTATATCAGCTTCGACGAATACCTTTTGGAGTCACTAATGGAGTTGCATGCTCTCAGAGGGTAATAGATAATATTATAAAATTGGAAAACCTAGAAGCTGTACATGCATATCTGGATGATATTACTATTTGCGGAAGAAATCAGGCACAACATGATGACAATCTTAACAAATTCCTGCAAGTTGTAAAGAAGTACAATTTTACAATTAATCAAAAGAAAAGTTTGTATTCACAAAAATCTATTACACTTCTCAGATATTTAATAGAAAATCAAACTCTAAAACCCGATCCTGAAAAACTTGAACCTTTAATAAAACTGCCACTACCTCAAAACTCTCAATCGCTTAAAACAGCTATTGGTATGCAAAATTTATTCCTCGTTTATCGGAAAAAATCCATCGATTAGTTACCATCAAAACTTTCCCTTTGTCTGATCCGGTAGCTCAGGAATTTGAAATTCTTAAAAATGAAATTGCCTAGTCAGCTGTAACTTCTATTGATGATAAAATTCCCCTTGTCGTTGAGACGGATGCGTCTGACCATTCTGTTGCTGCGACTCTCAGTCAAGAAGGAAGACCTGTAGCATTTTTCTCAAGGACATTAACAAGTAGTGAAAGGAATCATTCTTCCGTTGAAAAAGAGGCATATGCTATAGTTGAAGCCGTTAAAAAATGGCGCCACTTTTTAATTGGAAGATATTTTCAGCTTATAACAGACCAAAAATCGGTATCGTTTATGTTTAACATGCGACACTCCAGTAAAATCAAAAACGGAAAGATTATAAGGTGGCGTCTAAAACTATCATGTTACAGTTTTGATATTCAGTATCGGCCAGGAACTGATACTTTTTCAAGAGTTTGCTGCACAACTACTACCAATCAATCTTTAATTGATTTACATCAAGCTCTATGCCATCCTGGAGTTACCCGAATGGTTCAGTATATAAGATCTCGTAATTTACCCTACTCTATCGCAGAGGTACGTGTTATGACAGCTTCTTGTCGTGTATGTCCAGAAATTAAACCAAGCTTTGTAAAAATTCAAGGAAAATTGATAAAGCATACTTCACCTTTCGAAAGGCTATCCTTAGATTTCAAAGGACTCCTTCCCTCTAATTCCCGTAACAAATACATTCTCACAATTATAGATGAATATACTAGATTTCCGTTTGTTGAAGAGGTTGATTTGATAGAAGCTAATCCTAAGTATGCTATTGTAAGATATGACGATGGACGTGAAGCAACTGTTTCTCTAAGACACCTTGCACCATGTGGAGATAAGACTACATTGGACCAATCAATCCAAAATAGCAATTTGGAATCGGAAACTTCCGAAACAACAACTGAAACAAGTAGCTCTCAACTTGATTCTAATCAATTGGAAAACATTTACAATTCGACTCAATACCTTGGAGGAAGCGACTATTTCGAAGCTGAAATTCCTCAAAGTACGAGATGTAGTACTAGAAAAAGGAAAACTCCTGCCTACCTTAAAGATTTTGTCGAAAAATAAATCTGGGGAGAATGTACTATACTATATATGTATGTATAGTTGTAGGTAAAATTAATTTGCTTCGTTTCACAATTTGTCGGCGAGATAAAGAAATCTAGAAGCAGGGCCGGATTCAGACTCATAATGTGAATTTGCGAAAAATGATTGCCAAATGTCAGAAAATATTACAAGAAATAATCCGGTGAGCCTTCTCCACTCGATGTGTCATCCAGCTCAGTTACAAATGAATGAACAGGAAAACGTTGTCGATAGGTTTCTTCTACATCTTTTAGATGCTTGACGCAATTTTACCACACATCGGGGCTCACTTCAGAACAAATATCTCTAATAAGTTTAATCACACTTTCAGATAGAGTTGGCGAATATTTTTTTTTATTCCCTGTTTGATGTTAGACCAAATTAATTCTATGGGATTAACCACACAATAGTAAGGGGGTAAACGAACCACTTCATGACCATGCTGCTTGGCAAATTCATCCACTACATATTTGGGTTTTAAATTGAGCTCTCGTTATAATTTTAGCAAATCTTTTTTTAGCCACTGTGTTGGAATGATGAAACACATTTTTTGCAGAAAATCTGCAATTACTAGTTTCCTAGCCTTTGCTTTAGGAATTTCATCTAGGGTATCGTACCACCTTTCATCGAGATATATATTTTTCTGTAATCGTCCACAATGCGTAATTGTTTCTAAATGAGAATGTCAAAGCTCTATTATTCTCGAGGAATCCATAATTTTCTGACGGCTATTTCATTTTCTAAACCGAAACCCACAAGAGTGCAAGATATTTTTAACGGTTTTATCTGCTTTGTAAGGAAAACCAGGAATTTTCTTTAATTTTTCTTTAATCATCTTAAATGTAGGAACGATGTTACTAGCGTAAAACTCATATATTTTTCTTCTAAGATTTTCCATTATTGCGGTATCCACACGCACTAGCGATTTCTGTACTCTTTTTTTCCGATGAGTAATAGTTGTTTTACCGATAATTGTAATAATGGAACTTTTTGAAACTTTGTCAATTTGTGTATTCTTCCAGCAACTCCATGTTTTGACTCATTATTTTCTTGTTTCAGTTGCCTGTACATATTTTGTATCACTTTTTGCGTAGATGGCGACAAAAACATACCAAATTTTTTTTTGTCTATTGTCTCAAATCCCTCCTCTTCACTTTCACAACCTTAAGTAAAGAATTTTAACAATATAATTTTCTTGTTTTGTACATACAACAATCAATCAACTCACTATCTTCACTGCAGCTCACATCATTACTAGCAGATGGAACTATTTCAGGCTCTAAAATACAATATATCAACAATTAGAATCTAATTTTCTTGCATTTGTTGAATACATTTTTTCAATATAAAGGGAGAAATATTTCCTATCCATATTTATAAAATACATACCTATAACAATATCTACCTCTTGGAATGGTCGCCAACAAGCCCTAATTTTGATTTTGAATTACCAACAAAATAGTCTTAATCAATAAAAGAATTCTAATCACCCAAAATCTTAATCACAGAAATAGCTAACAGATATATAATTCTTATTCAGAACACAATGTCTCGTAAATCACAATAATGGACTAAACCTGGACTCGCAGTTGAAGTAAATTTTTCATATACCAATCGGAAATTATAATGTGCCAATGAGAATCAATTGTTCGGTTGTGGGTGGGTCAAGACTCGAAATGATTTATGTCTTTTATTGGGGGCTTTTTAATCACACTGATATTTTAACCTGAAACGATGCAAATTAATTTTACTCACAACTATACTATACACTGTGTTCATTTGAAAAGGACCCACCCTTAATATTTCAAAAATAGGACATATTAGAAAGAAATGCCGAAACACGTCAACTTTTAACTTGAGGGGGACACTTTTTGGCACTAATGTCATAAACGTCAGATTCACCCCCTCCCTACTGGAGACACCCCTCACATTTTTTCAAATGGCATTAGGTATCAAGTCACACCTCATTTAAAAGGTCTGGTGAATCTCTATTCAATAATTTTGTTTTGCCTCTGATACCAGCCTTCCATTGTTATTTAATCGTTCTTTAAAATTTGCTCTTTTTCAATTTTTCGTATGCCCCCGTATTGTGTTATGATAGAAAGACTCTTTAAAAAATTAAAAATTTACAAATAATAAAGAGACAACTGTTAACAAGGAAAAACTGCTATTTAATCATGCGTTCAAAGTGACCACCGTTAACATTCAGGCAATAAAAGTTGAAAAAGAGCCAATTTTAAACAACGATTAAATAACATTGGAAGGCTCGTATCAAAGTCAAAACAAAATGATTGAATAGAAATTTACCAGACCTTTTAAATGAGGTGTGACTTGATACCTAATGCCATTTGAAAAAATATAAGGGGTGTCTCCAGTAGGGAGGGGGTGAATCTGACATTTATGACATTAGCGCCAAAAAGTGTCCCCCTCAAGTTAAAAGTTGGCATTTCCTTCTAATATGTCCCATTTTTGAAATATTAAGGGTGGGTCCTTTTCAAATGAACACAGAGTATATTTACATGTATTAGATCGTTACACCTTTTATCATTTTGTAATGTCAATGTTCCCTGTTTAATGTCAAGATATGCGATTGAATTGTTTTTCTCATATTTTGCGAAGATTTAATTTTGTTTAAACTTGGTATTAATTATGATACCTTCTTGATAGACGAATGGAGAATTACAACGGAATTGAAATCTTTTATCCTCTTAAGCGAAAGTTTCTCCAATTTATTAGCTAAAATTGTTCCAATATACGTAAATTGCTCCTGCTATTTATTTATTTTCATACTTTTCAACTTGATTAACCAAATAACAGGTTGGACAGTATGAAACTCACTGTACTTTAATACCAGACATGTTATTTCTGTTTAAAATTAATTTATATTTTGCACAACCACTATAGTCATAACCAGGGGATTAAGTAGTCCATTCTCTTCCACCTATTTAGGTAATGAAGTTTTAATTAATGTCCAGCTACCGTGCTAGAGTTGAATAATTTTAACCTTAGCTTCTAAATTAAAAGTAGCGTTGTACACAAGCGTGTATATTATTATGTTTCCGTTCAATAAAATTGTGAAAAACGAAGTGAAATGACATATTTAATGTTTGGAACGCATTTACAAATATTATGGAGAATTTTTTCGATTGATGAGATCATAAAAATGTAAGTATTGTCATGCATTTCACTATCGGTTCGTTATTTATTAATTACAAACATAAATAACGTTTTAGTACTAAGTAACTTTATCGGAACGGACTATAAATAATACAACTTCGGTGAAAATTTTAAATAAAGTGACCTCGATAAGAGTCTGGAAGTTATTTATACATCCACTGCTGGAAGGTGTAATAAGATACAAACATCTCGCCGTATTGAAAGCATTGAAGATGCAATACTCATATTCCTTAAAGGATTCTGTGTTTTTCTGGCACTACAAGCTAGGTTATTTTTTACCAAAAGAGGTAGGAGCGAGTTAAGCCTCGTGGGGAAAAAGCTCATCTAAACTCATGGACAAAATTAATGCAAAATTTTGCTTATTTTTGATTTAGAATGACTTTTAATTTTCAACCCATTAATAGTAAGTATATCACGTAACAAGAGTTGTCAGTAATCCATTACGCACGAAGTGAAAAATTAAATTTCACGAGTTCGTAATGGGATTACAACTCGTGTAACGTACTATACTTTTTCTACGCCCATCTATTTTCTTCTATGAAATAAAGGAAATCGCAATTATTTAAACTTTATTATAATAGTTGTTTATAACAATTGAACAATTATTGTAAGTTGTTGATGCCTTATTACTTAACGGTGATGGACGGTAATCTATAACTGTAGTACTGCACGGTACATCAGAAGATGAAGATGGATAATTGGTAATCGCTTCCGATATTCGTAAAGCGTTATCATTTATATTTTTATTAGAGTGATTTACATAGCCTTCTGCCACTGTAGAAGATTGCCAGCCACCTAGTCGCTTTAATGATAGCATATCACCTCCTGCATCAACTAATATAGTGGCTGACGATCTCCTAAAACAATGGCTAGTATATTGCTTTGGTTCCGGCAGCTGAAGATATTCAGCAATTTTACGTGGTGTACTACCGATTTTGTTTATCCCCACAACCTATTTAATACATTTTCCATTTCTGTAATTAACAAATAGAGGAAGTTCCATTTGAGGAGGACGCAAACTCATGTACTTTTGACATATGGTATAAAACGTATCTGGTACTACAAATGAACCTCTCGTTTTAGTTTTAGAATCTGGAATATCAATTACCAAAGATTTTCCCGTGTCCTGAATGTGTTTCATTTTTATATTCCCAAGTTCTTGTTTACCTTTGACAACAAATGTTTATCGTCTGGAGCATCTTTCAGAAACTTATAATTTTGTTCTGTAGACAGGATTTTCGATTTTTTACTTCTAAATCCATCCGATCGCCGTTTCAGTAGGGTGATTAGTTTTGGATAATTTTCTATGTTAATGTTATTATTAATGTTTAGTGGAGTTGTCAGCATCGAATAAATGGCCCATAGCGAAGATGGTTTCATAGTTTTATCTCCAAAATACGCAAGGAAAACATTCTCCGAAAATTATTCAACGTAATGCTTGTGTCGCCAATCCATAAGTTTTTGATAGGTAATTTCGTATATTTCTTTGGATTTTAGTGGAAACATATTATGTGTGGCAGCTTGAGCTTTTCCTAATATCTCCGGTGGAGATCACTTTCACTACCAACAGACACATTCGTAGGTAAAGTTGAGAAAATGTTCGGATACTATATTTTGTTACAAAAATTGACAGCATAAAATAATATCATGATGTTTATTTACATATCATGCTAAGAAAACGCGACTTATTTGTTGAGAAATTGTATATTGTGTTGCCGACATTTAGGGGCATTACTCGTTTAATCTAAAATGTATTTCACTAATGCTAAAAGCTTGTTTTCCAATTGACTAAATTTAGGTAAATAAACCAAATAAAAGTAGTACGTACATAAAAATTTGATTGCAATTTTATTAAACAAAGAAATGTAAGTTTTCTTATCTAAACACACGTGTATGTTATGAGATCTCATTACGTGCATGTTATTGTTAAATGTCACGTACAAGGAATGTCGACAGTGCGATTTTTGACGTTTACTGACATGGGCGTAGGAAAAATGATTTTTCTGACACTTTGTAGGAAATAAGCATTTTGAATTTTTGTAAAAATAAATTCAACATTTTATTAAACCGGGTGAAATGATTTATGTACCATAAATTCTAAACACCCTGTGGGGTAATCTGAAGGCTACAAATTTTTTTCTTTGCTAATGATTAGAAAGACTAGTGAATTCTCAATATTTTGTTTTTTGATTCATTCCAATATTTCTCTTTTCAAAAGATACAAATTTTCAAAGAAAATGCGACGTATGTTAATATTCTAAGAAAAATTATTTATTCTTAATATCAACAGCACCAATTATTGAATTAACATTAAACATAAACAAGTAACAAATTAATAACGCGTAGTTCCTCCTCATGCTCTTGTAACAGCATGCATTCTTCGAGGTAAGATTGCTATTAAATAATTGATAATCTGCTGAGAAATTTCTGCGAGAACTATACGTTCCAAATCTTGTATGTTTATTGGAGCAGGTACATGACTTCGGACCAATTTTTTTAGAACCTCCCAAAGATGCTCAATTGGGTTTAAGACTGCACTTCGTGAAGGAAAGTCTAATTTTTTGATGTTTATTTCATTTAAACAACCTATCACAGATCTCGCTATGTGAGGCCCTGCATTATCTTGCATGAAAATGAAATTATCGCCAATATATGGTGCAAATGACATAACGTGTTCTTCAATAATATTTTACAAATAATACTCTGCATTCATAGACCAGCAATGAATGAGGTCTAAATCGGTACGTGCGTCATAACAAATTCCTGCCCAAAACATTTTTGAGCCGCCTCCAAAAGGTTCCATGGCACAAATGGTACACTCACTGAATCTTTCCCCAGGTCTCCTCCATACTCCGTCACGTCCAGCAGGTACTTTCAGAATAATGCGAATTTTATCGCTGAACAATACGTTTTTCCAGTTATCAACAGTCCAATGACAATGATCCTTTGCAAACATCAACCTGCGTCGTTTGTCTTCTCTTGTAAGCAAAGAACGATGGGCTGGTCTTCTACTGGTCAATCCTTCTTCGTACCTTTTTAGATGAAGTTCTAACATTTCTGAACACTTCAAGTTGACTGCTCAATTCTCTGCCTGTCATTTATTGGTTTCTTAAAACCTGTTGTCGAAGAAAACTCTCATCACAGTGGCTGGTAATTTTTTTCCTGTCATGACCACTGACTCGATCCAGTTTCCCTATGCGAGAAAGAATTACAAGAAAACATAAACATCTGGAAAGAATCTATGGAAGAAAAGGGCATGAGAATAAATACAAATAAAACAAAGATATTAATGTTATAAATGAAACTAACTGTTTCTAATTAATTCCACTATTTAATTACAAAATTTTATGAAAATTATTAAAGGATATTGATATTGACATATCATCGTCAGAATTAGTGGAATTAATTAGAAACGGTTAGTTTCATTTATAACATTAATATGAGTAGATTCCACAAAGTAAGGGTCCAAACAGTAAATTCAAAACAAAGATACTAATCATGGGGGATCAGAATAATAATAAAGACAACATAATAGATAAAATAGAAGTAAAACAAGAATTTAAATACCTAGGAGTAATGTTTGACGAAACGGGAAAACAAGACGCTGAAATAAATGAACGAATTGCAAAAAACAATTAAACTGTACATGCTATGAGCAAAAATTTTATTAATAAAAAAGAAATATCCAAACAAACAGAGATAAAAGTATACAATACACTTACAGTATATAGAGCTGTACTAACTTATGGATGCGAATCTTGGACTCTCTCAACCAGATAACAATGTAAAATTCAAGGAGCAGAAATGTAGTATCTTTGAAGAGTGGCAGGAGTAAATAGAATGGACAAAATAAGGAATACAAAAATAAGAGATGAACTGGCAGTACAACCAGTATTAAAATTCATACAACAACGACAACTCAGTTGGTGGGGTCACATCTACAGAATGAATAACAGGGGGCATTAAAACGGGTATATGAGGCAAGAACGCAAATAAAGAAAATAAGAGGGAGGCCAAGGCAGACATGGAGCAAAATGGTGGGTGAAATATTACAAGAGAAAGACAAATCCTGGGAAGAAGCCAAAACATTAACAAGAGATAGAAAAGCATGGAGAAATTTCATATATACAGAGCGAAAGGTAAACCCGAAACCTATAGGTATAAGGGTATAAGATTATATATATATATATATATGTATATATATAATTGCACAATCGAACTATGCTGGGACACCAGTCCCAAGTGTGGAGGGAAATAATGAAACAGATGTACTCGCAAAGCAAGAAACGGAAATAGACAGTAATTATACCACTGCCACCACTCAAGAATGTAATTGATGAAATATTCTTTAACGAACAGGAAGAGCAATGGAGCAGCCAAGACGATTGCTATATAGCTCGAATCATATGGCCCAGGATCGACAAGAAAAAACAAAGAAACTCATGGAGAAAAATAAGCCCGTTTCATAGAGTGACTTGACGAAGTGGCACACTTAGAGATCGATAAAGTAACGAGCTCCTCTACATTCTCCATCGACCTATCTTCCAATCCGAATTGAAAAAAAAAACCTCCATTTCCTAGATTTTCCACAAATTGAAAAATTGTCTGACTCGTCAATCTTGCTGACTGTTTCTCTTTGATCAAACGGGATCTCGTTTTTAACTGAAAATTCCTGGACATCATGTATTTAGAGCCAAATATTCACCTTGGGTGCAATCTGCATATTGATAATTTAATAGAAATTTATTCAGCCAACACAATTTCCATGTTCATCAAAATGACCCAATTTGATATTTTATATGAAATATTTGGTTAACATTTACGCTCGAGTTGATAAAATCTATGTTACACGATTATAAAATATGATGTACTATTAGGTATGAGACAAATCAGTTTTAACTGGCATGACAATGAGTAAAAGCTTTTTACGTAACTATAGATTATACAATAAATGCCATAGCTGCAATATTTAGACAATTCAATTTTTTATATACAGAGCATTTCAATAAAAACTATCCACCCCACATAATTCTGAAGGCGTCACTTTTATAAAAAAATGAAAAAAACACGTCAAAAATCATATAAAGGAGGAGGTCTTTTTGCTCATATTTAGACGTTACAACTTTATCCCCCTCCCCATATGGTCACACTCCCAATTTTTTAAATGGAACACCCTATACATTATTGCATTGTTGGATTCTCCTCTACAAGACTCATTAACAAAATAAAACAACAAAAAATTCACACAACATAAAAGGACGTTTCTAAAGCTTTACAAAAAAGTTTTGAAAAATATTTTCCAACAACAGTGACCGTTCAACGAAGAAGAAACAACTACTTCCCGGGCTACATGCCCCGACAGACAATACTTTTCTACCCTAGATTAACTACACTTTTCTACAAAACAATTCACTAACGCCAGTGGAAAAACTAAACTCACTCAACCAACAAATAGATATTATATTAATAATATTTCTCTACAACACAATTCACGCACACCCCTGGATGAAGTTCCGTGAACACGTTAAAACTTTTTTGACACACTGGACCGCATTAATAACTGACCGGTTACTTCGTTATATTATGCCAAATACTGGAGTTGGATTATTCGATTCCCATTGCACTGTTGCTACGTTGCCAGCTATTCAAAATTTTCTTAAATATAGTAGCATATATAAAGTGGTTTTGATTAATTTTTCTTTTTCCAGGAATTTTAAGCGACTTATTTTAATGCTTACTAATAATATACAATGTGTTCATTTGAAAAGGACCCACCCTTAATATTTTAAAAATGGGACATATTAGAAGGAAATGCCGAAACACGTCAACATTTAACTTGAGGGGGACACTTTTTCGCGCTAATTTCATAAACGTGAGATTTACCCCCTCCCTACTGGAGACACCCCTTACAATTTTTCAAATGGCATTAGGTATTGAGTCACACCTCATTTAAAAGGTCTGGTAAATCTATATTCAATCATTTTGTTTTGCCTATGATACCAGCCTTCCATTGTTATTTAATCGTTGCTTCACTCAGGGAAGGGGAATCAAATTTTATCCTTCTTTTTTGTGGTAGCAAGTTTCCTATTCCTTTGAATTCATTTGGTTAAAAAAGCTCTTTAACAGATTCGAGATATCCTATGTACTTTCGGACTATTGTCAGAACGTTTGGTGGGCATTTGTTATTCCCGACTTTCAATGACGACTCACAATATCGACCACAGCTTACTTTCCTCCACTTTCCTCCTTCACATCAAGGAGAAACTCCAGGGAGGAAAGTACTTTTGGGGATGCTGTAAATGATAAATATTTTATATTCAAATTGTTTCTGTAATTTCTAGAACATATTGTATATTACATATTTTTTTTATTTTTACTTTATTAGCAATCAAAACATATACAGTTCTTCAAGCTAATGGGATGGCTTCAGAGCATGTAAGCTCTACTATGGCGCGATGAGCTCTTCTCCAGCGACAAGTCCTCTTTACCCGTTTTATAGGTCTGCTGGCCAATTTCTTTTTAGTCTTCTACCATCTTGCGGTTCAAAAAGTGGATGGAGTAACGTGTTTTCATGGTTAGCCAGTCGTTTATGATGTTTCGTACTTCGTTCTTTTATGACATCTTTGATGAAACTGACCTTTAATTCTTTATGTAGGGTTAGGTTCGACACATACCATGGTGCATCAGCTATCATGCGAAGTATTCTGGACTGGCTTCTCTGTATAATGGCTATATTCGATTTATTAGCACAACCCCAGAGTTCGATACCATACATCCAGATTGGCTTGATTGTAGCTTTATAGAGTAGGAGCTTGTTTTCGAATGTCAATTTGGATTTTCTACCAATTAGCCAGTATAGATTTTTTACTTTCAGGTCGATTTGTTTGCGTTTTTAATGATATAGTCTTTCCATGTGAGCCTTGTGTCTAGTATTTCATGTTAGTCTGCTTTTATTGGATGATTATCGGAAGTGCTTTCATTAATTTTTGTTCTGAACTTTCTGTCGCTTAGGTAAGATTTCAACAGTTTGAAGTATGTGATTGGAAGATAGTTTTTGATTTTATATAATAGGCCTTTGTGCCAGACCTTCTCAAATGCTTGACTAACGTCTAAAAATACTGATGTGCACTATTTTTTTCTTCGAGTGCTTGATTTATTGTGTGATTTATCCTGTGGATTTGTTGTATAGTTGAATGTTCCTTCCTGAATCCAAACTCGTGTAGAGGTATCCACTCCTCGGTGTTTGGGTCTGAGTTTTCTCTTTGTAGTAGTAATCTTTCAAGGGCCTTCGACAGGATTGGCAGTACGCTTATTGGACGATATGAAGAGACGGTATTTGGGTTTTTGCCTTGTTTTAGGATCATTATTATTTCTGCAGTTTTTAGCAGTTTTGGCCATTAATTAGGACGTAAAATAGCATTGAATATGTGGGTGATAAGTATTATACCTTTCCTTTGTAACTCCTTTATCATTTTTGGGGTTATTTTGTCTATGCCAGGAGCTTTTCTGGGATTTATGCAATTAATTTCCTGTTGAACTTCGTTTACCGTTAGTGGTTTAATTGCTGACACGTTTGGAGGAAATTTAGATAATTTTCTTTCTATTTCAGGAAATATTATGTATTGTGATAAAAATTACACATGAATAATACTTTAACGTTAGGCTCTTCGATAAAGAAAACTCCATAATAGACCGTTTTAATGGAAGACATCTTGTGGTTGCGGCGACCGTTGTCCACCTATAGGTTTATATACGAACTAATAGAAGCTAACTGTAATTTTAAAAGGAAACTGTACCCACAGAACTGGTAGATTAACAAGATTACGTTACCAGTGACACTATACGAGACCTATATGTGTCCTCGTTCTCTCGTCAAGTAACTAAAAAAAGAGAAGAAATATACAGTTGCCGTAATCTTATGTACACCTGTCCAAGCTCTAAGTTACAGTTTCTTTTTAAAATTACAGTTAGCTTCTATTAGTTCTTATAAAACCGATAGGTGGACAAGCGTCGCTGCAACCACAAGATTTCTTCCGCTAAAACGGTCTATTCTTAAATAAATTTTTGACTTAAGAATAAAACTGATTATTATAATTATTATAATATGCTCTGGATCACTGAATGTAAATACTGCGAATAACAGAGTAAAAAGTGGCTACAATATTAAACTTAATTAAATTTTTGAATAATGAAGAGCGATTCAAGTGGTTCTGAATTTCCAAATTATCAAGTATGAAGATATATACACACAATATAAGTAATGGGCAGAACACAAAGAGGAGAATAATTTTTGTGGGTAGGAGGAAACATCATATAAATTAAACAGGAATGAAGTGCTCTTAGCTCCTTTGGATGTGTGAAACACAACTTGCAGGAGAAAAAGTTGCAAAATTTATCAAGCAATGTATTCTCAGTTTATTGGTACAACTATCTCTATCTGTTCAAATAAAACATTCTTAATAATCGAGGCTACAACGGTTGCTATAATCTCCTGAATATTGTATAAAAAAAATTTTTGGTCTGGACATATTGAAGAAGCTGTAAGTTTTGAATATAAGCTATTGGAATATCAAACTGCCCATTTGTTTTAAGTGGAGCTTGGATGATAAAAATCGGTTTTTGCTTATAATTTGGATAGCTGCAAAACGCTTATTTATAGTAGATAGTTTGGCAGCAGTGCAGCTTCAAATAGTTAGATGAACCAATTGCTGGTTTGAAGCTTCATGCATGTTGTTTTCATTTTAAAAATTCTTTAGATATGGAAAAAACAAAACTTGATTCCAGCACAAGATATATTATTTTAGATGTATCGTCGAAATATCTCATGCTTTTAAGTAAATTTTTAACGAATATACGAATATAAAACATAAATCTTTGATTTATAAAAGTATACATTCATGTGCATATACCGTCCGATACCTATTTTCTGGAGGTACACATTTCATGAATATTCTGGATTTGTATAATCCTACAAATCGAAATAAATTTAGGATATAGCTTTTACCTACTCTGAATAACTAAGTACCTAACCAATTTCAATGGATAGTCGTAATGTTGTTCACGAGAAAAATAAACGAAATAATAATAAATCACATTCACTTAATTACAGTTTCCAGTGAAATTGTCATATTTTAGTGAAGCGTAATACCAATAGATCTAAGATAATAGAAATAATACTATTATAACGCCAAAAAGTTTTTGAAAAATATTTTTCAAAAAACAATGACCGTTCAACTAAGAGGGAACAACTACTTCTCGGGCTATATGCCCCGACAGACATTTAATTACACTTCTAAGATAGACCGGGTTAGCATATCTGCAAGATATAACCAACCATTCTGGTTTGTTAGAAGGGACAACATCATTGTAGACCGGTTATAATAGTATTAATTCTAATATCTTCGATCTATGAATTACATTATTTACATTTATGACATAAAACCGATTATTAAAAGCGGGCAGAATACAATAAAAAGCTTTGAATAATTCTAGGTACCTCTTCTACTGCGATTAGTTTAAAAGCGAATATCTCTTACATTTGAGACATTTCCATTAGCGAAGAAGCGCGTTTTTAAATAAAAATCAAAAACCAAACATTTTATCACTTATACTTTTTCATTTTCGGTTAAAAATTCCAATTTAAAAGCAATTTAAGTCTGTGGCTTTTTCACCTTTCGATATAATTCTTTCAAGATAAATGAAATACATTTTAAAGTAAAATTTTAATGTTAATTTGTTTCCTAAATGGTGAATACTACAAAAGGCCATATGTACCTAAATATACAGAAATACATAGTCTCATCGGTGTTGGTTAAAAATTTGTTGGGAAATTTATTTCACAGGTTGAGTATTACCTCGAATGAATTTCAAAATCCAAAATCAGCAACTAACTCAATCTCAGCTACTTGACGGCTCAACTATCTTATTCATAGCTAGAATATCTCATTCAAGTTTCCAGCAAGAGTACGGACCAGCATGTGGTATCATTAACTGCTTCCACAAGCAGCTCCAGGAATTTTACCGCAAGTCCGGCAAAAAAAAAATTTAATCGCCAAAAAGTTACAAAGTGATATTTAATAATCAAAGTGCATAATTAGTGAGTAATATCCAATTATTATTCAAGGTTTTTTGTATATTCCTCACCAAAACATTCGATCTTTAAACTTATCTACTGATTGGAAATAGTAAAGACTCGACTAATTACCGACTCATACTACTGGTTCTATACACTACAGAGCCGTATTTAGTATTTTGAGCCAACAATCCATAAGGGTTAAACATGAGTAATAACACCCATAACAATTCATCTAACAACAAAACTAACTTAAATATGAAGGCAAACACAAGATCATACTCTGCTGCTTTAACACAAAATTCTGTTTCTTTTCCAAGTAAGGAACAAGCCATTATTTTCAACTCAATAGATGGATTAAAACTGCAAGATTATCTCTTGTGTCTTGGACCACTTGTCAACCCAAAAAATATCATATTTTTCTCCAGAATTTTCAACAATAGAGTATGTGTGTACCTATCAAATAAATCTATAGTTGATAAATTTCTCAGCGATTATGGTAAGATCAAGATCGATGGAACACCAATTCCTGCTAAAAGATTAATAACGCCATCTAAAAGAATGGTACTATCAAACGTGTGTCCTACTATTCCGCATCAAACTCTTATAACTGAACTAGAAAAAATTGGTTTAAAGCTAATATCTCCTATTACATTCTTTAGAATCGGTGCAACAGATCCTGCGTACAGTCACATACTTAGCTTTAGAAGACAAGTGTACATATCTCATCCAGAAAACCTACAAATACCCGAATCTCTAGAAGTAACATACGACAACTTAGTATATCGTATATTTTTAACTACAGATACTACATGTTATAAATGCAAACAATCATGTTGTAGCAAAATGTAGTAATCTTTAGCATTTCAACAACAACAGCCTAATGTGTCAGAATCGCACACAACTAACACCAAAGATATTATCACAACTGAAAACATATCCTCTGGGTCTACCAACAACAATAGCTTGAGCAATCAGAAATCAAACGATCTCACAGAAAAAATAACAAATTCTAGCATGGAAATCTTAAGCAAATCACGGAACATGGAAATTTTTGCATCCCCAGAAGAAAAAACGTCAGCAGTAAAACGCAGTGTATCGGAAATTGCAACTCCAAGCCCACAGGATACACCAGACGCCAATGAAGCATGCAATCTGGAGAGCAGCGTTCCAGCGGTGCCAATGAAAGCCCCATCCAAAAAACCCAAATTCAAAAATGTATCTTCCTCTAATGTAATGGATTTACCACAAAACATAGCTGATTTTATAGATAACCACACACCCACTTTTCCATTAAATAGCCAACAATTTCTTGATCTTTTCGAAAATACTATACACTGAACTTCCAATCGGTGAATAAAATGTTGGAAGAAGTTCATTCACAAGCCGAGGATAGAAAAATTAAGGTTAAGTGTACCAAATTGTGAAAAAGATCATTAAGCAACAAGAATCTCTGCAATCCGATCTGGACAGTGACCTATCCCAATACTAACCTGGCTGCTTCCCTTTGTTTCCCTTTTATCTATTGTTATTGCCCTAAATAATATCATGTATAATAGCATTTTGCAGTGGAATATTAATAGCTATTATACTCGCCTGCCTTTATTTCAACTACTGGTAAATAAATATTCTCCGGAAATAATCTGTCTTCAAAAAACCAATTTTAAAGATAACAATGTACATGCTTTGAGATCATAGATACAAGGGAAATGCCACTGTCATTTTAAAATCCGAAGAATAAAAATATAAAGTTAATAATTTTATAGAATCTTGTGATGTAAAAATTCTAAGGGCTGACCCAACAAAAAAGTTTTCTAATAATGTTAGAGAGATTTTCAATAGTTCAAATTATGTTTTCAATGATTATGAGAAAAAATACATGATTAATAAAAATCCTCAGTCTCCACAATTATATAGTGTCTTACGTTAATACTCCTAATAATAAGTTATCTAAAAAACTAAACAATATACTTAATAGCTATGGAGGTATATCTAAATACTCAATTGAAAATTCAATAGAACTAATCAAAAAATTAAAAACATACAAGTTACAAGATAACTCTAAACTTATTTCATTTGATGTTACCAATATGTTCTCTAAAATTCCTCCAAAAGAGTGCATAACACTTGTTAAAAAATTACTAGAGGATAAAAATATCAATCCAGGAATAATATCATATATTCTTAATTTGTTTGATGTATTAATCAGAATTATTTTACTTTTGATAATAAGGTATATATTCAAAATGAAGGTTTACCAATGGGAAGCCCTATATCACCAATTTTGGCAAAAATTTTTATGGACAGTTTAGAAAGAAAAATCTTTGAATGTAACATTTCAAAAAATATATTATTTTGGTATAGGTATGTAGATGACATATTAGCTTGTTTTGTAGGTAGTGAACGACAATTAGATATATTGTTCAATCATATTAATAATTTACATCCAAAAATTAAATTTACATTAGAAGTTGAAGAAAATAACTCAATCAATTTTCTTGATATTAAAATTCAAAGAGTCAATAATATACTTGATTTTTCAATCTACAGAAAACCAACACATACTGATGTGACTATACCATATAATTCCAATCATCCCATGTCACATAAATTAGCAGCGTATAATTCAATGATACATAGATCATTTTTAGTTCCTATGAACAAATATAATTTTGATAGAGAAATTAATATAATTAAACAAATAGCCACATCCAACGGTTATCCACTACATATAATAAATAAATTAATTAATAAAAAAGAGGAAAAAGTGGCATTACAATAAATATTTCCTGAAAAAACTAGGGAAATACAAAATTACAAAACCATCACGTATGCTGGTAATATTTCTAATAATATTTCAAAGATAATATCTTATTCAACAAATACAGCAATTTCTTTTAAAACAGAAAACAATGTGAGTAAAAAATTGTTAAATATAAAAACAAAAATACCCCCATTAAAAAAGTCTGGAATATATAAACTTAAATGTCCAGAATGTAATGCTGTCTATGTTGGTCAAACAATTCGAAATTTTGAAATTAGATACAATGAACACTCACGAGCATACAGATTAAAACAGCCAGATAAATCACATTACGCAAAACATCTACTTGACACCAAATATTCATTAACACCTAACACCGAACTAGAAGTACTGCATATTTGTGATAAGAAACAATAACTAGATTTCCTTTAAGAACTAGAAATAAGAAGACACTTAAGAGACCCAGAATATGAAGTTGTCAATGAACAGATAAATCAAGGGAGCTCTCCACTATTAAACTGTCTTATTAAATAACAATTGTAAAGATCAGCAGATATAGTTTTCCTTGGTTTCCTATATCATTGCACAATTATACTGATCTTAAATGGGAAAATATATCCAGGATATCCCCATAGAGCTAATAATACATAAGCTTTAATATTTGTAAAATCATATCTTCTCTTTTTTTCTATTCATATAATATTAAGTCAATCACAAGATAGGTCACCTACTATTTCGTCTAGCCAAAATATTAAACATCAAGTACGTATCACATAAAATGTAACTTCTGTCATTCTGACGATGATATGTCAATATCGAAATAATTATCAATATCTTAGAGTTTTCAAAATTTTTTAATTAAATAGTGGAATTAATTAGAAACACTTAGTTTCATTTAAAAAAGTCATAAAACGTAAATTACAAAAACAGAAACAGGCATCATGCAAGTGGTGGGGTCGCGATTTACACTAAAGCCGATATCACAATTAATAAGATTGCAATTAATACAAATTTAGAAGCAGTAGCAATTACTCTATCAATATCCAAAAATAACACTATTATTATATGCAACATATATCTTCCACCCAATCAACTAGTAGACGAAACAGAACTAACGAATTTGATCAACCAAATCCCATCACCTAAATTAATTCTTGGGGACTTCAATGGACATAAAATAGCTTGGGGGTCGGATAGGACTACTTCGAGTGGTAGGAAAATAGCTAAGGTATCGGAAAATATTAATCTGGCAATGTTCAATAACGGATCCAGAACACCTTTCGATGCCGCTACAGGTAACTTTTCTGCTACCGATCTAACTCTAGCTGATTCTTCTATAACACTTAATCACACGTGGAGAGTTTTAGATGATTTATACGGTAGCAACCACTACCCAATACTAATAACCAAAACAAATACCACTACAACAAATACAAGTATCCCTCTTCAGAACTGGGAACTGTATGAAGATAAAATTAAAGAAGGAATCCAAAATATTTCAGTAACGGACGATGTTGATGTAACTTTATCAAAATTTAACAAATTATTGATAAGTGCTGCTACAGTTGCAATTGGTAAAACAAAACACATTAAAAAAGATAAAACAGTACCTCGGTGGAACGAGGAATGTCAGCAAGCTATAAAACAAAGCAAAAAAGCTCTGAATACTTACAAACGTCATAAAACCAACGAAAACCTAAAGGACCTAAAGAAAAAAAGGGCAAATACAAATATATCTTCAATATGGAACAAGGTTAGAAGAATTGCGGGAGTTAAAAGCAGCCACGGAATCAAATACTTAGAACGGGACGGAAACATAATA
The DNA here is from genome assembly GCA_947563755.1 of Lochmaea crataegi. NCBI lineage: Eukaryota > Metazoa > Arthropoda > Insecta > Coleoptera > Chrysomelidae > Lochmaea > Lochmaea crataegi. Next base: position 20,320,157 of record OX387422.1, on the reverse strand, counting down.
ATAGACCACCAACATATCGCAGAAGAAGTAGCAGAAGTTTATAGCCATATGTCCAGTACTGAAAATTACGATACAAAATTTTTAAAGCACAAGAAAAAGGAAGAAGAAAATACAATAACCATACAAAATAAAAACGAGGATATTAATACTCCCATCACCAAAGCCGAATTTATAGAAGCACTTTCAGCCTTAAAAAATACGACTCCTGGGCCGGATGATATACCTACAGACTTTCTCCAGCATTTACCGAACGAAGCAGTAAACTTTTTATTACAATTTTACAATATAATCTGGAACAGTCAAACATTTCCTAGTCTTAGGAAGAGAGCTATTATAATCCCAATATTAATATGCAACAAATCGCCAACAGATGCAAAGTCCTACCACCCAATCTCACTAACATGTACAATGTGCAAACTCTTGGAAAAAATAATAAATAATAGGCTTATGTGGACAGAAGCTAAGAATTTTCTCATCACAGAGCAAAGCGGATTCCGTCCTTTCAGATCCACTATAGATAACATTGTACATTTAGAGAGCCAAATCAACGAATCATTTTGCAATAAACAAATATGTATTGCTGTTTACTTTGACATCAACAAAGCTTTCAACTTAGCAAGGCGTCACAAAATACTGACCATATTACAATCATGGGGATTTCAGGAGAACGCCTTAGCTTTCGTACAAAACTTTCTTAGGGATAGGGAATTTTCTCCAACACAATTTGGAGTTAAATACAAAATTGGAATTTATAGATACCGTAATTTATTGATTGCACTAACACTGTAATGCTATCATATATCATTGTTTTTTCTACAGTCGCGCGTAAAATGACTAATTACTATATTCAAATGAAATCGTAAAGTCGACAAATGCCGAGGACTGTTACTTAGCGCTCTAGAGCAAAAAAGGAATCTTTTTCGCTCGCTTATTTAATCAAACCACGCCCTCCGAATAACTCAATTGGTGACTATTTGACAATTTATCAGATTAGAAATCAAATAAAATTATATGAAAATTGTCAAAAATTTTGAAATATTATTGTCAAAAACTGTTAAAAATGGACAATTTTTGTCAAAAATGGTCAATAATTGTCAAAAACTGTCAATACTTGTTAAAATTTTGAAAAATGGTCGATAATTGACAAAATTTTAAAAAAATTTAAAAATGGTCGAAAACTATCAAAAATGGTCAAAAATGGTCAAAAATGGTCAAAAATGGTCAAAAATGGTCAAAAATGGTCAAAAATGGTCAAAAATGGTCAAAAATGGTCAAAAATGGTCAAAAATGGTCAAAAATGGTCAAAAATGGTCAAAAATGGTCAAAAATGGTCAAAAATGGTCAAAAATGGTCAAAAATGGTCAAAAATGGTCAAAAATGGTCAAAAATGGTCAAAAATGGTCAAAAATGGTCAAAAATGGTCAAAAATTGTCAAAAACTATCAAAAATGGACAATTATCGTCAAAATTGGTCAATAATTGTTGAAATTTTGAAAAATGGTCGATAATTGTTAAAAACTATAAAAAATGGTCAGTAATTTTGAAAAATGGCCAAAATTTTTGTAAAATTGTCAAAAATGGCCAATAATTGTCAAAAACTATCAAAAATAGTCAAAAATTGTCAAAAATGGACAATTATTGTTAAGAATCGTCAAAATTTTGAAAAATAGTTCATAATTGTCAAAAATTGTTAAAGTTTTTGAAAAATTGTGAAAAATTTTGAAATATGGTCAAAAATGGTCAATCATTGTCCAAAATGGTCAAAAATGGTCAATCATTGTCCAAAATGGTCAAAAATTTGGAAAAATGGTCCATAATTGTCAACAATTGTCAATAATTATCAAAAATGGTCAATAATTTTGAAAAATGGTCTAAAATATTGAAAAATATTCAAAAATGGTCAAAAACCATCAAAAATGGTTAAAAATTGTCAATTATTGTTAAAAACTGTCAAAAATGGACAATTTTCAAATATGGTCGATAATTGTCAAAATTTTTGAAAAATTGTCAAAAATGGCCAATAATTGTCAAAAACTATCAAAAATGGTCAAAATTTTTGAAAAATATTTAAGAATTTTGAAAAATTGTCAAAAATGGTCAAAAACTATCAAAAATGGTTAAAAACTGTTAAAAATGGACAATTATTGTCAAAAACTGTCAAAAATGGTTAAAATTTTGAAAAATGGTCAATGATTGTGAAAATTTTGAAAAATGGTCAATAATTGTCAAAATTTTGGAAAATAGTCAATAAATAATACGAGTCGTTTCCGAAAATCGATTCAAACATTTATATAAAAATCGATTATTTTTTAACGTCCCTAGTCAGTAGATGTTTTTTAGCTTAATCATGATGAATAGCGAAAATGACGATTATTCTAGCACTCCTATTATAACCTAAGATAATATAAAAAACTGTTTTAATTATTAAAAGGGCGACTGTAGAAAAAATTATGTGTGTTTTTCGAGCGTAAAATAAAATTGCCGCTTTCGAAAGATCGTCGCGCTCCGCTCCGCGTCGCGCGGCAAGATTCTTTCTCAAGCGGCAATCTGTTACTTTACGCTCTAAATACACAAATAACTATTATGACGTAATATATAAACAATATTTAATTAAACATTCACCAATTTTTAATCAACACATTTCATGAATTTGATTATCTAATTATACGAGAAACGACAAAATTGAAGAATTATTATGCCAATTCTCCATTTTGTATTATTATCTAGTTTCGAAATCTGTGGGCGGTTATACACAAAGCACTAAATTATTTTAACAATTCTATCTCATTTAAATTTCGTATTTTGTGGAATAATTGCGTTTTGTATCCTAAATAATCGCATATATGAATTAAATATTCTGATTTCGTTAAGCTTTCGATGAATATTTTGGTAAAATGTTTGTTTGAATACAACACAGTTTATAAACTGATAGTCAAACAACTGGTACAATGTGCTTCCGTATCTGAGTTTCCTGAAACTTTCAAGTTCATTACTAATAGCTACATTCAATACGTAACTACTGCGACGTTATTTTGGTAACTAGGTCCAAACAATCTTCAATATTTATATGCACTGCAGTTTGTTGTATATAGAGAGCTTGGAATTTCGTACTAGTAGCCAATACATTTTCCATAGGTGTCAAATTTACTACAATACTGGTACTCCTCCTGGTTCCGGTGCTTTCTTGTTACTTGTAATATTGCTATTTTATTCTAAGATATAGTTCAGATTCAGATTTATTCCATTGAAACCCATGTGTCTTCCAATATAAGGATATAAATAGTTACCAGGAGGAAAAGGCATAGGATGCAACGAAATGGTGAATATACCAATCAAAGGTCTACAGTGGTTCCCAACCTTTTTTCAGTCAATCAGTCCCGACCCATTTTGGATTCGCTAAAAAGCTGGCGACCCCCAATAAATAAATATTGATGTTTCATAGTAATAAATATAAAAAATAGACAATTTAGTATTTATTATTATTTATTTATTTTATTTGGTGCAATAGTATAATGCTAAAGTGATGACTGTGATCTGCGTAACAAGTTTTAAAGTCCTTGGTTGAATGCAAGTCAAAGCTAGTCTAATGTCATACTCAACATTAAGTTTATTTCTGGCCTTTGTTTTAATTTGCAAAAGCATTGAAAAACCACTTTCACAAAGATAGTGGAAGCAAATGGTACTAGTACCCGGAGAGAAAACAAGGCGATATTGGGATGAGACCGATAAGCGGCACACCAAAATTCAGTCAGTTTTTCCTGGAATAGAACAAGAGCTGTAGAATTATTTTTAATATCTAAAATTTCATCCTGCAATTCATCTGGAATTTCGGCAATATCTAAATGGGTATGGAATGGGTAAATGTTAATTTCCTGTTTTAGATCCTCCTCAATTCCTGTTACAGAGGTTTCAACTATGCTGCTCAGGTTTTCGAACATTGAAATGTTTCCAAGCATTATTTTTGTCGCCAGTTTTCAACCTTACAAACAAATGCTTGAAGATTATCATCTCTAAAATACAGAATGTGCAAGTCCTTTCCCTGGAGTTTTGAATTTAATTTGTTCAACTGATCAAAGATGTCCGATAAATAAGCGACTTTTTGGATCCAAGCTAGGCCAATAAGTTGTTGCAAAAATTTCTGCTCTCCTTCCATTTCCAAAAAAAAAACTTTCAGTTCTTCCTTTAGCTCAAAGACTCGTTCAATAACATTGCCTTTTAACAACCAACGAACTGCAGTACAAAACAGAAGAGTCTCGTGATCTGAGTTCATGTCTTTACAGAGTTCTTTGAAAAGACGGGTATTGAGAGCACTAGATTTTATATAATGAATAATTTTAATTGATGAGTTGAGCACCTCTTGCATTTGCCTTGGTAGAATTTTAATAGCAAGCGCAAAACGGTAAATTATGCAGTGCATGAGGTGCAAACTCTCCAATTTTTTTTCTGAAAGCCCGACCTACATCCAAGCAAAGCTGGTGCTCCATCAGTACAAACTCCACGCAAATTCCCTCATTTTAGTTCATTAATTTCAAAGAAAGTTCGTATCATTTCCATCACTCTTCACTCTTGGTTGTGTTTTTGAGGCTTTGCAAAACAAAAACTCTTCTTTAGTATTGTCCAAGTGAACATATCTTATGAATAAGAGTAATTGGGAACACGAAGCAACATCGGTCGACTCGTCAAGTTGGATAGAAAACAGAGGAGATGCTATTACTAAATTCTTAAATAATAATTTTGCCGAGCCTTAAAATTATAGTGGGTAGAAGGAAAGAGCATCATCTGAATGTATTAAAAATTGTCCATTGAAAGGGAGCAAATTAAGGTGGCGCCATAGTAGCAAGTGGAAAGGTTTCAAAAACATCGCCATTAATTAATAGAGTAATTGACAACGTAAATAGTTGAGATTTTAAATACTGCATATTTCTCAACTACACAAGTCACGAAAAATACTAAATTTTTTAACCCAGCACACTTCACTCGGTTTATAACCGCAAAATTCACATCATTTCCATTATCTTCGAATTATAATTTGCTGTTTACAGGTGGACACTTTTTCAACTTGTCCCCCAATACAAGACGGTTCTCCTTCCTTCTACCCCCCATACTTAAAATTAAGGAATAAAGAAATATTTCTTAGACATGTTTTATTTTTGGGGAGCCTAATGGCGACCCACCGGTTATGAACCACTGGTCTACACTATTGAAAATAAATGTACTTTTCCGCAACATGAGACATCCATCAATAACAAAATTACTAAAGAGATTTCAGTCAAGTATCATATTCTGGTCAAATATAAGAACTCCTGGCTGCAAACTGTATGATGTGATGACAAATAGGCAGCCGATACGTAGGAACATTGGCTATTCGATTGTACCTCACAATTTTGCAGAAGATTTAAAATTCTTGAAGTTCTAAAGCTATAGATAACACTCCTTGTGAAATTCTATGATTTGCAAAATGTCGAGTGTATTTACAAAAAAAATCAATAGACCAATAGGGTCGATGCGTAAGAAGGTCCAAAGTTAAGATGTCTCCCCTACTATCTACAGTAGTGTTTTGATTACGAAGCTTCTTGACTCACAAGTAGCAAATTTTTCAAAATGGTATAAATTTCGGTTTTTCGGTAATATCTTCAGGAGTACCAGTTTCCAAAGCCTTACATGGTCAACACAGAGCTATAACTGGGTAGAAGATGCATAACCCTTACTATAAGTAGTAAATCTCACGAATTATTTCAGTAGACATAACTGAACCGCTGATTCAACAAAGTTTCATGCCATGAATATATTTTAGTTTTCTGTTCGAACTGATAAAACAAGCTATAGTTTCACTGAAAAGTCAACGTAATCAAGAAATATCAACATTGTAGTTCGTGGACAATACATTTATGACGTTTTATGACTGTTTCTGCAGTTGATGAGGTTATAAAATGCAATTAATGATAAACTGTTGAATAAAACAAAGTTTGTTATCCTTATGCTTTGAAAAGACATCCCTTTTCTACAATAATAAATATTTAACGTGATATACTGGGTGCAATAAAAATATTAGTCATAAATTATAACACCTAATTTGGGGTTAAAAATAGGTCCTTACCTTCACCTATATTTAAAAGTGCACAAAAAAATATTCAAGTGGTAAGAGTTAACAATTTCAATAAGTTCTTGAACGTTGCTTTTAAGTCACTGAATGTTTATGAAATTGTGTTAGATTTCAATAGGTAATAAAACCTGGGTAGAAGCAACTATTTTTCCTCGCATTTTGTGGGGTTTTAAAGATCACCACCCTTTTGACCCCCCAACTTATCTGTAACATAACGTGTTATTGAAAATGGAAAAATTGAAGCAAAATTCACAATATTTTCAACTCTTCAGTGATGACGTAACTTTTCGATGGAGTAGAAAGATTCACACAATCGTCTTAAAAGTTAACGTTGTCCTGTGAGAAAGATATAACAATGTCACTGATCAAGTATATTATAAATATATTTATAAAATTAAATACATTGAAAAGATCATATATTATATGAACAAAATACAAATAACAAATATAATATAATATAACATAAAACATATTCTCAATAACTACCATAAATATTAAATGTTTCGGCCCTTGATGATAATCAAATAAAGTCAGAATTGCTAATCATTGGATTTTCTCAAAAACCCTTGGTAGAATAAATGAATACGATAGAAGCATAAATCTCGTGGTAGTGCGTGTAAAGCCTCTTACTAATTTTTGAATGGCACTTGTGTCTGCATCTCATTCATGAGCTGTTTCAAGTATCCTTCATAAAATGGGGCAATCGGGATATCTTTCATCATAAATTCGTTTAGCTGCATAGAACTTTTTTTCAAACTTCCTAATAATTAATATTACATGACCTTTTCATATAAAGTGCTCACCATTTTATAAAAATTAGTTCAAAAATACGTCAATAAAATATAGTTTGATAGAAGAATTCAACAATATGAACCTAATGCACAAAATATTATTTATATAATTACAGTCCAGTTTTCACAGCATAGAACTATTGTTAAGTCCATTATTTGACCATAATATTTCACGTAGAGGTTGTATTAAGGAATGTGAGCGAGCCTTTTGTATATGAGCATTTTGTCGCGTAATAAACAAAATTTATATGTAAGGTAAGTTGGGGTAAGATCGCACGGAATTTAGATTAGTCGAACTTTAGCAAAGTATAACTTATTAAAATGATTTAAAAATACAGTCAAAATCTATAGGGACTATCTTCAATTTGTAAATAAACACTCCATTGTAAAATATTTATTATTTGTCAATAGATAACTTTATAAAAAAATTAAATAAAAAAACACTCGTTCGAACTTGCCCCATGTAATGGGGAAAGATCGGACAACTTAAATATTTACAATACAAGTCCTTCGTGAATCGTTGAGGGGTAAGGTCGAATTCCGAACATGCCCCTGGCATTTTTTTTTACTATTGAAAATATTTAAATCGACTACAAACAGTGAATTCAATTTAAATCGATAGTTCTAAAAATTTATAAATATGATCTTACCCCGTATATAGGAATAAATGCAATAAAAATCCATAATAGAGGCAAAATATTCATTTTTATTAAGTAAAAAACAAAATAAAAATATTACGCAATATTTACTCCCTTAAGTCCTACATTAAATTTCAAATAATTTTGTTCATCCTCTATTGGATCGGGTAAAAACATTTCTATGTTTCCATAGATTATATTGTAAGGAGGGAAAAACATGACTTGAGGAGAATGAGTGATTTGTAAAGATTGATATATTTAATTAGAATTTAACTTTTAATTACTTACTGTGTACTTACATTATATTGTTTATAATATAGATAATAAAACAAATCTAAATGTTGAAAATAACTATTTACAAGACACTGGACGTGATGCCTGGATTTAATTGAACAGTCCATGTGGACATGGTCCAAGTAGGTTGAACAACCGAGATGACGTACCTGGAATTAGATAGAAAAACACTCTGAGTATTCAATTTGCCATAAATAATGATTAATTATTTAACTAACGATTAGTATAGTTGAAATCCCCAAAATTAATAAAAGTATTAATAATATACAAGGTGCATCTTATGTGTTTGAACTGTGATTATGCATATCAGTACTAAAGTAAAGTTAAAACTTCACTTGATCAAAAATAAATGCCTAATAGTAAATATTTAGGGTTATTAGGAAAAGTGCAAGGGGCGCAAACTCTCCCCAGTGCATGTAAGGAATATGTGACACAAACTCTCCACAAACAATATTATAACTACTGCAAGTGGCGCAAACTCTCCACAGTACAGCAAAATAAAATTACACTGCAAGTGGCACAAACTCTCCACAGTACAGCAAAATAATAATACACTGCAAGTGGCACAAACTCTCCACAGTGCAGCAAAATAATAATACACTGCAAGTGGCACAAACTCTCCACAGTACAGCAAAATAATAATACACTGCAAGTGGCACAAACTCTCCAAAGTACAGCAAAATAATAATACACTGCAAGTGGCACAAACTCTCCACAGTACAGCAAAATAAGGTTACACTGCAAGTGGCTCAAACTCTCCACAATACAGGGGGGTGGAAGGAGATATGGGTGACGTGAGAAGTCACCCAGTATCAGGAATGGACAAACCGCAAGTGGCGCAAACTCTCCACAATACAGTATAGGTACGTGAGTTAAACTGCAAGTGGCACAAACTCTCCACAGTACAGCTAAATAAGGTTACACTGCAAGTGGCTCAAACTCTCCACAATACAGGGGGGTGGAAGGAGATATGGGTGACGTGAGAAGTCACCCTGTATCAGGAATGGACAAACCGTAAGTGGCGCAAACTCTCCACAATACAGTATAGGTATGTGAGTTAAACTGCAAGTGGCACAAACTCTCCACAGTACAGTAGGATTGGATGAATAGGAAATGCAACAACAAATTAATGTTCTTAATAACGTTGAATATTGAAGAACTTTAAACAAAGTAATTATTAAAAATAATTAGCAAATATATATACTCTATGTGATAAAATATCTTTTAAAATCAATTATCAAATAACAGGCAGAAATGAATTACTCTGTGAGATAGACTCACTCACCTATTTAACTCCTGATATGCACCACAATACACACTATATTTTAATAGATTTATTTGGCTCAAGTGAACACTTTAGTTATTTTCTAGAAACTGAATCTCAAATCGTTCTTAAAATTTTCTTTCCCCTTTCGTGGCCTCGAAGACTACGTGACATTTTGATACTTTACTTATCTATTTCAGACAATTGGTTGTTTGGTCGAGAAATGCATTTCTGAAATATTAGGGTATACCCATGATTTAATTCATTTTACTTGAAACGAAAACTATTTTAAGAATAACAGGGTGAGAAAAAAAAATTGTCTTACAATATTGTCAACGTCATCTTTTGTAGGCCACAAAAATCTATTGACTTATTTATCAAAATTTAAAAATTTCACAACACATTCGCGCTGTACTGGTGTAGCCGTTACCCCTTTCGGATTTTCTTTTTTAGTTTCTAACCATGCTCAAACCTATAAATAACAAAATTTGCACTGTAAATATATTCGGGCAAGACCGGGAAAAAGTAATTCGATCTTGCCTTACAATTTTGGTTTTATTAGAGGTTGTCAGTTATCAAAGGTAATGCATTCACAACAAAAAACACCTAATAATATATTTGTAGGAGGGAAAAACTTGAAGAGGAATGAGTGATTTGTAAAGATTGGTATATTGAATTAAAATTTAACTTTTAATTACTGGTTTTGTGTACTTACATTATATTGTTTATAATATTGATAATAAAACAAATCTAAATGTTAAAAATAACTATTTACAAGACACTGGACGTAATGCCTGGATTTAAATGAACAGTCAAGATGGACATGGTCCAAGTAGGTTGAAAAACCGAGATGAAGTACCTGGAATTAGATAGAAAAACAGCTCAATTTGCCATAAATAATAATTATTAATCAAATAAATATCAGTTAGTTAAAATCCCCAAAATTATTATTAATAATATACAAGGTGCCTCTAGTGTGTTTGAATTGTGATTATGCATATCAGTACTTCAATTTTGGTTGATCAAAAATAAATACCTAATTGTAAATATTTAGGGTTATTAGGAAAGGTGCAAGGGGCGCAAACTCTCCCCAGTGCATGTACGGAATATGTGGCACAAACTATCCACAAACAATATTATAACTACTGTAAGTAGCGCAAACTCTCCACAGTATAGCAAAATAATATTACACTGCAAGTGGCTCAAACTCTCCACAATACAGGGGGGTGGAAGGCGATATGGGTGACGTGAGAAGTCACCCTGTAATGGACAAACCGTAAGTGGCGCAAACTCTCCACAATACAGTATAGGTTTGTGAGTTAAACTGCAAGTGGCACAAACTCTCCACAGTACAGCAAAATAATAATACACTGCAAGTGGCACAAACTCTCCACAGTACAGCAAAATAATAATACACTGCAAGTGGCACAAACTCTCCACAGTACAGCAAAATAATAATACACTGCAAGTGGCACAAACTCTAAACAGTACAGCAAAATAATAATACACTGCAAGTGGCACAAACTCCACATTACAGCAAAATAAGGTTACACTGCAAGTGGCTCAAACTCTCCACAATACAGGGGGGTGGAAGGAGATATGGGTGACGTGAGGAGGCACCCTGTAGCAGGAATGGACAAACCGTAAGTGGCGCAAACTCTCCACAATACAGTATAGTTTTGTGAATTAAACTGTAAGTGGCACAAACTCTCCATAGTACAGTAGGATTGGGTGAATAGAAAATGCAACAACCAATTAATGTTCTTAATAACGTTGAAATATTAAAGAACTTTAAACAAAGTAATTATTAAAAATGATTAGCAAATATACAGATTGCGAAAAATCTTAGCTCGACATACGATTTACACAAGTACGACAAGGATAATATGAACAATTCTTCTCTCTATTTCAAGTATTGTTGTTCATATTATCCTTGTCATACTTGTGTAAATCCTATGTCGAGCTAGGATTTTTCGCAATCTGTATATACTCTATGTGTTACAATAACTCTTAAAATCAAATATCAAATAACAGGTAAAACTGAATTACTCTGTGAGATAGACTCACCTATTTAACTACTGATATTTTATTGAACAATGCACCACAATTCCCACTATATTAAAACAGATTTATTTGGCTCAAATGAACACTTTAGGTATTTACTAGGAACTAAAACTCGAATCGTTCTTAAAATTTTCTTTCCCCTTTCGTGGCCTCGAAGACTACTTATCGCCGACGTGAAATATGATACTTTATTGATCTGTTTCAGGCAATTGGTTGTTTTGTCGAGAAATGCATTTCTGAAATATTAGGGTTGCCCATAATTGAATCTATTATATTTGAAACGAAAACTATTTTAGGAATAACAGGGTGAAAAAAAATTGTCTTACATATTAATATCTTACCTTTTAAGACAACGTTTAATGTGTGGGGCAAGTTCGAATTTACAAAATAAACTAAAAATCACACAAATTTATATAGTTTCGGTAAACAAAATTAAAATGAGACGCCATGAATTTCAGCACTGTATGCACCTGTTTGCTTTACGCCGCGAGTGACTACGCGCTGTTGTCACACTTATATGCGTTCTAGAGCCAGCGTTCGAACTTAACCCAACCTACCTTACCCTATTTGAATTAGCAGGAATAGTAAATTATTCTATATACAAAAATAGATGAAGACAAAAAATATTCCAACTTGGAATTTTAAATGTTCAAATGTTAATTGGGGTGGTAAACTCATTGAAGTGACCCAATGCTTCAATGTATTGTCTCTTTCTTCAGACGGTGTTAATTTTATCAAGGCAATCTTTTATGAGTCACTAGGAACAGGTGTCAACTCCTGAAAAGTCAAAGAAAAGATTAAAGTTTTGTTTAACCCTGCTACTGCACACTTATTTTTCAAGACACAAACTGCACATTGGGGTCTCAAAAACCCAATAAATAAAATGGAGTTTTTTCAAGTTGGTCATATTTTTTTTATTGTTTTCACACATGGAATGGTTGAAGCGGTGATTTTGGAGAGCATATAACATATTAAAAAGTAGTCTAAACAAATGTTTCTATTTTAAAAATATCAAATTAAAAAAAAGGAAAAAAAATTGCAACAAAATGCATGATTTTTTATAAATTCACAAAAACTAAAATTTTAGAATTCTAAGTATACAAAACGTTTTAGTCATTCTTTTTTATTGTGCAATTGAAAAAATTATAATTGCTTAAGGTTTTCGTAGTCAGTCTAAAAAATCAGGCTGATAAATCAGTCTCACAGCTCCTACATACCATTGCCCTGAGTTCATTGCAAAACGATTTATGGCACACGCTACAATGCATATTTGTTTTTCTGTCGTTTTTCCTATCGCAATAACTACAACGAACTTTTCGTCGCAAATTTTCGTCATTTGGTGGAGGATCTAGCACAGGCTAATTCACGATTTCCATTATCTTTTGACGCAGTGATCTTCTAAGCGTTGGCAACCGTAGTCGTTCTCTGAGAAATGGTATTACCAATGATATTCCCAGCTCTTTTAGGAAATTCCTGCGTGTCCGATTTTTTTTCTGCCCAATCTCCCTTAGCAAAGGTAAGCAAAATCATCGAATTGATACCACTTCCATCAAGCATTAGGCCATCTATTAGTTTTTCGTGCTGTGGTATATGAATGGCACAACTGATCGAAGGTGTTTGTACCGCCTTTGGTTGCGTTGTATGTCTCAATTATAGTTGGTTTATTTATCTCGTGATCAATGGAATCGTCATGGTGGAAATTCGAAGCACGTTTTTATTTTGCCCAGGTGTGAAGGAAACTAGAGTTTTGTTATTATCGAAAGCGAATAACGACGACCCTACGTCCTTTTTGCCAAGAAACTAGGCGGAATTTCTCTTTTGTTTTTCCGCAAGGTTCCTACCATTGTTAGCTTATATTGCTCAGATAGAAGATAAGCCAATGGAATCGAAGTGAACCAATTATCGAAAGTTAGGCTGCGATTGGTATTGTGTATGGGTTCTGACAATTTTCTAATATAATAGGTTGGCAAACTTTCATTATTTTCGCAGTTAACTTTGCCCACATAAAGAATAGCGTTCAACATGTAATAGGTCTTAGCATTAGTATTTTCAAGCCGTATTTATCGGGTTTGCTGGCCATATAGATGCGGAAGCTACAACGGCCACGAAAAAATCATCAGTTGCTCGTCTATTGTGCAATATTCATGGGATGTGTAGTATGCCTTGCAGTTGCTTATATATACATACCACATTTTTCTAATTGGAGCAAATTTATCAGTCTGACGTCGTATATGTCTATCAGCCTTGTTATCAAAGCGTAAGTTAGTAGCTAAAAACTGAAATCTTTGTTGGGACATGGTTATCCGGAAAATTCCAATCCCAAAAGCAAGGGACCACAATTCTTCTGTGCTGCAATTTGAGACACACAAAGCTCCCGCTATATAGAGAAGACCAATTGAAAGCTATTACCTCAATAACATTTGTGGTTTTGGCGTAGCTGAGTTTATTAGTCTCATAGTGGTTTCTCTCAATTTGTTCATTGATGGGTATGGTAATTGTTTCAATTACATCTTCACTGATAATCAAATTCCAAGCTTCTAAAGGGGTTTCTACTTTTCTAGCATCACCTTTAGCGCCGGGAAAATGTAAAACAATGTTGTCAGCTCTCAAACGACCTCAGATCTACAGACCTACAGATGACCACAGGTGGTTATTTTTACCTCTTAGGGCGCTTTTATTTCTCGTCGCTCTTACTCGCCTTACTTGCTCATTAGTTTGTTCATTCTCATGAGCATTGTTTTGTTCACTGTTATTTCCACTAGCTTGTTCACTGTTATTCTCACCAGCTTGTTCACTGTTATTTCCACTAGCTTCTCCACTGTTATTTCCAGTAGCTTGTTCACTGTTATTCTCACCAGCTTGTTCACTTTCCTTTTCACAGTGTTCTTCATTTTCATTGTCACTGTTCTGTTTATTTTCATCACCCTGTTCACTTTCACAAGCACTTTGTTCATCGTCTTCCTCATCCTCCTCCATCTCGAAATCGTTTTCGCTATCCGAAAATTATCCGATTTCATATCCATTTTCATGATCTGGACTGCTCCCAAGATTATATACAATCTCCTGCAGTTCCTCAACTGTTAGCGGACGATTATCGTTCCTTTTAGGCTTCGACATCTTCCTACAAAATAATCGAAAACAAAATTTCTAATAGAAAATATGTAACTTAATCCTGCACACTGGGGTCTCAGTATCCCAGGAGCAACAAAAATCAAATTTTACCACTCACCTAACCTAACCTAACCTACCATAAAATGTTTTGCGTCCTGCCTCACTCGTATACAACTGTTAACTGAATTTACATGGCACTAGCCCAAGGTTACAATTGAAACACTGCGCACAAGGAAGAATATAAAGTGCACGTGGGTTTTCTAGACCCCAGTGTGCAGTAGCAAGGTTAATAATGTTATTTTTCTACTCCTGTTTTATAATATACTTATTAAAAGACTAAAATCTGTATCATAATGATATTCATTAACTACGTATCCACAGGTTTATAATATTTTTTAAGGAGTGTTCTTTGAAAACTGATTTAGTCATTTAGTATTGAGATCCTCTCGACAAATATTGTTTGGAACTACTGTTTCATCCGAAATAATTTCTCCTTTTGACATAGACGAAAAAAATTCAATTAATTCTGATTAACGAGTGTAGCATTTTTCACACTTTCCTCTCCAGTTTTTCTCAAATTATTTCACTGGTTATAGCATGTTTCTGACACAAGAACTTAACTTATTTTTCTCCTACCGAAAAATTAGTAGATTCCGACATGTAGTGAACGCCATGCCCTCTGCAATTTATTTCCGTTTCTATTAGTTGCTATAAAACACTCTGATATTGTCAAAGCCAGACTGTTCAACCTCTTTCATCAATACAGATCAAGAAAGACTCTCGTTAATTATAAAATAACATCAATGAATAATAAATTTCATATCAGAAATATATATTACTCGACCGGTTTGGCAAATAACATTTGCATCGTCAGGACTAAATTATAGAATTATCTTTACTGGTATTTGAAAGAAATATTCTAATTCAAATACAGATAAAACACCTACCTGCATATTGGCACAAATTAGATTTTTCAATAACGTAGGTTTTCAGGGTATACTAGACCTAATGACAAACTTTGATTAATTTTGTATTATTAGGCTTTAGTGAGGATTTTTTACGTTGGGAAAAATGTACCTACTGCGAGTGGTTTCAGTTGACAATTGAAATAATTCAATGAAGAAAAGTGCTTTTGTTTGGCAACAAACAAAAGCCATGCATACGTATTGAAGGAAAAATTTTATATAAAATTGAGAAGCTTTGTCGATGTATTTTCAAATCAGAGAAAATGTGAGTTTGTGTAATATGGAAGCTCTTCAATACATTCAATTCAATCCATTATAGAAAACTCCCTTGCTTTGTTCTTTTATTGGTGAGAAATGCGTATCAAAAACATTATTTTGATTACTTGGAAGTGGCAGCAAAACGTTGCCACAGTTAATATATAATTCACCGTATTAGTTCCCAGTATTTTCATAATAATTGCAGCAGTAACATCATTAGATTATAAATAAAGCTCGAATTTATAGGCAATAAAAACTGAAGAAAAAGGCGCTCATATAGGCAAAGATTTTTATTGAAAAAGGCAGGAATCTTAACATATAGGCAATATAGGCAAATGCTTTTAATTCCCTGATTATTAATAATAAGTTATTAAGAATTTATTTTAATATACAAAGTGAATTAACTTAACATTAACTTAACACAAATCTATTTGCACAACATAACTAAACAATTGTTAATTAATAATTAAACATTGTACCCACTTAAAATTTTATCATTAATAGCTACAACTAAGTGTTTCTCTATATTTTCTGTTTTAAAACTCTGTCTTCTTTCACTTAAAATTAATTTGTACATAGAAAATGAACGCTCTACATCGACAGATGTAATTGGCGCATATTTAAGAGAGGATAATAAATCTGGCCCAATTTGTAATTCTTTGGAAAATGTCCCATTGACAACTTTAGCAACATCACCTCTCAACGTACTCTCCTCCGGTAAGGATTTATTAAAATGTTTTTCAAAAAATAACTTAAAATTAGGATGATTAACTTTATACAGAGGTATATTAGATGCAATCATCATCTGACATAAATCAAATTTAAATGAGTCCTCCTCCTTTCTTTTTGAACTGCTTACACTATCCCGCAGAGATGTTTGGACTAACTTATAGGAATTTAATTTTTCCAAATTCCGTTTGTGAAGTGGAGTTTCACAATGCGGGTCTATAAAGTACTTCTTTGTACTTTAAATCTGAGAATTTTAAAAAATAAGAATAATTAATTAGAATTTTAATACTATGTAGTTATGCGGTGACTGAGAGAAAGAAAAAATAAAACTTACTGATTTGCCACACGGTTTACAAAATGCTCCATCTCCTTCTAGAGATAGTTCCGGATATGGTCGGATCCAAGCACTCAACTTAGAAGTCATCTTTCTAAATAAACTCACAAAACGTCTAAAACTTTTTGAAATGTGTGTTCTTTACTTTTCGGTATACGCAACAAAACTAAACTCTGATTCGGTAACCGTCTGTACAACTGATATAAAGGTCAAAACATTAGGGATTTCCCATTTGTTAAGCCTCTTCTTAATCCGCGAATAGGTAGGTAAATTTTCCCAGAATACCATTAACAAACAAACCATTAATATTTTATTACTAGCCCAAAATTTTATTACAGAAAGGTATAGTAATAAAATGAAGTACCGAATATGAATAACATCATCAGTAGGGTAGCATAAGTTTAAAAAAGGCACAAAAAGGCGGAATTTGCGAAAAAAGGCAAAATATACAAAAATCTTCTAGAATAGGCAAAATAAGCAAAAAAGGCATTTTGCCTATAATCCGAGCTTTATTTATAAATACTTGAAAAAAAAGAGAGTGAATACGAAATTGATTGTTTCAACTCTTACTGCGTGAAATATTTCCATAATTATCAAATAATTGATAATAGTGGATAAGAATTGAAAAATTCTGGAAACAAAAGAAAAACCTAATACCTACAATTATTTTCGAATTAACTTCGACAAACCTCTCTATTAAATCGTCTATCCCTTTTTGTTTCAGAACATCTTGCGTTTTAATTGTGATTGTAGTTAATGCATTGCTTTCAATACAGTAGTTTTGTCACGCATAACATATACTTGGTGTTAATACAACACAAACGAATCACTCTCCCCACTAACCATAAACTCCATTTTACTTCTCCACCTCAGTCAAATTACCAGATATGAAACCATTTGATGAAAGAATGAACGTAATAAGCTGGAGGTACGAAAAATAATGTATTTCTTTGAAGCAAATGAATATGTTTTCTGTCAACTTTTTTCTCCATGCTGACTTTAGTAAGAAGGTTACCAGCATCTTATTTTTTTCTTTTTAATTTCTGTTAGTGCTTCAACTGTAATTGGAATTTTCATTGCGTTAACTGATTATTGGTAAAATTTCACTCATTTTGTGGCACAAAAAGCCAAGTAATGACGCGAAAAGTTATCACGTTCGTTCAATAATTATCCTGATAAATAAAACTGCAGGATCCTAAAACTTTATCTACTGCTGCATATTCCAATCTTTCCCACAGAAATATTTCAATAATCTTTTACCAATTCGCTACAGAGACTATCCCTTATTTATTTGTGGCAAATCTTTGGTTTTTAAGTGCTTGTTCGTTGTTCTACTACTACATATTACAATGTATGTATGTTGAATGCTTTGTCATAGAACAGCACTAAGACTTGAAAATAAAGTGTTCACACATATACGGAACATATCATGATAATGAATACATGCACGGTGGCACAATTTCTCCGTGTACAGCTGCAGCGAAACACGAGACAAATATGGAGATGATATTTCCGGTGAAATTGTAGTTAGAAGTTTACATTTTGTACCAATATATTGAATAAAATTGTTAGTTGATATTTCCTAACGATTTTATAAAAACGTGTCGGTGCTGGATAATTCTCCCATTTTACGCAAAATGGAGGGAATGATTTGCCAAAATCTTAGCTTAACTGAAAATAAAACCGTTCATATTTTGTTGAAAAATGTTCTGGAAATATGTCCTTCCCCATAAACAAAGCCATGTTCGACGCTCTCGAATTTCACATTTGATAGTAATGTTATTATAAAGTGTAAGTATTATAGATGCAATTAACATACACCTTCTGGATAAAGACACATTCATATTGTAGTATAATGCTGTTGGCTTTTTGCAGCATAACAGGATATATGCTGTCTGGTCCTGGTGCTGTCTGGTGGTTCATGGCCCATTTTATCTTACTTTGATTTACCCCTACTCTAGATACTCTCCAACACTCCTCGTTGCTAGGATTCAGATTCTTATTCTGTATCTGCTAGTCCATCAATTATTTTGCATTCTGGAAAATCTGTTTCGAGATGTTCTATCCGAGTTTTCTTCCAGTTTGGTTGACATCTCCCCTCTATTGTCTCCAATGAGTTAATTGTCCTTTGAGGATCTTTTGAAAGTATCCTATGGGGTCTAGCATATTCTGCGGTCTGTTTCACAGTGTTTTCTACATTATCTTCATTTCTCTTAGCGATTTTCAGAGCCTTATTATATGGCGTCAGAGTTTTCCTATATTCGGTCCATTCTCCGTCTTTGATAGCCCTATTAAAAGCCTTCTTTCTTCCACCCTCGAATTTGCAAGGTAATTATTCATTCTACATTCTACATTCTAGCGACAGCACTCAAGCTCTCGTCAATTCATGAGTTTTCATATACAAACATGAACCCTAGCTCTAACGATATCTACAGTGATACCGTCTAGAAATGAACAAAACGACCTAGCATTTTTTACGAAGCAGCAACGAGTTATGAAAGACCGTGCCAAAATGACAGGCTGAAATTAATATAAGACTCGAGTCCATTGAAGTCGAACAGTGGCATAAAAGAATTAGGAAGGTCAATGAAAGCAAAAAGAACGCATGGAAAATGATAAAAATTCGCAAAAACAAATCAATTAACAATGATATACCACCACTAATAATGGACGATACTCTAATACAGGACCCTGAAGAAAATTGAATACAATAGCTGAACAATTAAACAGACACCACCTGCTAACAGTACAAAAATCAGACGAAGAGACAAAAACAATAGTCAACAATGAATATGAGAAAATAATAAATGAAGAAGATATAGAAAACATATATACTAATCCAGAAGAAATTAAAACTGTCATAAAGAAAATGAAGAATAAAGCACCTGGCGAAGATGGGATACAAGCAATAATCCTAAAAAACTTACCCAAAAAGCGTTGGTCCAACTTCATTACATCATGAATTCCACCTTTAAAATAAATCACTTCCCAATAATATGGAAAAATGCAGAAATTACACCAATTCGGAAATCGAATAAACCAGCTAATGGACCAAACAGCTACCGCCCAATATCCCTACTATGTACCATGGGGAAATTATGGGAAAGGATAGTTATGAAACACATAAACAAACACCTTTATAAATATAATATAATAAGAAAAGAACAATTTGCGTTCAAAAAAACATCACACTACCGAATTGCACTTGGCAAGAATAATTAACCATGCTAAAACCGAACTTAACAAGAAACGAAAAACAGGACTTGCCACCCTAGACCTTGAAAAGGCATATGATACAGTGTGGGAGAAAGCACTTATATATAAAATGAACACTGTCAAAATTCCAAATAAACTTATCAAACTTACAAATAGCTATCTAACAGGAAGAACTTATAAGGTAACTAAAAATTTAAGAAAATCAAATAAATTTGAGATGCCTGAAGGACTACCGCAAGGTAGTGCACTATCTCCCACACTGTTTAACATATTCTTAAACGACATTCCTTAAAATGAGAAAACAGAACTTGCACTATATGCTGATGATACTGCAATTTACACCACCTCAAAACATCGAGAGGTAATAGTAAATAACCTTGAAAACCATATAAAAAAAATAAATAAATACTGCGATAAATGGAAAATCCAAATCAATAGTCAAAAAACACAGTTAATAATTTTCGCTAAAGACTTCCCCAAAACTAAATCAAAAATTAATATAAATAACACTGTAACTGAAGAGGAAAATGTACTTAAATATGTAGGAGTATACCTATATAAAAGATTAAATTTTAACAAACACGTAGATACAACTAGGAAAAAAACATTAGGAAGCAAAAAAAGTATCCAACCATATATCTATAAAACTAGCCAGCTTAATGAAAAATTAAAAATGGCTTTATGTAAAAGTTACGTGAGATCAATACTATTATATGGTTGCACAGTATGGTGTTCAACAAACAAAAGTAACTTAATAAAATTCCAGGCAACTGAAAATGCCTGCTATAGATTAATATCAGGCAAAAATAGACTAGAAATCACTAATGCAGAACTTCATAATAAATTCGATATCTTTAACATCAGAGAGACCATAGAAGCCAGGAAAAAACTTTTCTATGAAGAAAAAGTCAAGAAAAATATTTTAACGGAACATATAGGACAAAATCCTATAAACAAAAATTATCGATTCAGGGAGATTCACCACCTCCCTAAATAAATAAAACAACATAAAAGCCAAGAAAATCCCAGCAAATCTGGCGGTGTATTTGAAAAATCAGTATCACTTGTATCCATTTTTCTAGTTTTTTTAAGTACTTACTGACTTATAGTAAAATATTAATACAATTACACAGCACAGAACTATCTCAAAAAATATTTCAGTGACAATGCACTAGGTTCTTTCTTTGACATAGACATACTTGATACTTATAATCCGTAAGTTATTTGCAAGTATGTTGTGTTGCCTACCGATTTCCATTGTTTGTACTTAGCAGCTTCCAGATTGCAGTTTCGTGTACCTATGTGTAGGCAACACTCATTACATTAATGTCAGATATTTATTACATTAATGTCAGATATTTTTTAGATTTCCCTATTTCTCATTAAATTATTACGGAAAATACTGTTGGATGCTTTAACATATTAGAAAATCAACTAAAATATTTATTTATTCTACAGTTTATATTAAAATAACTGCTAGCTCTCTTTTATCTATAAATAAAATTAGGCGTGCGCCAAAGTTTCTGCTTAAGAGCGCCAATAATGTCAAATTATGACAGCTCGCGGAAAACATCAACTTTGCGGTTAGGTTTGAGTGTGCAAAAGCCTACTTTGGGTAGTGATCGTAGGAAAAACTCTTTGTTTCAATGTTTGAAGTCTGATGAATTTATGGGGATTGCATACTTATTTTTCATGCAATAAAATTGCCCAATATATTTTACTTAGAAAGAACGTCATAAATGTGTTTGGACAAATTCATAACCTCAATTAAATCATCAATCAAATGTTTTTTAATGATCATTGAAAAATTTTTCGCATAATAGAAATTGAATGATAACTGTATGATTACTTACAGTGATACTGCCAGATACTACCACAAAAAAACTAAATATTTTAGACAAAATATAGATAGGTACATGTCATAAAAGTAACAAGGAAGTTAGATAAATGTAGGTGCGTGGGGTTGGTCACGATATTAATATTTCATACTAACGACTTAGTCCTTGGGCATTTAGGGTGAACTATAGAGGGTAAAAACACTACATAATAATGTAAGTATTACGATAGTATCCTGCTGACATGTTTAGTTTCGAGTGATAAAACGCTAGTGTGAAGATATTAGTGTCTGCAGACAAATAATATGCACGTAACTAAAAAATACAGGTAGCGACAAAAAAAATAGTAGTGGTACCACTTTTAATTACAAATAAATGAGTAGTAGGTACCTTGAACTGTATCTATTGTCACGCAGCTGTTTTCTAATATAACATTTAACTTCACGCCCCGCAAGGATTCTAATATTACTAGTGACAACAACAGTACTAAATTAATTGTCGACTGGGTTACATAACGTGATAAAGTAAATGAACTTATAGTCATGTTGACGGAGTGCACATGCAATTATCCACAATTTAATACGAATAACTATCTGTTACCCCAATTAGACCTTGTCACAATAAACCAGGATTCATAATATTATAAGGCTAGGATTCTAGTATTCTAAAATTGATAATTCATGTTTGAGTGTTGTCTCTTGATGCTTAATTTCCACAAAATTAATTCGGATCTAAATTGTTATTTCAATTGCATGTATTTATATTGAATAACCAAAAAAATCAGATCTTTCCGATTTATCTTGTAGCATTACATTTGATCCTACTTTATTATAAAAATAACACTGTCGTTCCAAGTACCTATAGAATTGTTAGGGAAACAAATTGATAGCAATAAACAAAGCTACAAACTATGTTTCACTGTCACAAACATCGTGTCATTTACTGTTAAATTAGAGGTAACAATTTAAATTCAGATTTGTGATGCCAGAAGGATATAGTCCAGTCCACATTGCTTTTTTTTTAAATTATGTTTGCTCCAAAAAAGTGGAAATTCATAAAACATTTTAAAAACATACACTTAAAATTATATACAGAAAAATTGAAATATTCAAATATGTCAACCTAATAAACAAAAGTATATCACAATCAATACAATCAATAGTATGCCTGTTACCCATCTGGACGCACGCGAACTGCGCCTCACTGATCCTCAGGTATAGAAGAAATTACATTTAAGCTACTGCCCGAACTGCACCAGCGAATTGGAATTTTCATATCTGATTTTAAAATACTATCTGTAATTATCGAGTTATTTGTTGTCATTGCAGGGGTGGGGTTGTAGGGTGGGATTGTTGTTTTGGTGGACCAAGTGAGAGTTTATTTGTTTGATTTAATTCTACTTTTGTGGCAGTTTAAGTATATTTAAAGTGTTATAAAAATTATAAGCAAAAATATCAGAAATAGTATATTACGGACCTAGGCCAGTAAAGTAAGAAATGTCTCAGATCACATGTAATTGTCGGGCCGAAGCGAAGATGAGGTCGACAAACATGTGATTTGAGGCTTTCTTACTTACTGGCCGAGGTTTGTATACTAATTTTCTGTTCGACAGAGCCGAAATGCGACAACTTCGTTTAGCGCGAAGGCCCGAAAGTTGATGCTTTCCTGCCGGAGGACAGAAATTGTCGCTTTCCGGCTCCGTCGAACAGAAAAATAGTATACAAACCTCGGCCAGTAAGTGAGAAAGCCTCAAATCACATGTTTGTCGACCTCATCTTCGCTTCGGCCGACAATTACATGTGATCTGAGACATTTCTTACTTTACTGGCCTTGGTCCGTAATATACTAATTTCGTTTATGCTAAGTGAAAGCGGCCAAGAACTGCTTGTCGTTAAAGACTTCAAATTCAGAAAAATAGGTATATTAAAATCTACAGAGATGCTGTAAAAAACAATGAGCTACAACTATATATACAATCAATGGAGTATATTCGCGAATGAATAATAAACATAATCTTGTGGTTAAAATGGACGTTATAAATCGTCAAAAAATTAACAATTCTGTTAAAAGGAGAGCCATAAAAAATATCGCAGAAAAACCAGCTGAATTAATCAGAGAGGAATTGGAAATCGGAAGTTTTGCAAAATATAACTGTAAAGGATACTTGATATATTAGGAATAATATATCATACTGAAGACTAAAAACAATGCTAAAGCTACCAAAATCAGTGAAAGAATTGCAAGAGTTTTTAAATACCTACTGTAAATGTAAAAACTATAAAACCAGAACAGTTTTTACTAGATAATGACATGCGTCAAAGTTTTGTTATATTTTCTTGTGCAACTAATATGAAATATATTATGTGCCAGCTGGTACTTTTGAATACTGTGTAAAAATTTTTTATAACTTTTTGCCACACACTCGTACAATGGAGGATTTTATGTACCTGTTGCATTTTGTCTTTTTAAAAGACAAACAAAAATCTATACATATTCTGCTGTATTATTAAGGTTAATTAGAATTAGTTTTGTGGCAATTCATGAAGGAGTTAAAGACGACTGGCCGACAATAAAAATTATTTGTTCTGTATCTGTAG
Source organism: Lochmaea crataegi (assembly GCA_947563755.1). Lineage (NCBI taxonomy): Eukaryota > Metazoa > Arthropoda > Insecta > Coleoptera > Chrysomelidae > Lochmaea > Lochmaea crataegi. The sequence goes on along the minus strand of OX387422.1, from coordinate 20,295,959 downwards.
AGTGGGGAGGATGAGTTTAGGCCCACATGTGACCCATTGTACATCAGCCCGAGAAGTTGTCCTCCTAGGTCATCGTCCATCCTGTCCTTTCCAGGAAGGTGGACAGGTCACTACTCCTTTATATCGGCAGGTGTAGGCCAAGACTCACCGAACACACACTCTCTTATTGACGATAACTCCGGGCACTCGCATAAGACATGCCTGACAGTTTCATTTTCTTGTTCACACATTCTGCATAGAGGTGAGTCCACTAGCCCTATAGTATGGAGGTGTTTCCTTAGTTGACAGTGGCCAGTCAGAAATCCTACTGTTAAGCGTAGGTTTTTCCTGGTCATCACCAAATATTTCTTCGGCGCCAGCTTCCCAGGGTCGCCCAGGGTGATCCTGGTAGATATATAGATAGATAAATATGGGGCTTGAGTGCTTCTGAGAGCCTTTTCACTACGCGACCTTTGCAGATCTATTGTGTATGTCCTTCTGTTATTCTAGAGTTCCTTGTTTTAGACCCGTTCTTATTAATAGACGATGGCAAACCTCAGGTCCTCCATATATTGGTAGGGTTGTGGTTTTTCCTCCCCTATCGTTGAAAACCTTAGCCTAGTCAGGCCTTCGCAGTAGCACAGTATGTATACTGGGGTTTCCTCATCTTCTTGGCAAAACCTACATATGGTTGTTTCTGCCAATCCGATGTTATTCATATGTTCGTTAAGTCTACAATGTCCTGACAGGAGCCCAACCAGGATCCTGATTAAATGATGAAATAAAACAATTTAAATTGTTTCAATCCCCATTTTATTTTGAACTGACGTTCAATTTAAAATTAGTGACGCGTTTCGCTACACAGTAGCTTTTTCAAACTAGTCCTGGTCCTGATTGTTATCCCATTCTGGCTCAGTAGATACTCCGTGAATTTTGGCGAGGGTTCCTTAATAAACTCTTTGGCCTGCCTCATTTTTGGCGCCCTGTTGCACCATTATCGAGACTGATTTTTTATCCAAGGGCTACTATATGTTTTTTTGCAGCGCCTTCGCTATGCCACATAAAGGTTCTGGGCCAATGGGAGCACAAAGTGCCCCTTCTCGGGCTAGTGAGTCAGCCTTTTCATTGCCCTTGTGATCTGAGTGGCCTGGTACCCAGGCTACGGACAATCTATAACGACTGCCCAGCTCTCGTAGCGTCTCCAAGCAGTCCCAAACAAGTTTGGAATTTATCTACATGGAGCTGATTGCTTTTATAGAAACTTGGCTGTCGGAGTTTGTGGCAATGGTTTTCCTCAAACTCTTGCCTTAATAGCTCCCCTGCACAGTGCATGTATTGCTGCAACTACTGCCTGGAATATCGTCACATGTTTACCTAAGCTCAGTGAGACTCTTATCTTTGGCTTGGCTATATATATTCCTGCTCCTACACCTTCCTTGGTTTTTGAGCCATCTATGTAGCAGGCCATTTCTGCTTCAATTGGAGGTCCTACCTTCCATGCCTCTCTGCCTGTTATGGCTGTTTTGAAGTTTTTCCCGAAGCTATACTTGGGAATCATCTCGTCCGATGGCATTCCCATTATGGGGTCGACTTCCAACTCATTGTATAGCTCGTTATACACCTTACCGTGTAGCCTACTAATGGGTGCTTGCCCTCTGGTCAATCTATTATTGATTGACCTGGCTTCGCCTTGTATGTAGACATGGTGTGGCGGCAGGTTCAGCAAGACTACTAGTGCGGCTGTTGGGGTTGTCCTCATGGCTCCCGTGGCAGCCAGGCAAGCTTGCCTTTGGATGCCACTTAGCTTTTGGATCGCCCCAACCTGTTGAGTCTTAGTCCACCATACCTCCGAGCCCTATATGCTATCATGGGTCTGATGACTCTTGTATATAGCCATATGATCATTTTTGTTTGTAGCCCCCAGCTCTTTCCGCACATTCTTCTGCACAGATTGAGGGCTATCGTACCTTTTTGTATTATTTTCTGTAGGTGTTGATTCTATGTCAACTTGTGGTCAAATGTGACTCCCAAGTATTTTGCCTCTTGGGCAATTGGAATTCCCACCCTATTAAGAACTGGTGACTTCAGTCCTCTCAGTACTTTCTTCTTGGTGAAAATATCTATCGTGGTTTTAAGAGGGTTTACAGTTAGTTCCTCCTTTTGGCACAATTTGTTGATTATGTTTAGGGCAGTTTGTGTCTGCTCCGAGACTGTACCTGCGAATTTGCTTTTACAATAATCGAGAGATCATCGGCATACCATAAGCAATACACGCCTTTGATGTCAGTCTCTTCAGTAGTGCGTCTACAGGAATAGCCCACAGAAGTGGTGATAACACCCCTCCTTGCGGGCAACCCCTGCCTGCTCTAGCTGTGACGGTGGTATCGCCAATGGATGATATGATTATCCTTTTTTCCAAACTGGCGTTTAACCACCGACACAGAAGGAGTGGCACCCCTTTTTTTTCTAGAGCTTCGGTAATTGACAGTGTAGATGCATTATTGAAAGCACCCTCAATGTCTACAAAAGTTGTCATGGCTATCTCTTTGTCCTCTAGGGATATAGTTAGTAGCCTGTTGAGATCATCCAGTGCTAAGTCTGTTGACTTGCCTGGCTGATACGCGTATTGTCGCTCGTTGAGAGGGTTTGTTGATAAAACCTCATCTGTAATGTATCTGTCTATTATTCTCTCCAACGTTTTAAGCAGGAAGGACACTAGACTGATTGGACGGTATGATTTGGGGGTCATGTCATTTAATCTCCCTACCTTGGGTATATAAATGACTCTCCCCTTTTGCCACTCCGTAGGTATGTATTGAATAGCTATACAAGCCTTGAATATCCTACATAGATGTGGAATTAAAATTTCCTGCCCCTTTTGGAGAAGGATGGGGTATATTCCATCCTCCCCCGGGGATTTAAATGGTTGAAACTGGTTTATGGCCTACCCTATTCTATTTGGCCTTGTTATCTCTGTAGCCAGTTTCCAGACCGAAGCATTTGGCCTTTTTGACCTGCTTTGCGAACTATCCACCGCTACAGGGTCATTCAGAATTGTTGTGGCCGGAAAGTGTGCATTGATATACTTTTCTCAAATGTTGTTGTGTAGGTATCGTCGTCCTTTTTTAGGAACCCTACTTTATTCACAGTACCTTCCTTTGCCAGTACCTTGAGGGTTCTAGAACATGTGGGGGTATCTAGAACCTCCTCACAGAACTTCTTCCACGATTGCCTTTTTGCCTGGTAAGACTGCATCCTTTGATTGCATCCCATCTCTTTCGGGATTGAGCATGGGTGTAACGCTTGGCTAGTTCCGCAATTGTCGAAGTCGACAGGCCTTAGGTGTCACAGGGTCCTAAAATTTTTAGTCCAGACGCTTCCCTGGCTAAATAATCGGCAATGCGATTACCTTTACTCCTGTCGTGCCCTTTAACCCAGCTCAGGATAATATTGTTATCTACCGAGGCGTTAGCTAAATCTTGGTGACACTCTAATACTAGCCCTGATGTAACACGTTGTCTGTTCAAGGCTAATGCTGTCAGTGCAGATTGTTATGTTTTTGTCAGAGATTCCTTTTCTGGTTAGTTCTTTTGTTGCAATTGAGATACCAGCCAGTTCTGTTTGAACCACGCTGGTATTTTTTCCCATTCCCCACTTAATTCTTAGGCTAAGTGATCTGGAGTAAACTCAACATCCTGAGTCTTCTTTGGTTTTTGAGCCGTCTGTATATATGTGTATTGCATTTGCAGCATCTGGCTCTGTGTTCTGTTTTATTTGTATTTCGTAGGGTTAATTAAACACAAACTTGGGTTCAATTGCATCGTTGGCCGCCTGCAGCGGAGGTAGCGCAGTAAACGCTTCTTATCATAGGCTTAGCCTCAATTGACCCACTCCTACTTCGGGGTTTACACCAGCCGTGCGCAATAGTCACATGGCCATCAACGCAACCTCTTTGTCGTACAAGTCCAGAGGGGTCAGACCAGTAACGACTGGACGATAATAAAAATTATTGGTTGTCGCTTTTACCTAGCATGGTGGTAAAAAATTCAAAGTTTTGGATTGTCAATCGAATATAAAAGTAGCGTTTCCGCTATTGGAAATTGGTTAGACAAGTTTTTGAATTCACATTTCTCGCTCCCGCTGAAGTAGGTGATTGTTTTGGAGAAGATTTCATGGCGGACAATCCAGAGGATGAAAAAAATAATAATTTTGCAGACTACCTTGTGGAAAACTGCAAAGATGGGAATTCATTATTTTCACCAGCTTCAACTTTAACTAGAACAACCAATACTTGTGAATCCTCCCATTCAAAATTCAAATCAGAAAACTGCTCATAGCATCCAAATATTCATTGTATTTTAAAAATTTTAATTGATATGCAAACGGACTATATGAAAATAAATTCAATAATTCAAAAAGAAATAGGTATGTAAGAGGGTGTGTATAGTTATAAGAAAAAAGTTTTAAATAAACAAAAGTTTATTGAATGAAAAAATTGTTCAATTAAAAAACAAACAAATTTTGTAAAGTGCGTTTCTTTTAAATTTGGAGGTTTACATCTATCCTAGCTCTTTTTATGTTATTTTTTAAACTTTCAGAATTAAGTATAATCTATTTGTATCTGCATATGTAGGTATGTTTCATGAAAATAAAACGATTATCTTACAATTTATAAAATACATTATTCAGTACTATCTCCATTAATTTCTAGCTTTGTTGTTATTTTTTTTGACAATCATAATTATGCATATTTGTACCATTGTATATTACATGAAAATACTATACTTCAGGAATTAAAAAGAAATCGAGGGGAGTGTATGATTTTTTGTGTTTAGGGGAAGGTTTTTAAAGTGTGAATCAGGACTGCATATCTAATTGTGGCATTACCAGAAGACAAAAAGATATCAATGAATCATATACAGATCTTCACCAACTAAACAATTTAAAATGTGCATGTGTGAAAATTGAATAATTTTTGCTGGTCTTTTCAAAGGTTCAACAAAAAATTAAACGATACACAGAATGATAATTTCGATATTTTATGATTGATTATATTTTGGCTTTTATTCATTGTTCGTGCCGATCGGATGTGTTGTTTTTTTATTCAGTTAGCTTCTACTCTTATTACACACATTGATGCTGTAAAACCAATCTCTGAGCTAAATGGAATCACAAATTAAATCTTTTGTGCTGAGGTTCCAGGATTTGCCATTTTACGTGAATTGTTTTTCAGCTCATGTGGATCAGAAAAATATAATTAAAACTATCCCCGAAATAAAATGGAAAAAATATTTCGGGAAATAATTGAAATCTGTAAAATTTCAATATTTCCTACTTTATATACAATAAACATTTAACATTTTACAACTAATGAACACTGAAGATGATTTTAAAGCTGCGTTACCACGGATAGTGAATCACGACCGCCTTCCCCGTGGCGAACCTTCACGAAACAAAAAATACCGTTCGTAAGGAAATGAAACGTGCTTCGTGCATTAACAGAAGTCCATGTAATTATGAAGCTCCTACTATCAAGAATCAAACAAAATGATGTTTACATCTCTGAAGTGAGGTGATTCAAACTAATGGATTCTTTTCTCAGACCGCATATGAATAGAAGGGAAACCCAATCAATCGAATTTACTTATCGATTATTTGAGGGCCCTAAAAGAATATTCCAAGCTTTTAAAATAGTCCTCAGTAGCTGAATATCAAACATCTATTTCCAGTCCCAGCTTAGCTAATAGAGCTTTCCTTATATCAGTGACATTTTCTTTTAATGTTATGGCGAGTCATAATAAATACTGAAAATGGTACGCGGACATCCTCTGCAGATTTTTAAAACCCGGAGATTTTCTTATTGAAAGTGGTACAACTCCTTTGCAGAATCCACTTGCTTGTGCACCATCGTTTACTTTCTTGTTGAGAGTGCTTCCGAAATTCTGCCATATATAAATATTCTTTAATTCTTATAGCACTGGCCGACGCATGCCAGACCCAGCCCTGGGTGGGCAGGTAAGAATTTAAAACGTGTTCTCTAATAACAATGAAGATAAATCGCTTAATGAGGTAAAAACCCAGACGATTATTATATTCAGTTATAATATCACAAGAGCATAGACAATATTCGATTATTCACCGAGTCACGAGACGTATTTGGCGAAACATCACGAGAGCGCAGCTCGAGTGGTGTTTCGAGAAATACGTCGAGTAAAGAGGTAAATAATCGAAAAATATTGTCTATGCTTGAGTTGGTATTCGTTAGGATTATATAACGAATAATACTCTAAATTTTTTTATTGATTAATATTAATATTGAAGATACAATTATTATAATAAATATTTGATGTATTGTTGTTTTCGGAATTTGTAGTAGAATTAACTGACATTTCATTGAGCTTGCCCGTTACTATGGAAATGATCACAATATGGCAAGAGGCGAAACACCAAAACGATTATATCACGTCGTCAAGGGGTATATTCACTTATCAATACGTCGTAACTAAGGGAAATTCAAGGATTGTATTGGTTCATTAGAACATGAGATATATAATCGAAAAATATTGTCTATGCTCGAGTTGGTATTCGTTAGGATTATATAACGAATAATATTCTAATTTTTTTTATTGATTAATATTAATATTGAAGATACAATTATTATAATACATATTTGATGTATTTTTGTTTTCGGAATTTGTAGTAGAATTAACTGACATTTCATTGAGCTTGCCCGTTACTATGGAAATGATCACAATATGGCAAGAGGCGAAACACCAAAACGATTATATCACGTCGTTAAGGGGTATATTCACTTATCAATACGTCGTAACTAAGGGAAATTCAAGGATTGTATTGGTTCATTAGAACATGAGTTATATAATCATACATATTCATAAATCCTATCCTGATTACTTTGTAATATGTTATCATGACAAATAATTTTGTATCTGTCAATTTTGATTAATAATTTTTCCGATTTTGTGAGAATAAAACTTTCATTGTACCAAAATTACATTTAATTTCATTTACGATACACAATAGTTTTGGCGACGAGGATGGGATTATGGTGAAACGACTAGAAGGAGCTTTCAAGGTATTTAAAATCAATGATGATATGAAATTACCGTATCTTTTACATTTCATGGGATCGGAAACCTATGATACCTTATGCGATAAACTAGCGCCTGATGTTCCTGAAGATCAGACCTACACGAAAGTTGTAGCATTAATGGATTCATTTTACAGTCCTGCACCTATGGAAATTGCAGAGATATTTAGGTTCCAGAGTAAAAAGCAAGCAGAGGGTGAAACCATACAAGAATACTTGCATTCATTACAAAAACTAGCCATAAATTGCAATTTTGGTTCATATCTCAAGAACGCTATCAGAAATCAGTTCGTTTTTGGATTACGTTTGCGGAGAATACAGACTAGACTACTAGAAACTAAGAATTTGAATTTAGATCGTGCAGTAGAGATTGCCAGTGGCATGAAAATTTCAGAAAAGGACAGTAATCAATTAAATTATAATAAAAGTAGTTCAGTTAATGCTTTACACTTACAAAAACCAAAGAAAAAAGTAGTTACAATACAAATACAATGAACGCATACACTAATCAAGCTTCGCAATCAGTTTCTTCCATTAACAAAAATACACCAAAAAATAAATTTCGCTATCGATGTGGATGTACACTACACTTAGCTAATTCTTGTCAGAATTTTAATCAGAGTTTATTTTGTAATTTTTGTAAAAAAAGGTCATATACAAAAAGTTTGTATAAAAGAAAAAAAAAGAATTACAGAAGTTGATATAATAGAAGAAATAGATGAGATTCTACTAATTAAAGCAAAAAATTACAAAGAAAAATTTACTACTATTTTGAAAGTTAATAATAGATTATTAAAGTTTGAAATTGACTCTGGTGCAGCGGTTACTATAGTTAACAAACAAATTTTTCAAGAAAATTTTTCTACATTACATTCACAGGACTGTGAGTTACAATTAACTACATATTGTAAAAACCAATTGAAAGTTCTAGGGTTAGTTCCTGTTGAGGTTGAACACCAAGGAATAAGGCGAACGTTAAACATGTACGTCGTGGATGGTGATGGACGTTCTTTGGTTGGTCGGGAGTGGATACGCGCTCTTGGAATTGAATTGCAGGAAGTAAATAATATTTCACATGAAAATAAACAGGTATCAGAATCACCAGAAAAATATAAGCATTTATTTGAGAACAGAATAGGGGAAATAAAGGGTATGGAAGCAAACATTTTCTTAAAGCCGAATACAAAACCAGTTTTCCATAAATCGCGTACTGTTCCTTTTGCATTACGTTCTAAAATAGAAAGAGAACTTGATATTTTGGTAGAACAGAGAGTTCTTGAAAAAGTCGAGTTTTCAGATTGGGCTACTCCGATTGTTCCTGTAGTTAAACATAATGGAGATATCCGGATCTGTGGGGACTACAAAGTAAAATTAAATCCTAACATAGAAATTGACGAGTACCTTCTACCTAAACCAGACGAGTTACTAACTCAAATGGCTGGGGGTGAGAAATTTTCAAAAATAGACCTCACGAAAGCCTACTTATATTTACCTGTTAGAGATGGTATGAAACATTTTCTAACATTAAATACGCACAAAGGATTATATAGACCTAATAGATTATGATTTGGAATTGCCAGTGCACCTGCTAAATGGCAACGGTTAATGTAACAAGTTTTACAGGGAATTAAAGGAGTATCGGTATACTTAGACGATATTAGAATTACAGCACCAAATACAAAACTACATTTAGAAAGATTAGAACAAGTTTTAAAAAAATTGTCTGAACATAATTTACATATCAACTCAGCCAAAAGTGAATTTTTAAGAGATGAAATGGAATATTGTGGGTTTAAGATAAGTAACAAGGTAATTATTCCTACGTTAGATAAAGTTAATGCTATCGTAAATGAACCACTACCTGAAAGTAAGACTCAAGTACGTTCTTTCATTGGCTTAGTAAATTACTACTGGCGTTTCATTGAAGACACGAGCACAATATTACAACCTTTAAACAACCTACTTAAAAATAACGTAAGGTTTAAGTGGTCAAAAGGCTGCAAAAGCGTTAATTTCTTCTGAAAACGTTTTATGTCATTATGATCCAAAATTACCGCTTATTTTAGCAACTGATGCCTCTCCCTACGGGGTGGGGGCTATCTTACCTCATGTGTTTCCCGATGGTACAGAAAAACCCATACAGTTTGCTTCACAAACAGTAAGTCTTACACAACAAAAATATTCGCAAATCGATAAAGAAGCCTATAGCATAATTTTTGGAGTAAAAAAATTTTTTTATTACTTGTGTGCTAGAAAATTCACACTAGTTACAGATCACAAACCGTTGTTACATATATTTGCCCCTCATAAAAGTTTACCTATTCTCAGTGCAACTAGAATGCAGCACTACGCTATCTTCTTACAAGATTTTACGTACGATATTGTCTATAAAAATACAAATCATCACCTTAATGTTGAGGCATTTTCTAGGCTACCTATTCAGTCTAATAAATATTTTGCTCATGATGAACCAGATGTTTTTGAACTAAATTTAATTGAAAGTTTACCTACAAATGTAAAAGATTTATGTTATTATACAAAAAATGACGAGACTTCACAGACTTTATTTTTAGGATTGCAGAACGGTACAAATGTAGATAAAAATTACAGATTTAATATCGACCAGTCACAATTTACTCTACAATCTGGAGTTATAATGAGAGGTCAAAGAGTTTTAGTACCTACGAAACTAAGACATAGGATATTGAAAGATTTACACGATGCACATTTTGGCGTTGTTAGAATGAAAGCTTTAGCTCGCAGCTATTGTTGGTGGCCTCACATCGACAAAGATATCGAGACCTTATGTAAAAATTGTTACGAATGCAATAAACAAAAAAATAATCCCATTATAGATGAGTCACATGTGTGGGAACCACCTGAAAATTGTTTTGAAAGAGTACACGTTGACTACGCTGGACCATTTAATGGAGGGTATTACTTTGTTTTAATTGATTCATACAGTAGATGGCCCGAGGTTCACTTTACAAGAAATATTACTACTGAAACTACAGTCAAACTTGTCGAAATATTTTTAGTAGATTCAGTATTCCTAAAGTACTTGTAGCAGATAATGGTACACAGTTTACTTCTCATAAGTTTAGACAATTTATGCAAAATAATGGAATATACACAAATTCACGGCACCTTTCCACCCTTCAAGTAATGGACAAGTGGAAAGATATATTCAAACTTTAAAAAAATCATTACGAGCTATGCATTTTGAGGAAAATGACAGAGACCGCGAACTTTGCTAATTACTTTTGCAATACCGAAGAACACCTCACTGTGTTACTGGTAAAAGTTCTTCACTGTTAATGTTTAATAGGGAAATAAGGACAAGATTTGATCTACTGAAACCTACTCGGAACAATACTGACATTGACTATAAAAAAATACCTACTAGCAGAGACATTCGTGGGGGCAAGAGTTGCCGTTCGCGACTACTTTAATCCAAAATGGCAATTTGGAAGAGTAACTAAAAAACTAGGTTTCGTACACTATTTAGTACAATTAGATGATAAGAGAGTTTGGAGACGTCATCTAAATCAAATACGGGATATTGGTGAGAATACACCACCCGAAAGATAGGTACCATCAATACCGAATACACTTTCGCTAGTTCTAAATCAGAGTTCCACACCTACCTCTTCGATTGAAGGAAATTTACCAACTACAACCGAACAACCAGAAACATCTAATAGCATTATACAAACTACACAAAGTGATCCAATTCCTATTCCTGGGGTTTCAACCGAAACAAAAGCTGCACCTGTTCCTATGTTAAGGAGATCCTCTAGGATACCAAAACCTGTGGTAAGGTTAAACTATACCTAAGTGTTTTTTTTACTGATTCGCTTACTTCAAGTATTTGTGGCCAGGAAGGAAATATTATATTCATACATATTCATAAATCCTATCCTGATTACTTTGTAATATGTTACCATGACAAATAATTTTGTAACTGTCAATTTTGATTAATAATTTTTCCGATTTTGTGAGAATAAAACTTTCATTGTACCAAAATTACATTTAATTTCATTTACGATTCACAATAACGATATACTTTGAGATACACTTTACTACCAAGGGAAGCGAGCTTCGAAAAGTTACAAGAAGTTGATGGAAACTATCACTACCGGTAAATCCCACTTAGTGACAAACAAACTGAAAAAAATATCAGATATACGGGACTGATTTATCTCAGAAAAAAGCTTCGCTAAACTTAATAGAAGTTGAAGAAACTTTGACCCCAAATCATGTACCTTCCAGCTGAAAGGAAGCGTAAATTATCATGTTACCAAAACAAAGACAGCCTCCTTCCTAGCATGTCAAATTATATATAGTCAATTTCTTTCTTTCTTTCCAAAATTGTCTAGAAGAAATCTTTCTACAATGTTTGACACAGAGGATTAAAACCTTTATGAACGGAAGAGAAAATTTTTAGACAAAATATTCAGAATTACACAAGGAATACAAGCAGAAGTGGTCCAAAAAATAGTTTAATGGCCTTATAATGTGTGGCCGTTATGGATCTATAATCCCCGGGTTTTAATCAATATTAATACTTCACTATCTTGGCATTTTTTTGAATGCCAAGATGGATAGCATTTGCCAACAGAACAAAATTTTCACTCAATGAGTTAAGTAGGTATACAATTTTGGGGTTGGAACAAGGAAAGCAATATAAAAATTATACATACGTTCCATAATAAGGTATTCTGTTCGAAGGATAACGTGTTATAGCATTTTTTACCTTGAGCTATATACCTGAAGTTTCGAGTAAAGTTGGTGTAAACTATTGTCAACAAATCCTGGAAAATGCTACTTAAAATATAATTTGTTGACGTAAACAAAATAAGACGTCTTTAGTTTTGGGTAATTATTACCACAGACAAATTTTATCCAAAACTCTTGACATACTTCCGTATATTTTTGTTTTAAAACTGTATTTTCTTGTATTTTACATTTTACACCTCTACTTTTTAACCAATAAGATGCCTTAATTTTGACTAGTTACCATGGCAACTAAAAAAATTTCCGGAAATTTTTTTGCGGCACCACGATATTTAAGTGGAAATTTTTTGACAGTTGAAAAGGTGAACAACCATTAAATAATGTAGATATACCTGTGAATAATGCAAAATTTCTATTAGAATTTTACAACTTTTCGTCACAAAATTCAACAAACTGTTGATTTTTTCCAAATTATGGTGTGAAATTTTTTTACCCAATACCACGCAAGCTCAAATTATTCCTAGAAATTTTCATTGGGGAACGAATATTTAAGAAAATTATTCTTGTCCTCAAGAAAATTTCCGGAAATAATTTAAGCTCTTGTGATATTATAAGTGAAAATCGATTATTTCCATCTGGAGACCAGCTTTGCTACTCCCGTAAACATTTGCAGTTTCATTGTTCCATTTAACTTCAGGATTCGTAGCATCGTATTGGCCGACGTCATTCTCGTTGTCACAGCTGATTTTTTTTAATCAGGGAAGTACAGGAGTTCATTATTAAGATCGTTATTAACAAGTTTGATGGTCCGTTGTCGAATCGACGGCAGCAATAAAAAGCTCGGGATAAATTATTAAATTTCGTACTCAAATAATACCGGTTACGACGGTCCGCTATTTGATGACCCCCTGCTTGATGGTATGCAACAAAAGCAGACATCTATAAAAACTTTTTAAAAATAACTGTATAAGAAGAGATCAAAATGTTTGCAATGAAATATTAATACAGTGACCATAAAGTAAGGCATAAATTCATTATTAGCTAAATAAGCAGTAATATGAAAAAGACCCGAAACAGGTCGACTTTTGGTATCAATTTACTATTTTGCTTATTAGTACAGTACAGGGTGGCCAAAAATATCTTCTTGATCAAAATTTAACGGGAAAATAATTGTATCTTCATTTTCTGCAAGTACATTAAATCCTGATTTGATCCAGCTTTTCCCTTATACCCAAATTGCCAGCACCTTATACCGCAAAATATGGTTTCCAGAGCATGGCGCACCGCAACATTCTGCTATAGCTGTGCGCCAGTTTGTATACGGACCATTTCCATCCAGATGGATCAGAAATAGGAGAAGTGGAATGGCCCTCTCCTTCACCCGTACTTACTCCATTAGACTTTTTAAAATCTAAAAGTCAGAATCAGGTGCGCAAACTATTTCAAAAAAGTATTATAAAAAAACTAGTGGACTCTCACGATTTTTTATTTGTATGAAAAATCAAATACACATTTAGTGAAAATGCAAAACGCGTATCAAATAGCGTCTGGCAAGTCTCGGAAACTATGTGGAATGTATTCTGTTAATTTCCCTTATAGAGCTTAACCAACCTAATATAATACAATTATGTGTTTTGGAAGGCGATCGAGCTTATTTTTAGGTATATTCACACGAAACGCAGGTGGTGTGAATCTCATAGAAGTATACGTATTCCGTTTTTTTTTAATTCAAGTTCATAACAACAATACAAGTGTAAATATAACTTTACTCATCGTTAATTTCCAAAATCAGCTTACATTGCAGGTTTGATCTACAAGACTATTAAACACACCTTCTGTAAACGCCCTAGTCTCCAAATAAAAAATAAACAAGGTAAAATCGATTCTTACAATTCACATTTGTGGAACTATCTCTATCCGTTTGGTAAAATTATCATATATTATAAGCTAAATATTCTGAACATTGAAAAAGCGAAACCATCGGGACTCGAACCCGAAAGCCCTCCCGTAACCCTCTGCGCTACGGAAGGTTCCTACCCATCAATGTTCTGTTCGGTTATATTATAAGCTACCATTAACCGCGACTGCGTCTTATAATATCATTTGTATTTTTCTAAATTTCCTGAAAATTGATAATCATTCTTCTCAATAGTGATGAAAGCTGTCTCACAAGATTTCATATTTGCTGAAAATTGAACTTATTTTTATGCTTTTCTGTATTTGGTTATACCGACAAGCTATCATTTGACATTCTCCTGAATAAAGTGCTACACAAACTTCACAATTATTGAATTTATGTTAAAACTTATTAAATGTTTAATGCCCACTTGCACCGTTACGTTTAATGAATAAAGTTAAACTGCGATTATACCCTTGCACCGTGTGTTAACCGGACCGGACTAATTATGTTTTAGCTCTAGTCTAATTAAACTGTCAATTTTCGCGAGTTAAGAACCGGTTTGTACAAAATAACCTCCAATTCCAAATGAAGATGCGGCAGCATTAAATTCTTTTTCAATTTTCAACCAAGTTAAAATTCTTCTTCTTCTTGAACTTGAGAACGGTCGACTGAATTATCGAGGTTGCCAGATCAATTTCAAATGTAATCTAAGGTTAGTTAACTTTACGAATCTCCGACATGGTGCAAACCAAACAATTTGTAACCAGTCCTTAAATTTTACCGGTAGTTAACAAACCGCCGTTTAAGAGAGAAACAGTTCAAGTGGCTGTTATTCTTTGATATATTGAAAGTTTACTTGCTTATCGGACTAGTTTTTTTGTTTCCAAGTTGAAGTTTTCAAGAATTTTACATAAGTTATTGTTTCCAATTTATTCAGCCAACTGTGATTTGAAATTTAAAATTTTGTTTTGTATAATGCCTAGACGTAAGCTAGTGGAGATATTGGTATGATTGAGGCGGGTCGTCTTCAGAGAGAAGTTGTGGAAGTCTTCTAAGTTAGTGAAAGTGTCATTTCCCGGCTTCTCCGTAAATATCGGGCAGCTGGAAACGCGATACTCTCATCTCCCTACTTTCTCTTTGTTCGAGAGAAGTCATATCGGCAGACATGAATTTGAAATTGATTTTTCCCGAAAACGGTGCACCACAGCGAACAAAAAAACACATTTTTTTGGAAAATGCCTTTTAGTTTTGGAACTTAATGTAAAATTTGTCAAAAAACTCAACCGTTACCCCTCCCACGTTGAACGCTTGTGATGGCAAGCGTCATTTTCAAAGGGCGTTAGCTCCCTTGGGAGAAACTTTTGGATAAATATTAATTAGGTTACGTACATACATACATAGTGCATTGAAAGTACTAAGTATGTAGACTGCTAAGATTTTCGTAATACTTCATCATCATTATCATGGCCGTACAATCCCGAGGGATTATGGCTAGCTCAATTGAGCTGTGGTTAATCCTATTGACGAGATGGATTACTCCTCTTATATCGGTGCGACTATAATCTTTTATCTGTCCTGGCCTCATCTGTTATAGTTCTCCATTTTCTTCTGTCTCTGCGTTTTGTTTTCCAGGCTCTGATTTTCAATGCTTTTATATCTTCCTCTACTTGATCCCACCATTTGTTTGGTGGTCTTTCTCTTGTTCTCGTCTCCAATGGAACCCATGTTGTTATTTTTTTTTAATATATCTGTTGGTGCTCTTCTCATAATGTGTCCCATCCATTCCAGTCTCCTTGCTTTTATATATCAGACGATACGTTCTCCACCTGCTTCCTTTTCTATTTCTATGTTTCTTTCTCCATCTCTTGTTATGTCTGGTCCAAGTATTGTTCTCAATATTTTCCTTTCTATTATTTTCAGATCTTCTTTTTTGTTTATAGTTGTTGTTTCGAGTGCGTAAGTAATGACTGGTCTGATCAAAGTCTTATAGATTCCTATTTTTGTTTTAATGCTGATCGATTTAGATTTTAATAATTTCTTATTTATGCCAAAAATTTGGTTTCCTTTCATTATTATTCCATTTATATTGTCTTTACAAGTTTGTCCTATAGTTCCTAAATAATTGAAGCTTGATACAATTCCAAACTTGTAATTTTTAACTTCTTTCAAAGTTTCCGCTCGACTTTTCTACTGCTCTCCTTTTCCTACTTGAATCATCTGTTGAATACTCTTCATCACTTTTTATTGTACAGACTAGGTAAGAGCTCGGGAAAGGTCCGTGTCCTTTATATAATTATTGTATCTAGCAAAAACCTACTTATTTCAGTTTTTCCCTTATACAAAGGCTAACTTCACTTACCTTACTTTTATTTCCCAAGTCCGACTCTGTTAATGTGAATGAGAGCTGGTTCTAGTTCCAGTTTATAATTTTATCGTTTTTTTTTTGTTCTGATATCCACGATACAAGTACTATTTTGATGGTTATGTTGTTGTTCCTTCTTATTCAGTGATGTTTTTGAGAAATTATTTCGACTTACCAATTTTGTCGTTATTTTATATCCAAATCACTCACTTTATAAAATTTTGGTGTTAATTTTCCCAAGAAATTTTGAGTTAAATACACGTTCGATATCACACACTGTTTTCTGTTAAGCTACCAGGACCGTAATACTTATCTACTCCTTAACATTAGGTTAGAAAAAAAATATATATGTCCACATATTCACTTAGGTGGCTGAGTGGGCGAAGCGACCCAGAGCCAGCAAAAATAAATAAAACATATTTATTCTCTACTCATTAAAAATTTAATGCTTTGAACTTTATTCACAATCGGTTAGTAATATACATATTTCATACCTTTAAAACAACTTACTTTCTTACTTACTTTACCTTTCTTACTTACTTTACCTTCACTTCCACGCTAGCCGGAAAAGTACTTTTTCTACAACTGCTATGAAAACTGACGTATTTCTCATACCTTACTTAATTTCAAAACCAAATATTGCTCATACTGTGAGAAATAATATTTCTCACGGCACTTTGCCCACGCCACATATATTTATATGGAAAATCAAATAAAATCGACAAAAACTTAGTAGGCTACTGTCATCTTTAAATACCTACTTAGTTGTCACAAAACTGTCAGATTATATTAGAAAATATGTTAAAAATTTTAAAAAATTGTCAAAAATTTTGAAATATGGTCAAAAATTGTCAAAAATATGAAAAAATGGTCAATAATTGTCAAAAACTGTTAAAGTTTTGAAAAAATGGTAAATAATTGTCGAAAATCGTCAAAAACTGTCAAAATTTTGAAAAAATGGTCAATAATTATAAAAGACTGTCAAAAATGGTCAATAATTGTTAAAAATTGTCAAAGATTTGGAAAAATGGTCAATAATTGTCAGAATCTGTCAAAAATTGTCAAATATTTTTAAAAATGGTGAAAAATAGTCAATAATTGTTAAAATTTTGAAAAATGATCAAAAACTGTCAAAATTTTTGAAAGTTGTCAAAAATGGTCAATAATTGTCAGAAACTGTCAAAAATGGTCAATAATTGTTAAAATTTTGAAAAATGGTCGAAAATTGTTAAAACTTTGAAAAAATTGTCAATAATTATTAAAGAATGTCAAAAATGGTCAATAATTGTTGAAAATTGTCAAAATTTTTGAAAAGTGGTTAAAAATGGTCAATAATTGTCAGAACCTGTCAAAAATGCTCAAAAATTGGCAAAAATGGTCAATAATTGTTAAAATTTGGAAAAATGGTACGTCTAAAATGGTCAAAATTTTTGAAAATTTGTCAAAATTGAGCAATAATTGTCAAAAATGGTCAATCATTGTTAAAATTGGAAAATATGGTCAATTGTCAAAAATTGTCAAAATTTTCGAAAAATTGTAAAAAAGGGTCAAAAATTGTCAAAATTTTGAAAAATGGTCAATAATTATAAAAAACTGTCAAAATGGTCAATAATTGTTAAAAATTTTACAAATTTTTGAAAAATTGCCAATAATTGTCAGAATCTGTCAAAAATGCTCAAAAATGGTCAATAATTGTTAAAACTTCGAAAAATAGTCTAAAATGGTCAAAATTTTTGAAAAATTGTCAAAAATGATCAATAATTGCCAAAACTGTCAAAATTGGTCAATAATTGTTAAAATTTGAAAAAATAGTCAAAAATTGTCAAAATTCTGAAAAATGGTAAAAATTTTCGAAAAATTGTCAAAATTTTGAAAAAATTGTCAATTATTATAAAAAACTGTCAAAAATGGTCAATAATTGTAAAAAATTGTCAAAATTTTTGAAAAATGGTCAAAGTTTTTGAAAAATTGTCAAAAATGGTAAATTATTGTCAGAACCTGGCAAAAATGGTCATGAATTGTCATAAATGGTCAATAATTGTTAAAATTTGGAAAAATGGTCTAAAATGGTGAAAATTTTTGAAAAATTGTCAAAAATTATCAATAATTGTCAAAATTGGTCTATAATTGTCAAAAATGGTCAATAATTGTTAAAATTTAAAAAAATTGTCAAAAATTTTGAAAAAATGGTCAATAATTGTCAAAAATGGTCGAAATTTTCGAAAAATGGTAAAAAATTTACGAAAAATGGTCATTCCATTGTGCATAAGAAGCAAGCTTCTATCGGCGGTCCGACGATCGCTCACCTTTTCTTTTTGTTTTACTAACCATAAAAATAAATATTAAGTTACTTTACTTGTATTCTTCAATTTTGTGCAGTTGTAGAAAAAGTATAGTGTGCAACATGTGGGGAAAGTACTTTTCTCCACTTGTTGCACAATATACCATTCCTGGCTAGAAGCATGTGACACTTTTCCGAAGTATGGCAATATCATGTTAAGCTGGTTTTGAAAAAAATAAGTTTATACAAACAACTGGTATTTATTTTATCAAAGTATAACATAAAGAAAAATATTAAGAACCAAAACTAATTTGAATTGTTGAAAATATCAATTGTCACATTTTAATTCTCATTACTGTGAACCGTTTATGTAAGTCCATGTTGTTGCTTATCATTGTATTGGGTTTCGGAAGTTGACAAAGAGGCCGACGTTCCCGGATTTTCTGTATGGGATAACATATTTGCAATTTTTACTTGGCCAAGTAACGAGTTCCCCACGTAGGTATCTTTCGGCTACTGCGCTGGATTTCCATCCTCCTGATTTTTTTAACTGTAGGATGTCTCCTCCTGTATTTGCGAGCAATGTAGCTGAAGTACGTCTAAAACAATGTCCCGTAAACCCGCGAGCATTTTCTAATTTTAAAAAAGCCTCCAATAGCATTGTGGCCACAAGGCTGATTTATAATCTTGCTATTCCTTTTTTGTAAAAAAAAACGATCGGAACCAATAGTCTTGTGAAGATCATATTATTGCTTTATTATTTTCACCTATTCCAATTTTGTAATTTCAAATGTTCGGGAAGTGTAGGTTTTTGTTCCAGGAATAACTATCATTGTTAGAATGTCATAAAAAAGATATTTTGTTTCAACGTGGAATTAAAAAGTACAAAAAAGATTGTGGTTTAATTTCCCAAAATAATTAACAAAAAGAATAATCAATACACCACAAGGAAAATAGAGAAGATATTCATATTTAGGAGTTTATCGCATCTGCAAGCGCCAGATATGCCAATAATCAAAGCAACCTCAAAGTAAAATATACCTACCATTAAACTCATAATTCATATGAATTAAATAGAAGAAATATTACCTTTTGAACAAGATATTCCTCTGGAGCCATATTTGAGAAGATACTGATGTTTTCTTCTGAGAAAATGGATTTTTTATGTTCTGCCTTTTCAAAAATGCTCGCAAATTAGCATACTGGCTAATGTCGATATTTTGCTTGATATTAAGTACAGCTCGCAACATCGAATATCGAGATCATAATGTTCAAGCTTTACTTTCTTTGCGGACGAAACTGCTGAGCACATACTATGCGCATGCCCAGCTTTGGGCAGGGTAAGGTATAAAATATTCGGTTCTAGTACCTTAGAGCCGAGCGACTTCAAAAAAGTATCACCAAATACAACCATGGACTTAGTCAGAAGCACAGGCTCGTGGGGTGAATTATAATCCCTAGGGGTGAGCCACAATAGACCCAACGGGGGTCGCAGTGGAGGTGGCGAGAAGGCCTCACTCACATAGAACCTAACCTAACTTTCTTTACTCAACAAAATATGCAAGACGTATCGTTTCTGAAGTATGTTGCACACCCTTACTTGCGCACCATTTAATGTAAGACGAAATTTTTCTTTTACCTTTGTTTGCTTTTCTCCGGAATTATTCCGTCAACCGCAGTGTCCGCAGTATCTCGGACTTCCGGAGGAGTACAGGTTAATTGAAAAATCAGACATTATATATGTTTAAGCATGTTTCGTAACGGAAAGAATATTTTATTCACAATCGGTCAGTAATATAGACATTTCTTACTTCTAAAACGGTAGGGAAGTGACTCATTACTTACTTTCACTTCCACGCCTTAGCCGGAAAAGTACTTTTCCGGCTAGAAGCATGTGTCACTTTTCTGAAGTATGTGTCACTTTTCTGAAGTATGTGTCACTTTTCTGGAGTATGACAATATTTTTCTCATACCTTTCTTTACTTTTCTCTGGAATTATTCCGTCCATCGCAGTGCCCGCAGCTTCTCGGACTTCCGGAGGAGTGCAGGTAAATTCCAATTCAGACATTATGTTTAGTTTGGCAACTTTATTTGATATTGGTACGTTTATGATAGATGTCAAACTATAGGTACTTAGTAATGTTGCCTAGCAACCGTTTCATGACGTTCTTTGTCGAATAAAACATTAATATATGATAACAAATTTTCTTAAAATTAATGTTTTTAAAAGCTTGTAACTAAGCGACAATAAATTTTCCCTATTACAAGCACTACCCCGTGGATTATCTAATTATTGAAGGACGGACTAGCACTGGCAGATCTTTATAATGCAAAAAGAGGCTAGTAGTCCAGTAAATAAAGGATGAACTAAACTTTATAAAAAATTATCCAAAACCAATTGTACCGCCGAAATATAATAATTTGGCTTGAATATTTATCATGTAAATTGGTAGCATATACACATTCTGCTACATTTAGAACCTCCAATAGGATATAACTTAAAATGAGCTTCGCATGTCCACATGAAAACTTGAACTTAGAATAACCTGCACTAGTACTCCAGTAGCTAGGAATCACTCCCAGAGAAAATCATAAACTAACAGTTATAACTAATATCGTATTGGGATACTAAAATGAGAGAACTCCTAGAATCTACAATTATTGTATTATACAGTGTGTAAAAGCCAAACGGAATAAATTCATTATTTAGGTTACTGTACATATTTATAAAAATCCTGAAACACGTCAAATTCATTTTATAAATTTGGCATTCTTCAACGTGAAAATGCGAGACTACCTTCAAACCCCTTCGAATGACAGGTACAACCCCCAATTTTTTTAAATGGGAAGCATGGGCTTGTGATATATCGTTTGAAAGGTCTGGTAATTCTCTATTCAAAAATGTTATAGTTTTCAAGTTTATTGCAACAATTAAGATAGAATAAAATAAAATCATGTGGTTACCAAAATTCGCTACAATACAATCAAAACTTATTACAATATACCCAAAACTTATTTCCCGTTTAGGTCTTGCTAATAAGAAAGTGAGCAAAAACCATAGCAATGTGCTTTTTAGATGGTATCTATTAAAAATACTTTAAATAGTTCCCGTGGGAACGTTAGTTGGTCTAAAACTCCCTAGCAAATTGCTTTGTAATTATACATAAGTTGTCAGTATTATAATTTTAGTTTGAAATTCGTTAACTTCAATTCTGAAAAATGGTTAGATTAACGGAAATGCATAAAATACATATGATTGGTTAAGGAGATAAAAGCCGAACACAACAGGATGTAACTCGCCTATTTCATGAGAAATTTCCTGATTTACCGCCTATATCCCAAGAAAAAATTAGTAAAACAGAGGAGCAGTTTCGCGAGTCTGGTCATGTAAGGCAGATAAAAAAACAGCTACCAGTTCAATGAGTGATGAAATCAAATTAGATGTGATGCTTGGGTTTGAGGAAAACCCACATACATCGAGCAGTCAGGCATCCACTACATTCAATGTTAGCCATGCATCGATAGTAAACATATTAAAAAAAATAAAATGCATCCCTATAAAATGATACCTACTCATGAGCTGATAGAAGACGATTTTGACAGGATCAGAATCGGCAAAATTGCCGCTACTGGTCACTGGATGCGAGAAGAATACACGCAATACCCTAAAAAGGTTAATGTTTGGGCAGGGATTGTTGGAAACCATATCATTGGTCCCTTTTTCATTGAGGGCAATTTGAATAGCGATAATTATTTGGCACTACTTCAAAATGATGTCATTCCAAGTTTGGCAAATTTATATCCTGATCCAGGAAACCCTCAAGTTCCAGTTAATACGATATGGTTTCAGCAGGATGGAGCACCACCACATTACCAACGCAATGTCCGGCAGTACCTCGATGCAATATTTCCCAATCGGTGGAGATAGGGAGGCGAGGATCGATAGAATGGTCAGGGCGATCACCTGATCTTACATCATTAGATTTCTTTTTATGGGGATATATGAAGAGCATTATGTACAAAACTAAACATTTTGATTTAAATGTCTTAAAAAACGAATAACGCTTGCGATTAGGTCGATCACGCCTGATATGTTAAATAATGTTCGAAGAAGTTTTCTTTAAGATTAGGATGTTTCCAAGACGTTGCGGTGAACAATTTGAACATCTACTTCATCGACATACATAGTTCTTTTTAGTATTTTACATTTCATTACGTTTTGCATTACATTTTAGTTTTTGATTGTATTGTAGCGAATTTCGGTAACTACATGATTTTATTTTATTCCATCTTAATTGTTGCAATAAACTTTGCAACGTTAAACGCTCCTGGCTAGAGCACTCTCCTCAGGGAGTGGAATTCGGCACCGATTAAATTATTTTATATGCTATCACTGGGATGGGGTGTACAATTAATATTAAATTGGACGCCACCAGCTTTTTATCGAAACAAAAACAAAGAACAACGAAAGCAAAAGGTGGAAAGCTGGAAACACCTTGTAAAAATTAACGTTAACTAAAATAAAAATAAAATCAAATTAATAATTCTTGAACCCGTTTATCCAATTTAATAATTATTGAATAATCAATACAAAGAATGAAAACAATAATTATTTATTGAAATTTAAAAATTCAACATAAATTGGATATTATAAAACCAAACGAGGAGAACAACAAGTTATAATAACACGCCAAATTCAAATCTTGTAAACGCTAAAGATAAGACGAAGGAACTTATCTTAAAGGGCTGGGTTGTTTGCAGCTCTTAGCGATGGCGGTGATGACTCCAACGGCACAGGAACAGGAACAGGAACGAAAACTTGACGGTACTTGCCGGAAACTTGAGTGCCGAACTTGAGTGGGAATCTTGAGGGCTGCAGAGCTGCGGAAAAAAGAAATACAGGGATAAGGAACTAGAAAAAACATTAGGGAAGGAACGAATAGATAGAACAGATCAGGTAAAAAGGAGCTTATGCTATAGCGCATACAAAATCCGAACTCCACGTGTTAAAATGCAACTTAACAGTGATCTGTTTTATTCTATTCGTTTTGTTCCTTAAATATACAAAAAATGCAAATTATCAAATAAGCAATAAACATAAATAAGCTGTAAGCACTACCCAAGAAAATAACCTGAGGGAAAATACAAGAATTAACTTACCAACCAGACGATATAAATTGTTCACCAACTGACAAAAATGAAAATATATAATAATATACTGTTGCCTTTAAGGTGGCAGTTAGAGGAAAGAAAGAGTTCAATTTAAAATCGACAATTTAAAATTTCGAATATCGAAAGACAAAAATGGAAGGGGAATTCGATAAAAATGAATGTTTTAGTTTGGAGTGGCTAATGCGACAAGGAAACGGCATGTTTAGAAATGTATTAGAAATTTAGGGGGAAGTGACTAATGAGCCACAAAAATTAACTAAATAAAATAGTTTAAAAACAAAAAACGTAACAAGCTGAACAGCATGTTACAACTTGAAAACGATAACATTTGTGAATAGATAATGAGGAGACCGTTCAAACGATATATCACAAGCCTATACTTCCCATTCAAAAAATTGAAGTTGAAGTTGGGTTGAAGGTAGGGATCGCACTTTCGAGTTGAAGAATGTCAATTTTAATTTGGCGTGTTTCGAGATTTTTTATAAATATGTACAGAAACCGAAATAATGAATTTATTCCGTCTGACTTTTACACACTGTATATTTATTAGTTCTGCCTCAAAATTATATTATATTTCTTTATTTCTTAAATAATTCTAAGTATCTGCTCACTTCTTATTTATTGTATATTTGATATCTAAATATTTGATAAGTAGTAAACTTATATGATAATCGAACGTTTTACTGTCGCGATATTTGCATTAAATAGTATAGTTTTCAAATTACCACATTTGTGATTTTTAACTTTTTGAGTTTGTTACTTATGACGGTTTGAATTTAACCGCTTAACAACATATTTAACTTGATCTCTGGTAGATTTTAAAAGGTATTTACTCAGACTCTGCCATTTTACACTGTATAAAAACCAACAAGTTGAAGAAATAAAAATCATAAATTTTCATTAGGATAGAGCGAAAAAGGAAATTTTAATTCGAAAACAAAATCATTCTACTTTTTGAAATAGCACGTAGCCTCCAATTTTTACCAAAGATATCGAATGCAGAGTGAGTTGATGATAACACAAAAGGTCAAAATCTTCTTATTCTAATCTGATTTGCAATATTGTATTAACCCTTTTTGACGGTAATAATAATAATAATAATAATAATAATAATAATAATAAAATATTTATTTAACCAATAGAATATACAGTAGATTAGTAAGGTAACAGGGAAAGGCACATAAACAATACAAGAAACTCAAAAAAGTTCATTGAAGAACTTGTCTATGAGTAAACCGCCTACATATCATAGAAGCGATTGCATCAAACAAAAAATCTAAAAGAACCTTTCACATTTACAGATTTTCAAAAGAACTTTTCCCTCCTCAATTTTCAAAGATTTTTGGATTTTGCTTACCTGGCATGGTCACGATTATTTCAATTGGAACCCTACGTACATCAACGTCTATGTCTAGTTTTTTATTACCAGTTTTCAAGTTCCAATATGTCTTTATTCAATTTTTGAACTTTTTGCGGAATTTAATTTATTCCTAAAATTCAATAACTCAATAAATTTGCAAATTTTTATTAAAAAACGGTTATTTAAGACAGCTTTGGAAATTATTGTTAAGAAGTTGCATCAAAATACAAGAACATTTGCTAATTTAAAAGGAAAACTAGATCCAACAGGAAATGTGACTAATGAAAAATTAACCAGTTGCACTACTACTTTGCACTGGGAAAATCGACTATAAGTACAAGAAAATAAAATTTTGGAACCAAGTTCGACAGAATCTTCATAATTTCTTGAAATTTCCTCGAAATAAATTAGCACTTATCAGATGCTATAAAAATTAATTTGGTCTTCGTTTGGTTTCTGTGAGTGGGCTTTTCAGAACTGTGAACGGCGGCATACTGTCTATTGTGCCTTAATCAAATTAAATGACCCCTTAAGTTCAATCTCCCCTAGGCAGTTGATAATCTGTGTAGGGGTAAGCCTATCTAAAACATCAGGTCGTTCAAACGGAGCTCCTAGACTGACTCGCCCAGCAACCACAGAATGTGTCTTCGATCTGTCATATTCTGTCCAGATAATAGTTTAGCCTGCAGTGTCCAGTAAATATTCCAGTTATAGACCAGATCTTATCCCTGTCCATGTTCAGCTAGGTTTCTACTTTGAGCTTCGAAGTTCCTTTGATTTTTTAGTTTACCTTAAACCTGGTATCTCATCCAAGTAAACCCTTGATTTGCGGTCTCTCTGGTCCAAGATAGTTATCTTTGACATATTTAAGGGGATTCCCAATTAGAGTTCTGGGACTGACCCAATTTCTTGGCAAGTTACTTCGTTACTCAGGTGTGACCCGGAATCCATACCACGACAACCATATTGTTTGCACCCAAGTGAGTGCAGTGCCAGTATTGCATCCTGGCAGTCAGAAAAATATTTTCATGGGGAATTTTTTTGAATAAAACTTTTTGGAGGTAGTCGAGCAACAGATAAATGCCAATAAACTGGTCAACTAGATAATTCGATGTAATACAAAAATATTTTTATACGGGGTGACCCATTTTGTGTGGAAGCACACCTGTAAAATCCGCATTTCTCAACCGATTTTGATTTAATTTTTTTGTGAGTACTTCGGCACAAATTTTCATAGCTTAATTTCTATTTTCAAGGCCCTCTATGTTAATTTTTCTTCGCCAAAAAAGACGAAAGTAAATTAGGCTTTTTTTCTCAAATGTGACTACACCACTGGATTCAGAATCGTTACAAATGTAAACTACCGAAATTTTATAAAAAAAAATTTATTAACGACAAAGTTATTACAACATGAATTTGGAAAAGGTTGTATTTTAATTAATTTTTTACATAGAATGTAGACAAATTTTAAAAATGGCAATATGGTAAACAAAAACTAGGACTCAAACATATTGCACAGTGAAAATTTGAAGCCGATAACTTAACCCGTTCTGAAGTTATAACTTCGGAAAGTAATGTAAAATTGTGCTGATGTGATGAAAATACAAATTAACAACTAATAATACATTTTAATTAAAGTACTTAATAATAATTTAATTCAAAATTTTTGTAGCCTCGTCTAGACCTCCGTTAATTTCCACACATTTATCGTATCGTTTGCTACTATGTCTTAGCGCTTTTTTTATTTCTTGTGGCATTATTTCAGCACAGGCCTGTCGTATTCTGCAGTTCTGCTCTATTCCTAGGACGTGTCTTATACACTATTTTGTCAAAAGACCCCACAGAAAAAATCCAATATAGTTGAATCGGGCGATCTAGGAGGACATTCGATCAACTCGCTACCGCGACCTATCCAACCATTTGGGAATTTTTCGTTAAGCCACTGTCTGACAATCCTAGAATATTGTACAGAACAACCATCGAACTGAAATATCAAATTTCTTCTTTCTGTTAGTGGCAGCACTGCGTATAAGTCACCTTCCAAGAATTCCATGAAGTTATTGGCATTCATGTTACCCTCAAAAAATAATGGACCTATTATCCTGTCTTTGGAAATTCCGCACCAAACATTCACCTTTTCAGAATATTGGCTTTTGCAATTTATTACCCAGTTAGGATTTTCAGATGCCCAATATCTTGCATTTTGTGATAAAACTACGCCATTGGTGGTAAACGTGGCTTCATCACTAAACATAACACTGGCTAAGAATTTTCTTGAATTAAGGTACTCACCTTGGGCCCACAAACAATATTCCATGCGTTTTTCTGTATCACATGCCCTTAATGTGTGGAGAAATTTTGGTTTAAATGGTCGTATTGAATTTCTCTTTAAACATCGCCGAATGTTTTCTCTAGGCAAGGCTAAATCTAAACTGGCTAGTCTTAAGCTAATATTTGGATTGTTAGCAAAGTAGTCTATGACAACACGGTCATTAAAATTTCTTGCCTGCAATTTTTTTGAAATACGTTTGGTCACTGCTCCAGTCCCAATAAATCCTTTTTTTAATTTTGTGCACTGCAGAGCAGCAAATCCGGCAATCTGGATGTCCCCGATTGAATATTTCTGTTACTTCTCGTTCACTTCTATCATTGTAACCACACAAACGTACAATTTAAACTTTGTCTTGAATAGTTAAAGCAGCCATTGTCAAGTAATTATTTAGAACATTTAGTACTTACTATTTCATACATACAAATTTTACTGACTGACATAAATGAAATGTCAAAATCAAAGCCTACTTGCGATTTTGTTTGAATTTTGTAAAAATGGCTTTAATAAGTATGGACATAATAAAGCTGTGGACATTACAAAAACTAAGTTGCAAATTTAGAGTTAAATTATTATCACTTTGATCAAAATGTATTGTTAGATATTTTTAAGAGTTGTTAATTTGTATTTTCATGGCATACTCGTTGATTGCATTTTGTTAATAAATGAAATTATTAAGTTCAATTTTACGTTACTTTCAGAAGCTATAACTCCAGAACAGGTTAAGTTATCGGCTTCGAATTTTTACTGTGCAATATGTTTGAGTCCTAGTTTTTGTTTACCATGTTGCCATTTTTAAAATCTGTCTACGTGAAAAATTAATTAAAATACAACTTTTTCCAAATTCATGTTGTAATAACTTTGTCGTTAATAAAATTTTTTTTATAAAATTTTGGAAGTTTACATTTGTAACGATTCTGAATCCAGTGGTGTAGTCATATTTGAGAAAAAAAAATGCCTAGTTTACTTTCGTCTTTTTTGTCAAAGAAAAATTAACATAGAGGGTCTTGAAAATAGAAATTAAGCTATGAAAATTTGTGCCAAAATACTGTTTTTGATACTGAATCTAACAAAAAAAATTAAATCAAAATCGGTTGGAAAATGCGGATTTTACAGGGGCGCTTCCAAACAAAATGGGTCACACTGTATAAATAGGGCTATTCAAGTCTGATTACAACCAGAAGCAGCATAAAGGATATAATTCCGTAAACCTTCAGAAAAATTGCTTCCAAAGTGTTACAAAATGAGATAAATCTTTTTGATGTCATTTAGGGAGTTTCTGAATTCCCAGAGTGCTTCAAAATGAGATAAAGCTTTTTGTACTGAGACACTGACATCCGTAAGAAACTGTAATTAGCCAAAAATATTACACATTATTATTACATTAGATTATTAAACATTAAGCAGGCAAATTCCATCATCAGTCTGTGTCTGTAACTTGGAAAAATTATATACATGTACGAAGGAATTTATAGTAACAAAATAATAAACAGGGTGTAGTTTTAGAACTTACAATGGGCTGTACCTCGTGAACGCAGAGATTTCAAAAAAATTTCAAAACAGTTTCTAGGGTAGAGAGGGGCAACTAAAATGACATGAGAGGGAACGCACCCCTATCAAACCCCTATGCCCCACCTACGAAATTTTAATCGGCCACCCCCAACTTCTGATATGTCGTTAGAAAGCCCGTAGAAAATGCTTTCCAACGGTCTAAGTCATAATGATACAGGGTGTAACAATAAAGCAGAAAAATGTATTTGACAACAAAAATAACAATTACTTGTGGAACGATACTTTGCTATTCATAAAAAAACTTGTTTGCTTTGCAGTTTTTAAACAACATATTTTGTTATTCTGTTTTGCACCTCCTTTCTGTACTCAAATTATTGGTTTATTTGATACCTACCTTAATGTCATTGTCATTTGTGATAGATTAATTATTTGTACGTTTGGTCCGAAAATATTTTGGTACGTTTTGCTCGTTAATTTAATTACAATAATCACGATGTTTCACAGTATACCTGAACGTGTGGAGATAATTTTAATATTTGGCTCCCAGAACGACAGCTAACGTGTTTAATGAAAGACATCCTGAAAAACATGTAAGTCACGTGTATATCCGTAATTCACTCGCAACATTTAGAGAGACGGGTTCAGTGGCAAATGGAAGAAGGAATGCCGCAAGAGTACCCGATGAAGCAACTCAAATTGAAGTCCTTGGACAATTTGGAATATATCCTATTTTATCAACTCGTCACGTCTCTGCAATAACAGGACTATCACATGAGTCAGTACGGAAGCTTCATAAATTTCACCCCTATAAAATGCAATGTCTTCAAGAATTGTCCGATGACGATCCAGACCGAAGAATTCAGTTTATGACTAAAAGAATTAAGAATGAACCTAGATTTTTTTTAAATACTTTTTAAGTGATGAGTGCACATTTTATCTAAATGGTAATGTAAATAAACAAAACTGTCGTTATCGGAATGATGAAAATCCAAATCTGTTTAGAAAAAACCACACTCAGTATCCTGAGAAACTAAATGTTTGGGCAGGTGTATTAGGAGATTCTGAGATTGTTCCCTTGTTTATACCGGGAAATTTTAACGGTTAAATGTACCTTTATATGCTGGAGAACACTATTGAGCCCTTAATTGCTCATGAATTACAGAACCAAGAGGACGGCGATGGCAATCCAGCTCTAGATGAAAATTTGTTGCACGCTCAGCAAGACGGAGCAGTTAGCGACTGGTTAGACAATAATTATCCAAATAGATGGATTGGAAGAAGAGGTCCCATTGAGTGGCCACCTAAGTCACCAGACTTACCGCCACCTGATCTTTTTCTGTGGGGTCACCTTAAGTCGGTTGTTTAGAAAACTAAACCAACCTCAATCGACGATTTACGACGAAGAATTAGTCAAGCATGTCGTGATATTACTAAAGCAACATTTGCCAACGTTCGTATGGAGTTTGCAAATAGGTTGTACTATTGTTTACAAAACACTGGAAACCATTTTGAACATTTACTAAATTAATTAACATTTTTGTAGTTCGATATTTATAACACTTTTTCATTTTGTTGTCAAATAAATTTTTCTGTTTTATTGTTACACCCACTCATAATTATTATGATTTAGACCATTGGAAAGCATTTTCTACGGGCTTTCTAACGACGTATCACAAGTAGGGGGTTGCCATTTACATTTTTGTAGGTGGGACACAGGGGGTTGATTGGGTGCGTTCTCTCTCATGTCATTTTAGTTCCCCCTCTCTACCCTAGAAACAGTTTAGACATTTTTTTGAAATCTCTTTTCGTTCACGAGGTACAGCCCATTGTAAGTTTTAAAATTGACACCCTGTATAGAACCATTTGAATAATGTATCAGCACAGTAATTTGGAAATAATTTCAGTTAAACATTCAAATACATTCGAAAATTTCGAAGCCGCTGTTACATCCACACAGAATTTTTCCAATTGTATGTTCACATGTTTTTCATTTCAATAAAAACAAAATAACTCTGTCAATTTTACAACAAAAGGTATTGAGAAATACACAAAGCAAATCAAATAACAGTTAAACCGTTAAAAAATGTCCCTCCATAAACTACATAAAAAAACGTGAATAAATAAAGACAATACACGCTACCAGCAAAGCGGAGATAAACTTAATACCATTTAAAACACGGTGCGTTTAAAAAATATTCATTTTTGGAGTCTTCTAGTTATTCACTATCTGTAATAAATAGAATAAACCTGGAAAGTTAAATTGTAAATATTTTTGAATTATAAGAATTACTTCATCGTTTTATCCTAATGTATTGAACACTTAGTACTAAAACTGTATAGCGATTTTTAGTCGTCCAGTAAAAGTAGCTTACAAATTAGAATTAGTTAATGGTATATTATCGCTAATATAATTCTGAAATTCACCTATTAGAAAACTACACAAAGGCAAAGTAATTGTAAGTGTACTGCTTGAACTAACGTAATCTATTTTCTTCCTTCACTTTAACTACTACTGCACTATCTGTCTCTATCTTTACTCACACTTTACCAATTCCGAGCAACGAATTTGGTGTTAAACATTAGCCAGTTAACTGGTTTTACTGCACTTGGTTGGTTGTAT
Organism: Lochmaea crataegi; assembly: GCA_947563755.1. Classification (NCBI taxonomy): domain Eukaryota; kingdom Metazoa; phylum Arthropoda; class Insecta; order Coleoptera; family Chrysomelidae; genus Lochmaea; species Lochmaea crataegi. The sequence continues at coordinate 20,264,599 of OX387422.1, read as the reverse complement.
TTCCAGGTATCATGCAGTTCCTGTCCAGTAACAACGCCATCTGTAGTTACTACAAGGATAATCCGTCAAAGTTCACAGCCTGAGGCGTCTGGGCCGTGCTGTGGCTCGAATTGCGTACACGGTACATCTGCTTCGACATCTTTGAGACAACTAAGGGACCACAGTGACGGTATTGCTGGCATTGCAGCCGATTCCCTAAGAATCAATGGTGCTATGCGGAATTTCCGCCAGGTATGAGACGAGGGATAATGTCACAGCGACAATCAAGTAGTTTTCTAGGGATCTGACTTATAACAAGATGGCCACCTTGTGGCCAGCGGTTTATCTAACTGGATATGCATAATAATTCAGAACGTATTCATTTTTCTTATTTTATTTCATGAGATAGGAATGTTTCTAGGCAGAATAACTATGCCCAGCATATCAGGGTATATACAATTAGAAATTACGAGCAGGTAAGAATTTTCATCTCGAAGATAGCCAAATAAAATTCTGAACAATTAATTCAATTTCGTTAGACTGATGCTATTACCGAAATTATTATTTGGATAGTATCAAACATATCAGAAATGTCATAATAACAATAATATTGATTTTATTGGCAATATATCAATAATGGGACAGTACATGCCAAAAAAGAACCCAGAAGTCTCTAATATGCAAGCAAAATTAGATTCTACTATTTCACTTATTAAATATTCACATTTATCTTAACCCTGCGTCACATACGTGGATTATTTTTTCATCAGTACATATGTGGGGTGTGACAACCCCAATTTCTAAAAAATTCAAAAAAAAATTTTGGCAGTCTTCTCATATTTTTTTTTATTTTATGGCCTCACGTGATCATCTGAGGAACATTTAAACACAAAAAAACAATCAGAATGCCTTTATTCAAAATAAACTAAACTTTCCATAGACAAAAAAACGTAATTGAAAAATCCTTCAAAAAAAATTAACATCTTATCAACCAAAATATAATCCCGAATTGAAATCTAATAATAGAACAAAAAAAAGAACCTCTGCAGGTTGTACAATGAAAAATCAAAAATTAGTCGCTATCTGAATTCATGCAATTTTGGCAACTCATTACAGCATGCTCCAGGCACACTAATGATTTACACTTTGAACAGGAATATTTAGATCTTGGCTCCTTGGACATACGGAACACCTTCCCATTAGTTTTGGAATTTTTGCAAGTGGCACTGCAGGGGTTTCTTGGCAAAATGTTCAATTTTTTGGCGAATACTTCTTGGTATTCTTGGATTGTTCTTTCTCTCAGAGATGTGGTCCTGGATCAGTTCAAAGCCCAACATTTTGATGAACAATCTTCTGGCAAGTTTGAAATCTTGATTATTTTCTCTGTATATCACCAAAGCATTTATGGCTGCTGTATTCAAGAGAGAAAAGACTATCGTATGATGCAGATAGTTCATCCACTACATCTACTCCACTTTTAGTAAAGTTGTAGAAGCCTATTATTTCGGGTCAATTCTTCTCCCCAGTTGGTTTATCAGTAGCACCATCATGGTGCATGGTGGACATCAGCAAGACGTTTTTTTTTGGCACATAGGATAAAAGTGTAATATCTCTTTGGAAGCCAAATAAAGATGTCTTTGGTTCTCTGTTCTTGATGGACAGAAATTGTGCTGGAATAAATCGTTTGTTCTTTCTCAGCGTGCCTACAGACGTGAACTTATGCTCTTTCAGTAATTTGACCATTAATTCATAACTGGTATGCCAGTTATCAAACCTCACATTTTGGTTGGAGCCAGAAATGGGTTGTACGAGCCTCTCGACAATATCTATCAGGGAGTTGCTATAACAGAAGGGGCCTTCTGGCTGTTTTCCTGGATATACTTTTAAGTTTAGAACGTAGTAGGAACGGGCATTAACTAAAGCTTGCACTTTGATCCCATACTTTGCGGGCTTGTTGGGAATGTACTGTTTGAAAGCACATCTTCTACGAAAAGACTCCAACTTCTCATCTATAGCCAAATATTGCGAAGGAGTGTAGACCTGCTTACAATTTTCAACAAATTTGTCCAGAATTCCACGAACAGCAGCTAATTTGTCAATCGCTAGTCTATCTTTACGATTCTCGATGTTATCGAACCGAAGACAGACTATCAAGAATTATAGACATCGTATTGCGGAATATATCGATACCAGTCCCATCCGTTTGCCATGTCTTTCAAATTTTGACGATTAGAACGGAACATGCCTGCTAAATAGAGAAGTCCGATAGATGCTTTCATTTCATATTCATTGGTTGATTTCACCATACATTTATTTTGATATGCATTGGATTTTTGCTGAATTTTGACATTTGTCCAGTGCACCATGCTTCCTATCGTTTGCGGATCAAAGAACAACTGCCAACAATCCAAAGAATTTTAGCGTTTTTTGCATATTGCTTGACACCCGGCAAATGAGTGATAATATTGTCCGCTCTTGTTCGAACGCGTGGATTTGAGGCAACTTTGTTCCATTTCGTTCCATCTTTTCCGATATACATTTCTCGGTTTCTTGGAGGCCCGTCAGTATTTCCATTTTCCGTCTCATTCTGTTCTGTTTCTGATGCCTCCCTATCTGACTTTCCGTCATAAACTTCATCTTCTATTGTGATATCCTGCTCCGAGTCGGTGTTGTGATCGCTATCATCCTCGCTTCCCGAATCAATGGCATCATCAACACTTTCAGCCCATAGAGCTTCTAGCTTTCTCTGTTCCTCTTCGTACGACATGATATTTTAGCTAAAAAATATAAACAATTGGTTTTCCCGATTCAAATGAGTCAAAAATAACAACTTACATATAATGTCAAATTCACAAACGGGAGTACATAGATGGGGTTTGACACACCCCAGAGCCTTTTGGTCGCGTGTAGCTTCACTCACTGTCTTCGGTGTACTGCGGCAACGCCTGAATTCGTTGGTGCCCACATATTTGAAAAGCTATTGGGACGGGCGTGCGCATAAGTTTATATTTTTTTTATTATTGAGAGCGATATTTGGCAGTTGGGGTTTGTCAAGCCCCACATTTGTGACGCAGGGTTAAATAATTAATACAATCCAGACACTCACAAAGCAGCATAGCAGTAGTTTTCTCTCACTTAAACCTGACTAAAATAGATTTCGATCAAAATCATAAGAAAATTAATTAAGGGAGGACTTCTTCTTGCTATTTATTGCACTTGTGTTGATCACCTATCAATTTGTCATCAATTAACCATTCTGTATATTATGCATTTTTCATCCACATTTAATATCAGTATACATACAGATATTAGGAGTAAAATCAATGACTTGGGAGTTACCGACCGATTATTTCAACTATTATCACTACAAATTGATTAAATTATTATTATATTAGTACCAAATTATTTCATGTGAAACTTTCGCATAACTATCAAATAAAATTAATAAATAACAAATCTCACAACAGAAATATAACATATATATTATTCGACCGGTTTTAGAAATTACATTTGCATCATCAATTTCTATAATTTACCCCTGATAATACAAATGTAATTTGTGAAACCGGCCGGGTAATTCATGTTATATTTTTGTTGTGGAATTTGTTATTTATTGATTTTATTTATTTAATCAGTTTTTTTTCAGATTACGTAAAAATACTTGACTTATTTGTTGACGTAAATCATTCGGATTTTATCTGAATTGTATTATTTTAGTTTTGAAACGTCTCATAAGAAAACCTGAGTAAAATTCAGTTACCGAAGTGTCCACTTTTTTTATTTAAAGAGAAACCTCATCAGCCATGTAGCCTATTAGCAGCCAGATTTTATCAACACCTTAATTAACATTTACAATTACAATTGATGCAGAAACTTTTTAAACACTTCAAATAATATAATATGTTAAAACTTTTCTGACAACTTTTTTTTTATTTCTTTCACTCACACTTCCAGCTGTTTTTTGTCATTAATTTCAACACTTAACACAAAAATGTTAGCATGTCTTTAAATAGAATCGAAATACCTTTCAAATTATGTGCCACTCGACCCCCCATGCCATTAAAGATTCTAGAAGGGGTAGTCACCTCTTTTAGGGGGATGACCGTACAACCATAAGTTAACTATCAAAAGTTGTCCCCCTCGAAAACAAAATCGACGTGTCTCGGGGTTTGCCGCAAAAACCTCCCCCGCCAACAATATTTGAGGTGGACTGTTTCTAATGCGCCACCCTGTATATGGCCGCCCATCAAGAATAAAGGATCAGATTAGTAAAAAAATTGATCATTAGATATTCTCGAGCGCGTCAGATTTAGGTAGGGTGAGTTAATGACATGCTAAAAAGTGTATATTCCACTAATCTGACAATTTTCGAGTGACGTAAAGAAGTAGGAGTGTTACAAACTTGTAAAAAAATCGTCATCTTGACATTCTCGAGCGTGGATAATTTTTTTTCATTTTGAAGGAAATAATTCAAGGATAACGAAAAATATATAATCTGATGATCTCCACAAGCCGAAGTAACAGAAATTCCACGATAAAATTTAATGCGTGCAGCTGCGTGATGCCTATATTCCCGACTCCGCGTTTCTATTCCTCCATCACTCTTTCTCTATCTATTACTCTCTCACTCCGTCCCCACTCTGGTTTGCAAAAAGAAGATTCTACTAATGGCGAATATGGATATGGAACACCTGCAAGCAACAGTAGAAGACTGGATGGATCTTGGAGTTGGCAATGCGCACGCCGATACATCGACGTATCCGCACTTTATAATGAATTAGGCCCAAAAATTTCGAAGGCGCTTCCAGCTTTGCATGCGATTTCAACCCGGCATTGTACCGTCGAGGGACAAACGAACCTTCACAATTTCTGATGAATTCAGAAATTTTCCAAAAAGGATGCATGGATTTGGGATCAAAGGAGCATAATGTGCAGGATTCTTTTAACATCATACAGTCTTTTACTTGTCGCTTGTATGGGTTGAAAAAGTGAGACGATGTCAATCAAGCCAGGATTGTCATCTTCAATAATACGTACAAGGTAAAAGACAAATCACAACCCTTCTCCTTGAGTATCCGGAATTGCGATGCGTGCAACTTGCCACCCTGTCAATCGGAGCTACTCCAGCAAGTGTTACGCACAAGATCCATTGCATGCTTGTGGAGTAATGCCCATAATGCAAAAATTATTTATATTTTACCAACCGACTATGGATGGAAAGATGTCGACGGAAAGTTGGAAATGATCTGGTTTGCAGGTGAGTATGAAATCGAGCCTGAAGAGGAAGATGATTCTACAGATGAAGATGATGATTAAAAAAAATTTAATTTTTCATAATTGTTTTCTTATAAATACATGTATTCTTCTTAAAAGTCATACACTTTTTTATTTGTATGCTATTTCCTGAGCTTTTCAATTAATTAAGTTCGTTTAAAAAAAATCGAAATTATTTTTGTTTTAATTGTCAGATTAGGCGAATTCCTCCAGATAATCGTCAGATTAGGGGACAGCAAGTAGGACATAAAGATGAATCATATATATCTTAATCTGACGCGCTAGAGTATTTCAAAATGGCGAGTTTTCTTTGCACATTCTAATAATGGCCGCGATTTTGCGTCACATTCAAATCGTTTGATTATTGAATGAGAGCTTTTTTAGGTTCATTCAACATCCCGTTACAAAATCTGACGCGCTCGATTGAATTTTTGTCTCTCTCATTTTCAACCCTTGCGTATGACCACACCCACCATGGGGTACATACGTACATTATTAAAAATACGTGGGACATGGATAGTATCAATATCTGACCCGCTCGAGTATGTCCATGCAACAGTTTTCTTTTTACATTTTTAAAAATCTATAGACGCTCCCCCCACCGATGAAAAGGCTTACATTATTTAACATTTTTTTTCTTTTTATCATCTAAGCTTCGCATCCCAATAGGACGCTCGAATAAATCACCATTTAGCATCGTGGGCTCCCCTACTATCAAGGTCGTAGTATGGCTTTATTCAATTTTTAGGATGTCAAAAGAATCGCAATTGAATTTAGAAATTGATGTGTCCTAGCTTTTATGTGTGAATGATACAGGGCATCTTTTACTTACGATTTCCATTCTAAGCGTTCGCACTGCATACTTCCACCTATCATATCCATTAGGAATTAACTCCAATTCGAAAAAACAGCAGACACGAAAGAGTGAACTTTTCAAGGACGGCTGTTACGAAAACGTAGATCAATCATCAATCAATATATTTTTCCGTAAGTTAAATGAAACGAGATCTGTTTCTAAACTTGTGATAATTGCTCAGCTAATATTATGTTGTTTAATTTTTGTTTACAGTTGGTCCGGTGAATCTTTTCCCATGCGTCATCATTCATATACAAATGCAATAAATCAATACATTAAGTAACACGTAGGTCGTAGATTGATGGTTTAATTAGGATGTGGCTAAAATGACGGTGAACGTTATTTATTATTGTATTGAAGCTGGTGTAATAGATATTTGTAAATATTTTACAGCCATTTAGCAATATGCTACCTAAACCTTCAGTTTAAAAAAACTATTAGTATTCCAGAGTTTTATGGGGCTATTCTGCAAACTTGCTATTAAGCAAATTTACTTGCATAGGAGTTGGTATTAATAACAACTTCCTCAGTAGAAACTTTGCAAATCAGTATTGCCCTGTTAGGGTTATGGCTGGCAACCATTACTATTGGGCCGTCCCACCCATACATTTCAACAATGAAAAATAAAAATCTTTTGGGTTGTAAAAATGAATAATTAATATTTTAAATATGTATATTTAAGACTCATATATATATATATACAATAGATTTTATTTATTTTTCCTCATAGTCAGCTATCACCAGTATTTATATCTATTGTAATTGGTTGAATGCTAATATCAACTATATTCTGCTCTCGGGCATACCACTTTTGAATAATTTCATGGGTATGCCTAAGACATTTTTCCCAAATTTGTTGATTACATTGTCCCAGTGCCTCTTTCCACATATTTATAACAGAACTATCTGAACACCCATCTTTACCAATATATTTATTATAATATGACTTGCAAATTGCCCAAATTGAATTCACATTGATATGGCGGTAGTCTCAGCACTTCATGACCATGTTCTCGTAGTAACTCATAAAATATATACACGTTTTCTTTTCTATTCATTTTTGCAATTTGTAGCAATTCAGGTTTTGTAAGTTTTGTATCAAACTTGATGTTGTTTGTTATCAACCATGTAACAATCTCATTTTTTGTTGAATTAGTAGAAGGTTGCTTTTCTAAAAGAACACTATGATATGGAGTATTATCCATAACAATAAGAGATGGCTCTTCTAAGTTGGGAATTAATTGAGTACTTATTCATTTCATAAATATTTCATTTTTCATTTCTCCATGGTAATCAGCTACTTTAGATTTTGAACAGAATAATAAACTTGCTTCAGAGACAAATCCTTTGGTAGAACCAGCATGGACAATTATAAAACGTTTACCATCATAACCATCTGGTTTACGTACACTTTTAGTGCTGTTGTCTTGCCAAGATTTTGTTTTATTTCCCTTCGAATAGATCCATGTTTCATCCAAAAATACAAGTTCTCTTGGGTGAGTACTTGAAAGGTTTTCCATATATTTACGCAGAAAATTGGCTCTCAAGGCTGCAATGCTGGTCCGCTCCATTAAAGCTCTCCGATTGTCATCTTTGTTATATTTGAATCCCAATGTTTTCAACAAAGTGCTCAGAGATGTTTTGCCAATAGATACAATTTCGCTTTCCCCCAATTTACAATTTAAGGTAGTCAAAGTAACATGCTTCTCTAAAACAAAAACAAAAATTATAGTACAGATTCAATTTGAACAAATACTATATTTTTAATGATATTATGTTTGTTCATTTCATTAATGTTTTAACCTTGACTGTTCAAAAATAAGGTAAATTTAATAGTTGAATTAAATTGTAATGTAGTCACAAAACTACTAAAATCTATGTAAATACCTTCCTCAATTTTTCTTGAATATACCATGATTTGAATACTCATCACAAAATACCTACACCTACATTTTACCAAAAAATTCTAATTAAATAGATTGATATTTACTCTGTTGGTACATATCATATAATGTGTTCCATACTGTCATCTTAGCTCCCTCTGGTAGATCAGTTGTTTTAGTTTTAGAACGAGTTCTGCTTTTGCTTGGGCTTGAAAGAATTGGATTCTTTTCTTTTTTTATAGCATATACTGTCCGTCGAGATATTTTCAAAGAAGCAGCTACCCTCTAACATAAAAAAATTGATTAATAATAAGTATATTGCTAAACAAGCATGCACTTAAATATTTATGTTACCTCTTGAACACATGAAAGTGGTTCCAAAGGTCCTCCATTTCTTTTTTCTAACTGAAAATACTCCAACACATTTAGGACCAGCTTCTGTGCTTGCGAATTTAACGTTTTTCCAGGCATATTCTAAAAATAAAAACCATTCATAAATAGTTCTGGTCTTTCGGAAAATTAGTTCAATATTTTCTACATTGGTGAAAGCAAAATATGTTTCATATAATTCAGTTTGATGGAGTTCTATCCAGAATCATAATGAAATGTCAATTTAAGGTTAGTTTTCATTGCGAAGTAAATAAATAAAAAGTAGATAAATAATATTTACTTACCACAATAATTCGAACACTCAGGTATAAGTTAGTCGTTATAACAACTGTTTTTGAAATAAATGTATATGCAAGGGGCAAAAAAATGGATAAAAATGTAAACAAAGTCTTTGGTCTGTCAATATACAAGTTCGCGGTTAAACCACAGAACTTCTGTTGAGTGGGTTACACCTAATCACCCACATTCATCATATGGCTATCTCTCTCTGTTATATTATGTTGTAATGGAACAAACGGTTTCATTTCGGGGGTTTAGATTCTGTGAGTAGAAAAGAGACGTACTACAAAAAGTAGTACGTGAATAATTTCATACATGGGAAAAGATTCACCGGACCAACTGTAAATGAGCTTCTGCAGCTCTCGCAACACATTACGCCAGAATATCATTTTCGTTAAGGTTTTAAAATACAAAATTTCACCCTTGTATATTTTATGTGCAGCAAACAAATTATACAACGAAGTATTTAACAAATTATATTTTTGTCTTCATAATTTCCACAAAAGTAGTCTTTTTAAAGTAATAAGAACTTTAACCTTTTAAGGGCTGTTATATTTACCGTTATAGGTATATATCATCTGATTTTCACAAAGTAACCAAGATAATATCGTGCCATTTTCCGGTAATAAATTTTAAAACGCAAGAAGAAAATACTACGATTGCATGAGAACAACCAAACCAAGCCAAGATTTATTTATGTTTTTCAGTACCAGGAACGGTCAACTCAGAAATCAGGTGATTAAGATAGTTGGTGCTTTTCTCAATTAAATATACAAATTTAGAGCGCTTCTTTATCGTTGTATGATTAGTATTTTTATATTATTAACTGTCCATGTTGAAGATATGTAAGTAATATTCTCCTGTGGTAGAGTGTATGATTTGTATTATTGAATTATTTCAGGATTTTCCTAAAAATAGCATTAATTATCCATATTTAGGGCATTATCAAATCAAAAATGAATCAAGAGTGGTTTTATAAAAACATTACACAACAAATCTGAATGAAGATGTATATCCAGTTAGATTAACTTCTTTGTGGGTGCAATTAAAAGAAAATCAGATCCCAAAATATTATGGAAATCAAAATTTTCAACAAAAACGGCAATAAGTAATATACAGGGTAAGTCATAATTATTGGGACATAGGCTAAGGGAAGATTGTTTGGATATGTTCTTAAAAATATGGCGATAGGACCAAATATGCCTCAATAAAATATTGCTGTGGAAAAAGATAAAGGGCGTTAAATTGAAGTTTTTTGCTAATAATTTGGATTGTTATCAAAATCAGCACAAAGGCATAATTTCATACAGGGAATATGATTTTATGTATTATTCTACATTTTGTTACAGGGGGCGCCACGTGAAGGATTTCTGATAATGAAATCAACTAGTAACTTTTTTTACTAAACTTTTTAGTGATTTTGATTAGAAAATATGACATAAACATCATTTCTACGTAATATTGGTAAATACTCTTGTTTAAACACGATATTTTCATCTGTTTTTCGAGAAAAACGCAAATGTTCAGAGTATCAAAAGTGGATTTCAAAAAATATTATTTCATTTATGAGTGTGCTTTGGACTTTCAGATAATTGTTGCTGGTAAATGACATTTTTTGTCAGTGAATCAATTGTTGCATTTTTTAAAGCTATCATATACTTTTTCGGTTGAAATGCCTCGTCACAAACATTTTACAAATGAAGAAATACGGGATATGATTTGTGTATACGCACAAGAACATTCTTGCGGTCGCTCTGCAGCCAGAAGGTATGAATTGTTATATCCAGGGAGAAGGCAACCAAATCACAAAATCTATTTCATCGTTTGGGTGAAACCGGATCATTTCACAATAAAAATCAAGGTGGTCGTCCGAAACAAATCACACCTAATCAAAGAGATGAAATTTTGGTTCGAATAGATGAAAATCCTGCAGTAAGTTCACGTCATTTGTCAGCAGTAACAGGAGTAAGTCAGTTGTCTATTATTAGAATTCTAAAAAACGAAATGTTCCACCCTTATCACTTTACTCCTGTTCAAAATTTGCTTCCAAGAGATCTCCCACGATGGTTACAGTTCTGCCAACGTATTCTCAACAATCATAATGATGACCGGAATTTTATTAAGAATATTATGTTCACCGATGAAGCGACTTTTACCAGACGAGGGGTATTTAATTGGCGAAACAGCCGTTATTGGGAAGAACAAAATCCGCATGCTCTGAAAGAAAGACATTTTCAGCATGAATTTAAATTGAATATTTGGTGTGTCATTAAAGGCGACCATATGTTCTGCCTTAAAATTTAAACGGAGATTCTTATTTATTTATTTTTGCAAAATACTTTTAGTGATATTTTGGATAATCTGTCACTAGCTGTAAGAAAGAAAATGTGGTTTATGCAGGATGGAGCTCCACCTCATTTCCCAATAGTTGTTAGAAATCATCTAAGTGACATATTTCCTCAATGATGGATTTGCAGAGGAAATAATTTTGAATGGGCACCTAGAAGTCCTGAGTATAACCCGCTTGATTTTAATGTTTGGGGACATATGAAATCCTTAGTTTATACCAATGAAATTAACTCTGGAGGAAAATACAAAATGGGGCTAACTTTATAAGGGGACAGAATAATACTTTCTTTGAAGTCCGAGAGTCCTTTATTAAAAGAATTAGAAAAGGCAAAGAAGTCGGAGGAGGCCACGTAGAACATTTAATTTGAGTTTGCTCTTTTTATGTTGCATTGTTTTTAATTATGCTTTATCGTCGAAATAGAAGCATTACGTTACAACTTTTTTTATTGTCCGTTACTTGAACTGTTCAATTGCATTTTTCTCGAAAACGGATAGAAATATCGTGTTTAAATAAAAGTAACAATGGTAAAAATTAGGTTTATGTCATATTTTCTAATCAAAATCACTAAAAAGTTCCGTCAAAAAAAGTTACAAGTCGATTTCATCATTAGAAATCCTTCACGTGGCGCCCCCTGTAACAAAATGTCATATAATACATAAAATAATATTCCCTGTATAAAAGTATGCCACTGTGCCGATTTTGATAACAATTGATAGACATACAGAGAAATTATTAGCAGAAAATGAAAAAAACATTCAACTTTCACGCCCTTTATCTTTTTTCACAGCAATATTTTATTGAGGCATATTTGGTCCTATCGCCATATTTTGGTCCAAACAATCTGCCCTTAGCCTATGTCCCAATAGTTATGACTCACCCTGTATATGCAGGATGTCTCAGAGAACCTTAAATTGGGTATTTGCAAAAATAATTGATATTTTAAATCTGACATTGTGTAATTTTAAAATTAACTATTTCAAGAAATATGTGGTACTTTTATGAATACTGGTAGAAACTGTTCAGTTTCATATTTAAAATTGAGGGTTATGTTTTTCTCAAAACCATTATTTATTTAACGATATTTGACAATTATACTTGAAATTACAATAATTATTTGCTTATTTGAGAAAAAATTAATAGCTTCTGCGTTTTCTCATTAAGGGATTTCAATATACAATACCTATTCAAGTTTGTGGGAATCACAGTTACAACAATACATAATATCAACTTGAGTAAAACAAATTGCACACGAGGTATCAGTTGAATAAAAACGGACACGAGACACTGTGCATTCAAATCAATAAACCAAACTTCATTCCAATGCTGCTAAAGAGACTAGGAAAGTCTATGGTGACCAGCTCTACGTAATGGAGAGAATATACGAGTTCTATACAAGGCAAATGCTGCCAACATAGCGAATTAAAAATGACTGAAAAAGGTTAGTCGCATAAGAAAGCTGTGTCCTATCAATTTTTGGTTTTTCTTATATATTTTGAGTCCCTTTACCACCCATGTTGTACCCGAAAAGTTTGGAGGTCTTTTTAGTTTGGGGTATTTTACATCTTACAGTTGACGAAAAACTAATGTCAGTTGTCAACACATATAGGTACTTACATTAAGTTAATTATTTTGGGAAATTAAACCAGAATTTTTTTAATATTTTTTAATTCAACGTTTCGGTACCGTTCCAGCTACCGTTATCAAGAACAATCAAGTTTTTAAAATTCTGATCCCCATCTGACACTAACGAAAAAATTCGACAACTAGACAATCAATAATATTTTGAAGTTAAGACTGCAAAGAATTTGTTGTCAAATTTTTAAGGTCCATTCACAGTAGATCATATCCTTGACAAAATGTGAAATAAAATATTTTTTGTATGACATTCTAACAATATTTTAGTCTACTAGGAATGGGATCCAGTGAAGTGCACACTCCAGGATCGGTTTTCTTAAGGATAGCACTTTTTTGCTTATTTCGGAAATGTTAATAAAAGTCGTTTGATGTTACTTTTTTGTGATATGATTATGGTTGTTTTAAATATGTCTAAATCAGTTTGGTGATTTTGTGTATTGATTAACAACAATTCCAATGATAAATCATAAGAAAACCTGGATAAAAACTTATGATACTATCCTGATAACGCAGATAATGGATTATTGGAAATTTCTCTTTCTAACATTGGTAACCAAATTTGACTTCATTCGGCTGAAATACTAGCTACAATTTATCCGCATTTAGTTGTATTAAAGCGCTTTCTTTGATTTTTCGTCTTTTACTATTGGGCTATTTCTTTTGAATATGACGCCCATCTTCCCAAGCATGTTTGCAAATACCTTGTATGTATGTATGTATGTATGTAAATTGGGGTGACATTCACTAAGACCTAAAAGATCTATTGTGCCCCCTTACTTTTACTTAGTTCCTGAGGAAAATCTCAGAGACTAGTAGCTCCTTCAGTCCTATTTCCCGGAGGAATTTTAGGATATCTGCAGGCTTCAACTTAGGTAAATGTCCCTCTTCTATCCAGTAATCTCCAAGGTGTTGTGCCCTAGGATTCTGAATTGCTGTGCAGTTCGCAAGTATGTGGATGGAGGTTTCTTCTTCCATACCACAGAATCTACATTCTTCTTCCTCCACTATTTTGAACTTTTTCAGGTGCCCATTCAGGCGACAATATCCCGTAAGGATGCCTGTTAAAACTCTTAGTGCAGTTTTACTTTGACTTATGCATTCATTTGATCTCAACAGGTTGTAGTCACCCAGAAGAATCTTTGATTGCCTAAGTCCTACTAGATCTTTCCAATGGTCAGATCTTCTCTTTTCTTCGGCTTTGCCTATTTCTTCCAATATTACATTGGAGCTGATACTGCAAAAGGGTTCCGGCCCCCAAAAGGGTGTTCCAGTCCCCCTCTTTGCTAGTTCATCTGCTATTTTATTTCCTTCTATCCCTGTGTGTCCTGAAAACCACTGTAAGGTGACTATATTGTTCTCGCCTAGTTCATTTAGTTTGCCTAGGCATTCCCACACCATTTTGGAACTGATAACACAAGAGCTCAGTGCTTTAATGGCTGCTTGACTATCCGACATTATGATAATCCTTTGCCTTCTATATCCTTTATCAATATTGAACTGGGCACACTTTCTTATGGCGTGAATTTCCGCTTGAAAGATACTCGGGGTTTTTCCCAAGCTTTCAGAGTGTTTGGTTCCAGGCCCGTACACTCCTATCCCAGTTCCTTCTATTGCTTTTGAGCCATCTGTGAACCATTGAATGGCATTCTTTCCAAGTCTGGTAATGGTATTTGGATCCCATTCCTTCTTGTTGCTTAATTCCGTAACGAATTTCTTTGAAAAGTTATACTTTTTCATCATACCATCTTGTGGCATGTCCCAGGTTTTCTGATTTCTAAGAAGTAAGGAGGTGATTTTTTTTAATGATTCCCTCTCTACTTAGTCTGTATCTTGTTTCCACTTTCCACCACCATATGTAGTGGTGTGAGGTTGAGAATAACTTCCATGGCTGTCGTTGGGCATGTTCTCATTGCTCCTGTAATGCACATACAGGCTAATCTTTGAATTTTTGAGAGGTTTTCTCTCGTTGTCAATAGGCTAGTTCTACTACTCCACGCAATGGCTCCATAAGTGATAATTGGTCTCACTATGGCAGTGTACATCCAGCTCAGGATTTTTGGGTTGTACCCCCAATTTCTCCCTGCCAGATTCCTGCACACCATTAGAGCCATTTTTGCTTTGTATATAATCTCCTTTTCGTGTTTATTCCACAGGAGTTTACTGTCTAGAGTCAAACCTAGATACTTGACTTCTTGTCTCCATTCAACCTCGCTCCCATCAAGTTTAATGGTTTTGAGGTTGAGCTTTCTTTTCTTAGTGAAGGCTATTAAGATGGTTTTGGTGGGGTTGATGTTAAGTCCCACTTGCCTACACCAGCTATTTGTATAGTTCAGACCCTTTTGTACGATGTCACAAAGGGTATTTTCGAATTTTCCCCTGGCTGTTATGACAATATCATCAGCATATCCTTGGCAGGATATTCCGAGGTCAGTCAAACCACACAGGAGTTCGTCAACCGTCAGGCTCCACATTAATGGGGATGCTACTCCTTCCTGTGGACATCCTCTGGTTGTAAAGATGGAGACAATGTATTTGCTCGTCCTCGTCTCTGCTACTCTAGTGGTGAGCAGTTCCGACATCCATTTGGATGTTGTGCTGTCTACATCTCTTCTATTTAATGCTCTTTTGACAGCCTCATGAGGAGTATTGTCAAAAGCTCCTTCTATATCCAAAAAGGCGCATATACCCTACTTAAAGAACTCCCTATCTTTAATATACTTTTATTGTTCATTTATTCGGATTTTCAATGGTCTAGATGTTTCGTCTAAATAAAATTTTTCGCATTCACAGGATATCTGATATGTGCAGTTTTTAGAAGATTGTTCTTAATTTTTTGGTTTAGTTTTCGTAAGTATAGATCTCAAAGTATTGTTGGATCTAAAGCTAGTTCGAATATTGAATTTTCTTGATTATTTCTGATAAACCCTTAACATACGGTATTTAACATACGGTATTGTTGAGTTTTTAAAAATTACCTATATTAGTTGAATTATTTTTATTATTGTGTGTTTACAATGAGCCCTTCTCTATATTCCTAATTTCTTTGTTTATAAATTCTGTCGGGTAATTATTGTTATTTAAAACTGACTTTAGTGAAGTTTCTTCCTTTATGAATTCATTATCATTAGAACAAATGATTTTGGCCTAATCGTATGAAGATTTTACTATCCCTTTTTTTACGCTTATAGAATGATTTGATTCAAAATTCAAATACACCACAAGGAACATATAGAAGATATACACTATGTTAATTAGAAAAGGACCCACCCTTAATATTTCAGAAATGTGACATATGAAGAAACACGTCAACTTTTAACTTGAGGGGAACACTTTTCAGCGCTAATGTCATAAACGTCAGATTCACCCCCTCCCTACTGGAGATACCTCTTAATTTTTTTCAAATGGCGTACGAAAAGTTGAAAGAGAGCCAGTTTTAAATAACAATGGAAGGCTGGTATCAAAGGCAAAACAAAATAATTGAATAGAGATTTACCAGACCTTTTAAATGACGTATGACTTGATACCTAACGTCATTTGAGAAAATTTAAGGGGAGTCTCCAGTAGGGAGGGGGTGTATCTGACGTTTATGACATTAGCGCTAAAAAGTGTCCCCCTCAAGTTAAAAGTTGACGTATTTCGGCATTAATTTCTAATATGTCGCATTTCTGAAACATTAAGGGTGGGTCCTTTTCAAATGAACACAGTACATACATTAAGGTATTAGAGGCATTATTCACTGGTAGTGCTGCAACTTTACCTGAATCGCGTTTTAGATATTACATTTGTGAAAAAGACCTATTTTTGTATTGTTCAGCCTCAAATTTAAAAATTTTTGGAATTAGAGTAACACATATCCTGTAATGTAGATTTTATTTGACTACAATTTGGGTTTAATCAATGAAAATATATATATATATATATATATATATATATATATATATATATATTATCTTCTTATCTTTTACTTTTCCTACAATCAACTTAATTTTGTAAATCAGGAACTTACTGAAAACGTGGAATCTCAACATATTAGTAAACATTTCACCGGTAATGCTGCCACTTTACCCGACTTGTGTTTTGGATGTGCCATTTTTTAAAAAGAACTATTTTTTGTATTCTATATAGTTGAGTATTATGTAACAACAAACATTTTAATATCAATATACCTTGAATTTATTTCAATATTATGGTGACACATGCTTCAATTGTATCTTTTTTATATTATTCAGCCTCAAATTTATGTTTTTGAAATTAGAGTAACACATATCCTGTACTGTAGATTTTATTTGACTACAATTTGGGTTTAATCATTAAAATGATATATACAATTTTCTTATCTTTCATTTCTCCTACAATTAACTTAATAAGTATTACTTAAAAGTCAGTGCGACCCTGTGATTGCAATGTTTCTACTAATTTATATGGTTACAGTTACAAACGAGCTGAACAGAAAAAAATATTACCAAAAATGAAACAAAAGTACAAGTACAAGTACAATTCATCAAATCTAGCTAGCGACTTGAGATTTAGGTGCGCGATGGTCAGGCGGGTAAAATTTTAGAGATGATCAGTTTGTGCCAGTCGATCGTAGTGTTCACTTTCAGTAGCGTAGTACAAATTGAGACATTATCTTGGTGGATAAAGGTAGAAAAATGAAAATCAGTAATATACCAAAAACAAACAAACAATGCTGAATAATGCCTATAATATCTTAATGATACGTATGTGTGTTGACAGATGACATTAGGTTTTCGTCAACTGTAAGATGTAAAATACCCCAAACTAAGAAGACCTCCAAACTGTTCGGGTACAACATGGGTGGTAAAGGGACTCAAAATATATTATGTAATAGTTAGTTAATTATTTAGGTTAGAATTCATGCATATTGTTAAATTATAGGTTATTAACTTTAGTATGTATGTGTTTGGTTATAATAATTATTGTAATCATAAAATATATCGACTAAGCAGTTTAATTATAATTTAATTATCCATGGTAATACCACGAGTGCTTAAAATTTTATCGATATTTTTTTATTTTCCACGAAAACTTGTTTATTTGGCAAAAATATGAAAACAAACCGATTGATAAAATCACGAGTCCGTTAGGACGAGTGATTTTATCTAAATTCGGTTTGTTTGAATGTTTTTGCCTCAAATAAACAAGTTTGAGTGATGAAAATAAAAAATTATGTGATAAAATTTGAAGAACGAGTTGTATTTGGGAAGATTATTTTTTTCAACAATTTAAAAGAAGGATTGAAGCTTATATTGAATTCTAGGTAGTATTTTTCCTGTATCAACTTGGCTGTTACATTCCATATGGTTTTCAAAGTATATTCTTTGTAATCTTCGCCGTTACCTTTTTTCATATTTGCTGCCCAGTCTACTAGAATTTTTGCAATTTCTTGAACACTCGTATTTTTTTGTAGTTGGTAGTTTCTGATTCTGCAAAATGCTTCAAACTGATTCCATATACATTTTTTGGATTTTATTATGTTTTGTGGAGTGGAATTTTGTATTAAATGTTCAATATTCTCTTGGGTGATGGCACTGAATCGGTTTGTGTTCATTTTTCAATAAACTTCGAAGCACTTTTAGTTGTCAATAATGACAAATTCAAAGTTAAATTTTGACGTTTCAATGTAAACAAGGTATTATCGATGAGGAAGCAGTTTTATCATATATAATACCACGAGAGTGAAAATTTTGTCGGCAAAATTTTTCGATTGTCATGAAAGTTTGTTGCTTGGCAATTTTGCGAATGACATTTTTAACAAAACCACGAGCCGTCAGGCGAGTGGTTTTTGATTAAATGTCATGAGCAAAATTACCTAAAAGCAACAAACTTGAATACGACAAGAGAAAAATTTTACCTTACAAAATTTTTAATTGAGTGGTATTCGACATGACTATTTCACGAGAGAAAAACTAAAAAATCATATGTTTAAACGTTTTATTTATTGCAAACTTCAATTATACAAAGCCAAAAAAATAATAACATTATGAAAAAAAAAATTACTTATTTATGTAAAAAGTACAATTATTATAATTGTACGTTGTAGCATTATTTTGGGGATTGTTTTGCATCATAATCTTCAAGAATTTTTGCCATAACTTGTTCAGAAGTATCCTTTTCTAACGTATAATTGAGTGCGTCCAGAAACATTCTAAACTGTTCCCACGCAGACTTTTTTGTCTTCATTGTATTTCGCGGTATACTTTGCTTAATTGTACTCTCTATTTCATTTATTGAATTATTTCCAAATCTTGTATTATTCATGTTGATAATACTTATTTAAATTTTTTAATAATTTTTAGACAGTTAAATAAATAAATAAACAACTTAGTTTCCTTAGAAACCACTAACAAAGATTTTATATTGAATTTTATCACAGAGTGATAGAATTTTATACACATAGATTTGATATATTAAACGTCAAAAAATTGCCGCGACAAGACAAAAAATTGCCAGTTCAAAACCTTCAAATTTTGTCAGTTATCAATTTACTCTAGTGAAATAGTCAGTATAATACCGAATGATTGGCTAGAATAATGTATTGCTATTGGTTAAAACCACCAAAATGTCAGATTTTGACAAGTGAAAAAAATAATCAGTAGTAAGAAACCAAGGACATTGATAATTGTTCGAACAAATTTTATAACAGATTTCGAAAGCTTGAGAAAGTTGTTATAAAATTTTTGAGCATTTATCAATGTTCGAGGGTTATTCGAATAGAAAATTTTTTGCTAGGTATAGAAAAAAATACAGAGTATATTTGCTTCTATAATATCATTAATATTCTCGTCAGTATTATGACAGAATCGTGACATTTTGAAATATTAAATATTTTGAAACGTCAAAATCGAAATAAATCAAAATGTATCCATGGCAACGTAGATTCTAGTAGATATCCAATGAAATCGATTAATTTGAGGTCATTTGATTGAACACAACCACAGCCCATGGTCTGTTATCAGTGTAATGTTGTTCTGATTGATTGTATTCAATCAAATGACCTCAAATTAACTGATTTCATTCGATATCTACTAGAGCAAAAATTTTTCGATATAAGTAACAATTGCAAATTAAGCAGACACGTGCTAGATTGAAAGAATGTATAGGCTGACAATTGTTGCTTTGGGTTTTTGGATCAGGGAGTTCAAATTAAACATTTGTCGAAGAAAGATGTTTCATTTAAAGAACGTCAACCCTAATTAAAAGGAACCTAAACCGTATAATTTAACATTATTAGAATACAAAAAAATCATCGGAAAAACCAGTTCCTCATGCGACTAACTTTTTCAGTATTTTTTTATTCGTTATGTTGGCAGGATTTGCCTTGTATAGAACTTCGTCTATTAGATTCCATTCTTCTTTCTGGCAGCGTCGAAATCGGACTGCAAGCGACTTTTCATATCGCAAATGAACTGTCTCAGCATTGTTGAGTTTTTCACTAGACAGAGCATGTAACTCAGTAGTAGTTGTTTTGTCTACGTAATGCGTTCCGTGTTTGGATGCAATATGATTTTTCTCCTTTTTTATATATGACTAGATATTTTGTAAAGGTTATGAGAAAAAAAAGTGTTTCTTAAATAAATTTCAGATTTCATATATAAATAATTTTTGTAAAAGTCTAAGCAAAGGTTCTCAAGTAACATTCCACATAATATATGTACTATTGAGGTAGATTAATATTATTTTTTTTCGTTGAATTGAAGATTAGAGAAATATAAACGATATTTAACGACCAAAGTGTTTCTGTGTATAAAGAGTATAATCCCTGTCGAAAATATAAGAAACATTTTTATGGATCGCGATGAAGTTCCAGTTGTTATTCATTTAATGGTTCAATTTTATGTAGCTACTACCTATTATGAAATGATAAGTTTGGAACAGTAAATTTTTATGTGTTTGTTTTGTAGGTCTACCTGAGAGATTTATAGAACGTTGTCATCATAAACAAAGCAATCATATCAAGAAAATGTTATAGCTTCTTTTACACCACTTCATGCATTTTAACAGAAATCCGCCAGAAATTGTATTTCTCTCAACATTCAATTTTCCATTAATATAGATCATAAATTAGAATTTTATTTGTTCAATTCACTTTATGCTAATCATTCCAATTACATCGTTACAAAAACTTGGATAAAAACAGAAATATGTTCAGTTTCTCACCTAAAATGATTACCTTATTTTTATTTTCTTATAAAACACTAGCTGAAATTTGATACAATTGAAACTAGTTTTGAAGATCAACAAATTATCATTTTTTCCAATAATTCAGTTCATGAACTTTCCGTTCGATAATATCGTTGAACATTCACTGGAAGATGGTTGCAACTGTATGTTGGTTTGCTTCTTGTGCTTATTTAATTGATTCTTTAATGAACAAACAATGCTACGACCGAAAATTAAGTGAATCGCCAACGTTTATACAGTAATCTACTTTACAAATAGAGACTGAACAATTAGATAGTAACATGAAACATAATTAAAGATATTATAGGGTCGAAAACAAAAATGTACCTTGTTGCTAATCACAAACAAAATCATATTCTTACTACAAACATACAATAAAACGTACTTCTAACCCCATTTTACATCAATATAGCTTCAAAAGTTAGTTTATTTGCTCAAGGATTACTGTTGACACACAAACATATATCTACTACATGAATTTGGGGATGTATACTGATGAGATATATTTAAATTTCATCTGGCCTGAAAGCTTTTACTACATGAACATTTTTAAAGCACCTATATTTTTCGTTGCATCACAAATAAAAGATGTAAGAAAGTAAAATATACGAGTATTTGAAAGGGCAAAAGTCAATATAAACTCTGTATCGTACCTCTTACACAGCTTTAACATACGAAAATTTATTTCATTTATTTTTGGCTACCAGCATTGTTTACTTTTTTCGGATTTAGTGATATATCTTGGATTCACAAAAGCCATGGAGAAAAGATATGACAATATTCAAAGAACACTGGAATCAAATATATTGTAGAACATATTAGTATATGAATACTAGTTTGTACAAGAGTGCATATCGCACGTTGTGATTTATCGGAACTTTTAGATCAAGCATTAATAGTGCTGTCCTTATTTTGACATATACACATGTTCATTTTATATTTTATATTCCCTTATTAATGTCACTTCTTGTCGTTATTTTTGTGCGCTTATTACAGTGCGCTATCCCGACTTTATTTCATTATTTACATAACATAACCTCACTCTTTTCGGCTTTTATCTTTCAAAGTGAAACTTTTATTACATCGCCTCAAAATGTTTCTTCCATTTATCGCATGTCGCGTTACAGCCGCGGAGTAGGGTTAAAGTGAAAGGCGCAAGGCTACCGTACATAGACAATAAATATTAAGCTTCGTACAGACCTGAACATTACGCCGAACAACAAGCAGAACCACGAACCGAACGGCAATCGGAACACTAGTTTGGAGCGGGGCTACGAACGCGTTTGCAAACCTGTTCGCAAATCCTGATCATCCGTTTCACGGTTTGTAGTGTTACCATCACTTGTCGGTTTTTTCTCCGACATCAAAAGAAATGTGCGCGAATGTGTTTGCAGGTTTTGACGGGTTTATACAAAACGGCGAACCGAAATTTGTTAGTGAGCCTCAGTGAAGTGAATTTATTAGTTTTTCTCCATTTTGAGTGTTTGATGTTATTTTAACAATGGAGTGTAAAGAAGCAAAAAGGCATGGAACTTATTAACGTTTATCAACAAAAGGATTTGTTGTGGAAAGCCAAACATCCGCATCATTATAATAAAATGAAAAGGCAATACGCCAGGGTAGAAATTTCCCAAAGTTTAAATATTATTAATGTAGAAGAATGTGAAAAACAATTGCATCCTGATTAGCCTCGTAGGTTGCTAAAAAACGGATTGTTACTGCCAATCTTGAATTGATACTGCTTTTCTGAGTACAGTGTCCTGTTTTTTAATTTTCGGACCTATTTTCTTTAATAAATACTCAGTAGGAAGGTGTCATCCTCGTATAATTTTTGTAATGTTCACTCACAGCTTGAAACTTTAATTTGCTTACTAAATTAAAATTTTCTTCACTTCTTTGTGCATAAAAATGTGTTTGCCACCATTTTCTTATTTTTCGCATTTTTTTTGCAATTAACGAATAATGAATATATTGTACACTGCTGCTGCTGATATACTTTTTTCCATCTTGAACTATTACTCGCCCAGTGTAAGTTGGCACTTAGACTTTGGACTTCTGAGATGCGCGGTAGAACATCCGATCGCTCGAGGCTCAATGAAATTGCGAGGGTCGTACGCTCAATATATCTATCTTTATTCAAGCAGTGTCTGTTTCTTTTTGTTCGCGCATATCTCAAGTGCCAACTTACACTGGGCGAGTAATACCTGCTACACTTTTTTCCATCTTGAACTACTGAAAACAATTATGGGAACAGTACAAACGTTCCGTTTGCTACTGTTCAGTTCGTTGTTCGGTTTGTTGTTCTTCGTAATGTTCAGGTATATACGAAGCTGTAGGTTCACTCGTCGTCAGCAATTTCATGTAGCGCTGATAAAGACTTGCTGAAAACGGTCGTTAAAATACACGTGTATTGTATATACAAGGGTCGCGCGAATTACTACCTTCATAGCTTGTTCATGGAGTTGATGTAGATGGAGTGTTTGGTACGGGGGCTGATAAAAATGTACGTTGTTAGAAAACTATTTTAAAAACGATGTTGTTTTGCTATGCACGGTACGTTCTAGTATTTAATTGGGAACATCAAATTATAAGAAATAAACTAGAATCGTTGATTAGAATGGCTTTTACTGCATTTTAGATATAAATAAAATATTTGTAATGCGTCAAAAATAATGTTTTCCAATTCATACCCAAGCATACTACTCAAAAAAAGTAAGGTTAAATTTGGAA
Organism: Lochmaea crataegi; assembly: GCA_947563755.1. Classification (NCBI taxonomy): domain Eukaryota; kingdom Metazoa; phylum Arthropoda; class Insecta; order Coleoptera; family Chrysomelidae; genus Lochmaea; species Lochmaea crataegi. The sequence continues at coordinate 20,241,018 of OX387422.1, read as the reverse complement.
TAACAACGACAAGATGAAAATAGAATTAGTTCAAATGAAGGAGGCGAATAAGTTTACAAATCAGGCATTTTCTATCAGTGGAGGTGTGATATCCAGAGTGGATTATCTTAAGAAGTAGTGGCGTTATATCAAAAGTTCTAACATCCACATAGATTTGTGTCTGAGAAAGACAATATGTATGGAATGTTGCACTGCACGACACCAAAGTGGATTTTAGTGTAATCGGAAAAAAATATCGAGGCATTCAAAGTATGGTGCTAGGGACCAATGTTAAAAGTGAAATTGAGAAAAATATATATTAATGAAGTAGATACTAGAAGAAAAGACATATTTTGCGACATGAGGGATTAGATATTAACGGCCTTAAGAATCTTGCTAATCCCGTTTCATATTATTTTAGTCATCTGGTGCCAAATAGATGGAATAATTTTAGAAGAAACCAACGAAATATGAAGAGAAGAGTTAGCGAAACATTCAGCAGCATAATCATGGAATTGATCAAATATGGAAGATGAAATTTCCATGAAAAAATATACAATATAATCAAACAATCTTGGGGATAGAAAAAGTTTTATGGGGATGGAAATTAGATCAAATAATAAGAATTTATAAAATTGAATCTCTTTATCTCTTTATCTCTTTATCTCTTTATCTCTTTATCTCTTTATCTCTTTATCTCTTTTTCTCTTTATCTCTTTATCTCTTTATCTCTTTATCTCTTTATCTCTTTATCTCTTTATCTCTTTATCTCTTTATCTCTTTATCTCTTTATCTCTTTATCTCTTTATCTCTTTATCTCTTTATCTCTTTATCTCTTTATCTCTTTATCTCTTTATCTCTTTATCTCTTTATCTCTTTATCTCTTTATCTCTTTATCTCTTTATCTCTTTATCTCTTTATCTCTTTATCTCTTTATCTCTTTATCTCTTTATCTCTTATCTCTTTATCTCTTTATCTCTTTATCTCTTTATCTCTTTATCTCTTTATCTCTTTATCTCTTTATCTCTTTATCTCTTTATCTCTTTATCTCTTTATCTCTTTATCTCTTTATCTCTTTATCTCTTTATCTCTTTATCTCTTTATCTCTTTATCTCTTTATCTCTTTATCTCTTTATCTCTTTATCTCTTTATCTCTTTATCTCTTTATCTCTTTATCTCTTTATCTCTTTATCTCTTATCTCTTTATCTCTTTATCTCTTTATCTCTTTATCTCTTTATCTCTTTATCTCTTTATCTCTTTATCTCTTTATCTCTTTATCTCTTTATCTCTTTATCTCTTTATCTCTTTATCTCTTTATCTCTTTATCTCTTTATCTCTTTATCTCTTTATCTCTTTATCTCTTTATCTCTTTATCTCTTTATCTCTTTATCTCTTTATCTCTTTATCTCTTTATCTCTTTATCTCTTTATCTCTTTATCTCTTTATCTCTTTATCTCTTTATCTCTTTATCTCTTTATCTCTTTATCTCTTTATCTCTTTATCTCTTTATCTCTTTATCTCTTTATCTCTTTATCTCTTTATCTCTTTATCTCTTTATCTCTTTATCTCTTTATCTCTTTATCTCTTTATCTCTTTATCTCTTTATCTCTTTATCTCTTTATCTCTTTATCTCTTTATCTCTTTATCTCTTTATCTCTTTATCTCTTTATCTCTTTATCTCTTTATCTCTTTATCTCTTTATCTCTTTATCTCTTTATCTCTTTATCTCTTTATCTCTTTATCTCTTTATCTCTTTATCTCTTTATCTCTTTATCTCTTTATCTCTTTATCTCTTTATCTCTTTATCTCTTTATCTCTTTATCTCTTTATCTCTTTATCTCTTTATCTCTTTATCTCTTTATCTCTTATCTCTATCTCTTTATCTCTTTCTCTCTTTCTTCCTCCCTTTCTTTCTTTCTCTCTTTCTCTCTTTCCCTCTTTCTCTCTCTCTTTCTCTCTCTTTCTCTCTCTTTCTCTCTCTTTCTCTCTCTTTCTCTCTCTTTCTCTCTCTTTCTCTCTCTTTCTCTCTCTTTCTCTCTCTTTCTCTCTCTTTCTCTCTCTTTCTCTCTTTTTCTCTCTTTTCTCTCTCTTTCTCTCTCTTTCTCCTCTTTCTCCTCTTTCTCCTCTTTCTCCTCTTTCTCCTCTTTCTCCTCTTTCTCCTCTTTCTCCTCTTTCTCCTCTTTCTCCTCTTTCTCCTCTTTCTCCTCTTTCTCCTCTTTCTCTCTCTTTCTCCTCTTTCTCCTCTTTCTCCTCTTTCTCCTCTTTCTCCTCTTTCTCCTCTTTCTCCTCTTTCTCCTCTTTCTCCCCTTTCTCCTCTTTCTCCCCTTTCTCCTCTTTCTCCCCTTTCTCCTCTTTCTCCTCTTTCTCCTCTTTCTCCTCTTTCTCCTCTTTCTCCTCTTTCTCCTCTTTCTCCCCTTTCTCCTCTTTCTTCTCTTTCTTCTCTTTCTTCCCTTTCTTCTCTTTCTTCTCTTTCTCTCTTGCTCTTTATTTGAGAATGTTGTGTGTGCCGGAGCTTACAGTTTCAAAAATATGACCGAATTAATTTTCAAAATGTCTTCATTTGAAAATATATACGTTTATAAGTCCGTGATTGAAAACTAAAAAACTCTCAGTGTATGTATACAGCAGACATAATGAATTTCCGATTGGTTTTTCGCGATTAATTTTATTCCCAGTCCCTAAAGCACTCACTGAACCATTGGGATAGAATCACTTAACTGGTGACGTTAAACTGGATACAAAGTCATCTATTCCACAGAGATGGTAAATGGGACATTATTTGCATATAACTGCTCGTTTTTAATATGATATTAGATAGAGTAAAATTCAACGTTTATTAATGTTAAGATGAATGTTATTTATTCAACTTGTTAAATTCAAAAATACTTAAAAAAAACTTGGAAGTAAATTTATCAAGTCATCATTTTGAATTAAGTGAAATATGCTAGCGACGTTGAAAAATTTTATGTTTTTAAGGAAATTAAATAATATAGTTTTACTTTTTTTTCCATGCTGCTCTTTCTTTTCTCCTCTCACTAAACACTCGCTCTTTTACAATATTAAATCCATTACTTAATCATTAACAGTTCAAACTCGTTCAGTGCTTATAACGCCGATTGGGGTCATAGTGATTGAGTTATTTGCTTACCTTCACGTAAAAGGTTATTATATTTATATTATTTATTATAAACTTCTTAATCAAAATAAAACACTGACGTTACTGAGTCACATTTACCAAAAAAACAAGCGAAACCATTTACCCAAACACCTATAATCCAATCTAATAATGATGTTCTCTGAAATTCCTGCTAAAATAGCTGTTGCTTCACATTCTGTGTGAGTTCGCGTTGGGGGAAATGGCATCAGCTCTCGCTATTTGCAACATACCATGTTAAAAATCAAGAGTTCATTAGATATTGATATTAGTTGTCTTCACAATTTTTTTAATTGAATCGAATGTGTCTTTATTGCTGGGACTTACAATCTGGTAATTGTATTTCATATTAAAATAGATCTCGTCTCGCCTATGTATTATGTTTGTATCAAAAAATAAATTATTCACATCAACAATCTCTTCAGAATGATTGCACTGTTGCTGTTTCCGACGTGTAACACGACACTCGTTATCAATATTCAGAGGCATCAACCAATTGGAACACCATTCTTGTAGTTTATCGAGATCATTCTGCAAACTTAGATAACTGATGTTGGGATTTCCGTAAAGTTTCATGTCGTCATTGCCGAAATTGAGCTTGACAGACAGTATCGATGAAAATGGAACCTTGTGGGATACCGCTAGTTGCGGATCTTTCCTAGGAGAATTTTTGTCCAACTCTGACTTTGAATAACCGGTTTGTTAGGAAGGCTGAAAACTATTTGTTAAGAGTACCTCTTATGCCAAGATGATCGAGCTTTAGTAGAATTCTACGTTTTGGCACACTGTCAAAGGCTTTAGAAAAGTCAAGGTAAATTATGTCTAAAGGATGTCTGTCATCGAGTTCTTTGGACCAATCGTTGGTACAGTGTAGTAAATTGGTTAAAGTTGATCGACCCTTCATGAAACCATGTTGGAAGTTTGGGATTACATTTTCCCACAACAAAAAGTCGACCATTTGGTCGGCAACAATGGATTCCATTACTTTGGTAAAAATGGGTAAGAGGCTTATTGGACGGTAATTGTTAGGATCCAATTTATTGCCTTTTTAAAATATTGGGGTGACTGATGCTAATTTCCAGGTTGGTGGAATACAGTCTTCCGAAAAAGAGGAGTTCGTGATTTTGGAAAGCGGATATAATAGTGTGTGAGCACTTTTTTTAAGGAATAATGCTGGCAATCCATCTAGACCTGGGGAGGAATCGGTTTCAAGATGTAACAGGCGATCTAGAATTTGGTTTTGAGGAAAGGTGATATTGTGAAGAGATGCTTCGATACGAGGTCCTAACAAGGCTGGTAGTGCATCATCAGGTGGTTCGTTTGTAAAAACGTTAGCGAAAGACAAAGCAAGAATTTCAGCTGTTTCGTAATCAGAGCATAGGCTTCCATCTTCTTGTTGTAAAGATGGGGTGGCAACTTTTGAGGAAAGCGATGTGCGAATGTATTTATAAAACTTTTTGCTGCTACTACTGTTGACAATGTTTTTTTCATAGCTTTGTCTGAAGCTAGATATTTGCTGTTTCAGTCAGTTAGAGAATCTTCTATGTGTTAGGAAGTCAGAGAGATTAGAAGATTGTTTATATTCCTTCCACAAGTTCCGCTTGTGTTTCAACATCTGTAGAAGTTCCCAGTTAATCCATGGTTTTAGTTTGTTACGGTATGCTCTTCATTCGGTAGTATTCTCCTCGAGGCATTGAGTTGTGATAGAGTGAAAGGAGTTCCATATTGATGTACAATTGTTTGAGTCACATAATACTTCATCCCACTCGATTTGATACAGAGAATGATTGACTTTGATTTCTACAAGGTATGTTGCAACATTCGCAAAAACTAAATGCTATAGTTCACATTTTCGGTGATCCAGTAACGTCGGAGTGCCCAACATTGGTTGTCAGTCTTCTAAGAATCCTGTCATAGTTGTTTGCTTCTGAAGAATGTTTCATTATCATCAATCATCTCTCATCGTGTAGTTTGTAAAATACCAATTTAGGCTACGTTTAATGAATAGAATAGTTTATGGTTAACCAAAAGTTGAAAGTAACAATAATTTATCTAAATAAAAATACGAACCTTTTCAAAGCGAATAACATTAACTCAAATAGGATGTTGCAATAAGATTTGCATTGCTTGAATGCACGTTTATATTCGCGACTGAAAGGCCACTTGAATAGAAATAAATAGCCAACAAAGGAAGCAAATTCGTGTCCATTATCGTAAGCAGATTTATTCACGTTTACATTCAGTGCAAAAAATCCGTTGAAATAAATCACTTCTTACAAATACTGAATACGATCTGATTTGTTGTGCTTACTTAAAGAGTGAACAATTCTTTTTGCAAAAAAAATCTTTCTGTTTTGATGTCAAAGACATAGTATATCTTTAATCGTCTCCCAGTATTTATTTATATTTTATATATAATGAAATTTTACCTGAAAAAATTCGTGAGTAATAAATAAATTGGTCATAAAACATATTATGAACTATTAACAATTCTTATTAAAATAAAGGGTAGAGGGTAGTATTTTCATTCCTTTGGACTACATAATGCTTCAGCAACGAATTATGTGGACATTCTAGTTAGCTATTATGAAATGCAGATTGAAGGCTTAAAAACTGAAGAAAAAGAAGAGCTAGAGAACGTTATCTGCATAAATGCAAAAATTAAACCAATAAAGAAGTAGTGATGTGCAAAGCAAGACCAAAACCAAGACAGTCTCGGTCTTGCTTATTGGGTTTTTTCTTACTTAAGCACTTGTAGTCTTGGTCTTGCTCATTCAGTCTCGTTCTTGGTCTTAAGTTAGGTTAGGTAATAGGGGTGTGGAACCAACAAATTGTAAACGTTAAGTTAGAGGCCTAAGGCCCATTGTGACTCTGAGTGACCCTGTACCTTTCGAAGCTCTTTATCTCATCGGTCCCTAGTGTGCCACTTTTTTAAGCCCTTTTATGAAAGCGGAAGCAATTTTGAGAGGAATTAATACAACCATTAGTTAAGCTAGTGGCCTATATAGAATACACGAAGCTTCGAAGATTTAATTCAAGTATCTGGACCCGTCGAATGGATTTTGTTCGTACGAATGATTTCACCCGAATCGAACGTTACTCGAAATTTCAATAGCAATATCTCCCAAAGACACTGGCGAAAAACTTTGTAGATCTTATGTGTGCTGTAGAGTAGTTTAAAAGCAGCTTTATCTGCCTTCAGTTTTGTTCAGTAGTATTATTTAAAGGAATAATTATTGCTATGATTTACACGCTACAGCCACAGGATATGATTATTTGTTTTTCTGACGTTCTGCGCAAGACTCTATACGCATACTCCCATGTGGGACTCATACGACTGATAAATTCATTCGACTGCCAGTCGAACATACGAGATTTCGAAGATACTGCTCGAACATACCAAATCCACTCCCATCACATGAAATACGTGGGAGCATTTGGTCGAACGTTCTAAGATATGGGGCGCATGGTTACGAATGGTCAATTTGCGAACAATTTCTGAAAATGGTATTCTTGACCTCTCTTCGTAAAGATGTGCGAAAATTTTCATTCACATGGTGAAATGAGAACGATCCCGACTTGAAGAAAATCCGACATTGGAAAAAGGAGAACTGTCGACCTACTTGGCAGGAGATTTCAAGGTACTCGCCAACGATGAAATCGTATTGGGCCCAGTGGGACTCGCTGGTTTTGGAAAACGGTTTGCTACAGCGAGTAATCGAGAACGATGAGGGTTCCGAAAGTAGAAGACAGTTGGTGATTCCAAGAACAAGGATAGCAGCAGTACTGCGGAAATTACACGACAGTCCGTCAGGAGGACATCTAGGTGTGAAGAAGACCCTCCAGAAAGTGCGAGAACGGTTTTATTGGATGCACAGTTCCGAAGATGTGGAGGACTGGTGTAAGAAGTGCACTACCTGTGCTACGACCAATGGACCGCACGGGAGAAGAAAGGCTCCTATGCAGCAGTACAATGTCGGAAGCCCGTTTGAACGCATTGCCCTGGACATTGCCGGACCGTTTCCACCTACAGCAAATGGCAGCAGGTACATTTTGGTGGTGATGGACTACTTCACAAAATGGGTAGAAGCGTATGCCATTCCAAACCAAGAAGCCGCAACGGTTGCCGACGTGCTTGTGAATGAGTTCATTTGCCGATATGGAGTGCCCCTGGAAATACACAGCGACCAGGGCAGAAACTTCGAAAGCCAGCTGTTCCAGGAAGTTTGTGAAAAGCTCGGCATGAAGAAAACGAGAACTACGGCTTTGCACCCACAGTCGGACGGGATGGTAGAGCGAATGAACAGAACTCTTGGCAAATATCTGTCTAAAGTAGTATCTAATCATCAGCGAGATAGGGACCAATATCTCTCGCTATTCGCGATAGCCTACAGATCTGCCATCAACGAGTCTACCGGCCAAACACCAGCAAGAGTTCTGTTCGGACGCGAAATGAGATTACCCTGCGACCTTGAATTTGGATGCCGACCCGGAGAAGACATAGCTGGTGAAGATTACGTGACCCAGCTGAGAAAAAGAATGGACGACGTACACGAGCTGGTTCGATCGAATCTCCAGATCGCTAGCGATAGGATGAAGAAAAGGTACGATACGCAAGCTACGGAAGGAGGTTTTCACGAAGGAGACAAAGTCTGGCTGCATAACCCAAGAAGACAAAAGGGTTTTTCTCCAAAGTTGCAGAAAGCCTGGGACGGTCCGTACCTCGTAAAGAAAAGAATCAACGATGTCATCTATCGTATCAGCAAGATCCCAAATGGAAAGCCAAAGGTGGTACACCGTAACCGATTAGCGCCATTCGAGGGTGACCACGATGAGGAAGTAAACCAGCTTCAGGAAGTAGCCGATCCTGCTTTTGTAGAGTTCATGGGTGCTTATGGTGATACCGGAAAAGCAAGATTCGGCGTCACCACTGAGAGACGACAAGACCTGCTTACCGTTCCGGAGGAATACTCACTGGCAATAAACATCCCTGCCAGCGTAACCGATGCGCGCGGACTGGCATCTCTGTTTATAAAGAAGAGTGGCGCACGACCTTTGGTAAACCAGTTACCAGTACCAGGTAAAGCTTTGAAGCTGCAAAATGGCTCCCGCTACAATTTCCACCTAGTGACGAGGAACACTTTCGACGAAAGACCAACGTACGAGGATGTCTGGGAAGCATTACGAAGCCTGAGGGAGCATGTGCTTGAATTGAACGTGCATAGGCTAGCCATGCCCAAGATTGAATGTAGGCATTTAGATTGGCGAATAATCCGTAACATGGTAGAAGTAATCTTCCGAGACACCGAAGTGCAGGTACTGGTTTGCGGCCATGCTCGGGAGACACAGCCAACAGAGAAGACGGTCGCATGTTACTTCCATACAAATGGAAAATGCAACAAGGGGACCAGTTGCCGATACAGACATCTCGTTCCAGTTTCCTAGCTAGTTCCAGGAGGAACTGTCTCTTAAGGAGGAGGCAATGTTACGCGAGCTACTGCAATAATATTCCCACTTAGTGCCCCCAGTGAAATCCCCGTATGAGACGACTATGGCTCCTCCGCCCAATTTTCGAGAAGCATCCAGAATACGAAACATCGAGAATATCCAGTGAACCCGCCAGAACGCCGAAAGATTTTTAGAATTACGGCGCGTGAGTATAAATAGGCCACAAGCATCGCCGCAGGCAATTAGTCAATCAGTCAGTGTTGATACCGAAGGAAAGTAATCGCGCATCGATAAAGTGTTTATTAAGTGACTCTCATATAAATTATAATTAGTGTGTTTAGTGTATGACATAAATTATTAAATAAGGACTGAATTACATATAAATCTGTAAATATAAATTAATTGTAAATATAAATTAGAATAAACGTTACAATATACACTTTTGTATACTTCATTCTGGAATATAAGTTTAAAATTAATTAGGGAACATCTAAAGTGATGAAATATAAAAACAAGTTAAGCACAAAAATATGACGCGTCTTTGGTAATGAAAAAAAAGGTTTTTTCCTTCTCATTGTTCTGCTTATTTTTTAACTCTTTCAATACATTATTTTCTTCGTCCCTTTCTTTAGCTATTTCCTGTTGTATTTCTTCATGTATCTTTTCTCGGTAGTGCTTTTCTGGCATTCTGTTCCGTTGATTGCTTCTATTTTAAAATTTCTCTAACTAATAATGATTTTTCCAGTTTTGTTTTCATTTCACTGTAAGATGTTACTTCTCTTCTGATGAGCAGTGAATTCCAAAACATACAATATTTTTCTCGGTTTTCGTCGATAGCTATTATATGTAATAGTTATTGGAAGCGGTAAATAAAACCTTATATATTATAAATGATCTCAGTTCATATTTTATGTATAACTAAAGCACCAATTGTTGTCTGTAAAATGATCGCTTAGGTTTTACCACGGTGTACACTACAAAAATATAGTGAAATATTCTTTCATTTTCATAACACGTACAGTGTGTACGTCTGTAAAGAGTGCATTAAGGTCGATAATATATAAAATTCCTTTGTACGTAAATTGCTACTTATGACAAAACGAAGTTAGGCTATTGTGCTGGTTTCCCGTAGGCGTAATTTTAGTAGCATATACTTACTTCTCGCTTGAGTGATGTTAAGTGAAGGATATAAGGAACAGTGTTGCAATAAATTCAGATTGACCTCCTGAAATGTATTATAGTAGCCGTTCTGAATTCGTCGAGAGAATTAGCTCGAGCAAAAAATCTATATTTTGTATCGGTCTCTTGTATTTTATAATTCAATTCAATAAATTCTCCTGCTAACGCAAAGAAGGGAAATAAATACTTGTATCATCCATGAAATATAATATATCTCAATCAAGTAATCAATAGTATTTTTTACAATATTAAATGAAAATACTACGAAACGTTCAGTATTCTAATTCATTAATTATAGAGTTTTTGCTACATGGCCTCTGAGTCTGAGCCTCTGAGTGCAGAAAGCACACTTTCTGTGCTGAAGGTCGAACTCGATTTTCTAGAAGATCGGTTAGCATGAATCATGAATTATCATGGGGTTAAAAAACTGATTATTATAAATTTAAGATCAAGATATTTCCAACAGCAGACGAAATGTCATATTCTGTCCATATCTTAATTTCTATATACATACTAAAAAATATCGACCGGCAAATGCTTTTGGGCCATTTTCTTTAAAATGAGAACAAATTTTTTTCCAATACTCCCATTCTCAGCACCATACTTGAGAGTACTACAGTTATGAAGTAGTTCTTGTTTCGAGAGCGCTTCTCCTTCTGCTTACGTGCTTGCACAAATCAAGGTAGCACAAATTCAAATGAAAAATAACAATATATCAACTGAAAGAACGATTATCGTATACTATCGGCTGACAAGTTCAGTGAATTTCAGAACAATGCAAAACATAAAAAAACAACTATAGATGTTTTATAATCCAAAATACAGTATACAGAACTGCGTATGCCCAATGTATACAGTGAGGACATAAAGTCCGTCCTCACCCCTGTAACTTTTGAACCATTAGGTATATAGTGATGACATTTGGAACGATGACCATTCTGCATTTTTTAACACATCAATGACATCTCTGAATGTCAAATTGATGACTGTGCGGGCATTTGGAATATTTTTTTAAATGGAAATGGGGGTCGAGTAATACCTCATTTTGAAGGTCTTTATATGCTCAATACAAAAGACCTTCAAAATAAGGTACTACTCGACCACCATTCATTCATTCATATATTTGGGTTGTGCTCATCAGCCCAAGCACTTGAACTATATCTTTGTACCATTTCCCATGTTATCTACTTCCATTCCAGAAGCTTCGTGTCTTCTATAAAGGCCACTAGTTTGACTGGAGGGATTTTCAGTAGTTGTGATGGTTGTATTAATTCCTTTCCAAAGTGCTTCCGTCTAAGTACTTGTAAGTTCTCGCAGAAGCAGAGTATGTGAGTAGGTGTTTCATCATCAAGTTTACATTTTCTGCACATAGGTTCACTAACTTTGCCCATATTGTACAGATGTTTCCTCAAGGTTCAGTGTCCAGTCACCAGGTCGGTAACTGTCTTTAAATGTCTCTTACCCAGTTTCTGTAGCCTGGTTGAGAGTTCCTTTTCTGCCTTGTTCAGTAAACTCTTTGTATGGAGGTGTCAACCTCCATTTGAGTTGGTGTTCCCTATCTAGCCAGTTCCCGATTTCCCCTCTTATGCAATCTTTTGTGATTCCACAAAACGGTTCCGGACCTATGAAGTCTCCTTTAGAGCCTTCTTTAGCTTTAGCCATCATTGCCTCCGCCCTTATAAAAAGTTCTAGAGGAGGAAGTCCAATAAGAGCTTCCATTGATGCCGTCCCCGTGCTGTTCATTGCCCCGGTAATACCAAGAAGGGCTTGTCTTTGGATTGCAGTTAATATATTAACTGCAGAGGACACTTCTGTCCTCCTCCACCAGACCAATGTTCCATAGGTGGTCGTTGGCCTTATCACAGTTATGCAGAGCCACCACAGGTCGTATTCCCCAGGTTTTTTCTGTACTTATTGCATTTATGAAAGAAAATATAAGTGCTTTTATAAAAACCCATATTTAATTAAAAATATAAACTAACACATAGTTATCTGGGCGAGCAGACTGTAACCTTTGTCTGTAATCCTTGAGGAAGAATTTGAATGATGTATAGGGGACGTAATAATAAGTATCCAATTTATTAAACAAATGTGGCTGCCCGTCTAAATTACTGAGAAATATATAATAATTGCAGGAGAAATAACCAAATTTAGTTTCTGGCTGCAAGGGCTACAGCTCAAATGCCAAAAAACACATAGTTACAACACCTACATTTATTTAAAATAAAAAAACATCCTCTTCAAAAAGATATAAATTACATTTTTCTATTTTCAAACCAATTGTAATCATTAATTTCACAAATGACTAGAAGCATGCTTCTTTCTTCTTTCTTGAGATAATGGGCTTAACCGCTAGATTATCCACCCAAATTTTTTTGTTTTTGTCCTAATGTTCTTCCATACCATAGTTGCGTGCTTGCCGCGTCTGACTTGTTGTCATCACTCTCTCTGGATTCACTGCTTTTTTTTGTTCACTGTAAATTTCAAAGTTTACAATTAATCTGTTTAAGATATGCATAAATTAGAGAAACACTACTAGCTGTTGAGTCACTAAGCATGGATTCTAAGCTTAAAGCGTAACTACTATTTTTTGTTACACATTTGAGCATATTGAAATAAAAAGCGTTTTCAATTGCACTACTAATGTTATTGCACTAAAAAAAAATGTTTAATATTTCCTATTTGACCACAATCACATTTGGGGGACTCCAATTCTATGCAAGTGTTCCAGGGATCCACAATGTCCTAATCTTAATCTACACAATCTAGATCTGCCAAGATTTACTTGATCAAACCAGGTTTTTCGTGTGATTTTACCTTTCAATTTATATAGATGTATACCTTTTTTTCTACAAATTTCTCTCCATTCTTCTTCCCATAGTTCCATCATATTTTCTTTGATAGAAATGAACAAGTCTCTGTAATCCACCTAGTTAAAGCTTGTCTGAAATTATTTTAGACTTTCTTTGGCGATTTCATCAGCTTTATTGTTGCCTATGATACCTGAGTGGCTGGGAATCCATCCCAGTGCTACGGTGATGTTTGATTGTTTTGCTTCCCACAATAATTGCCTTGCTAGTAGTTGGTCAGAGCCTGTTGACGCCTCTAGGCCAAATTTAGCTACTTTTTCCAGTGCACTGCTTGAGTCTGATAGTATCAGCACCTTTGTCTGAAATTCTTGTGGATGCTTTATAGATTGATTTATCCTTAATATTTCCATATAGATTCCAAATCCAAATCCCTCTTTATTTTTTGGTCCATCTATATAAACTATTTGGTAATCATTCCAATTCTTCTTGAGGTTGTGGGAAAGGATAGATTGACAGTGGGGATGGTTTTTTGCGATCTTAAATTCATGTATAATAATTTGTTGAATTGGTGATTCGACAGTGTGAGAGAAACAAGGTAATAATCGAAATTTTTTGATATGTGTATATAGATGTAAAACTCTGTCCAAACCCTCTATTAATGGAGCGTTTCTACATTTTACTATGAAATATTGATCTTGATACAGGCTCAATAGACAACTAGCTACCGAACTATTAGCTATGGCTAAATGTTTAATTATAAATTTCTCAGCAAGCTATACCCTTCTCCATTTCAGAGGTATTTTACATGCCTCTGCTAGGAGTGAATTAGTTGGAGTTGATGTCATGACACCCATAACTACCCTTAATGCTTTATATTTAACCTTTTCTAACCTGTTCAAGTTTTGAATAGTAACCTTATTAATCAAAATTGACCCAAAATCTAGATGCGATCTTACTATCCCCTTATATATCATCATCAGCGTTTTAGGATCTGCTCCCCAACTAGCTCTGAATATAGATCTCATGAGATTAATGTCCCTTTGCGCTTTTGCGGTAATATTTGATATATGTTCCGTAAATTTTATTTTTTCATCAAAATGCCACATAAGTATTTAAATTTATTTACATACTGAATTTTTTCTACTTTGTATATAATATCCGGCAGAGTAATGCGCGATTTTCTTGGAATAATACGGTTTTCGATTTGCTGGTTGATAATTACAAATGATGTTGGTCTAACCACTCCCCCATTGCGTGGAGTAGTAGAACTAGCCTATTGACAACGAGAGAAAACCTCTCAAAAATTCAAAGACTAGCCTGTATGTGCATTACAGGAGCAATGAGAACATGCCCAACGGCAGCCATGGAAGTTATTCTCAACCTCACACACCACTACATATGGTGGTAGACAGTGTTGCAGAAAGAACAAGATTCAGATTAAGTAGGGAGGTAATCATTAAAAAAAACCACCTCCTTACTTCTTAGAAATCAGAAAACCTGAGAGATGCTACAAGATGGTATGATGAAAAAGTATAACTTTTCAAAGAAATTCGTTACGGAATTAAGCAACAAAAAGGAATGGGATCCAAATACCATTACCAGACTTGGAAAGAATGCCATTCAATGGTACACAGATGGCTCAAAAGCAATAGAAGGAACTGGGATAGGAGTGTACGGGCCAAGAACCAAACACTCTGGAAGCTTGGGAAAAACCCCGAGTATCTTTCAAGAGGAAATTCACGCCATAAGAAAGTGTGCCCAGTTCAATATTGATAAAAGATATAGAAGGCAAAGGATTATCATAATGTCGGATAGTCAAGCAGCCATTAAAGCACTGAGCTCTCTAAAATTTTAAAGGAACCCTTGAAAATCAATAATTTTTAACAGTCTAAAATGTATACTTGCAGAATGGCATTTCAACTAAAAATTTTTAGAGGCCCGTTAAAAACTTAGTTTTAAGAGGCCTCTAAAGTTTAAAGGATTAGTTACAGAATACACCCCATAGCCATCTAAATGTATTATTTCAACTTCGGCGAAGATAATGTAAATGTAGCTTTAACTACGAAATTATAGCATTTAGGTATAGGGAACATTACTTGAAAAATAATCAATATATCTTGAGGATTTAAAAAGGCAACAAATATACAGGGTGATCTATATGAAATAACAAAGTTTATTATTATTCCGGAAAAAGGAAAGATCTGACAACAATCTAAATACCACCATAATATCGGTCATATCACAAGATACTTTTACACCAAAATCTATAAAAATCGTGCAATCCGTTTCGGAGATAATTGAGGCGTTCCATGCTTAAAACTCACTTTGTATATCACCCAGATCAGCCTAACGATCTCACACACATGCCCCCATTTGTAATACAAAAATTGCATTTACATAATACGTAAATTTGGAAAATTTTATGTGGGCGAGAGTTCATGGTCTATAAATATTCTAACAAAAGAACACAAATCATGGAAAAGACGAGATAAAATCAATACCTCTGGAATATGTTTCAACGAAAAACATATCATACATTATTGACATAAGAGCTAATTACACAAAACCGGAAATTAAAAATTGTAACTGATGAATGGTTAACTCCTTGAACATTGAACTGGAACATGAAGAATGCCTGTAGTAACTGTATAATTATGTATCAACAGATTTCAGTGATAAAATGTTTATATTCCAATATTTCTCACTTCGTCCTCTCAATATTGTGGTGAATGAAGATTTAATTGCAGAAGAAGTTGGTCTAATAGGAAAAGCTGTTAAAGCTGGAAATTATCTTCCAGTCAAGAAAGTAGGAAGTGGACTATAACGAACAGGCCCTTCATACACATTCAAATTATTTTGAAATAGAAAGAGTTCAATATTTTCAAATAAAGACTACAATAGATTGTTGGATTCATTCGAAAGTATAGAAAACACTATTCCTGCTATAAAATGTTTTTGCGAATAAACCTACCTTAGCACTGGATAGTTAGTATAGTATTATGCTGTCGAATTGTTAAATTTTACAAGAGAATGAAAATGTATGTGTATTATCATACTTTTTGGACCAATACCACAAGAGAAATATGCGTTTTTCGAAAGCTTTCAATGTCTTAACTTAATGACTATACTAAAATAAAAATTAAAACGAATTAAAATGTTTCTCAAAATTATTGAAATTAAAAATTGAAACAATAAATAGATGATTGTTGCTGAAACAACATTGTTTAAAAACTTCAGTTCAGGTACTCAATGTATATAAAAAATAATACCAAAAATAATGAACGGTCGTGAATCCATCAAAATGTTTGTATTTTCGACAGGTAATAAAATTTGGCGGTCATGTGAACACAAAAGTATAAGATATTGGCTGTCGCTTTGACAGAAAACCTAGTAATTTGCACAAGGTAATAATATTATAGAAGTGTATAATAATTTTTTTCTGTTTCTCTCTGCTCTTCACCTCTATGCAGACTCTGACTATGCTTATTCTGAAGCACTACTGTGCCGCTTAACTTTAGGCTTTCTGTCAAAATTGAAACTTTATCATTTATGTTTTATCTGTCATACTAATCTACCATGTTTTCAGTAATTTTTGCCTAAAATCTACATTAGCTCTTAATATGACTTCTATATGACTAAAATTATTGGTAAAACATAATATGTATCTCAGAAAATAAATAATTTGAAAAAGAAAATATATTGGTCACAAATTTTCCTTTTGTCTGTTCATAGTAATTTTAGTCATTGAGTCAACCATAACAAGAATAACAATTTTTCTAACGACACTTATTAGAATTGCTTAAAATTGATTATTTAAACTCAGAAAACTATTATTGAAACGTAAAGTAGTCGTTAAAGATATAGTAGCAGAGAAATTGGGGCTTAGTTGAATGAAAAGCTAGTGTAATTCGATTCTAAGTACATTTTTCAGTAAGTATTTCGAAAAAGGCATAAAATAAGAGTTACACTGCGAGATTATCAAATGCCAAATATAAAGTTTACCTCAAAAAAAATAGGTTAATTTATTTTCATAGTCACATAGACTATCTATTGAATAAAATTTCACAGAATACGGATCATTATTTTATTCATTTATTTATTTATTCTTTGGAAGCACTGTTGTACTGTATATTCAGTGCTTATTCAAGTGACTGTTTCATTTTTATATTAAGCAAAAAATATTTCGTTCCATTAAATCATTATGAAATTGATCGATTTTTTTTTTTCGACTTCCATCTCTCTTCCCACTCAATTCTTTGAGTTTAAATTTGTTATGACTTTGCCTTTGATCGCTTTCTTGTTAAACTTACATATTTTTCTAAAAATGTTTCTATACCGTAATTCTTTAAAAACTCTTTTGACAGAAATACTTCTAGCAATTGCTGTTTGAACATGCCTTGTTACAGGTAAGTTAGGGGGCGTCCACTAATTACGTGAGGTGTTCAGGGGAGGGGGGATCGTGCCGAAAAATCGTCAAAAAATCCTCAATAACGCCTCACGTAATTAATGGATGCCCCCTTAAGGGTCATTAGATTTTTGAACCATTTTTCTACAACTGGTAATCTACACTGCAATATAAATTTTCATTTCTTATAAAAGTGTAATACATTTGACACAACAAATAATTATGAAATAAAATTATATACATTATCTACCTGTTTTACTATATCTATATCGACAACTATTACCAATAGTGGAAAATGTTGTTATTAAAATTCATAATATGAATCCCGCTAGGCGTATCTGATTACTCGTAATAAGAGTTTATAAATCAGATGGAATAAATATAGTATTTCTGTTATTATTTAGTACAGTGATATAATTCATTATTAAAACATAATTAAAAACTTATTTTATTCGAGTTTTTTCTAATAAAAGCAGATGTATTATAATATTAAAAAAATATTAAATATGCTAGAAATAGCTTACCAAGCATTTAAAGAAAAAAACTAAGAAATTGAAGTGGCGAGCTCTGTTCTAATTGTTATAGGGATTGATATTTTTGGAAAATAACAAACCTGTATACCTATAGATTCGAAAATACAGAAAAATGTTTGTTTCCCAAATTAATTTAAACATGGTTTCCAGTGTAGAATTGTTAAAATATCATTTTTGGTTGCTATTAAATTAAATGCTTCTATTAAAAAAAAAAAGTATGTGATAACATTAACATATTTCCCTGTCAAATAAAATTTACCTTAAATTAATGACTACACATGAAAACTCACGCATCGGTCTTCTTCCTGTCCTACAATACCCATTATGGGAGTTGTTTCCGCTAGAGTTGTATGTACCTATACTATTTTCATTTAGATTCACGAATTACTTACTATCAATCAATTTTGTGAATTTTGAATTTACTGAAAAATTGCTTTAGCTACTTAAAAGTGCAACCTATGCATTTTCTGCCCAAAAAATAAGTGGAAACTATTAATATTATTACAATGGCATGGTTGACAAAAGTTTTGTTATTTTTGTCTAGTTCAGGTAAACATTAATCTGAAAATTCATTTAACTTGATCAATATGCGAGTTTCAACTTGCTTGGTTTTACTGACTTATGCAATCGCAAGTATTTTGGATAAAATGAAACATTTGGAAGAGTTGATGTCAGAATTATAATGGTTTCATTATTATTTAACACATCCAATTGGTTCCAAAATTAAATTTTAACGATATTGGTCTCTAGTTTCGTGATTGTATTGAAATTTCATTTTAGGGCACAAAGCTACTGCCACTTCAAAATATTTAGTTTTTTTTATTGCTAGAACTCGTTAAGCGCTTACTATGCGATTTTACTTGAAGAAGGTGAAGAAATAGTTTTTAGTTTATGGGGCAGCTTACTGATGATGAAATGTATGTATATCTATGTAGGGTTCTGGCTTGCTGTGTTCAACACAAACTATGGCGCAGGCGCGCCGAACACAACTCAAGCGCGCTCTCACAGAAGTTACCAGCGATACTGTGTCCTATGTGAAAACGGTTGGAAACATTTAGAGTCCTTTTGACTTTGATGCTTTTGATTATCACTTAACCTCAAATCTTGCTCGAATATATTATGCTTAAATCTCAACTTCTTTGCTTATCAAATACATTAAGTTTTTTAGAAAGCTATTTTAATCCTAAGCATGACTTTTAAAATCACTGATTTATTAATAAATGGTAGATCTCTATTACAATAGAAAATTACTATGCAAACATTATTTATTCTACGTTAGCCACCACTTTTAGTTTGGTTTATTATAATATTAGATACTGTCACCAAATATTTAAATATGTTTACAGCTTTTAGTTTGTTGGTTATGCAGTGAAAGTCAAACATTAACTTTCCATAATTTTTATACATAAAATTTGATCGCTAATGCCCTACAATGAAAATAACTGATAAACCAATATTCCAACATGAGAGATGTTCAAACTTAAATCAGTATTTACTTCTTTGTATCTATTGTTCAATTCCCAATTTTTTCTTAAATTAACAAAAATATATCAGATTACATACACTTGATTCAATTTGTATTATTATTTAAACAAACTACGGTTTGCTTTTTAAATGCATGATAAACTTTCTTTTATTATACTATTAAACATTACTGAAAGGGAAGTTCACAACAAAAATTTGAATTTCTCAACAGCTCGAGAGTTTCGTAGAAGTATTTTCCAATAAATACTCAATATTGAGAAATTTCAAGATATCTTTTATTTTTAGTTTTTCCAAAAAAGCAGATTTGATTCGTAAGCAGACTCAATTTTTGTATTGTATTATAGTAAACTGTATCTGGGTATCTCCTATTAGTACACCACCAGATTCGAAAAACTCGTGAGTATTCGGAGCATCTGGACTTGAAACTTGTAAGCGTTCAGTGTGCTTGGACTACATTACATCTAGGCTAGATACCTAGAAATTGTAATGTTAGAGATACCATTTAGATTAGATACAATTGCTATTCTTAGTCAATACTTTTATCCGCATATTATCAATAATAAGCTATCATTAGCCTCTTGCTATGCACCTGTGTTCAGTTTAAAGGCAATTTTATTATTTCTAATAAATCGATAATTATTATTTTTGCTTGTCTCAGTCTTGGAATGCTCTTTCAATAAGACTGCAATTGCTTCATTTCTCATTCCTATAATTCCGGCTCTACAAGATTTGTTAATAAACAAGGTCTTCAGAAGCTATCGGCTTGTTCATTTTGATCATATCCTATTGCTATGGTGTATATTATTCAAGACTTATACAAACTTTACACTTAACATAATATCAAAGGATTGATTCATCGCTAACAGTGTTATCAAGCATTCAAAAAAAGCTGACATCTGTCGATAACAATATTTTCTTTATCTAGATAATGAGAACATTCTCAAAAAGTCACTGAAGATGAACGAGGCTATCTGACAAGAGTTTTCAAGTTTCCCGCGCTGTAAAATTGAATATAACACTCCTCTCGTCAACTGTCATCTATTAACTCTCAAATTTGGAGCATGATTGATTGATTGATTTATTAGTTCGGCACCACCAGTCAGAGGCTTAGAGACCTCGGCACCTCAGCTCTTGGTTATACCGTTCATGTGAAAAGACCAGTAGGCCTTATCAGGCTCAACAGTCTTTTCACTAGGTCCTCCTTGGAGAGATCCTCCCTTGGATACTCTAGTCCTAGGAGTCTATATCTCCAATGAGACAGTGCTTCACATTCGAAGATAATGTGAGAGGCTGTTTCTCCTCTTCCATGCACAACCGACAGACAAGTTCCTCCCCATATATATGCCTATTGTATGCATGTGCTTCCTCAGGGTACAGTGACCGGTGAGTAATCCCGTCACTTTCCTTATCTGGCCCCTGCTGTGGTTTAGTATTTCGTTACTCAGCGACTCCGAGGGTTTTTTACCAAGAGTTTGATGTTTGGTTTGAGTCAACCGAGATGTACAACCACGTGCAGCAGATTTTGTATTCCAAATACTGGTTCAGAACCAGTGAATTCAGTTTCAGACCCTAGTTGTGCTAGGGTCTCTGCCTTTCCATTGCCTACAATACCCTTGTGCCCCGGGACCCACTTAAGAGTTACTCTATTATGGTTTTCCAGGGTTAAAAGTTTTTGAAGGCAGTCCCAGACCAGTCTAGATCTAATCTGGGGACATGCTAAAGATTTCAGTGCTGCCTGACTATCTGAGAGTATTAGGAACTTTTGGCCTCTATACCCCCTTTCAATGTTCATGTTCATTTGCAAACACGTGTCAATAGCGTAGATTTCTGCCTGGAATACAAATGCAAACTTCCCCAACAATTCGTGGACATCGCACCTGGGTCTGGCACCATGGACTCCAGCTCCTGTTCCTTCCTGACTGAATGCTTCCAACCCATCCCAGTTTAGCTGCCTATGGTTAGGTTAGTTGTCGTTAATTGTGGCCAACATGTTATCACTTCTCATTTCAAGAAGCGAGTTTGTGATAACATCTGTGATTCTGGAATAACTATAGGAGTTGGTTCCTTCGTGCCAATTCCCATTGCATTCCAGCCTGTATGCAGCCATTCCCGCTTTCGCCTTAACATGCAGAGCAAGAGGCACAATATTGAGAATGGCTTCCAATGCCGCAGTCAGTCTGCTTCTCATCACACCCGTTATGCACAGACTGGCAAGTTTTGATGGCTCCTGTTCGGCTTTCCTCTTATCTGTTTTTGGCCACCAAACTAGGTCTTCTTAGCTAACCATGGGTCTCACCACAGTTGTGTACAACCAGTGAACCATCCGTGTATTTAGTCCCTTATCGCCCGTTTGGCAGCCATTAGGCCCTTTATTGGTTTTGTCATTTAAGTTGAGTTTCAGGCTAGCTTTGAGTCCAGAATTATGCACAGATACTTGACCTCCTGGCTAGGACACAGCTGCACGTTGAAGAGGCTTGGCAGTTTTAGTCTATCAAGCTTCCTTTTTCTAGTGAAGGGAATGAGCGCAGTTTTTGCAGGGTTTATCCTTAGGCATTCCCTCCTACACCATATCTCCACCATTTCCAGAGCTTGTTGCATCCCCTCCGACATAACGTTAGGGTATTTCCCCAGTACAAGTATTGTCAGATCATCTGCATACCCCTGGGTGTATATACCGCCATGGAATCTCCAAATAAGGTTGTCGTTATTGTCCTGTTGGAAAGCATGTTTTTCATCCACCGACATGTGGTGTCGTCTGCTCCACGCCCAGCAGCTATCATGGAGTCAAAGGAGGTGTGGTCGAACGCTCCTTCTATATTAAGAAATGCTCCGAGAGCTATTTCTTGATTTCCTAGGGCAGACTCACCCTCCCACCCTCCTGTCCTTTTCGCACTGTTAAACAGTTTGCGAGTTCCCAATTTCAGTTTGGTAAGCTCCTTGTTTCACCAGGTTAATTTATTCCTAGAGGAACGAGTGACCTCAGAGCAGCTGTTGTAATAAGAGAGTTCGATGGCCTCGCGAGCATGCTGCCTTGGAGCATGCTGCATCATTTAGTTTGTTTTTGATAACCACTGAAGATAACCTCGTGAATTTTGGCAGAAATGGGAACAAAATGAATTTCGTGTGCTGATTTAGCATTAATTTGTGCATAAAAAACCATCACCTAAACCAAGGAAAGGAGTCTACGCTGTGGTTGCTGTGATTGCTCGTACTCGACAATAAGCGCTACCGTGTGACCACTTGGCGATGTTTAGCCTCAATCTGAACCAATTTTTGACCGTTTCGTTACCGTGGAAACATGGATCAATCGCAGCATACCAGAAAGCAAGAAAAAAACAAGACAGTGGGATTTTCTTGGGGAAGAACGCGCACCAAAAAGGCTAAAGTGGGACTGTCGGTCAACAAGATCATAGCCACAGTTTTTTGGGAGGAACGCGGTGTCATTAACGTTAATAACCTTGAAAAGGGTGAAACGATCATCCGCAAATGTAATTCAGATCTTTTGGATTGATTTGAAGCAGAATCGACCGCATTTGGAAAAAAAGTGGTGTTTCATCGGGTGGTCTCTGGCAAAAATCCATTAGTTGGGCTATTAACTGCTACCCCATCCAACATATTCTCCAGATTCCACCCCCCAGTGACGATTTTCTTTTTTTAAACTTGAGAAATAGCTGGGCGGAATCCACGTTTTCCCATTTGCGTTGAAATATACGAAGTTGTCTGTTTCAATGGCTGTCAAACCCAAACTAAATGACCAGCATGCTCAACATTTGACAGTAGTTTATTAACAGATGATAATTAATGGAGGAGGTGGTGCATTTATATTTAATGCCCAGAAAGTTCAAAAAAGCAACTTATCAACCTATCTTTGTTTTGTTTGATAGACACAATCCACAAAGTAAATTCGATTGGTATTTTCATATGGTTTTGAAATACTCAATCACTAATAGATTAAAAAGTTCTTTGCTTGAAACGTCTTTGTGGCATATTCGGTTTAGTATTAAAATTCCTAATAAAGCAATAATTAGTAAATATTTTATCGCGTTTTTTTTTAATTCATTTAATTACAGGAAAAGTTTTAAATTTTCTGTAAACAGAATAATGGATAAATATCAAATGAAAATTAAATTCAGCTTTGTTCAATTAAAAAAAGAATAGTTACAAAATTTTCCCGATGTTTGAATTCAACTATAGACAATTATTCGCATAAAAAATCATCATGTGCCATCTAAATAGACATTTATAAGGTTTTTCCCATGCAGTGTTATAAATCCTTTATAGGCAATATCTTTCGTATTGGAAAAGATAAATAGGAGAATAAATCAATACCAGATTCCAGTTGCATTAAAATACGTACCAATTTTCTATCTCTGTTTTTTCCTATCTAATACCCATAAATTTGTGGAATTTTATAGTTTTCAAATTTCAAAATACATATTATTTATTGATACAAATTAAAGTATGATGTTTATACTAGACATGTATCACGAATCTGGTCATTGAATCCTAAATTGCTCATGATATACATAGGCATTCAAGGAAAATTCACAAAAAGTACGGTTCTGGTCATTTCACTACCGACCATATTTGGTAAACCTTTTAAGGTCGAAACACACTTATCAGCACAGCACCTGACAAGCATCGTCACAGCACCGTCGAGTGGTCAAGTCGAAGGTTGTGTATGGGATCACTTAACGCATCGACGCGGGATCAGCACCGCCGCGATACCCGACTATATGCTTCACTTTATATTGTCAGAGATATTGTATTGGCTCGCCGTCCACAAAATATTCTCTCTGAGAAATGTGTTGTGGTTGAGGCGTTGACGTGCCTTGTCGGTGCTGTGCTGATGTTGTTAGGTAGGCGCGCTTACATTTAAATACACATAAGAAATAAAATCTGCTAGTGATGATCAGTCGCTGTTCCTATGAGGTGCTGATAAGTGTGTTTCGACCTTTATGTTTTCGTTACGAATTCCCGCATAGGGGTTTGCCCATTCCTATCCTTCGTGTCTTTCCGTTCACGTCGTTGTGCCATGACGAAACTTAGATAAAGGAGCGTGTTATATCAGCACGATGATGCTCATGCATTTGGAGTCATATGGTCAGTAAAAAAGTGGTAATATATTTGTGCGGAAACAGCTTTATATAATCAGCAATGATGCATGCATTATTAGATGGAGCATCGTGCTGTTGTCAGGAACATTATAGAACTACAGCCCAATCAAACATTTTACCCCTATATAAATTGAAATATCAATTTCTGGCTATTAACAGGACAATTAACGTTCCTGAATAGTTGGAATTGTGATAATCCAAGCCATTATATATTGTCAGAATTCCCTCAGTTGAATAACATGTTTGACAAGCAAATGTTATCAAAGAAACAAAAGGGGTGGAGGCAGCAAATGTAATACACACGTTTGTCGAACTGAATTTATCCATTCGATACTATCAAATTCAAGGAATGGTTGTTTCAGTCTCTCTGGAAACAAAGTATCGATCAGGATGACTAAAAAGAGCAACATCAAAATGTAGAAATTCAACTTTCAAGGAGATCTTCAAAAACAAAGTCCGCCAAAGAAAGTTTTGTGTCTGTCTAAGCCAGTAATTGCCTTCACTGCCGATAGCTCTACCTAATATTTGTCTTCAACTACTTAATCTGCTATTATTATTTTCGCCCCGTTATGTTTATAGAAATTAAAATTCTGACTCACTTTTTTATTCGTTCTTATTGTCACTTTTTGGTTGACTTTAAAATGTATATTTTCCCATATTTGTTTGGTGATTAATGTGCATGCAATTTTGGTCATTCGATGTAATTAATCCATGGTATTACACCCTATTTCCAATAATCAAAACTCTATTGTTGAGATCACAAACATTCGAAGTATTTATCTTTAATTTTCATTATAGATAACTTTGAAAAACATTTGTTACTTTCACCTGACTAATCCGAAGGAGAGTAGGGTTTAAAAAAAACCTCTGCTTTTTCGTATATAAATATATACCATATTCAGATACAAAATATTGGCAACATTAGAATAAACCTCCACGTCAAATTGGGTTAGTGGTACCAGTTTAAGTACAAAAAGGAACCTGTTACGGAAGCACTCAGAATCAAAACCACAAAACAAGCAGTTGTTTCTGACACGATGATATGCAAACCAAAACTAACCAAACGAAAGAAACCTACTGCATGATTGGTACCACTACATTACTAACCTCATAAAAGGTTATCCACCAACAACTTTAGTGGATGGCTTAAGCTGATATTACGACAAAATATTCAAGGAGACTCTTTCGACTGTATTGACTGTATTTGACTTATCACTGTATTGTATACACCCAGAGAAAGAAAGTTGGTACTATATTTCGATAATATAATAAAGTATTTTATTATTTTTACAAATAAAGCAATTTAAAAACTAATACATTTCAATCATTTATCAAAATTGATGGACAATAGATACACGTAATACAATAAATATTCCTTTGAGTTTACATCATTAGTATTTGTCGAAGTTTCATTAGTAAAACAAAATTAGTTTATAAAAGGATGCATATTTCACCTTTCTATAATCCGTCTTATAGATTATATTGACTACATAGTAGTCCTGGCGGATGAAACGGCCAGACAAGGCTCATCAATGCCAATCATTGGACCGGAACCCTTCAGCGGCGTCGCAAAGTCAACAATAAATATGGCCACAAGGAAGTGGGTGGCACAGAAATCTCTAGAATGGTGGGTAACCTCACCAGGACAGAGATAGACGAAACAGTTCATTAGAGGACATTCGCCAACTTTTACGGCAGACCTAATGAGCAACGATAGGAAAACTGTCAAAGCCGTAGAGGGTGTGTTGACGGGGCACTGTAAGCTTAACAGGCAGGGGATCAGTCAGGCGACCACAATAGATCTAAAAAGGTCGCAGTGGACTAGGCCGATTAGCCACCTCATCAAATCTAATCTAATCTAATCATAGTAGTCCTCATACTTTAACACGAAACCAATTACTTAATTCATTTCTTGACGCTTCAATTTTCGTAAACAGTTCCCTGGAATAGAAAAAATTCTTCTCATTTAAAAAATCACAGGCGATTAGTTGATGTTGTTAAATCTAGTGGAGCTTACGTTTTGTTTTGCTTATAATGACTCCATTATATCTAACTTCTATTTTAAATGTACAATATTAGCAAAAGAGCGTTCCATGATGGAAACTAATAACATTTCCTTTAAAAAAAATAACTAAAAGATGATTAGTGGAAATAATAACACCAAAATAGCTGAAACAAATGTACGTTCCTCGACAGCGAAAGGCAATGACACATACTCAGTAAGACTGGACCACAGTACAGAAATTATACATAGTACCTAATTCTTAAGTACTCAAGCCTTGGAAATTCTATTTTGTCTTTTTTTGCTGGAAATAATTATGGGGTCGATGTCTGAATGTATTCCATGTAATTTTCTTCTAGATCTGTCCAGTGCTCCTGCCAAAAGCTAAGTACTCCCTGTGGTATATTTGATGAGCTGGTTATTTACAATTTAGCGTTTTTAACGGTTCTTGTGAACACATGATTAGTTTTAATATTTGTCGCGAATGTTTTTTACTTGACATAATAATTTCCTATATTGTCATTAATTATTAATTAATTATCTTGAATTATGTCGAATAAAGTTCATGTATTGATAGTTCAGTTATTTCTGTTCAGAACACTCTCCGCTTAAAGAAAGCCTTTAAGTCTACATGAAGTCGGGTTTTTTCAGGTCTTATGTTGGGGAACATTGTAACTTGTTTTGCTGCCTGGTCAGCTTTTTCATTACCTCAGCTAAAATTAACAATAACGGAAAACTTTTCCCGTTAATTAATCTAAATATTAAGCGCTTGTGACATGTACAACTATTCATTTTCTAGTGAATATGCTGAATTATTTTTGGTTTACTAATTTAGTTTTACTTACTGGTACATTTAGTATACTGAATTGCTGCTCTAGCCTGTCGTATTTTTCACTTTAAACAAAAGTTTTATTCATTTATCAGTACTTGGTCTAGAAATAAAAAATTTTTCCTACCATATTTTATATTTAAGTACGTAAACTCAAAGAAATATTATAACCATCACAGCTGCAGATTTGTTGAATGATCTAATTAAAAATTGTGGCTTTGATTGCAGTACCTACTTTATTTTTTCTGCGTATAACTCGTAATAAATGTCACTACCCCTGTACTGATTATGAAAAACCTGGATCTCACTTTTTTAGATTAAAACTAGTCACTCAAACACAAGCACAAGCATCTTGTATCAACGTATAATAGACCGGGAGCCGAGAGGGTTTTTGCATGTATCATAGGCCCCACGCCGAGGCTCTGACGGCTGATAGACAACGTTATTCCCCACTTTGAAATCCCGATATGGCACCTATAAAGTGTAGCTTTTAGGGGGGGTGAATTTTCAAACGTGTAATTAATATCCATGCCCCTAGATCATAGGCCCCACTTTGATTCTTGTTTTATGTCGTCAAGGAGGTCGCAAAAGTCCGCGAACTCATTATGCCATACCAATATGGCGTCTCTCAAGGTCCGCCATACTGACCGAAACGTGTAATTTTTCCACTGTGGAAATGCATCATAGGCCCCGCGCTGTTGTTTCGTGATCTTTGTTTACAATGAACTGTAGAACAAAGATTTCAAAACGCCATTCCTCTGGGGCGTCGCGAAGTAGCCGCCATACTGGGACAAACATCTCATTTTTAGCAACGAACATGTACAATGGGCCCCACCATGGAAATGTGTATAATTTATCTATTTTGATGTCCTGAACAAAGTTCTAAAAGCGCCATACCGATGCGATGTCGCCAACGTCAGATATTGGCTTCCAAAGTTGTCACATTTTTATAGGTTAAGTGTATTAAAGGCCCCACTACCATACCGGCATTTTCATGTGTATTTTGAAGTATAAAGAACGAACATATCACTGCCATACCGATTTGATGTCCCTAACGTGCTCAATTAATCGTATATATATATATATATATATATATATATAATCGCTTGATTTTTATTTCTTGGGTATGGTTAGGTTTTTTATATTTAATAAATTGAAAATGTTTTTTCGACGTTTCGCTTTCGTTTGAAAGCTTTTTCAAAATGTCTATTTTCTAAAATGTCATAATGAAGTAAACATATATACAGTTGTTATTTGGTTATGATTACAAGTATTAACTTCAGAAATAAATTTACGATATTTGAAAAATAGATTTAAAAAAAAGTGCACTATTGAATATTGTATATTGGAATTCCAGCCCAGCGAATTTACCAATAAATTTAATTTTTTATTCCTCGCGTAACTGGATAGTTCCTTCACCATACGTCAAAGTGTTCCGATTTATAATAGATCTTTTCTACCAATAATTAGACACGTCTGAACACTGATGTTTAATTCCACAATACCCACCCCGTAACTCTGGCTCTTGTCCCAGTCTGTAGAGGCTCCTCACCGGTAGCTATTCTCTTCTGTCTCTTTACCACATTGTCTGTAGAATAGTTCTCCGTTGTACACCCCCATGTTGTGCAGGTGTCCTCTCATTGGACTGTGGACAGTGAGGAGACTCGTTATTGTCCTGATTTGACTCCTGCTCATCTTCTTCAATTTTCTGTTCTGACAATTCTTTAATGTTTAATGTTCAATCGTGAGGCTTTGACAGATGATTCATTTATTTTCGTTCGACCCTGTTCCGTATGCATACTCGAATGTCGGATTTAGTAGCCTCGAGTGCGGGTTCTGGGCCATTATAAGTTACTGAGCGCTTTCTAGTTAGTTCATCATTTAATTCAAATAAAAATCCTTTTTTTAACGCAGTATGCATACTTGTAAACTGAGTACACCTATAATGTTCTGTTCCTCCGAAAATATGTGTGTGGTTCGAGATACCCTTAAACATCCGGCATTAGTTGTGACGCTCGAATTGTACTGATTTATTAGCTCTTGTTTATACAGAGTGGGTCACAGAAAACAGTCCACCCCGATATTTGGCAGTATTCCTTAGATTTTAAGGAAATTGGGAAACACGTCGATTTTTGTTCTAAGGAGGACACATTTTTACGATACAGGCATCTGACATTTGTCAACCCCCTCCCTTCCACTTCACCAACCCCTTATTTTGAAATAGGGAATATACCATGTGCGGCACATCATTAGAAAAGCATTTAGATGGAGTATTCAGACATAATGAACGTCCACGATTTTTTCCATCTTTGCAAAAAAGTCTTAATTAATTTGAAGTACAACACCTCTTAAACATGAAACGCAACGCCTATGGTTTGGTAATGTGTCATTTTTTCTGTCACATCAAAAGTAAATTAAAACAAATATTGCAAAAACAATATGATAATTAATTGTAATACTATAACGAAAATTAACTAAATTAGAAGTTATGATATAATAATATTGAATTAATGAATTAGATGTTGAAAATGGTGTCCTCCATACAATTGCAGAGTCACTGTTCGAAAATACGTCGAAAGGTTTGAATCATTTCAGAAGTTATTAGACTGCATTCATGTACTATTCGTCGTCTAAGTTCTTCCAACGAAGCGGGTTCAGTTTTATAAATTTTGCTCTTTAAATAACCCCACAAAAAAATCGAAGGGTGTTAAATCGAGGGATCTTGCAGGCCATTCAATAGGGCCTCTCCTTCCAATCCATTGCCTAGGAAATCGTTCATTAAGATATTGCCTTACAGCTCTACTGTCTTGTTGGAAAAAGAGATCATCTTCTAAGTACCTATTATCATTTTTGATTATATCTGTGAGACCAGGATCAATACATATATATATAAAAGATGTTTTACTTAATTTGTACAAACTCACTTTGCACGTAAGTTTAAATTTATTTTAATAATTTTTACTTGTATTAGCCCTTTTTCTCTCCATTTTCTTCTATTTAATGTTTCGCTTTGCCAGTTCTGTACTCCTACTTTTTTCAGATGATCTTTTACTGCATCCAGCTATTTTGTTCTAGGTCTGCCCCTTCTCCTTTTGCTACCTGTTCCACCCATTAGAACTCTCTTAACCCATCTGTCTTCTGTCATTCTGCTGATGTGTCCCAACCATCTGGCCCTCTGTGCTCTTATTATGTTTGTTATCGTTGGTTTTTTGTATAACGCTAGCAATTCGTTATTAGTTCTTCTTCTCCATTCGTTCTCCTCTGTTTTTACTCCTCCAAATATTTTTCTCAACATTTTCCTCTCCCATATTTCTAGTCTGTCCTCTTCCTTTTTATTCATAACCATAACCCATGTTTCACAAGCATATGTTACTGATGGTCCTAATATTGTTTGATATATTCTAATCTCGTCAGAATGATATTTCAATATCGAAATAATTATCAATATCTTAGAGTTTTCATAATTTTTTCATTAAATGGTGGAATTAATTAGAAACACTTAGTTTCATTCAAAAAAGTAATATGAGTAGATTCCACAAAGTAAGGGTCCAAACAGTAAATTCAGTTACTACTGATAATAATCTTGAATGAATTCATAAAGTTTCCTTAAACCACAGAGTTTATGAAGTTCTCAATAATAGTAAATATGCAATTTTCCACTATCCTTGTTGAAGTAGCAAAGAGGGAATACAAATTTGTGATTTGTTTCAATTTAACTTCAATTTAATTTCTTCATAGTTCAAGTAGATTGTAACTTCTTTCCATTGTTACTACCTAGCTCGAATATTACACACATCACATAGAATTTTAAGCAATGTAAAAGGGTTAAACTTTCATAATATTCATAGTCGTAAAAGGGAACATATTGAAAAATAAATCACGGTTATAGGACATTATGTATATTGATATAATTGACATAGATATGCAATTGATAATTATTAGCTGACCAGCAATATGCTATTTGTGTAATATTCAACTGTGAAATGTATGAATGTGCTTGAGAATAATTAAAAAATAATACTAACGGATAACTATAATCTCAAACGAAGTATTAAAGCGTAACTATAGCACGGAAGCTGCTATAATCTGGTGGCACATTTTATATTTTCAATTATTTGATTTTCATAATTGTCAACGTGTAACTTCCTTTCTAAACATGATTGGATGTAGTATTGCAACTGTCGTGCTAGTTTACTCCAACAATATTCCAATACGAACAACATACTGGATTAGAATAGATTTGTTGAGGTGGGTAATTGATCTATTTCAGATTTATTGTGGTCTTTTGAGTCTTGATTACATTGTTGAGCCTGTCTCTTTTTATGTAGGCAATCAGCCTCGAAACTGAGCCTTTCGTGTAGTTTCTCGCCAATGGCTTCCCATCGTCTAGTACAAGAAACCGCCAGGCAGTCGCACTGGCATTGGCGTGAATGGCATTGATGCGCCTTGTCTGTCCATTTCATCCGCCTTTTTCTTGTCCGTATGATCCTTGTATCCTGGTGCCCAGGCGACCGTGACCTTGCTTGACCTCGTGACCTCGGAAAGTGCGTTTAAGACTTGTAAGCAATCCCATATAGCTTAGAATTGACCTCTATGAAATCGAGTGAAGATGGCAACTGAACGGTATGATTTTTCCTTCCTTTCAATTTCTTCAACGCAGTCGTGAATCGCCGTCACTTCTGGTTTTGTCTTTTTGTAAAGTTGATTTGTGTTTACTGGGCATTGACTGTCAGTCGCTTTTATATGCACCAATTATCAATAATAACAAAATTGGTAGGTTGGTAGGATGTGTTTGTAGTAACTCGGAACATTTGAGGGGGTTAAAAGCAAAACGGGTAAAGTCCATTTACATAGGGTTCGAGAAAAGGGCAAAAAACTACTGGCGCTTCATATTAAGCATTATCACTTGCAAATTATGAAAATTATGTTTAGGACGATAAAAAAATTATTGCTTCAAATACACAAGTTTGCAATCATGTCAGGTTAGCTTTTCTCCACGATCATAACAGAATTTGACAATTCTGAAATCAAATTTGATTACAGAATGCTGGAATTCTGTCTCTTGAGATTGAAGAAATATTCTGCAACACCTCTGCCCCCATGCAATTTAAATGTATTTACATTCTCTCTCTAGTGATAGAATAATATTCTCACACTGGTTATCAATAATAACATTAGCCTTGACGCAGTTGATTGTCATCGTAGTGTCAAAACTTGAGGAAGTGTCAAAATTATTGCTGTCACATTGATTGTTTACCTAATATAATTGTGATTGTGCTCTGTAATATAAATTATCTTTTGTTCATTTCCATTTAAAATATTTGATCGTGGAGAAAGTATGGTCTGCTAGTTGACGCCAGTAGTTAGCTTCTTGATCTGGAATTTTAGGATTAGCTGAATTTTTCTGGCAATCAAATTTGTTTTCCTCGCTTTTGATGCAGATACTATAGAAGGTAATTGTTCCATTATAATGAAATCACAATGTAATTACACTATTTTAATATTAATAGTCCCTATTTACTACAATTTACAGCAAGCCAAAATAAACAAAACATAAGCTACTAACCAACTGACCAAATTAACAAGTGGTGGTTTAACTTATCACGCCAGACACATCGCGTCACGTGTTTGAAGCAAGCTTTGTAATTCGTCGCGGTGGACTTTACCTTCTTTGATTTTCAAGTGCGGTGGACCTTATTGTTTTTGCTTCCAAACTGTAATTTCCAGCGCTAAAATGTAGTGGATTTTATCTCTTTTGCCTGTTCTTGATTTGTCGCACTGATATTACTATTACTATTTGAACAACCCCCTCATTTGTAACTCCAGTGGATGAATTCCTCTTCTTTCCATGATCCAATAAAATCCAGATTCTGCGGGCATAAGTTCATTTTCCAAAATGAATGCAAAAATATTAATTACATTGTTTATTAATTGAATTCTGGAATTTATATGAGACAAAAAAACTATTTAAAATGTTTGAAATTCCTGACCAACTTACATCACTAAAGTATATGTGTTATACTTTTTATATTGAATTGAAAAGTTTTTTCAACTGACGTGGTAAGTATACACTGTGTTCATTTGAAAAGGACCCACCCTTAATATTTCAGAAATGGGAGATATTAGAAAGAAATGCCGAAACACGTCAACTTTTAACTTGAGGACACTTTTTGGCGCTAATGCCATAAACGTCAGATTCACCCTCTCCCTACTGGAGATACCCTTTGAATTTTTTCAAGTGGCGTTAGGTATCAAGTTTTTTATTTAAAAGGTCTGGCAAATCTCTATTCAATCATTTTTTTTGCCTTTGATTCCAGTCTTCCATTGTTATTTAATCCTTGTTTAAAATTGGCTCTCTCTCAACTTTTCGATTGCCCCCTTATCAGGTTATGACCGAAAGACTCTTTAAATAATAAAAAAATGACAAATAGTGAAAAGACAACTGTTAACAAGACATAACTGATATTTAATCATGTTTCAAAGTGACCACCGTTAACATTCAGGCAATAAAAGTTGAAAGATAGCCATTTTTAAACAACGATTAAATGACAATGGAAAGCTGGTTCAAAGGCAAAACAAAATGATTGGATAGAGCTTCTCCAGTGGGGAGGGGGTGAATCTGACGTTTATGACATTACCTCCAAAAAGTGTGCCCCTCAAGTAAAAAGTTAATGTGTTTTGGCATTTCTTTCTGATATGTCCCATTTTTGAAATATTAAGGGTGGGTCCTTTTCAAATGAACACAGTGTATATGCAGAAAATTTAAATTAGAAGAGCGATATAACATTTGCAAGATTGATTTATTATTCCATCAGACCCCAGGTGGATCATTCGCTTTTTAGAATTGATACACTTGGAATAATTTAAATAAAAATCATAAGCTCTATTCCTATAGCAACCGCGTCCAGCAATTTGCTTACTACCTCAGAACATATTTAAATTTTCCATGTGTCTAGAGATTTTCCCTTCTTTTAGCATGCTTACGTTTCATCGAGAATTCATTTGAGGTTAAGTGAAAATACTAGAAATCGCAAAATTAAGGAGATGTTTTCTAAAAATACTTGTGCGCTAATATATTCCGCTGAAATGGGTAAAAAGATAAAAATCGGCTTATGAACTAGGCTTTAAATAGACTCTTCATAGCTATTCAACACAAAACTTGACAAGCACATTATCACATTATCTTTATGAACAATTCATGCAAATTTCAATATTTAATTTTTACATCTGTTTTGTATGTTATAATTTAGAAAAAATAGGTTAGTGTATGTAGTTCAAACTACCCACTAATGTGTCTTCTTCATGAATTAAATTTCCTGTAGGTTAATGAAATAGGTATATCTACTTTATTTGGAAATAGTCGTACAAAGTAACTACACTGTTTGGAATCGAATGGTCTCACGTTTATTCCACATAGATTAGTGCAATGTTTTTGTTATTCATTTAAATAGTTTTTACTTGTGGGATAAAATTGTGCACACTATGGCTAATTACTATCTATTGATTTATTTATTAAACTTAATTTATATACACACTCTACCTAATGTCTACTAATTTATTAACACTCGGTATAATAATTATAATTTATTTTTACCACTTGAATATTGCACTATTTAATTCACTGTTCGATTACTGAGAACTTCTGTAAACTTACTCTTTGTCTTCGTTTCACTAATTCCTCAACTCACTCAAAAACCCGCGTATATATAGTCTCTATCAACTCTCGAAAATTCTACAATTTTCTACGCTCGTCGTATGCGTAAACAAAACCTTATTCCAGAATGTTCGCACAGCCACCAAAATTTACAGTCGAGAGACAGGGCCGGCTCTGAGTTGGGGACCTCGCAACATTAGTATAGGTGCAAGCGTCTACTTTTTTCTCTGTCAATGATCTTTCGGTTAGGTAAATGGATAAAAATAACAAATAAACACAAAAAAGTCCGAAACAGATCATATTGTAGTTTTTTATCCAGGAAGCTTTAAAACTCGTCTACTAATTGGTAAAATAAAACATAAAAGAGCTTGTTGACAGTAACGAGTTTACAATTAAATTCTGAGGAAATCAATTAAACCCAAACGAGGCCTAGATAATGCCCAGTAATCTTCAGATGAACAAGAAGTTTATTAAAAAGAAATTAATTCATTCGACTCCAACTCCAGGTGACCCGAACGAAACACGGCGATTTTCTTATTATTTTCTTTACCGAGAAAATGAATACAAAATAATTTTGCAAAAAGGTTTAGCATTCGCAAAAGAAATAAGATAGGACATTTAATAACTTGTCTTCACGCGATTATTACTAGGTGTAGGGGTGACAATAAGTTGAATGTAAAAATGCATAATTTTAAAAGCAATTTTTTTGGTTAACACAACACAATACAAAAAAGTGCATTAAACGCACTTGGAGACCATTTCAAGATCATGGTAGCCTGGGTACCATGGCACGAGGGACATAAGGACAACGAATTGGCGGATAAAACGGCCAGACAAGGCTCATCAATGCCATTCATTGGACCGGAATCCTTCTGCGGCGTCGCAAAGTCGGCACTAAATATGGCCACATGGAAGTAGGTGGCACAGAAATCTCTAGAATGGTGGATAACCTCACCAGGACAGAGATAGACGAAACAGTTCATTAGAGGACATTCGCCAACTTTTACGGCAGACTTAATAAGCAAAGATAGGAAAACTGCCAAAGCCGAAGTGGGTGTGTTGACGGGGCACTGTAAGCTTAACAGGCACGCAGAGCGAATGGGGTTGACAGACGAAGCTATGTGCAGATTCTGTCACTTAGAGGAGGAAACTGCAGAGCACATCCTATGCCAGTACGATTGCCTGGCGAATGTGCGGTTTCTTGTACTAGGCGATGAGAAGCCACCCGCAAGAAACTACATGAAAGATTCAGTCTCGAGGCTGATTGGCTACTTAAAAAGAGTCGGACTGGAGAATGTAATCTTGATTCAGAGGACTACAATAGATCTGAGAAGGTCGCAGTGGAATAGGCCGATTAGCCACCTCATCAAATCTAATCTAATGACTAATCAATGATTGGCCGTACAATTTTATAAAAACCACCTAAAACCTAAGTAAGGAAAATAATTATGAAGAAAAACAGTGAAAATTAACCACTACACCAAAAGAAAATCGAAAAAATTTGTAAATCTGCACGCGGTCTACTAGATATGCATGTAACATAAGTTCCACATTAACCATCATTTCTTATCGATCATTTCCAATTACAACTCAGTAATAAAGGACAATATCTACAAAAGGAAGCTATGCCACGGAAAAATCTGCAGACCAGTTGAATTCAGCCGTTATCAAAACTCTTATTGATGGATTTTGATCACAATCCTATGTACTATGGCCAATGTAGAATGATTTTTAAGTGCACTTCGATGACTAAAAACTTGAATGAGAGGTGGTATGTGAGAGGAGAGTTTTGATGAGTCTGCATCGAGATTTAAAAAGAAAAGAAGACAGTTTTATTCATTCATTCATATATTTGGGTTGTGCTCATCAGCCCAGGCACTTGAACTGAATCTTTGTATCATTTCCCATGTTATCTACTTCCATTCCAGAAGCTTTGTGTCTTCTATAAAGGCCACTAGTTTGACTGGAAGGATTTTCAGTAGTTGTGATGGTTGTATAACTTCCTCTCCAAAGTGCTTCCGTCTAAGTTCTTGTAAGTCTTCGCAGAAGCAGAGTATGCGAGTAGGTGTTTCATCACGATATTCACATTTTCTGCACATGTGTCCACTAAATTTGCCCATATTGTACAGATGTTTCCTCAGGGTGCTGTGTCCTGTCACTAGGTTGGTCACTGTCTTCAAATGTCTCTTACCCAGTTTCAGTAGCCTGATTGAGAGTTCCTTGTCTACCTTGTTCAGTAAACTCTTTGTATGAAGGTGTCCTTTGTGTCACCCTCCATTTGAATTGATGTTCCCTATCTATCCAGTTCCCGATTTCCCCTCTTATGCAATCTTTTGTGATTCCACAAATGGTTCCGGACCTATGAAGTCTCCTTTAGAGTCTTCTTTAGCTAACTGTCCCGCCATTTCATTACCTGCAATCCCCTCATGTGCCGGCACCCATATTAGAGACACTCTCTTGTCTCTTGCCAGCCTGTTGAGGGATTCTTTGCAGTTTTCCACCAGTCTAGACCTAGTTGTTGGATTACTGATAGCCTTAAGCAGAGCGTAGCTGTCAGTGAATATTTAAATTTTTTGTCCGGTATATCCTCTTCTGATGTTTTCATCAATACAGGCTATAGCGGCAATCTTCTCTGCTTGAAACATATTGTCCAAGGCTAGAGAACATTCTCTTTCTAGGTCCTTTTATACCAGCCCCAGTGCCATGGTTTGTTTTAGAACCATCGGTGAACCAGATGATTTCTCCAGAATTACCTGGGTGCATCACCTGTTTCCTAGATGGGATGATAATATCCACTCACTCAGTGAATATATTCTCTGGTGTCATGCAATCAAAACTCTTGTGAAATATGGGTTCGTCTAGTTGTATCAGTTGTATCAGTGTATCCTTCTCGAACATTGTTCGGGGACCATAAGTCTCCCGATTTTAGCCCAAGAATTGCCATCATCGCCTCCGCCCTTACAAAAAGGTCCAAACGAGGAAGTCCAATAAGGGTTTCCATTGATGCCGCCCCCGTGCTATTTATTGCCCCGGTAATACCAAGGAGGGCTTCTGTCCTCTTCCACCAGACTATTTTTCCATAGGTGATCGTTGGTCTCATCACAGTTGTGTAGAGCCAGTGAACCACCTCAGGTCGTATTCCCCAGGTTATGCCTATGACTCTTCTGCATTGTCAGAAAAGCCTAGTCGCCCTGGTAGTAATTTTTCCCAGGTGTGCCTTCCAATTAAGTTTGGAATCAAGGACCTCTCCCAGATATTTAACTTCTTTGGATATTTCTAGTTCTTCTCCGAACAACAGTACTTTACCCTGCGGGAAAACTCTTCTATTCGTAAAAGCAATTAGTTTGGTTTTTTTGGAATAACTGAAACGTCCTCTTTAAGGCATCATTCCTCCACAATTCGAAGTGCTTCCTGTAGGACATTCATAACCACCTCTAGGAATTTCCCATTGATGACAATCACTATGTCGTCCGCAAAGCCCTGCATCCATATGCCTTGATCATTCAACCTACTGATCAAGTCATCCACAACTAGGTTCCACAAAACCTTGACGACATCCTTTAGTTGTCCTAACGGTGTATCTTTTATCATGCATATGTACTGTTATTCTCCTATGCTCGAGAATGGATCCTATCCATTTGCAAGTTGTGCTCTTAATCCCTCTTTTTTTAAGGGATCTGATAATTTATGACATCGATGTGTTGTCAAAAACCTTCGATGTCTAGAAATGCTGCAAGGGCTACTTCCTTATGATTCAGGCTCCTTTCGAGACCTGAGACCAGAAGACAGTTATTAAAATAAAAGTGTTGTTTGCCTACCTTGCAAGGCGCTCTTTCTTCTCCCATTACCAAAAATTAGTTTGAAATATGAACAACCAACTGATCTATGAAACCTTATGAATCTATCAAATAGTAGTATAGCTAACTGAAAGACGACTTACTTTTTAACACATTTCTCCTTTTTCACCACATGCTCCGCGAAATCCGATCCGATGAACGCGTTTTCCGCATGTTTCACCCCCTGTATCTTAAAAACTGTCCATTTCCCTTAGGTTTGGTGCGGGGTTCTTCATAGAAAAATAATGAACAAATGGAATAAAATATTAAACTAAATGTCAAGTAAATAATGTATTGATAAAGTAAGTAAATGTTTTTTTAGTCGCGTTGTAAGTTCTGTCAAATCTCAGATCTTTGACCAGAAATGGCTTTCAGCATTGGGCATCCTTCTGTTTTTTGTCACTTAAAAAAAATTGAATCCCAGTTCAAATTAAAAAGTCCACTTACGAACTTAGCACCGATTATCAATACATGTTTCCATTTTGATCAAATATTAAGGGATATTTTCAACTCTAGTATATTACAGCATAAAATAGATGACAATCAAGGACGAAGAGTTCACAAAGCATACAAAGCGATAACATTTGGTGATACATTAAGTGAATTTAGTGTTTTGTATTATATTTTTATTGGTTTTATAAGTTATATCTAATAAGTTAAATTGGCGATGGCCGTGTTGATAATTTTACTGTCCTGAATTCTCCATATTTTCATTGCAATAGTCAATATAGCTTATCAAAAACGAATGCTAATCCTA
Source organism: Lochmaea crataegi (assembly GCA_947563755.1). Classification (NCBI taxonomy): domain Eukaryota; kingdom Metazoa; phylum Arthropoda; class Insecta; order Coleoptera; family Chrysomelidae; genus Lochmaea; species Lochmaea crataegi. Next base: position 20,201,829 of record OX387422.1, on the reverse strand, counting down.
TTTATTAACCCAGCACAAACTTTCTTATTCCAGCAATAGAAACAAGCATTCACCTTTCTATACATTATTCAAAATTCCCCAGCTCTCATACAAAACACAATAAATGAATTAGCTGCAAAATTTAATATCATAGTTATCTTTTCATCCATAATCAGCGGAATGTTGCAAAAAAGTTTTGTGTGTTCATTACGGAAGGTATTACAAGAAAACAGAACCGTAATTTTTGACCTTGTAGAGCACCAGCACATAAGCATGTGGAAAAAAATTGAAGTCTGTATTAACAAATTCCTTCACCATTCATTTTAATTTGAAAAGTGCAAGTTTATTCAAAAAAAATATCTCTATATATATTCATGCGGATTTTATATTATTATGTGAATTCTTTCTGCATGTTGTGGTTCGCCATTTCAATATTTTGCTAGATCAGATAATTTAACAAATATATTGTTCGTAGAAAATGTAAATAGAGGTACAAGGTATACATATGTACCTTATAGTCCAGGAGCCAGGTAAAAATTTGATAATTAGTGAAATGCATCAGAGGCTTGTATCATGAAGCTTCGTGAACGTCAGTAAGTGTTCAACGCTATCTTTGACTGACTAAGTTTGCCCTTCTATTTTAGTCGCAGTTTATTCCCCTTCTTTTCTACTTCTCCCAAAAATATTTTACAAATACACTACACAAAAGGTGCTCCGCAGCCGGATCATAGGTACCACAGATCACCTACATAGGTACCACAGATCACCTACATAGGTACAACTATCCCCTCCAAGCATACCTTTTTATACTCTATGCTATGCCAGTATGTGTTGCTTCAATCCTTAGAAATAACTTTTAATAAAAATAATGTAAGATACATAATTTCCTCTCATATGAAAATTTGTTAGGTGATTTTTAATACATTGCTGTAAATAATAAAAAAAGGGAATCCTCGACAGCTGATGCATTTAAATGGGCGATAAATGCTCCCGCCTACCTCCTGCGTTATGACTTTTAAAGTATCAGCGTGGGAGGCTACCGTAGCTGACGTTCACGAAGCTTCATGATACAACTCTGATGCATTTCACTAATTATCGATTGAGAGGAACTTGGTCATGTAAATCTGTCACTGGCTCCTGGACTATTAGATATTTAATCTTACATTGTTAGAGGGATTGATAAATGAATGATACTTTACTTATTTATGACAATATAAAAGTATTAGAGGGTTATGTATTGTATTGCTTTCACTACATTTTAAATGAAGCTACTTAAATTTTTTTATGTTCAAAGTATGTCAATATGTAGTACTTATGTCTTGTAGAATTTCAATTTTAACTTTGTAATACTTAAAATTTTCTACATTTTGCCAAAATAAAATAGACTATCTAACATGACAAGTCTTAATAAAGAAATAAATCTGAGTAGTTTTGGAAAAGTTTTTTGAAGGAGGACATTATTTTCCGGTATTTTGTACCCGCTAGCAATTCACGCGATTCAACTCATTATATTTTAAAGGCACTGGCACTTTTTAACAACGTATTTTGTAGTAAATCAAATCTTGGTTTAATAACTCAACATAGGTCCTAACTAACATAACTAACATAAAATGTTGATCTTTCCAGGGGAGAGATTATGTTTCAATAAGTAAATTAAACATCCAATGAATTGGATATAGTGATGTAATGTTTTTGTTGTTATTTATTTAAATAGTTTTCACTATTCTTCCCACACATTCCGGTAGGAGGATAGATCTTGAAATTCGTTCTTTGTTACCAGGTAGAAGACGTTCCGTGAATTGTTTTTGAGTCTCAGTGTCTTGCCAGGGGTTGGAATCTGTTCTGCAAGTTTTTCTAAATGCCCGAACTTCTTTCGAAAGACGGTTGCCAAACCTCGTGCGTTTGTGATACTGGCTGGGATGTTGTGTGCCAGTGAATAGTCTTCCGGGAGCGTGAACAAGTCTTGTAGTTGCTCTGAAGTTACTCCAAATCTAGCTTTACCGGTACCTCCATATGCGCCCATAAATTCTTCGAAGGCAGTGTCAGAATCTTCCTGGACATGGTTTACTCTTTCCTTTATCTCATGGTGTCCTTCGAATGGCGCTAGTGGGTTTTGGTGAACTACTTTCGGTTTTCCATTGCATTGCTTATGCCATAGATGACGTCATTGATCCTCTTCTTGATCAAGTACGAACCCTCCCACGATTTTTGTAATTTTGGAGAAAACCTTTTCTCCTTGTCGGGTTGTGTAACCATACTTTGCCCCCATCTTTGAAACTGCCTTCTGTGGCCTGCGTGTCGTACCATTTTTTCATTCTGTCGCTGGCAACTTGAAGATTCGTTCAGACCAATTCGTGCATATCGTCCATCCTTTTTCTCAACTGGATCAGGTAATCTTCTCCAGCTATATCTTCTCCAGGTCGACAACCAAATTCCAGGTCACAAGGAAGCCTCATTTCGCGTCCAAATAGGATTTTCGCAGGTGTTTGACTCATTGATGGCGGATCGATAAGCCAATGCAAATAGAGAAAAATATTGGTCCCAATCTTGCTGGTGGCTGGAAACTACTTTCGACAGGTATTTTCCAATAGTCCTGTTCATTCTCTCGGCCATTCCATCTGACTGTGGATACAACGCCGTTGTCTTGGTCTTCTTCATTCCCAGCTTGTCACAAATTTCCTGGAACACATGGCTTTCCAAATTTCTTCCCTGATCGCTGTGAACCTCCAAGGGCACTCTATATCGGCAGATTAATTCCTTCACCAATACATCCGTGACAGTTGTGGCCTCTTGATTCGGGATCGCGTAAACTTGTACCCACTTTGTGAAATAATCCATCACAACCAGGATGTATTTACAACCATTTTCTGTCATCGGAAATGGTCCAGCGATGTCTAAAGCAATCCTTCCGAATAGGCTTCCAACATTATACTGCTTCATGGGTGCCTTTCTCTTGCGATGTGGTCCATTACTCGTAGCACAAGTCGTACACTTCTTACACATGTCCTTCACATCGTCGGAGCTGTTCATCCAATAAAACCTTTCACGGACTCGCTGAAGGGTTTTCTCCACTCCCAGGTGACCTCCTGATGGACTGTCGTGTAACTTCCTCCGTACCTCAGCTACTCTCGTTCTCGGGATGACTAACTGTCTTCTATTTTCGGAACCATCATCGTTTTCAACAGGCCTTCTTCCAGGACAAGGGAGTCACACTGGGCCCAATATGCCTTGAGTGTCGGTGAAAATCTTGACACTTCTTGCCAGGTGGGTCGCCGATTTTCTTCCTTCCATTGCCGGATCATCTTCAGGTGATGATCATTCTCCTGATCTGATCCTGGTGGGTGACCATTCTTCATTGACTACTTCAGTTCTTGAAACTGCAGCTTCCTTAGATTCTGCCTTGTTGCAGTGGGCACGGTCGTCTAGACAGGGAGTCGGCATTTCGGTGACTCACACAAGCACGATTTTCGATGTTGAAATCGAACTCTTGAAGTCTTTCAATCCATCTAGCGATCTGTCCCTCGGGATTCTTGAACTGCATCAACCACTTGAGTGCTGCATGATCAGTCCGTATTAAGAAATGCCTTCCATAGAGATACTGGTAAAAGTGTTCCACAGACTTCACTACGCCAAAAGTTCTCTTCTCGTGACGCAGTAGTTTCGTTCTGGTTTGGAGAGGACTTTTCTGAAATATCCCAGCACTCTTTCCTGTCCTCCTAGCAGAGTATATTTCTTGCCATTCACTTCGCCATCCACATATACACTATCGTTACAGAATCTGAGAGAAGCTATCAGTATGAGAGGGTCTTTGGAACCGTCCTGGGTCGGTGCTTCGTCACCTTCTTCTTGGATGGTCCTAACTTTGTTATACCCCGAAGCCTTCGTGGCTGCTTCACATTCAAGAGCAGCAGTTTTGGGATGGGCTAAACGAAGCGTCCTCTGCCTATCAGGGTCACGCAAGTCATCAATAAAGGCCTGGATGCCCAGACATTCCATCATGTTCTCCGGTGCTGATGGATAAGCAAATCGAACTAGTCGGGCGATATCCACTTCATACTCTTGAAGAGTTCCGTCGCGTTTCTGTCTTCGGTTCTTCAGCTGGGATTGGTACAAGTATTCTAGATGTTCGTGACCATATCGCATGTTGGCAGAAAGATCATTCTTCATAGTAGAAATCTTCTCGTCCATAGCTTAAATGTTAGCAGAAATCTCGTTCTTCATATTAGCAGAAATCTTCTCGTCCATATTAGCAGAAATTGACGAGATTAAGGTGGGAACCTCGTCGTTGAATAAAAATGTTTCCGGATCCAAGCCGTCACTTTCCAGTGCTATTTTCAATCTTTCAACTAATTCACTCTTCCGGACGTTTCCAACTCGCGATTTTCCAATTCTGCTTTTAGTCCAGTCACTTTTAGCTCACTTAGTCTCTTAGCCATTTTTTACTTAATTATTTATTGGTATTACCCCACACCTGACACCAATGTAATGTTTTTGTTCTTATTTATTTAAATAGTTTTCACTTGTGGGATAAAATTATACACACTACTGTGGCTAATTACAATTGATTTATTTCTTAAACTTAATTTATATACACATTTTACTTAATGTCTACTGAGTTATTTACACTCGATATAATAGTGCTAATTTATTGTTACCACTTGAATATTACACTATTTATTTTCACTATTTCATTCACTGTCCGATTACTAAGAACTTCTGTAAACTGTCTGTGAACAAACTCTTTGTCTTCGTTTCACTAATTGTCAACTCACTCAAAAATCCGCGTATATATAGTATTTATCAACTCTCGAAAATTCTACAGTTTTCTACGCTCGTCGTATGCGTAAACATAACCTTATTCCAGAATGTTCTCGAAAGGAGCGCAGCCACCAAAATTTACAGTCGAGAGACAGGGCCGGCTTTGAGTTGGTGACCTAGCAACATTAATGAAAATTCATGTATCTTTATTTATCAATTCCTGTTGAGTATAATGTAAGATAAAATGGCGCTAGCGTAGACCAATATTTTGCAATTATGTTATGAAATATACAACGCATATTGTCTTTTATAAGGTTAGAAACCTCTGATTTTTTCTACCCTATATCGGTTGGGCAGAAAGTTAATACCGACTTCCATTAATTTGGCAAGATTTTGCAGCTCACGTTTCTAATTCACCTAAAAATAGTGTACATAAAATACTTTTATAAAAAATAATCTATTAGGATGATATTTTTATTTATAATTGTGGTAATCGAAATGGGTTTTAAATATTTTATTAGATTAATCAATATAATGCAACGTATTTCACGAAAAATATTATTAATAGGCGGTAAAATTTGGTTTAGATAATTCCTAGTTTTATGAATCTCTAAAACTTGAATAAAAGGAGTGTCAAAATGTAAATGTACAAAATATAATTGGTGAGTTTACTGTACATTGTATAATACACCTACATGCTTATGCTTTAAACGTATAATTTATGATTTAATACATATAAAAGGGACATAACTAAACGCAACAAAAATTGATACATGATCATTGCTCAATTTAATATATGTTTAAATGAATAATTATCTTATATTTACTAATGACTAATAGGGAAATAGGAAAAAAGTCGGGAGCGTACAGGCTAACCCAAAATAATAAGTACTTACTTTATAAACACTTTTTCAATACTGGCCCTCGTTTCCGAGCAATAGACCTCCAAAGTTAGCATTACACAATCATTTTTTTTTTTTAATTTTAATACTATTTTACCTTTTTCTATCGCTATTATTGTTTATTTTTATTTATTCATCTTTGAAATTGTATTATTAAATTTCTTTCCCTCAATACTAGTAATAACAATTACATATTATGTCCTCAGGATTATCCTTTAAAAAATGGCGAATACGGAAAGTAGTTTATTAATGAAATTGAAATATCAGCCATAAGGATTCCAGTACCTTTTCGTTAGCTTACTGCTTAAGGTATGAGGAAGTAATTTTTTTATATTTTCATACAGGGTTTGTTTAAGTATTACGTCTGGTATGTCCCTGTCTTCAAGGCAACAACACTTACGTTTTATACATACCGATAATTTTTTACAGGTGAAATAAAAAGTATTAAATTTAAAAAAAAACGAAGTTCAACTTTGGAGGTCTGAATTAAAAAGTTTGGTAAATATGTAGGGCCATGGTGGAGGCTCAAAACTATTCCAAATTATTTCGAAGCCCTTTGCATCCTTAACAAATGATATCCCCTGTAATAATATGGTGGAAGACGCCAGAGAACTCCATAGAAATAATTAAAAAAATATACCATAACAAAAATAATGCAAATATCACAGTACAAGTTAGGTTACTTATAATTGTAATTTTTTTATGCTGCAGCTGAAAATGCACTTTTTATTACACAATAATGTTATTAAATGCAATATTATGATGCGAGATTACCACAAACGCCATGAAAATTATAGCAAGCGCGATGGAAATTACAATACTGACAATTATAAGTAACCTAACCTAACATAATCTAACCTAACTTAACCTATCCATATCCCTCAGTCATAACCTGTACAGTGATACCTGCATTATTTCTTATGGTAAGTTTTTTTATTTTTTTCAGGTTTCCTGGTGTTTTTCACCATAATATTGCATTTAATGTCATTATTAAGTAATAAAAAGCGTTCGAAAAAATATTGCAGGCATTTTCAGCTGCTTTACATAGTTACCCTAAGTGTATTATGAAATACTAACAATATTTAGGCTTGACCTATACGATCCCGAGTATTTTCCCATTAGTTATGGGACACCCTGATATTACGGAAATTTCAATCATTGTCCTTGTTAGGTTAACTTGTAACTATTGAATGTGTCATGACTTAATTTCAATTTCAATAAAAAAAATTCTTAAATTTTATTGATTTTAGCCTATCAAAAATTTTAGCTCTCATGTGAAAGAAATATTTTTTTGGTGTTATGTAATGAAAATCACGAAATTGGAAAAAAATATTAATTTCAGGTGAAAATTCAGAGTGACGGATCCATATTACAATACATAAAACTGTTGAATGAATTTGTGAAAAAACATCTCACAAACACGTTTAATTTTTTTTCTTCATAAAATTGACATTTTTGATGTTGCACCTTTACCTGCACATTAATAGGCCAGGAAATATAGGGCCATGAGCATTGTTCGCTTTCGAACGGCTGATTTTTTGTGTATAGATAGTATAAACGATATACAAGACGATATTATGCTTCCGAAGCGTCAAATCGAACCTCACATTGTTTAACAGTCAATTAAAACTATCATTTCATGGATATTTTACGTTTTTCTCTTATATTTTTTTCCCTCGGATTTTACAAAAACAACGTTAAATACTTTCTTATTCGCCTTCAACAGTCCTACAGCACTAGGCTTTGTGCGGAAAAAAATATTAATTAGTTCCAAAGTTATCGATAAAAAAATCATTGTTTACGCAATGTTAAATAAACAATTTTAAAACAAGCTCCTATCACTGCCGAGTCTCGGCGTTTCGTGAAATCATTCGTCCTTACTCACAGACATTATGTACCAAAGCTGGAATCTGTAAGTGAAATAGTTAACAAGTTACAGCGTTATTAATAAATTAACTAATTATCGATCTACACTAGCTTGAGCGACATTCAGCGATACGAAAATCATTTTTATCGGTAGCTTTCAGCATTAAGAATCACAACATATAATTATTTTTCAAGAAAAAGTTATTTTGTAACAATGGCAGCGATTATTTAAAAGGGCCTTAGTTGTAGAATAGAGTAAGATATATATTTAATATATAATTTCATAATCTAATAGACGGCAGAAAGACCTTAAATATGAAAAATAAAATTTAATATTCGTTGAAAAATAATGTTACCGGCCGTCAAACTCCGACCGTTCCCGAGAAAAGTGTTATTATAGCTTTGAAGGTCCGCTGCCAGTATCTCTCTCGAGTCCTCGATCGACTTCCCCGACACTGTGAGAAATATAGCGTTCCGCTGACCTTTGATTTTGTTTTTAAGAAACTTACTTTTCATCCAAACTCTCAATATTTCAAACAATGAAAGTTCTCAGTATTCCGGTACCCATTATTTTTTGTTTTTTTCGCTACTCACCCAAATTGTTTAAAAATGGGCGTTGGACTTTGACGGCCTGTAACTTCATTATTTCTCAGCGAATATTAAATTTTATTTTTTCCTATTAAAGGTCTTTCCGCCCTCCTTTAGGGTATGAAATTATATATTGAAAAAGTTTTTTAATATATAACTTATATAAAAAACTATACTATATATAAAAAATTATTTTCGTATCGCTCAAGCTAGTGTAGATCGATAATTAGTTAATTTGTTAATAACGCTGTAACTTGTTAACTATTTCACCTACAGATTCCTACTTTGGTACATAATGTCTCTGAGTAAGGACGAATGATTTCACGAAACGCCTAGACACGGCAGTGATAGGAGCTTGTTTTAAAATTGTTCAGGCGTTCGAATTCGTAAAATACGAAATGGTCATTTTCGGTCTATATTTCTCGGCCTATTAAGGTGACAACTCCATAATATGTTTTAAGAAAATATTCAATTAAGTTAAATAGTTGATTCACTGCGCTACCAATGGGCAAGCTACACATTTCAAAATACCAATAACGATATTTTATCACAGAAATAAATTAAATTAAGCAATGTTTGGAACATTATTAAACATGGTCATTATTATTTCAAGAAAATAGTTTAAATTTCATTTGGCTTCTAGCTTCTTGATCATTTATAGTTTGTTTATGACTTTTCAACGATAAATTACCTTATTGTTCTAAAAATGATGCTTCATCTTTCACTGCTGAGCTTTCTTCCAACTTATCTTGTTAGGTTTATTGTTCAAAATCACTTAGGTTATGCAATAAAATAAAAAATATAGATCTGTGTACGAAATTAACGAGATGGAAGATATCAGTTTGTAAATAACAATAATTATAATAGTATGCCAATCAGAAACATACCTTGATTGAAATTTTGAAACATGTGAAATATTTAGTGATTAAAACTGATTCAAACAGTTCAAAACAGTGACAAATGTACAGCAAAAGTTTTTTTCTAATCTATAAAGAAGACAAGGTTTTGGACCTTAGACTTAACAAATAGAGCCATGAATATTCACGAGAAACCTAATTATATTAGACATATATGGAGTTAAATGTATTTTTTTAAACTAACATATATACCATTTATCGAAGAATGATTCTTAAGCTATATAAAGACTGCTAACTTCAATTCAAATACTTAACTCCCTGTCTCCATTCAACTTCGCCTCCATCAAATTTAATGGTTTGGAGGTTGAATTTTTTTCTTGGTAAAGGCTATTAAGATGATTTTGGTGGGGTTGATGTTTAGTTCCACCTGTCTACATCAGCTATTCGTATAGTTCAGTCTCTTCTGTACGATTTCAAAAAGGGTATTCCCAAATTTTCTTCTGGCTGTGATGATAATGCCATCGGCATATTCTTATCGAAGTCAGTCAAACCATTCAGGAGCTGGTATACTATCAAACTCCACATTAATGGGGATGCTTCAGCTCCTTGTAATAGTGCAGATGGAGACGATGTATTTACTTGTCCTCGTCTTCGCTACTCTAGTGGTGAGCAGTTCCGACATCAATTTAAATGTTGTGCTGACTACACCTTTTGACAGATCCATATGGAATATTTGCAGAATCTCCTTCAATGTCTAAGAACGCACATACTACAATTTCTTGGTTGTCAAAAACATCTCGAGTATCCGCCGTCACCACTGCAGTCTCCGTTAGATCTGCCTCCCCGGTAAGCATGCTGATGTGGGTTTCATCTGTTCTAATATAGTTTGCAATAGCTATTTTTTGTACGAACTGTTTGGCTAATTGGTCTGAAAAAATTTGGGTTTGTTGTTTTTTCAAGCTTTTGGAATAGAGTGACCGTTTTGCCGTTTTCCGTGCTTCTGGTATGTAGCCCAGTTCTAAGCTGCTTCAACTAATTCTAGACAAATGGGGTAGAATTACATCTTGTCCTTACTAGATCAATGCTGGTTTAAAAGGTAGTAAGGTGTTCATAGCCCATTTTAGTCTTTCGTTAGTATATAATATGTACCTAGCAATTGTAGTATTTTCTCTTGAATGTCTATTGTGATCTTCGAGACGATTTACTCCCCCATTTAGATTAGTTCCGGCAAAATGGTTTCTAGTAATAGTCATACTTTTTCCTCCTTATTTTCTATGTGGCTTTATCAAGGCCATATATGTGTTTATACCCTCACATAATTACCTGACGCTATTTCTTGTGGCTTTTCTAATTTCCTGGTACTAGGTGTGTCGCACCTCAGTATATCTCTGCCAGTTTCCGGTGAGTTTTGCTCTTCTTAGAGAGGACATCTCGATTCAAGGGCATCGATTATGCCCTGTTCAATTCATGAGCTCATGTTCCAGGTCAAGATGGTGTCTAGTCCTCTTTTCTCTGGATTTGTGCTAGGTTTTCTTTCAGATAGATGTTATGGCTGTCCCAGCCTGTTATGCTTGATTTTCTTCTGAAGCTCACTCGGGTTTGCCTAGTCCTAATTTAAATGTAATGAAACTGTGAGATGGCTCTAGATCTAGTGTGTCTAGTGTGATACAAGTGTAGGGGTTAGGTTAGGTTTGTGGTGAGTGGGTCTATAAGACCCTCCACTGCGACTCGTAAGGCTCATACCTATTCAGATTTCACCAAACAACTTCAGCTTCTTAACAAAGCCGACTAGTTTGTTTGGTGAATGATATTTCAGGTCCGAGGGCGAGAGAGACCCTGCCAAACATCGGATACCTGATTCGACCCGCGGCGGGGCAGGTACAATTTATATGCTCTGCTATTTCATCATCTTCCAGACCGACACGACAAGTAGGATCTTCCGATAATCCAAGTCTTAGCATATGTTGATTCAGATGACAGTGGCCTGTTAGACAACGTAGGTCATGCCTGCTATAGTCTAACATTTGTTTGAAGACATTCTTCGAAGGATGTATAAAAGCCTTTGAATGAACCAATCCTGGTATATTATGCCAGAAGTCTAAAGCTCTTCTTGCTGTCCAGGTATTTAGTGTTTGTTTGGCAAAGCTTATCGCGATGCCAATTGAAGGTTCTGGTCCCATAAAAACGAGTGCGGCCCCTCCCTTGCAAGAGAGTCCGCCTTCTCATTGCCATCCATGCCAGAATGGCCAGGGATCCAGACCAGCGATACTCTAATGAGTTCTCCTATTGAGGAGAGTCTTTTTTGGCAGTCTAAAACCAGTTTCGACATTACACGGTAAGAGCTAAGTGCTTTCAAAGCCGCTTGGCTGTCCGTGAAATTTTTTATTTATTTATGTGTGAGATTGCTTTGCTCCAATCTCTCCACACATGAAGCAATGGCGTAAATTTCCGCCTAAAATACGGTTGCATAGGATCCTAGAGAGGTTGAAATTTCTGTCCTAGGTCTGCGCCCGTATACACCTGCACCAGAGCCTGAGGGTGTTTTTGATCCATCTGTGTACCAACAGCTGTCTGCTCTTAATAAATCATCCTTAGGGGGGACCCATTCGTCTCTGTTTGGAATTTGGACGGTATAAGCCAGGTCGTAAATTACTGTTGGAGGCATTATGTCAGAGGTCATTCCAATAATATTGTGACTTTCAGTGTCCACTAGCATTTTGCTTTGCTCTGTATAAGCCTGTTTTGTGTATTTAGAAATTTGCGCAATTCTACATGTTGTCCATCTAGCCTCCATTTCCAGAAATATATGGAGAGGAGGTAAGTCTAGAAGGATTTCCATGGCTGCTGACGGTTTGGTACTGATGGCACCAGTAATTGCCAGACAAGCATGTCCCAGAGAACTTTGCTTGGGCCGTTCGCTGTAAAGCTTTTGGCCACCAAGCAATAGCTCCATATGTATATCATTACATATTTCCAATGTATTTGTTTGGTTCCCAAGCCCCAAGATTTTCCACTGATCCTGCGACATTTCCACAAGGATAGTCTGGCCTTATGGATAACTTTTTCCAAGTGAGCGTTCCATGTAAGTTTTGCATGTAGGATAATCCCCAAATATTTTACTTCCGCTGCAAATGGAATAACCTCACCATTGTAAGAAAGTGGTGGAAGATCCTCCAATTTCCTTTTCCTAGTGTAGGGGACTATTACAGTTTCACCAGGGTTAGCAGACATCTGTTCCCTCTGGCACCAACTGTGGACATCGTCCAACGTCTTTTGGAGGATATTATATGCTACCCTTCCTGACTTGGTCCTTGCAAGGATGATAAGGTCGGCTACATACGCTTGCACTTCTACCCCTCTTCTTTCGAGAGCGCTAAGCAAGTCATCCATCAAGAGTGACCACGGTAGGGGAGATAGTACTCCGCCTTGTGGGCAGCCCCTGGAAACATTAAAGCTAATGGCCTCATCCTGAAGAGAAGTGTAGGGGTATTTCCTATATTGAATCACTAGCCATTAAAGAATATTAATCACGGATAATGTCAATGTTAAAACCAAGTGATTTCTCCCTAACTGTGATTGAATAATTTATAAAATTTATGAGCTGCACTAATCTCTTAAATAGAAAAAACTTTGATATGTTCTTTCTGAAGCCCTTACTTTGAGTTATTTGTCAAGTATAAAAAATAAAGATTCCACAATAATTGTACCTATCTCCATAATTTCTAATATATGTAATTTTTATTAAGTAGAGTGAAACAATGTCAATCCTGACGATTCAAATGACATTTTTTTATCGAAATGTTTTCCAAATTCTATTTCATCCACTTTAAACTTTAAAGGTTGGAAAAACAGTATTGATTCAATACCATAATTTTATGTGGTTCAAAAAATGCTTCAGCCATTCAATAGATTACTACAACATTATTTCACAAGCTTCAAAATAAAATTTACTGAATTATTAACTTCTTCAGAAATCTCATAAATTTCGTATCATGTAAATAAAACGAAGAAACCTCAAGACTAACCTCTATAAAAATGGAGGAGACAATACTCTAGGAAGTTCCTCAGTGGCCAATCATGGCCAGCCCTCATAGTTAGTGAAAAATAATTGATGCTTGAGGACTCGTACCTTTTTTGCCTTTAAGTAGTTGCGTAAAGCCCAAAACTAGTAACTTTTAGAAACACAAACCACACAAGTTGAGTCGTATGGTTACAAGGAAAACATATATTAAAGTTTCGCTACTTTTTGTTTGGAGATTGTTTTATATTGTAACGTTTATTAAATCATCTGTGAACGAATTCTGCTATCTATTACAGATCTCTAGATGCGTTTGGACATGTCTGTAAAACATTGTCGCGGAGGATACTTTTTTTTATGTAGCGGACATTAAGCAGGAAACAAAATAAAGGTCCGCAGCCGCTACGGTCGCCACAAGTGTTGCTTTGGTGGAGACCCACCTTTAGATTTTATAACAGCCTAAGATCAGGAGAAATCACGCCATTTAAACAAACACTCTTCTCACAAGAAATGTAGACAAACGAAGGGATTACTATAATAATATCGATAGTGTTATTACAAAAAATATGTCTTCATTCACAATCACAATATTTTACTGTGAATGGACTTTCAAAAAACAATCTCCAAGAAATTCCATTATTCTTGATAATTGAAGCTGGAACACTATCGAGAGGTTGAAATAAAAATATAAAAAAATATTTTGACTTAATATCTCAATAATAACAAAAAGGAGAGTTTTCTCAATATTAATATTAAAGATCATACTGTTTACCTTTGATACTTCATCATAGTTGGTATTATGAGCATATTGTGTTTTAGAACTATGCATGTTATTCTTTGTTCAAGGAAACAAGTAAATACCAGGTGCATTTTATTCAATAAACAACCTACTTCAAAGCCGCGGAAGTCCATTAACGATTTAATAAAGAAGAGAGCTTTGATTTACTGATGAATTATTTTTAGTTGTGACTACCTAAGATGAACATAAACATTTTAATCAAAAAATCAAAACGGCATCGGCACCTACATTTGACAATTAAGTTAAATGTTTTTATTAACAAATTTGTTATAATGCCATTCTCCATAATTTAACAAAAATCTAACTGTTCCTTGAAAAGTTATAGGGGTAGTTCATGACCTGTGTTTGGTCAGTGACATCGCTGGGAAAAAACAAACAATTAAATTAAATTCAACTCTGTACATTGCTTAGTAAGGGGTAACTATCTCTGATATTGTATTTGAACATATTATGGAAAAAAACTCTATATCTTCATGTTTTTCTTAACATATTTTGACCTTTATAAATTTTAATTTCCATATAAAAATACTGTAATATCTTAAGAACGTTGATGAAAGTTCTAATTAATACCCAAAAATGGAAATATATTGTAGTCCAGCGCGTTGTAGTTTCAAACAAACCCTCTCTCGCATTTCAGAAATTACACAATTTATTGTATTCTCACTGGTGAACGAATTGTACAATCAACTTTAGACAATAATGTTGAGTATTTGATGTCATTTTATATCCAGTCGATTGTTATTTTATTACTTATTTAAATTATAGATATGTTAGGCACTTGAGTTAAATTATTTCGCAGTTTTTACAGCTGACGATGTAAAAAAAGCTTTGTGAGATATACATAAGTCACGTTCTGATAGTACTAATACTTTTTATAAACAAGTTATGCAATTTTACGAAGCTTTTACTGTTTTTTTTTGCTTATGGCTTGTAATATAAAAATTTTCCAAATAAGAAAATATCCATACAAATTTTAATTCGGTATTAAACACAAAAAGCAGCGAAAAAGTAAGTTTGTTTTCCTTATACACATGCTTACAGTTTGACACACCGGCCTTGTAGATACAACCAACAACAAATTAATAATTGAAACCACAAATCAAAATTTAAGAAAATTGTTTCGTTTACAGTTACGTAAGCCAGTGTCAACTCTCTCGATACCAGGAGCCGTCAAAAATTCCAGCAGAGACTCAGGTGGGGGTAAAACTACTCAGGACGATCAAGGAATGACGATACAAGGACACATGGACTACCCAAGGTTATATTTTATTTATGTATAAGTGTTCTTTATTACTACATACATCATTCAGTATACATCAAAAATAAATATATCTATATAACATATTCAAAGTTGAAACATACTTTTCTGTCCTCCAGCCGGAAAGCATCAACTTTCGGGCCGCTGCGCTAAACGAAGTTGCCGCTTTCCCGCTCCGTCGAATAGAAAAATAGTATACACACCTCGGCCAGTAAATAAGAAAGCCGCCTCAGATCACATGTGATCTGAGACATTTCTTACTTTACTGGTCTAGGTCTTCAATATACTATTTATCACTGCATCAGAAATCAGTGTTTTTGGGTTCATAAAGTAACAAATTTATTTTTAATGCATTTTAATTTTATTTTTTAAGAAATAATTTATATACACAAATTTAAAGGATTAATTGACGAAATAATGGTAGAGATAATTCCATTTTTTCAAGTAAAAAATGTATACTTCTACCCATGAATAAGTATGCCCTATAGACAGTTAAAATGAGAGGAACTGGAGAGAAATCCATTCAAAATAGTGTTTTCCCTTCTGTGACCAAATATCACACAAGTTGTAAAATTACGACGGAAAAGAATGAGAAATAAAGTAGGCGCTTGAAGGAGAGAATAAAATAGGGTATATAAGGGCACATAGGCTCCAAAGGGCAGAGCTTACATGAAACGAAAACCAACAGAAAGATAACAGAGTGGATCCCAATATGGTCTAGGAAGAGAAAACAATGGAAAGAGCCTATAGAGGAGGACGCAAAGGCAATGGAAATAAAAGAGTGTGAGTACAGGATAGAGTTGAACAATATAACAAGACTAGCCAGGAACGAGAACAGATTGTAAAACGGTAAAATAGGAGGATCGATTAGCCATAATCTGCCAGAATGGAACGGCTTTTGATGATGATTTTTCCTCCCACTTGTGCTACTACTTCTTTATGAAAACATCAAAGCCTATTTAACTTTCCAGAATAATTGTAAAATTCATGGCATTTCTTTTCCGCTTCAAATTATCCAATACATTCTATTTCATAATCCTTTTCTCTTCTTAAAAAAATTTTAATGGAAATACCATTTTGAATAGATCGCTGTACAGCGTGACACATCCAACCTCTTTTTGATCGAATATTTGGCATAATTATGGTCATCGGTAGCGGGATTTTTGAATTGGGAAAATTATCATTAGCAATTTTTTTAAACACACAATCTTCTGGATAAAGGATAAAATGAATTGTCGAAGTTAACATTATATACTAAAAACTACAAGAAAAAATAGTTGGAAAAAATTCGTCAGAGATATAAACACCAATCAGAAAAGTATGGCAACAACTTGGAAAAATATCAGAAAAACGCTAATTTGCCAATATACCATTTCTAGCACACAATGACAGAGATGTAACTAATACTGAAGAAATAGCCGAAATTTTTGCCAATCAATTTGAGCATGACTCCAGTGATACGAACTTGACAAATGAGTTTCTTACGTTTAAACGGAACAAAGAGGTCGATCAGATTAACTGTGAAGATAGTGATTACAACCTAGTTAATCTTCCCATAACGTTAGATGAATTAAATTTTCCTTTAAACGCAACTAAAAATTCTGCCCCAGATTCAGACAACATCCCACTAATCTTTTTACAAAACTTTCACAACAATTCCAAGCTGCAACTCCTCAAAATTTTTAATTCAATTTGGACCCGAAACGTGTTTCCATCTTCATGGTCTCAAGCCATCACTATACCTATATTGAAGACATACTCTCCAAGAACAAAGATAAGTTCTTATCGACCTATTTCTCTGACTAACGTAATGTGCAAAATCATCGAACAAATAATCAACAAAAGACTACTATGGGTTCTAGAAAAAGAAAACTTAATAATAAATGAACAAAGTGGCTTCAGGAAAAACAGGTCTACCATTGACAATCTAATCGACCTAGAATCTGAGATACATGAAGCCTTTGCAAACAAACAGGAATGCATTGCAGTTTTGATACAGCCTGGCCTTACGATATTATGAAGATTCTTCAGTCTTGGGGTATAACAGGAAATATCTTGAAATGTATCAAACATTTTTTGGAAAATCGCTACTTCCAAGTTAAAATAAACAACAGCACTTCATCTCGGAAAGAACAAAGAAAATGAACTTCTCAAGGATCTGTTATCAGTGCAACGTTATTCCTAATTGCTGTCAATAAAATCCTAAATCAGTGTCCCAAACTAGTTAAAGGTGGGACTATATGCTGATGATTTGGTACTATTTTGTAAGGGAAAGAATATTCATTCCATTCAGAAATATATCCAAGATGCCTTAAATCAACTTCAACACTAGTCAAAATTCACAGGTCTACAATTTTCAACAGAGAACAAAATGTATATTGTTTACCAAAAAACATCATCCATATTATCCCGAATTGAAACTTGACCAAAAAACACTAACCTACGTGAATAGTATCATATTCCTTGGAATGATATTTGACAAAAACTTTCATGGAAACAACATATTCAACAAATCAAAAAAGCATGTCAGAATGGTATAAACTTACTAAAAACAATAACTGGTAAAAGGTGGGAATCTGACTATAATACCATAATGCATATAATATATAAAACTCTAATCCATTCCAAAATTGACTATGGTTCTATAGTGTATACTACAGCGAAAAAGACCATATTGAATCAGCTTGATATTCTTTAAAACACAGCATTGAGGATAATTATTGGAACATTCTGCACGGGTCCAATTAAAAGTCTACAAGGCGAAACCGGCGAACCATCCTTACATCTACGGAGAAAACATCTTACAATTTCCTGTGCTCTTATAGTTAGTAATAATCAATCAAACCCGACGTATAACAACACATTCACAGATCGGTATCATAAACTATATACATCCAATAGAACTGTTATTCCACCATATTACGAAAGAGTTAAATATATCATTTCGGAACTTGATATCGAACGTCCCAGGCTCTTTTCCAATCAAATCGAAACCCCGCTGCCATGGTCAATTCAGCTCATTCCATCTGACACCTCAATCATATCACACAATAAATTGGAAACACCTTCATCATTATTTAAACAACTTTTTTTGTCCAAACTCAACACTTATCCCGAACACATTCATATGTATACAGATGCTTCAAAAATGTCCGATAATGTAGGTGCAGCAATCTTCACAAAAAATGAATCTAGTCAATTCAGATGAACTCTATGCCATACTTCAAGCACTGAATTATGTCAAATCTAAGAATATCGCAGAATCTCTAATAATAACAGACTCTCTCAGTTCCATCCAGTCAATCAATCAACTTTACACCACCCATCCATTAGCCCTACAAATCAAACAAAATTTGTCCTATCTCCAGCAATCTAACATCAAAGTGACACTT
Source organism: Lochmaea crataegi (assembly GCA_947563755.1). Lineage (NCBI taxonomy): Eukaryota > Metazoa > Arthropoda > Insecta > Coleoptera > Chrysomelidae > Lochmaea > Lochmaea crataegi. Next base: position 20,183,412 of record OX387422.1, on the reverse strand, counting down.
TTATGGATTCCTTCCCATATTTGCCTCCAAGGGAACGAAAAGGCCGATCGACTTGCTACAGGATACAAAACTGTACGTGAAGTTCATGATATTCATGTACATGATATATTGGATGAAGTGATTTTTAGGAGGGAAGTGGATGTGGTGTCTGGATCCGAGGTAAATGCTAGATATGTGGGAAAGCAGGGATGGATTATGAACGATACAGGAGAGGCATCAATAAGAGTGGTGGGGGATGGATTGAGGGCGGATGAAGTGAGGAAGGGAAACGGATGGGTGGTAGTGCGAATGGGAGACATGGTGGTGTACAGTGTGTATATAAGCCCAAATGTCAGCCTGGAAGAATATGAGAGGAGCATGACAGGATTAGAGGACGATCTGAGGGTGTCAAAAGGAAAAAATAGGATCATAAGGAGAATGGTGGCAGGGGACTTCAATGCTAAGAGTACTGTATGGGGGGGAAGAAAACGGACAGGAGAGGGAAGATCCTGGAGGAAGTGTTGACATCCAACGGGATGATGGTGCTGAATGATGGACTACTGCCCACCTTCGTGAGGGGTGACGGGGGTTATCAACAAGATATGGTAGCGGAGATTCGAAGTCTCGGGAGTAATATAGTAACTAAAGATGATAAAGTTACATTTCATCAGAACAAAAAACGTGGGAGGTGTAATTTATGCATAGGGGACGGCTATAAATAAACAAATAAATGTGGTAGTTGTCATATCTTCAGTTGTAAAAAATAGGGATTAAAACAGCTCACAAATTTTGCAATAGTTATTGAAATGGTAATAAAATTGAAATAGTATTAATTAAAATTCAATAATACACAGTATAATAATTTTATATCAAAACTACAATAAAATATTATGGGTTTCTGTAAATATACAGCGTGTTCACTTAAGTTCGCAGCTTAAGGCAAACTTTTTTACAATTTATTTTACGAAAAATAGTTACTTCTGCATGGTCTTAAGCCTAACATTCAATAATCAGGTCTCGAAGTTATATACGAGGTATAACAAAGAATATGAACTTCTAAGCGAAAGATCCGATCTTGCATCACTAAAATATTTAGCTTAATAAGGATTAATATCATGATATGAAAGTTTTTCGATTATATCCGTGCTTCGATTCTCAAATTTCAACTAAGAACGTTTGGCTTAACTATAATAGCCTCGCGGACTTTTTTGAAGATAATAATGAGTACTAGGTATACGCATATAGTATATTTATGTTTCATCAGCTCACGCTAAATAATGACTTTTGTATGCACCCTATTGTAATTTTTGTGGAGAGCTCAACTTCAAAAATGAAATAGTTATTTTTTTCCAGGTTCATGGAGGAAAGGGGATTGGGTACGGGTTACAAAGGACCTTCTTCCGGAAGTTTGAAACACAAACCAAACGTTGGCTACAGATTAGGACGGCGTAAAGCTCTTTTCGAAAAAAGAAAGAGGATAAGTGACTACGCCTTAGTTATGGGAATGTTCGGAATTATAGTCATGGTTATAGAGAATGAACTGTCAAGTGCTGGTGTTTATCGTAAAGTGAGAATAGAAATAATTCTTTTTTTTTGGTACATTTAAGAATTTATTGGAAAATATTAAGAACATATTTTTTTTTGAGAAATCGATATTTTCCTGACTTAAATATACATACACAATTTTCCAACTCCCAGTTTATACTTTTTAAAATCAGGAATGAGGTTCCCACACAGTTCAACTTCATTAATTTATTTATTTCATTTCCGTTTTCAACTATTTACAGGAACTATGAGGTATATTCCTTCAAAAGTTTCAAGGTTTCTAATGAAGCTTTTAAATCATTTTCATATTCACGGATAAAATGTAAAGCTTTCTCATTACTAATATGTCAAATTCTTACTTTAATAATTTAAACAAAAAACTGTATTTTACTTTCTATAAAACATTTTTAAATATTTACTAAATCTTAAGTCATTGAAAATTTGTTCTAGGACGAATTTTATTCAATTGCGCTCAAAACTCTGATATCTGTTTCAACTGTGATTCTTCTTGGTCTCATTGTGGCCTACCACGCTTTAGAAGTACAGGTGAGAATTTTTCTTAATTATCTCTTCTATAAATTATTACAAAAGATATTTAATACAAATGTTTCATATTTCTAAGTTGCGGAAAAATATTGAAGATATCTCAAAACAGATTGTAAAAATAAAAGCTCCAAACACGATTTATAATCCGATTATTCCAAATTATGCAGAACTAAATTGGAATATTTATTAGGCAAACTAAGTTAACAGAGGTCTAATAATAAATTTAGTATTCAATTATTATAAACCAGATTAGATTATAATAAATTAAATTTGGGGTTTTAGCGGAGACCCTTTCTTCCACAATCGACTTTTCATGTTGATTGTGGTTGTTTTCTATTTATAGTTTATTTGATTATGCTCAGTTCTAATAACAGAAGTTCATAGCGGTTGTCGTTATACAGGATTGTCCAAAGCCAAATATGTTTTCACATAATGGTAAGAAGGAAAGCTTTTGGATTAACCAATAATATTAAACCTCAATGACGGAAAACCTGAATTTAATATAAAAGAATGTAAGAAATAAAAGTCTAATATTCAAATATAAATTTTAACTTTCGAATTTCTCTTAAATATTCTCGTCTGGACTTTATTCATATTTCATTTACGCCCCGTCAAAACAATATCCTCACCTAACAACAGCTTTAGCGGCAGACGTTTGCCGTTTCTATTAATGAGTGGGTTATAAATCTTTATTCACTATTTTTAACAGTATCGAAATTGGTTTTCGTTAGTCTTCGCTGTAATTGCATCGTTTGCAACAAATTACAATCAACGATTTATTTGAAGTATCTTTTACTTAATTATTGTAAATTGTGACTGTTAGTGTTTTAATCCATTTGTTGATATTATGTTGTCCACGGACTCCGCGGATGAAGTTCGGAGCAATATTTCACCTACTAATAATATTCAATCGATTTTAAACCTTTTATGAACTTAGGTCAACATCAAAATATTCATGTTTTTTAAGACAGTGGCAATGTAGAGTTACTACCCATAAAATAAATAAACTACCATCACTTATGTGGTTCTAAAACTTTAATTATTTGAATACCGTAAAATGAATTCGGTCCTGCTCAATTTAACTGTCCACGTGCTTGGTGTTACATAACCAATTTCATTGTGTAGTTGCCAGCTTTGATAAGTAATATAAGCCTCTACATAAACATGGTTACACAAAACGAGTAGGTAAAGTTTATCCAAAATCAATTGTAAAAGCTCAAACACTTGCTCGTCACCCTTTTTCACCACTTTTTTTTGAACGGCGTACTTTTTCCTTCAATCAGCATATGCGAGCCATGGGTTACGAACACGTGTTCTAGCATTTACAATTGATTTTGAACAAACTTTACATCAGTTTCCGTTTTTTTGTATACGTATATTCATTAGATGTCAAAGATAATAGTTTAATAACGCCTTACAAAGTTTTTGAAAAATATTTTTCGAAGAACAGAGGCCGTTCACTGAGAAGCAACAACTACTTCTCCGGCCATATGCCCCGACAGACATTGAATTTCACTTCTGAGTTAAACGAAGTTGGTATATCTGCCACCATTCTGGTTTGTAATTAAAGTATATCCATCGAACAAACAGAGCGACCCAAACAACGATAGATGCGTGATTGAAGTATGATCACCATATTCCTTTGCATCTATTGGCTAAAATAAATATGCCTCCCTACGCTGGCCAATCGGATTTAACTGCAATCGGCCGGCAAAATTCACTGTCTCTGTACAAGCTGCCTCGTCTGAGAGATCACGTGCACTATGCATGATACTGTTTTGGAACACTCCGTTGCTTGGATGGACAGAGTATAGAAGCGGAAACATCACTTGTAGACCGGTTTCGGCGTATTTGCTCCTCATCAGTACAAGGTATATGTCTTCCGTCCAGGAGCCCTGAGAGCATAATCCTGGAAACCACATCAATCCAATAACCTCAGTAAAGGAAATGCTAAGAATGCGATAACAGCGTATTTTCATTCATTTTTTCCGTTAACGTATTTATCATAAATTTCCTGCTAAACTTTTTTCGCTACCGGCACGATGTAGTAAATTTGTGAATTAATTGGGAATTTATTTTCGACGTTTTCGATTCCGCTACTCCAATCCCCAAAGGAAGTAATTAAGTAAGATGTGTAATTTCATTGAAAACGATTTAGAAATTTGTATTAAAATCAGTTTCTTAAACTCTATATAATTCGTTCTAAAATTCTTTTATACTCCTTTATCATTTTAACTAAAACATTACTCACAAACAACGTATATTTCATGAAAGCGTAAATTTTAAATTAAACAATGTCGGACTATCGTCATTCATTGAGCATAAATGGGTTGATCACATCTTCATTAACAGAGAGCGTGACAAAAACCAAGATATTGCTCCCTACAAAAAAAGAGATTTTAAACACGTTTATTTTATAGAGAAAAAATTTGGAAATCGGTTGACCCTAAAGGCCATCCCTGCAACTTCCCGCTAAATTCAATTTTCAAACGCATGCGATTTTGTCGCTAGTTGCTCTCCGAGCTCAAAGATAAAGCAATTCGATGCTTTTGAGCTCTTCGAGCTCAAAAGTCTTATCAAAGTTCGAAGAAACACGATTTTTTTAATTTTTACCGCTATAACTTTTGAATGAATTAAACGATTTTCACGCGGTTGGCGGTGATCGATGTAGTTTTTTGAGCTCTATAAAAAATGTCAAACAAAAAAATTAATCTGATGAAACATTTCGGAGTTATTACAAAAAAACACTTTTTTTCGATTTTTTTCGACAACGATATCTCAAGAACGCATCAACCGATTCTCACGCACTTGGTGGTGATCGATGCGAGTTTTCAAGGGTAAGAGCTGATTAGTTTTTGAGATCGATCGGTACAGCCAATTCGGAGATATTTTGAAAAAATAAAAATAAACCACCTGTTTTCACTTTTTTTGCAATTTCTCGAAATCCACCTGTACGAATAGGTTCCAACTTACAGGAAATCTGAGTTTGGCGAAGCCCTTTCGAATGACAATAACTGCGATCAAATCGGTCAAGCCGTTCAGAAGTTATAAGAGGTTTATATACATACACACACACAAAATAGTCAGGAAAGCTTCTTAGGGCTTCAAAACGTCGAGATTAGTTGAAACCTCGATTTTTTTAAAACGGGGTAAAAACAATAACTTCCCGATTTTTTGAAAATCATTAGGAAGAATCAATGATTTTCTTAGCGGGAAGTTAAAAAACATCAGTAAATACCTGAAGTTGTAAGGGTGAGTCCTTCACTCTATCTACAATAATACAATTGAAGTGAAAGTGAAAGACCCTATCTAACAAACATGAAGACATAAATTCGGAGAAATCACATTAATCAACAAATCTATTTTGTCACAGAGTTTCGACAGATTCCACGATATCCAGACACCAAAAAAATTTGACAAATTCAAAACGTCTTTGGTTAAAAAAATGTATCCTTTGATTAGAATCATTTAATATGAATATTGAAAGCCCTATAACAAAGCGGGTATCCCATTTTCGGTGTCAAACTAAAAAATTAAATACTTCAGGCATTGTAACTCTCTACAAGAGATGTTCGTAGACTATCATGAATTGTACATTCAAAATAAATGTAGTATAAATAGATTTAGGAAAATACCACTAAATTTCATCAACGAATCTTATAAAAAGCATTTGAGTAGATAAACTTTAGAAATATCACCATTAGCCAATAATTGGTGATGTATTCATCACGTCGGCCCCTTTGCTAGGACCAGCACTGTTCGCCCAACGTGTAAACCAACAAAATCGCATTTGCCGATTTTGCCCCATTGATAAAATGAATAGATAGGTGTAACGAGCCAATAAATACGATTGATGAATTTGACAGGTATTGCAAGAGAAGGTGTAAAATAAAATCCCATGAATTACGCTAAAAATTACAAATTTTACTTGGTGTTACCAATTTCCGAAATATAAGTAGTGGCTTATCGAAAATTGAAAAATCGGATGAGCTTATTAATTTTTTACTAGAAATATTGTCAGATGATTACTGAAATATTGTACTGTTTCAGCTCTTCATGATAGACAATTGCGCGGACGACTGGCGAATCGCGATGACATGGCAAAGGATATCCCAAATTTCCATGGAATTAGTAATATGTGCCGTGCATCCAATTCCGGGACATTATCTGTTCGTGTGGACGACAAAACTTGCTAATAAAAATGGCGGTATCGGAAGAAAGTGTGTTCCATATGACGTGCCGTTATCGTTGCCGATGTTCCTGAGGCTTTATTTAATTTGTCGAGTTATGTTATTACACAGTAAACTGTTTACGGACGCTTCGTCTCGGAGTATAGGTGCGCTCAATCGAATTAATTTTAACACTAGATTTGTTTTAAAAACTCTTATGACTATCTGTCCGGGTACAGTGCTTCTTGTCTTCATGGTCTCCCTTTGGATTATAGCCAGTTGGACATTAAGACAGTGTGAAAGGTAAGAAATATTTTATTTACTACGCTAGATATATCTTCAATTACAATTAGTAGATACATCCTTTCAGAGAATATCGTTAGTGGTTGTAACATGTCTATCGACCTGTCTCGATTTTACAGAATAAATCCTTTTAATTAGCGCTCGTCGTCACTAGCCACATCCAATTATAGTTCTGTGATCCCAAACTCTTCAACCCTGACCGTTAGACAATTGACGTCTGCCAACGGACGCTTCCATTTTTTGCACAACGCCACGTGAAACACCCCTTTCTGTTATCGACCGCCTAAGGGGACAGATCATCTTTCGCTATCTTTCATATCTTAAGTACCTATCTTATGATTTTGAACTTACCACAGGTCGATAGACATGTTACATGGTGCAGATGTGCTTGCTTTTACTATCAGGTCATTTAAATAAAATATTTAAATGATCGATAGACATTTTCGCTCTGGCACTGATTTAGAATTTAAAAAGCGATTTTTGGGTAGCTCCATAGAATTTGTCATTTTGAAATGGACTGTAGTATGCGTGGAGTTCATCACTTAGCAATAGAAAGCTGATTTAAGTCATTAAATTAATTATTATTACTAAAATAATTTTCCTCATGTTAATTACAAAGTGATATAAAACAATGAACCAGTGTTGGTCGCTTGAAAAAGTACCCGCCACTGGAATGTAATATCCTCCGCTGTTACAGTTGCTATTATCGTATAAAAGTCACTGAGATACATTTTCTATACATAATTGACAAAGTTTTTTTATCTCCTTTTAAAACCAGTCACTTCGAAGATAAAACCGTAAGAAAGTTACAATTTAAACCTTAAGTTCGTAGTTTTTTTAATTCACGTCGTAAATCAGACATCTAACGATCTGAACGGAATTCCACTCTTACTTACTCTACCGCTATTCCAATAAAATGAATGGACTCGTATGGAAAGTAAAATGATCTTAGTAAGACCTATTTGCCGTCAATGTGTACGAATCCAATATTTCATGGAAATAGATTGAATGGACGGGGAAAATTGACAGGACTACACCCATTTGGATTATCTGGACAGGAGTGGAAATTCCTAATGTTTTATTATTGTAAAGTTGAAATATTAGCAGACCAAAAATAGATTCACAACCAAAAAATAATAATTTATATAAATTAAATAGATAAATCTACTTTATACGGGTGTCAATTTTAAAACTTACAATGGGCTGTAGATACCTCGTGAACTAGAAGAGATTTCAAAAAAATTTTAAAACCGTTTCTAGCGTAGAGACGGGGAACTAAAATGACATGAGAGAAAACGCACCCCCATCAACCCCCTATGCCCCACCTACCCCACCTAAAAAAATTTAAATAGCAATCCCCTACTTGTGATACGTCGTTAGAAAGCCCTTAAAAAATGCTTTCCAACGGTCTAAGTCATAATTATACAGGGTGTAACAATAAAGCAGAAAAATGTATTTGACAACAAAAGTAACAATTTATTCTGGAACGATACTTCGCTTTGAAAGTGCAAGTACGGTCCCCATTCAAGTGTAAAATGTTCTATTGATTGTATTTAAAAAAAAACTTGTTTGCTTTGCAGTTTTTAAACAACACATTTTGTTATTCTGTTTTGCATTTCCTTTCTGTACTCAAATTATTGGTTTATTTGATACTTACCTTAATGTCATTGTCATTTGTGACAGATTAATTATTTGAACGTTTGGTCCGTAAATATTTTGGTACGGTTTGTACGTTAATTTTACTACAATAATCACGATGGTTTACAGTATACCTGAACGTGTGGAGATAATTTTAATATTTGGCTCCCAGAACGAAAGTTATTTGCAGAGAGCTAACGTGTTTAATGAAAGACATCCTGAAAAACATGTAAGCCACGTGTATATCCGTGATTTAGTCGCAAAATTTAGAGAGACGGGTTCAGTGGCAAATAGAAGAAAGAATGCCGCAAGAGTACTCGATGAAGCAACTCAAATTGAAGTCCTTGGACAATTTGGAATAGATCCTACTTCATCAACTCGTCACGTCTCTGCAATAACAGGACTATCACATGAGTCGGTACGGAAAGTTTTGGAGCATCATAAATTTCACCCCTATAAAATGCAATGTCTTCAAGAATTGCCCGATGACGATCCAGACCGAATAATTCAGTTTTGTGAAATTATGACTGAAAGAATTAAGAATGAACCTAGACTTTTAAAAAATATTTGTTTTAGTGATGAGTGGACCTTTTATCTAAATGGTAATGTAAATAAACAAAACTGTCGTTATTGGAATGATCAAAATCCACATCTATTTAGAAAAAACCACACTCAGTATCCTGAGATACTAAATATTTGGGCAGGGGTATTAGGAGATTCTGTGATTGGTCCCTTGTTTATACCGGGAAATTTAAACGGTGAAATGTACCTCAATATGCTGGAAAATACTATTGACCCTTAATTGTTGATGAATTAGAGAACCAACAGGACGGCTATGGCAATCCAGCTCTAGATGAAAAGTTGTTGCACTTCCATCAAGACGAAGCACCTCCCCATTACGCAGTAGCAGTTAGGGAATGGTTAGACAATAGTTATCCAATTAGATGGATTGGAAGGAGAAGTCCCAGAGTGGCCACCTAGGTCACCAGATTTTTTTATGTGGGGTCACCTTAAGTCGGTTGTTTATAAAACTAAACCAACCTCAATCGACGATTTACGACAAAAAATTAGTCAAGCATGTCGTGATATTACTAAAGCAACATTTGCCAACGTTCGTATGGAGTTTGAGAGTAGGTTGTACTATTGTTTAAAAAATAATAGAAACCATTTTGAACATTTACTAAATGAATTAACATTTTTGTAGTTCGACATTTAACCCTTTTTGAATTTGTTGTCAAATAAATGTTTCTGCTTTATTGTTACACCCTGTATAATTATGACTTAGACCGTTGAAAAGCATTTTCTAAGCGCTTTCTAACGACGTATAACAAGTAGGGGATTGCTATTTAAATTTTTGTAGGTGGGGTAGGTGGAGCATAGGGGGTTGATGGGGGTGCGTTCTCTCTCAGGTCATTTTAGTTCCCCCTCTCTACCATAAAAACGGTTTTGAAATTTTTTGAAATCTCTTTTCGTTCACGAGGTACAGCCCATTGTAAGTTTTAAAATTGACACCATGTATAATATAAGGTGTTACAGAATTCGGCAGACATTTATATTTTATTAATAAAGCCCAGTTTAAAGCCTTGGGCCTAGAAAGCTAAAGGAAATATTTATTGACATTCTAACAAAAAAGAAAATGAAGATTTGAATTTTAAGTTGCCTTAGGGCCAGTTTCATAATGTTTTTAAAGGAACCTTTAAACGTAAAAGGCCGTTTGTAGTGCAGTGATCTGTTTCATAACATTTCCAACAATATTAAGAATCAATTTTCATAAATTGAATAGATGAGGCTTTTACTTGATGAAGATCCATACTAAATGATGAAATAAAACAATTTAATTTGTTTAAATCTCCATTTTATTTTGAACTGACGTTTAATTTAAAATTAGAATTAGTTTGAAAAAGCTAGTGTGTAGCGAAACGCGTCACTAATTTTAAATTGAACATCAGTTCAAAATAAAATGGAGATTTAAACAAATTAAATTGTTTTTTCTACTCCTGTTTTATAATATACTTATTAAAAGACTAAAATCTGTATCATAATGATATTCATTATGATACAAATTTTCATTATGATACAGATTTTTAAGCCAATAGGAATGCGACATTCGCACAATATTCAGTATAGCCATGGATACCTGGTTGACATTTCTGAAATTAATTATATTAGGTGACACTTAATTTGACAGCTGTCAAATAATTTTGATTTTCAAAAGTAACTATATATATGATAATTATTAATTAAATAATTCTTATTAATCGGAGTAGAAAAAATATTGTATGCAACTTTCATGTAATGGCCATTAATACACTCGCATATTATATACGAAACTCGCCTGCGGCTCGTTTCGTATCCTACAACATGCTCGTGTCTTAATGGCTATCATTACATGATCGTTGCATAAAATACTATTATTTCATCATCAATTTTCATGTCATATGTGTAACTTGCTACTAATAATACGATTGCGAAAATAACCTTGTATGTTATTGCGCGTTCAACTGCTGGCAATTACTATACTTTATTCAAATTCTATTCACGCTCCCTCAAAACAATATCCTCATGGTAACAGCTCTAGCCGAAGACGTTTGACGTTCCTATTGATGGATTGCTCATTAATCGTTGCACTCACACTCACAGCAGTTTACATTTGTTTTAATATTTTGCTTTAATATTATGTGCTGTATGACTGTAGTTACTAGTAATACTTTATTTATGTAAAATAAAATACGACTCTGCTTATAAGTGTGCTTTTGCTTACAACGGGAATCTGAATAGAGTATTGTAAAATGAAGAATACATATTTAATTACAACAAATTAATTTACACCTCAAATTTCAAACACAATATGCATTTTTAATTATATCAAAAAATATCGACAATTTTTAATCGACAGTTAATAATTGTATGATAGAACTCAAAGATTGGATGCCAATTCGATAAAGTTTATTTTATTAATATCAGTTGATTGAAACCAAAGATCACCTCTTTTGTGATGCTTTTGCATGTAACTGGATAGAATTGTGTAGTATTTTATGCTGGTCTTTGTTTCTAAGCTATATTCCAAATTATTAATACGATACATTGAGATGAAGTTGGCGAAATTTTATAGTTGAGTAATAAACATTGTTTCAGGTTCCATGATGAGGAACACGCCAACCTTCTTAATGCTATGTGGCTAATAGCTATCACCTTCCTCAGTGTCGGCTTCGGAGATATTGTCCCTAACACGTATTGTGGTCGGGGCATCGCAGTCAGCACGGGTATTATGGTAAGTTGTCCAACATTTTCTGTAAAATATTGTTTATTTCAAACTAGCTTTGCTTGCACAGGCGAAACTCAAAGACAAATCAAATACCTAATTTAAAAAACTGAATCAAGGATAAATTGTAATCATCACTTGCTTCGTAAGCCTGTTACTAATAGCGACCCACCCACCCTGCCAAGGCTTTGCTCGGTGACGCCTACTTCGCATTTTTATAACCATCGTAGCTGCTGAGCGAAAGGTCTGATTTGGATAATTTAAAGCGGAATTTACATACACATTATCAACCTTGATCATGGAACTATTTTTGGATTGGGATTCAGGCCTGCTGTAAATTGAACCTAGTCCATGCTCAGCCTATATCCAGTCCACGCCCAACCCATCTTTTCCACGTACCACATATTGAACCCAGTACTTGCCCACGCTAGCACTTGGCAGCATATCGCCCGTGGTGACACCGTCCTAGATTTGACTGCAAAGTCTTATAAATATGATTGGCATGTTAAAGCTTTTGTAGAAAATGTTTTCAATCAATCATAACGTGACAGAGTTTCTTGTCTTCGTTATATAAGTTTTGGCGGTAAGTTTCAAGTAATAAACTATATGTTATATATATGTTATATATATGTTTTTGAGCGTGTGTACTGACAAAATTTCCCAAAGTTCAGTCAAGCCAAGTATAGAAAAAATTTGCTTCATTTGTAAAGCCCAGTTATATCTACCTATTATTGGACTCATCGCAAGCCATTCTTGGATACCTGGTGATACTGATGGGTAGAATCCAATTTTGGCATTGCTTAAATATGAGTATCTCGAGATTCACAGAGACGTTCTCCAGACGTACTAGATAGTCGGGAGTGCATCTCGGTAACAAGAGGAGACATTTAAAGAACCCAACTTGTACTCTTTCTAAAATATATGTGTAACGAAGACCCCAAACAGGTATAGAAGGTGTAGCAATATTTACAATAATTGAGTTATACAATCGAGACATCACTCTACCCATTTCTTGCTTAACCCTTAGTGACGCGTAGTTTGCATTTTCCCGAAACAGAGATAAAGCTGCGATGGAGACTCCCTAGTAAGATTATTAATTGATTAATTGATTAATTGATTTTTGATGAGAAATCATCGTTTCTGAACTATTCTAATCCTCTAGACAAGCAGACAATGTTGGATTTGAGGGGATTAACAGCTAGGTTGTTTAGCGTATGTAGTATAATCTTCCAAAGTCAGTTTTATCGCGGCATCTATTTCTGAAACAACTCTGCCTCTGTAAAAAATCATTCAATATCTGAGAGAAAAAGTGCAAACATTGTTGGACTTTGTGGCTCACCATATGATACACCTTCATTGATTCTAAAAGATTTTAAGTTAGATAATAACTGTAAAGATCCCCCACGAGAGACAAGTTATTGGTAGAGGTTAATTCTGATGGGATCAGTTTTAAATCAAGCGTTAATAGCAAAAATTCAAAGAGTATATATATAGTCAAATAACTCTTCTACCACACTGTGGTGTAGAGTGATATTTTTACTCTTTCAGCCAGCTTTTTAGCTTCTATCCAAGCTATTCCTTTCCGCTGTAATATTTCCCCTATTGTCTCATCCCAAGTCTTCCTGGGTCTACCTCTCTTTTTATTCTTTTGAATTTTCGCTCCCCATATTCTATTAGTTAATCTAGTCTCCTACATATGCTGCAAATATCCCCACCATCCCAGTTGTCTTTCCTCAATATACTCCAAAGTTGACTGTATTTCCAGTTCTTCTCTTTTTTTTTTGTTACTCCTCTTATTCGCCTTAGATACTTCATTTCAGCCGCTTGTATTTTACGCTTTTGGGTTCTATTAAGTATTCAAGATTCACAGTCATGCGTTAACACTGGTCTGTAAACAGATTTAAAGACTTTTAATTTAGTTGTTCTTGAAATTTCCTTTTTATTAATAAAGTTTTTATTCATAGAATTATATAGATTACTTGCTTTTTGGACTCTTCTATTTATTTCGGCTTCCTGTGTGTCGCCATGATCTCACTCTACTCCAAAATACTGAAATAATTCCACTTGATCTTCAATATATATTTTTATCTTTTCTGTTTAATCACCATAGTTTTAGTCTTATTCGTGCTTATTTTCATACCGTAATCCTTCATTCTTTCATTCCATTTGTTTAGGTTTTGTTGTAGCTCCCTTTCACTTTGTGCAAATATTACAATGTCGTCTGCATAGGCTTCATTTGTTATTTCAATTTTTTGCAAGTTTCTATGTCCTACCATATATTTTTTACATTTATTATTTGTTTTCTTTATGATTTCATCCAAAAGCACAATGAAAAGAAATGGGCTTAATCCTCCTCCTTGTCTAAACTTTGACTTGTGAATTCTTCTGATCTTCTATTATGGCTTATAACAGTATTTATATTATCATCGTATATTTTTTGCACCATTCTTATTGTTTTATTATCTACCCCTCTTTTTTCTAATATTTTCCACCTTCTTTCCCTTGATACCATATCAAATGCCTTTTCTAAATCTATGAATATGCAATATATATTTCTCTGCTCTTGTATACATTTCTGTCATCTGTTTTATCATAAATACATTGTCTTGTATGCTCCTTCCACCTCTAAACCCATTTTGCCTGGTCTAGTGTGTTTTCCACGACTTTTCTAATTTTTCGGTCCAATATCTGTTCTAATATTTTCATGTTTGTACAGAGCAACGTCAGTCCCTTATAGTTACCACATTCCCGTCTATCACCTTTTTTATATATAGGGACAATTCATGCAATTTGCCATTCTTTCGGTATATTTTCTTTTTTCCAGCACTTATTATATATTTTTAATAATAGTTCTTCTCCTCTTTTACCCATATTTTTGATAATTTTTCTCCAGTTATCCGTTATCTAATAATTCTAGAAAATATTCCTTCCATATTTCCATTACTACCATATCTTCTGTTAACATTTCTCCTTTCCTGTTTTTAATATTAGTTATATTTGTGTCTTTCCCAATTCTCCATGATTTAAGCACTTTGTAAAATAGTTTTTGGTTACTTTTACTGTCCTGCTCCATTTTTTCTCCAAATTGTTTCCATTGATCTTCTTTTGCATATGTAACTAATTCTTTGGTTTTCTTTCTCTCGGTTTTATATTTTTCATAATCCTCTATTTTCCTAGACCATAGGTAATTTCTTTTTCTTTATTTTGATTTGGTTTATAATTTCGTCAGTCCACCATGCAGTTTGTTGTCTATGATTTCGTTTTCTAGTTATTCCACATACTTCTTCTGCTGTTTCTATGATCGCATTTTTCATTGAGTTCCAAATTATTTCAATGTCATTGTTAAGCTGTTTCTCAACATCCTCTAATTTTTTGCTGAGTTATATTTCATATTTTTCTGCTATTTCCTTGTTTATTAATTTATACATTTTTATTGTTTCCCACTCTTCTTTTTTGGACTCAGTTTCTCTTTTTTATTTGTTTTCCAGTACATACTCTTTTATTGTGCTCAGTACTACATAATGATCACTGCCTATTTCTGGTCCTCTTTTCATTTTTGTATCTTCTACTACTTTTCTATTGTTCTTTTCTACTAGTATGTAGTCTATTATTGATTTTTTTCCTCTACTGGTGTATTTATGTATATTTTTATGTTCAAAGAACGTATTTATTATTACTAATTGGTTTATAAAGCAAAAATCTAGCATTCTTTTGCCATTATTATTTCTTACTTGCTCGCCATGCTTTCCTAATATATTTCTATACCATTAATCTTCCATGCCCACCCAACTATTAAAATCACCTAATATATATGTATGTATATAGTGTTCCTTTGGCTTCTTCTGTAGCTACTTGTAATTCTTCGCAGAATTGGTCCTTATTTGCTGTTGTATCGTCCTCGTTGGGTCCATAAACTAGTATAACTGTTTTTTGGATATTTTTATCAGTTTTTATTTCTATTTTTAATATTCTGACCGATATTGCATCCCAACCATTTATTTGCTTTTTCAGTTTCTTATTTATTATGCAGCCCACTTCTGAAGATGCCTTTTTATCTTGCTTTACTCCGCTATAAATCAATATATTTCCATTTATTATTGTTATAATGCCTTTTCCTTTCTCCTTAGTTTCAGTTATTCCTAACAAGTCCGCTCCCATTTGTAGAAATTCATATTCCAGTTCTTTTCCTTTTCCTGTTAAGCCCCTTATATTCCATGTCCCTATTTTCCATTTACTAATTTTACCTTTGTGTTTTGCTTTAGCTTCTTTTTTTTGTTTTGTACTCCATTCATATTTTGATTTATTATTCCTGTGTATTGCTTTATATTCTCATCTGCAGATTGAAAGAGTAACGACCAAATATATCAAGTGTACCTTTGATAACAGCCCAACGAAAGTAATATCTTATTATATGATCCTTACTTCATAAAAATGGGTGGTATGAAATCCACTGTAAAGTTGTATAGTAGAAGACTACCTTAAAACTTGAAGGGTAAATTGTCTACAAAACCGCAGCTAGACAATTTGAATTGAATGATTAGATAGTAGAAAAATGTATCTGAAAATTTTTATAACTTTATCAATCAAGGGTTTATTTATTGTATATTGTGTGAAATGCCAAATTAATAATTAATATGTTTTAATTACGAGGTTTTATTTTGTAATGTCCTACCCTTCCAACTTCGAAAAAGAAAATTAGTATACCAAATATGTTAATAAAATTTTTTAATACGCGTCTGGTTGGGTAAAATAAAAATTTCATAACGGTTCATATCCAATAGACCTCATAAAAAAATCTCTTAGGAGATGTCTTTGTGAATAAAAATTGACTTTTCAAATGTGAACAAGATCAAAGCAAACGACAAATCTCCAAGGTATAAATAATGTTCCCAAAAATTATTTTAGTAACCGTTTACCAAAAGTTTTTAATTTTGAAGAATTTAGCATTTTTGTTATAGAACTTACAAGGGCCAGTTTTGTACGGAAAATTGGAATTGTCAGTAACAAATAACAGATTTTCACAATTGTAAGGGCAATTAGCAATTTAGGAAATTTATTAATATTTAGATCATTCAGAGTGGCAAAATAGTCAAACAGAAAATTTTTCTTTGGAAAATATTTTATAAGAAGTCAAGTTTTCTTCAGTTACTGCATAAAGAAAATATTTCCCAGGTAGGTAGAAAAACTTAAAATAAAATTTGAGCTTTTTTCGTGCGGTTTAGCATTTAGGATGAAATTCTGATATTTATAGATTTTATTACTACATGTATAAATATTCTCTCAAAATTTGGGCTGGAGTCCCCGAATCCTTTTCGCTGCCACTGTAATATTCACTCTATATGTTATTATCAATATATAAATTTAATACCAGCTTCTATTAGTATATGTAATGTAAAATACATACACCCTTTCTATGTTCACAAAACCCTCATGAAAATTATGAGCTATACGGATTATTGTGTCAACTTGTTTATTCCAAGATGAGATTTTATCAAGACAATGTAATATCATATCCAAACAAGGTACCTATCAGGATTCTCTCTCTATATTTAATTAAATACTGCAAAAAGTTGTGTTGCAGCATTAGGATTAGTCGGTGTTTGTGTAACCAGCTCAGCAAGGATTTCTTACTAGCTAAAACATAATTATTATTTTCATGGCTTCACTATGTGGAATTTGTTTATTATAAAAAAAGTAGAGCTTCCTGAATAATATAAGGATAACTAACAAGGATTTTCAACTTTTAACCAAGCAGATTAAGTGCTAGTGTACTAAAAGTTAGAAGATTCCCAAATTGCTGTTGTCAATAAGACGAAGTGAAAAATTTAGAAAAAATTCCCACAAGTTCACTTTTGAGTTTGTTATATTGTAAAGGAAGATCTTGAAAATAAACAAAAATTTTATAATATTTTGATTAACACATTCAATTTTGGAACTTTGTAAAAAAATACCAACATGCTTGAGTTTTTCCATCATAGTTTTTCAATAAAACAAACTATATCAAAGAAAACAGAATTATTGTAACTGCTGTTTTACAAGTCTCACCAAAGATTTTTCAGTTAACGTATGCAACAGATATATAAACTGAACATTTTGTCTTTCTTCACTAAGCTGGGTACATAGCTACCGTTGAATCTCTTGTGCTTTTGTGTCTTCCAGTCTCATCTCATTTGAAAGAAAATATTGGAGAAATGGAGATTATATGAAGATTATACTAAAATTATCACTACAATAATAACGAAGAATTCAGGAAGTGTCAAAATCTCTCTTGACCAGAAACATGTAAAAGTTCACTGTAGTTATGTCCATTTTGCGATAAATGTGATAGGGATACCTACGTCATATAGATTCAAAGTACTGTGCAAAATTCATTTTTCAATAACTTTTTGAGAAACCATATTTTATCTTCTGAAATTTGGATGGTCTTCCATTTGTCCTGTTGAAATATAAACAGAAAGAATATATAACTAGCATACGAACTTGACTGCCAGCATCTGGTTTTAAGATGAAGGTTTTGTTTTTCTACCTCTGCTGTAGGTTATATCTACAAGGTCTGCAGGGAAGCACCAGGTTTTTGGAAAAAAGTTATAATCTCTTGGGAATAGTCTTAGCATTCTATTGAGGTTTCTGGCGAGTAAGTAGGGGGATGGACTGATGGACATGCTAGAGCTGCTCTAGAACTACCAAGGAGTAGGTTAAAGAAGATAGCAGGACTCCTAACAGGGCACTGATGTCTGAGGAAACACCTGTGTAACTTAGGTTTGGAGGAAAGTCCCCTATGTAGGGGTTGCGGCATGGCTGACGAAACGTCGGACCATGTTCTCCTCGTATGTCCACATTGGGCTGTGCTACGCAGGCAAATCTTCGGAGTCCCTGTTATGGCCCCCGGGGACATAAGCAGGCATCCACTGAAGAGGATTGGGTCCTTCATCGAGGGACTCGGCTTCAATGGGCCCGCCAGTGGCCTCAGTGCCGGAACCTTGGCTTGAGTTTTCCTTGGCCAAGGTTCGCCTGACTAAATTAGTAGTAGTAGTAGTAGTATTTTCTACATATTTCTAGCATACCAGAAAAATGGTTAATTTTTTGAAATCTCTTCATATTCTTACACTTATCAACTGTGATAGAAAGATCGGTCCAATATAGTTGACGTAAAACTTAAAGTGCAGCTACCTACTCGTATATCCCCTTTAATTTATGTTGCGGAGCTAAACTGAAAGGTATTGATATTATTTTTTTCTACTTACCAAACATAATTCTATATTGTATTTGATGTTACGTAATTGTTGAAAGGGCGTTCGGTTTAAACGGGATACCAGACGTGAACTGAGCCCTTTTTGTATCCCATTCAATTTTTTTATTTTATTGCTAATAAATATGCAGGTATACTTACAATTTCCTCAGAAAAACACTACACTCTTTCTTGATGTTAGACTACCAACTAATGAGTCACCACGTATGGCGTTCGAAAAATCAACCCCTTTCAAAGATACCTAGTTAAAGTTCAGTCAAAGATGTAAAAAATAATAAATCATTTGAAATTTATATTTCTACTTCTTCTAAATAAAACGAGATATAAGGTAGATATAAGATTGTCTGGTATTGTGTTTAAGATGTTTTAAAATTTAAATAGGTTAATATTGTTTAAAGCAATGTTTGATATTTGGGTTATAAATAGCAGAGGAAAGAACAAATAGACTTTTGATTGAAAGAAACCATGAATACATCAACAGAAAGCTCGAGTCATCGCTTAGGTAAAGATTTATTTAAAAATGTATTTTGTTCTATACATTAACGCTAAGTATCTTAAAAAGTAGGATGGCGCTCCTTAATTGCGGGTTAAAAATAATCGTTAGACAGTCGATAAATTTATTTAATAATTAAAAATTATTAAATACATTTTAACGATTATTAGTTGAAAGTATATTATTAAATGAATTTATCGTCAACTAAGCATTTTAAATTATAATATTGACTGGACTATGACGGTATCCTCGTATTAGAGTCAAACAAAAAGCCGACAACTTTAAGCTCGCACAATAAGTTTTACATCAACTATACATATTCCAATTCTCCCCTTCTGAAACTTACCGATAAGTATATTTTTGTGCGACTCTTCGGATGACATCGTACCTGCAGTTCATGAGACAAACAGAAATCGTGCGCCTCTTCTTTTTCTTGGGTTTGCTAACATCTCCCTTTTTTCTTTTAAAATCGGCAGTACAATAGGTTAGGTTTCGCTTTTTGTTGACTTTTTTCTTCGCTAGAATCAGATTCTGCATTTACGTATAATGTTGTGTTTGATTCGTTAGCCATCGACTGTAGTATTTTACCCAATGATTATTATTTCTAAACATATTACAAATTTGTATGTGATGTAGGTCACATCCGTTGACATTACTCTACAACGGCCTTCATCGATATACCAACCCCGTCAAAGATTACAAAATATATATAAGATAGTTCGCTTGAAGGCGGTCTGATTCTTCTTAGTGTTTTAAACGATCGCCGCACTCATAAATCATATTTACGGCTCCCTTTTGTTGTAAATAACGACACCGCTAGGTACCAGGGAATTAGAAGAGTATATTTTATTCCAAGCTATATTATATACAGGGTTAACTTGAGAAATATATATTCAAATAGGATGATTTATTAAAGGTTTTTTTTTATATAATGTTTTTAAATGTTAATTATTTCGAAAAAAGTTCAGGATATGAATTTGAAAAGGAAAGTTTAGGTATAAGTAAAAAAATATATTAAAATTTTTAAAATGAATCAATTGACAGATTTTATTCAACATTTTAGTAATTTTGTGATGCTTATTGAAGATCTAGCGGTTATTTATACAGAATATCACAAATTAAATTATACATACTTATTGGCCACCAGAATAATAGGACCACTAAAACAATTTTGATCTTTAAATTATACACTCCGTATTTTTTAGATTCACAAGGTTAAAACAGTAAAAACATATTATGCAGCTGCATATATTTATTAATAAATTAGATATGTGAATTTTCAAATTTCTATGAATACCCAGTATCTATAAGTACTAAATAACTAACTAATTTATTATTATCTAATATATTTGTTACAATAGTTTAAAAAAGTTGAATTCCGTATTTGATAATAACTAATTTAATACCCACCTCTCAACGTCTTTGGGACAACGATAAAAGGATATTTCTGGTTTTCCCACCTTGCTGGAACAACCGATCACAGCACAACACACAGGCATTTTAAAACCACAATTATAATATTATTAATGTTACTTTTGGAAGACAGGAGTAAAAATAATGCGAACAAGAAATTTTACTTCCGGAACGTTTCCCGAAAAACTAAATGAAATACTTCTACAAAGTTTCTAGAGATTGTAGGCACATTTCTGGCCCTTAATTGCTTCTCTATATTTTTATCATTGTTTACATTATAAGTACTTAAAATCAAGACTGCATTCAGAATTCGTGGGAAAGTGATAAACTACCATTTATTATGTACACAACTAAGACTATTAACAAATATCACAAAATATTTATTTTATAAGTTTTGCTATTGAAGAGGAAAATATGAATATTATTTTTTCCTTATTGCAATAATTAATTAATAAATTTAAAATATCTATAAAACATAAACACGAACAACAAATTCTAAAATACCAGCGCTCGATAGGCGACAACCCGTATAATATGCAAAATTAAATGCAAGTAAGGATTTAGCGACATACTGTAGCATGGCGCCAACCGATAAGTCACCAGACAGTAACCAGCGGTATGAATCCTTTGATCGATAGAATTCGTACGAGTGAACAATCTTATATATATATTTTGTAATCTTTGACCCCGTTTAGCTTAGAAGTGTAATTCAATGTCTGTCGGGGCCTATAGCCTGAGAAGTAGTTGCTCCTTTTAACTTGAACGGTCATTGTTTTTGGGAAAATATATCTCAAAACTTTGTAAGGCGTTATAATAGTATTAATTCTATTATCTTCGATCTATTGGTAATACGCTTTACTAAAATATGACAATTTTACAGGAAACTGTAATTAAGTAAACATCATACAAACATTTTGATGTAGTTATAATCCTGTAAAATTCATATTTTATTTATTAGTATCAATGTTTGATAAATATAATAAATTAATAAATAATTTGGAAAATTGAAGTTTACATTTTGTAATTATTATTACGCATTAGTAAGTTTATTATTTTACTTACTTATGTTAAAAGGGGAGTTGACGTTAATCTCAAGAAGTAACTAAATGTTTACCTCATACATCATTCTCAATTTAAAGTCCTTAAATATTTACTCTTAGCTTTTCTTATACCACCAATAAATTATAAATTGCCACATACTAGCGTTCTAAATATACACAAATAGGAGCCAGTGTCATTTTCAGTGGTGATTGAGTTAAGGCCTAGGTATTTTTTGAGAGAAAGTGTCATACGTGAGAACTAGTCCTGATAGCGGTTTCAAGGGGGTACCCTTTTCCCTTCCCCTTTTTCAAAAACTTCATGTGGAATACAAATTATTAGATATTTTTTCGAAAAGGGAAGGGAATATACCATTAGTTTTCCGGCAATGCGGACTTTGCCGGTAACATATATAATATAGTTACACTTAGGCTCAATTATTACTGAAAAATGTCACTGGCTTCTAGACTTAAAGGTTTCGTAGGAAATAATCTTAAAATATTTTAGAAATAACAAGTTGCCTACAAAGAAGGAAAACGAAGACTCGACAATATTCATATATGCCCGATTGCACCACCTTGGCTTAACAAGTAAGCCAGGCTTGAAAAATAGGCTCGCTGCATTGTTACCTGAGCGAAGCTTATGTGCACGAAATTTTAAGCACAGCTTTGTCCATTCAAGTGAATACATACGGTATTGTACGTAAGCTTGGATGGTGCAATGAGAGATTGGAATTATCAGTAAGCTGCACTTTGTTAAGCCTAGATATATATATATATATATATATATATATATATATCTGATTATTGCCCGATTGCACCTGTTAAGCTTAAATGTAAGGCTTAACAAAGTGCAGCTTACTGATAATTCCAATCTCTCATTGCACCATGTTTTGCTTAGTAAAGCCAAGCTTACGTACAATACCGTATGTATTCACTTGAATGGAAAAAGCTGTGCTTAAAATTTCGTGCACATAAGCTTCGCTCAGATAACAGTGAAGCGAGCTTAATTTTTCAAGCCTGGCGTACTTGTTAAGCCAAGATGGTGCAATCGGGCATATATGAATATTGTCGATTCTTCGTTTCCCTTCTTTTTAGTTTTAGTGAATGCTTTCGGTAAATTTTTTTACCTTCTTCAATCACTCCTGAAATAAATAAAATAACGACATCTTTATGTATTAGTTGAAAAATATTAAATTAGTATTACCTTTTTTGAGATTAAATTAGAAGCTAGTTCCTGAATAATAAAAACTAAAAAAAATCTTGAAACTTTCTTAATATAGAGCAAGGTATATACTTTGATATTTATTATTATTTGTTTTCTTCTAATAATACATTAATGTCTCTTGTCTATGTATTAAATAGTCAACTTTTATATAGATTTGTTCAATGTAGATATCCTATTATTTGAAAATAATAATTTATAGAGAAATATTAGGAATTATTAATTAATCACATTCATGGATAATTT
This sequence comes from Lochmaea crataegi, assembly GCA_947563755.1. Classification (NCBI taxonomy): domain Eukaryota; kingdom Metazoa; phylum Arthropoda; class Insecta; order Coleoptera; family Chrysomelidae; genus Lochmaea; species Lochmaea crataegi. The sequence continues at coordinate 20,160,307 of OX387422.1, read as the reverse complement.
TATATATGTATGTATCATTTCATTTTAGAAAGAACAATGAAATGAGAAGAAAACATATTTGTTGTATTCACTGCTCAGAGTTTGATAAAAGATTCAGGGCAAGAGGTCAAGTTATAAACTCCTACAAATAATCCGAAGCTGTTGAATAAAGTGGCGTTATCCCAACTTGGGAGAACAGTGAACAAAACAAACATTTTGAACTTTTTAATTTGTGACTATTCAACTATGTATTTTCTTATATTCCTAGTTGATAAAGTTCCGCTGCTCTGGATTATTTTAATATTTATAAAATTAATTATTTGCGAGTGATCTTAAAATGGACGCCGCAACTATTAGAATCGCCAAGCAATTATCAATAGTTATTTTTCATAAGAGAACTTCAATTATAAATTCAATAAAATATAGAAATATCAATAAAATTTGCTGATAATATTTTTATCTCATAAGACATGGAAAAACGTACAATAATTGAGAAAACTAAAATAAGTATTTAATAAGCAATGCATTGAATACTGTAGGCTATTTCACGAAAATGCCACTTTTCGGATTATAGGTGATAATAGATATTTAGGTGGGCACACTTACAACCTCATTTAGAAAGTACGAAAGTAAATTCCTCTAAAATTTTATTTCATAGCAATTCCTAATCCCTTCTTAAGGATTCTGTTTAATGTTAATAATGATTTATAGCTAATCCTAATAAATGTAACGAGTTGATTTCTTACATTGATATCGTATAGAAAAGATTGGGATTTGAAAGAGATTATGTTTAAACTTCTTAAATGTCGAGACATCCTTTAGGTGTAAAAATACATTTATTTATAATGTACACACTTATTTTACTGCTAAGAAAGACAATGGAGGCTTGATGTCCCTGGGCATGAAGAGTGTTCTAAAATTGGTCTGATAAATACAGCTTATCTTAAAACTGTAAAGATATCTACTTCTGGTCAGAAACATTAAAAAAAGTTGAAAATTACTATTGTAGATGAGTTTAAAAGCCTAATAATTATGCCATTCAAATGTCATAATGCTTGACTGTCGCTTGTGGGTAGAGCGGCAGTGACTAGTGACTAGAGTACAATTTAAGTATTGTGTTTTCATAAAAAGTTGAGGTGTCGGGTCTCTAAATTGTTGAAGTAGTTCATGATTACGATTGCTTCGTTTTTATCTGAAGACCCTGTGTACAAGCAAATGTGTAAAGAAATAATGTGCTGTACCAAAAATGTATACCAACACCAAATTGCACAAAAAGTATATTGTTTTCATTACCTAAAATTAGTATCGACATAGTGTCATTCCCCTCTAATTGATTGATTTTCTTTCCTTAGGGAGCTGGTTGTACAGCCTTATTAGTAGCAGTAGTATCAAGAAAATTAGAGTTAACTAGAGCGGAAAAACATGTACATAATTTTATGATGGACACGCAGTTGACGAAACGGGTAAGTTATATATGTTCCTGTCACGCAGCCAAAGTGCTAACGGCAGATAGATTATTCATTGTCACAAAAATATGCTTTCATGAAGTGCTCAAACGTATTAATTCATTTGCATGAAATTATCTATCTGGAAGTCAATAAATTTTAGCAATTTTAATGCATAAAATTGATAAACGTCATAAGACTGAAAATTAGGAAGAAAATATCACATGTCTCATTGTGTGTAAAATTGAAATTTCATAAGACGGATTTTAAGCGTTCATTTGTGTTAATGAATAAAAACCATGTAGGTAATTGTTCTCGAAGTATGCTAGGGTAGTGATTCCGAGACGGTGGTAACGGCAAGTTTGGGGTGGGTTTGGTAGGTAGGCATCCCTTTGGGGATGAGTCCACCACTGTTTGGGTCCTGGACCCATTCGAACATGAGTTTCCCATCTCGACCCGAAAAAAAAATGTAGGTAATTGTATTTATTCAAAATATATATTAACAATTTGTAATAATTTTTTAATGAGTCGTAAAAAAATATAGGTAGTGTGGGACTTGCTTGAATTGACTAATATAATTAAATTGTTATAATGGCTACAAAGAGTTGAAATTAGTCAGTTTTTGGATTGCTTTTGAATATTTAGTGGACTTCTGTTAGGTTTTATACGTTGATAATACATTCGAAAAAGAAAATGAAAAAATTAAAACTGTTTATATGAAATTCAAGTTGTAAATGTGAACAAAAAACGTTATAATAATTTTACCTATTTTTTAGTTAAAAAATGCAGCTGCGAATGTCCTACGAGAAACCTGGTTGATTTATAAACATACAAGGCTAGTGAAAAGAGTTAACCCAGGTAGAGTTAGGACTCACCAAAGAAAATTTTTACTTGCTATTTATGCGTAAGTATGTTTTTACGTTTACTTTAATCAAATCAATTCACTCAATATTTATAGTGCATAAGTATCTATACGTTCAACACAATGTACTAAACGATCATCACAGAATTTGCCAATTCTGAAATCAAATTTGATTACAGAATGCTGGAATTCTCTCTCTTGAGTTTGAAGAAATATTCTGCAACACCTCTACCCCCATGCAATTTAAATGTATTTACATTCTCTCTCTAGTTATAGAATAATATTCTCACACTGGTTAGCAATAATATCATTAGCCTTGACGCAGTTGATTGTCATCGTAGTGTCAAAACTTGAGTAAGTGTCAAAATTATTGCTGTCACATTGAGTGTTTACCTAATATAATTGTGATTGAGCTCTGTAATATAAATTATCTTTTGTTCATTTTCATTGAAAATCTTTGATCGTGGAGAAAGTATGGTCTGCTACTCGGTTAGAATGAAAATTCGTGATGCTCGTGGTTCCACTCGCATCGAATTTTCATTCTAGCCTTGTTACAGAATATACTATTCTTCATATGCGGCCGAAAGTACGTAGTTTCTGCTTCGACCGTGAGGCAGAAAGTCTAACATTTATGCATCGGTAGGGGCGCGCATGATAATTGAGATTCCTGCACTGCGCGTCCCTACCAATGCATAAATGTTAGATTTTCTGCGTCACGGTCGAAGCAGAAACTACGTATTACTCGCCTAGTGTAAGTTGGCACTTGAGATATGCGCGAACAAAAAGAAACAGACCCTGCTTGAATAAAGATAGATATATTGAGCGTACGACCCTCGCAATTTCAGTGAGCCTCGAGCGATCGGATGTTCCACCCCGCATCTCAGAAGTCCAAAGTCCAAGTGCCAACTTACACTGGGCGAGTAATACATATAGAGAAAAATAGTATACACTACGCCGGCAAAAAGTTTGAGAACCCTGAACTGCACGCAGTGCAGGAATCTCAAACTTTGTGCCCTTGTAGTGTAATATACTATTCCGTCCTACAAGATACCGACAAGATACTAAGTTAGACGAATGGATATCTGGGTTGTGTGGCTCGTTGTGCTATGCTGTTAAATCATAGCTTCTTCACCTGTAAAGTCGGTGTTCAATCTGCGCTTGTTTGATAGTAACAACATGCTCGTTGCTCGTTGATGATTTTAGAACGAACGTACTGTGAATGCGATAATTAATCAAAAACAAGCCAAACATAGCAATACCAGAGCTTTTTCCCATTCTGGCAAATCAAATACTAACCCTAATACAGAACGCTAAGGCGATGTATTGAAAATCTACCAGGGTTTCCATGGACTATATGTTGATAAGGTTTTAGGAGTCCTAATAGTTTATCCACCACTAGACTCCACAATAAAGGAGACAGAACTCCCCTCTGTGGACATTATCTAGCTACCTGGACCACTAGTGTATAATACCATATATCATCCTTCCCCTTAGCAAGTTTTCTCGACGCCTCTTTGCTTTAGCAACCAGATGATGAAATTTTATATTATGTTTTATCTGTTGACATATCTACAATCTACGATAATTACACTATTTTTGGTGCTGAATAAATAATCATTTGTCCACAAACAATTCAACGTTGTCGCTTCACAACAAAAAAGTAATTTCAGAATCCTGAATTTTGAACCAGGCTAGCTGTCTATTTTCAACATTCATTTCTTTACAAATATGTGCAAAGTTCATTTGAAAATTAATTAATTAATTAACATTTTTTAGCAGTTTTTTACCGCAAAGTTCCTATTTCAATCACAGTTTAAGATATCAAAAGGATCTCTTCTCTTTGATGGTTTTCCATTTTTTTTTAATTAGTGAAAATTGTAACCAGGAGTACATATTTAATTAAGTCACGTTTGAATATTTGGAAAATTGGGGTTAGTATCTGAATACTATTTGAAACAATTCTACACATGGTCGACACGAACACAGTGAGGAAAAAAATTGAAAAATTTGCTCGAAAAAAAATACTGTGAATCAATGTAAATTTACCAGTTTGTCATATCTATCATAAAAAAAGTATATAATTTATTTTTTGATGTTAGTCATTAGTAGTTGTGTAAAATACTGTGTTATATTATAATTATATAATATATATAATTATTAGTAATATTAGTGATTTTTTCACTTGTTTCTTTTCGTTCTATTTGCTCATGGTTATCTATTAATTTTAAATTTTCATTTATTCGATACATTTTTCACATATAATTTCTGGTCTTCATTTAAAATTTTTAGTTTACATCAATAGTATTTAACCTTATTCACATCCTTCATAATTCTAGGATAAAATTGCATTTAATAATTTCTTTTTATCTTAGGTTCATCCTAAAATTAACACATTACTGCTGAAGGTTTGATCAAAGCTTGGTCAGTGACAATAGTTTAATTTACTTAGAAGGCAGAAAGTTTCATGTTTGAAATTTATATTCGCTTTGTAAAGATTTCTTATAGGTACAAATATTTTTGTCGGGAATTTAAATACAAACAAGGTTGGGAATTGGGGATTAGTCACTTGGAATCGGTTTTAACTAGTGACTACATAAAACAAGGCAGACATTCAGAATATTTCGTTATTAAGTAATGTTTATAATATTGGCTAATTGTTTTCATTTGTTATTTAAATTGAAAAATGTATATTTCTGTTATAGGTTAAGAAAAGTTAAAATGGACCAACGTAAATTAATGGATAATGCCAATACGATAACAGATATGGCCAAGGTAATGATTAAGTATTTTGCTTCCGAATTTAATCAATATTAAATAATTGAACAATGTTTGAATCCAATTTTTTTCCAATTTCCAGACACAAAATACTGTATATGAAATAGTGTCAGACATGAGCACAAGACAAGACAGTTTAGAGGATAGGTTAACAACAATGGAAGAAAAGCTGATAGCACTACAAGAGCAACTAGACTTACTACCTGATTTAATTGCTACCAGAATACAGACTCAAGTAATTTTTTTTTATTACTTTCATTCTAATCAATTAATTATCATCGAATTCTTTAGCAAGAAAAATTGGAACAACGAAGGAATTTCCTGCATCCAGAGTCAGCTGCAGGACTTCAGCAAGCACGAAGTGTTCCACCTGCTTGTCCATGGCCAGGCCCAACTTTATTAGGAAAATCTGTAATTCCATCACCAATGACAGGACAAAGCTGAGTTACTTGTGAATGCAGTTTATAATGAAAAAGATGTCATTATAACTGGGCACCGTGGATCGAAACATTTCTAATAGCATCTTTAATTTAAATCAAATTTTTAGATGAGAATGAGCAAAAAGGGGCAAGAATATTGTTTCCACAAGTTACAATTACAAATGAATTGAATTAACGCAAAGTTGATATAATTATTGGGAATTTACAATTACAACATAACATAAAAGGTTTTGTCAGATATTCTGAATTATTCAGGTGATATTACTTTTTTGCTGTTGGCATTCGTTATTGAATTTATGTTTCCAAAGATTAACAAAAATTATATTAAATAGGAAAAGTTGACCTTCAATAAAGTATTTGCTTAATTCAATTATTTCAACTAATAAGAGTAGTTTACGGTTATGACCGGAAATTTGATTAAATTTGTAATCAAGCAAATTTGACGATTATAGATGAATGCCTACATGAACGATTAGTTTGTTCATAATCAGCTCAGATTTGCACTTAATTTCTTTTATAAAAATATGTTTAGTACTATTGATCGTATGTATGTAGGTAAAGTTTGTCCAAAATCAATTTCAGAAGTTAAAACATATGTTCGTCTCCCTTGCCGACTTTTTCCTTCGATAAGGCATATTCCGGCATATACAGATCAAAGGAAGTCGGCAAGGGAAACGAACACATGCTTTATCTTTTGTAATTGATTTCGGATAAACTTTATTCCCTTGTAACGATCCAAAAAAAGATGTTGCATTCCCTTCATTCATAATTCTCGTATATTATTTAATTTAATTGAAAATAAAGGCTGCACCACATTCACTGTAATTGTAACTAATATCTGTTTCTACGAGGAACAATATTAAACACCAAATCAATTTGTAGGTGAATAATTCAGAATACATGTTAAGTATCATAAAACTAGAGCACTTCCTATTTCCCAATAATTTCATTTTTGTTCAATTTATTAATATTTAGTCTCTCATTGAAGTTATTTAGGAATACCTTAATAGATAGACAGTGTTTGATAACCCAAGCTAATCAACAGATGTTGATAGTTAAATGGATGTAAAATGAATTTTTTTTAATTCCTTGTACCTACTACTGTTTGCTAGTTTCAGTATTTCTAAGCTATTGAAAAATACATTCATCTGATTGTCGCAATTATATAAATTTTCAGATTATCATATTTAACATTCAAAACAAAATTAAAATTAGGAATACAATCAAGTTAACAATAAGTGAAAACAAAAATTCCGAGGAAAATACTCGTTTGCAGTATTTTTGAATATACCGGCTCAATCCATTCAAGAAATAAAATTATATTTATAACCCGTTTTTTTAGCATTCCGACGGTTTAGAAAACTTACTCAATGTTTCAAATTTTCTCAGTTACTAGAAATTTTATCCTGCTGCAACCGAACACATACCCAACTGTTGATATTTTCCACCCTGTAATAGACTCGCTTTTTGTACCAATTTAAACATTGTCAGTAGTAATGCCAAATCGTATTATGTTTCCAGTTCGGGATTTTTTTTTATTTCTGCTATCAAGTTTTATATGGGTTTTTATCTTACATTTCAAATGTATTAATCTGAAAAATTTTGCAATAATTGTTACTTGACGAATAAAATAAACTTTTAGTTTCTTGTTAGGCGAGACATCATCATTTTCATAAAAATGTTGAAGCTGTTTTAATTTCCAATTAAAAAATACAACTAGTTTATATGAAAGCTAGTGTGGCATTTTCGTACTTTTATATTTAAATATATTTTCACTTAACTCAACGTAATCTGAAAAGAAATTGATGAAGAAAGTCTTAAGATAAACTAATTTTCAGTATAGTGGTACTTGTGTACTATTTAATACAAGTAACTTGTTACACAACGAATTATTAGCGGGTACTAATTAAGAATATGCTTTTTTGATATAAATATCACCTATCTCTAAATACGTACATATAGGTCAAAACAACCAATATAATTTTAATTTTGTCCGGTTTAAAATTTTAAATGCTTTTTGATTGTAGCTGAGATGAGGAAAAGACGTAAGATATTGTTCAAGGTAAAAATATGTTTCTTTGAAATAACGATACATGTATAAAGGCAGTGTAAAGGCAATACAAACTCAGCATTCTACTATACAGAGTGAATCACGACCAACGGGACGGAGGTTTATAGCGAAACGGTAAAAGTTCCAAAATTGTTTTCACTTTATAGTAAAAGCTACATTATAAAATTACTTTGAAATATACAAAATGTCCCAGTAAAGTGTGACATATCAAAGTGACAAAATTTTCGTTATAATATATATATATATACATATATATATATAAACCTCCGTCCCGTTGTTCATGATCTAACATGAATGACAAAATACTCGTGACTTTGAACTATTCCGTGTTTTTTAAAAGATTTTTGAAATTAATATATTGATATTTGATTTCGGAGATAGTTTTAAGTTAGTGAAATGTCTGCACACTTTTTGAAAGCATCTTTAAAAGAATACTAAAAAGATGTGGTAATTTTCTAATACTACAATATATTTCGTACAGTAAGCTACTAGGAGTTAAAGGTATATTTATAATATTATATATAATATACATATACTTTAATAGTTTAGATTTAAAATTGCTAAGAAAACAAAACTGTGAGGACCACTTTATCAATTAGTTATAATTAAAATTTAGCCTATTATGGCTTATATATTTTGGTCTTGCCTAAAAATACATTAAGCAATTTTCTCTGTTAAATGACTATAGTTGTTTAGATAAAAAGAAATTATTTTATATTTTAATAATACTTATGAGAGGTGAGATTCGAGATGTCGAGCAAGTAGGTTGTGTGTACGTAATCCATCTACGTATATAAAGTTTAGGTAAATTATTTTCTAAAGCAATTTTACTGTTCCAAACTCGTGCAGGATTATGGTTTAGCAACTGAAAAAGTAATGTTAGTTAGTTTTTTTTTGTATCACTATGGGGCTTAAAAAACGTGACCTGGAGAAAATGGCATCAAAGGTAAGTACGCTGAAACTATTTCAGTAGGTACTAGAAGATCAAGAGGCATGTTTTAAAAAGAAAAATTATAACCTGGAAGTGGATATCGACAACTTAGAACAACAAGGATAAAACAAAACCTAAGATTCTTTGGGTTTTCTGTCAATCCAAATGAGAATATCTGTGAAGTTATTCTGCAAATTTTAAACAGAGATATGAAGTTAAAAGACATTAATAAGCATGATTATAAAAATTTTATCGAGTTTTCAATAAAAACAATAACGGAAATAGAGCAAGACCTTCAGCTGTTTTAGTGAGGACTTCCAGTGCTGTGAAAGAAAAAAACTTAAGGAACCGAAAATTCCTGAAATCAACAGGTACCTACATCCAAGAGGACCTTACAGAATTAAGGTTTTGTCTTCTACAAAAATACACTGAACAATTTTCTAAAAAGGATGCTTGGTCGAAACATGGTAATATTTATGTTAAATATAATAATTCCATTGGTAATGTTTGTGCTCAATAATTTTTCAATATTAGTTTAATTGGTTGATAGTTCCTAAGAATCGTTTTCAGTTTTTAACTACAAAAAAACTTCAATGCAAAGCAGATAAACATTTTAAAAAAAATTACTTATTTTTGAATAATAATTTACATCACTTTGTTCACTATTAGTAGAGGATAGATTTGCTACCATGACTTTTGTTTGAATAATTATATAAGTATATATAAGTATATATGAGTATATATAAGTATATTGTAACGTTTATTCTAATTTATATTTACAATTAATTTATATTTACAGATTTATATGTAATTCAGTCCTTATTTAATAATTTATGTAATACACTAAACACACTAATTATAATTTATATGAGAGTCACTTAATAAACACTTTATCGATGCGCGATTACTTTCTTTCGGTATCAACACTGACTGATTGACTAATTGCCTGCGGCGATGCTTGTGGCCTATTTATACTCACGCGCCGTAATTCTAGAAACCTTTCGGCGTTCTGGCGGGTTCACTGGATATTCTCGATGTTTCGTATTCTGGATGTTTCTCGAAGTTTGGGCGGAGGAGCCATAGTCGTCTCATACGGGGATTTCACTGGGGGCACTAAGTGAGAATATTATTGCAGTAGCTCGCGTAACATTGCCCCCTCCTTAAGAGACAGTTCCTCCTGGAACTAGCTAGGAAACTGGAACGAGATGACTGTATCGGCAACTGGTCCCCTTGTTGCATTTTCCAGTTGTATGGAAGTAACATGCGACCGTCTTCTCTGTTGGCTGTGTCTCCCGAGCATGGCCGCAAACCAGTACCTGCACTTCGGTGTCTCGGAAGATTACTTCTACCATGTTACGGATTATTAGCCAATCTAAATGCCTACATTCAATCTTGGGCATGGCTAGCCTGTACACGTTCAATTCAAGCACATGCTCCCTCAGGCTTCGTAATGCTTCCCAGACATCCTCGTACGTTGGTCTTTCGTCGAAGGTGTTCCTCGTCACTAGGTGGAAATTGTAGCGGGAGCCATTTTGCAGCTTCAGAGCTTTACCTGGTACTGGTAACTGGTTTACCAAAGGTCGTGCACCACTCTTCTTTATAAACAGAGATGCCAGTCCGCGCGCATCGGTTACGCTGGCAGGGATGTTTATTGCCAGTGAGTATTCCTCCGGAACGGTAAGCAGGTCTTGTCGTCTCTCAGTGGTGACGCCGAATCTTGCTTTTCCGGTACCACCATAAGCACCCATGAACTCTACAAAAGCAGGATCGGCTACTTCCTGAAGCTGGTTTACTTCCTCATCGTGGTCACCCTCGAATGGCGCTAATCGGTTACGGTGTACCACCTTTGGCTTTCCATTTGGGATCTTGCTGATACGATAGATGACATCGTTGATTCTTTTGTTTACGAGGTACGGACCGTCCCAAGCTCTCTGCAACTTTGGAGAAAAACCCTTTTGTCTTCTTGGGTTATGCAGCCAGACTTTGTCTCCTTCGTGGAAACCTCCTTCCGTAGCTTGCGTATCGTACCTTTTCTTCATCCTATCGCTAGCGATCTGAAGATTCGATCGAACCAGCTCGTGTACGTCGTCCATTCTTTTTCTCAGCTGGGTCACGTAATCTTCACCAGCTATGTCTTCTCCGGGTCGGCATCCAAATTCGAGGTCGCAGGGTAATCTCATTTCGCGTCCGAACAGAACTCTTGCTGGTGTTTGGCCGGTAGACTCATTGATGGCGGATCTGTAGGCCATCGCGAATAGCGAGAGATATTGGTCCCAATCTCGCTGATGGTTAGATACTACTTTAGACAGGTATTTGCCAAGAGTTCTGTTCATTCGCTCTACCATCCCGTCCGACTGTGGGTGCAAAGCCGTAGTTCTCGTTTTCTTCATGCCGAGCTTTTCACAAACTTCCTGGAACAGCTGGCTTTCGAAGTTTCTGCCCTGGTCGCTGTGTATTTCCAGGGGCACTCCATATCGGCAAATGAACTCATTCACGAGCACGTCCGCAACCGTTGCGGCTTCTTGGTTTGGAATGGCATACGCTTCTACCCATTTTGTGGAGTAATCCATCACCACCAAAATGTACCTGCTGCCATTTGCTGTCGGTGGAAACGGTCCGGCAATGTCCAGGGCAATGCGTTCAAAAGGGCTTCCGACATTGTACTGTTTCATAGGAGCCTTTCTTCTCCCGTGCGGTCCATTGGTCGTAGCACAGGTAGTGCACTTCTTACACCAGTCTTTCACATCTTCGGAACTGTGCATCCAATAAAACCGTTCTCGCACTTTCTGAAGGGTCTTTGTCACACCTAGATGTCCTCCTGACGGACTGTCGTGTAATTTCCGCAGTACTGCTGCTATCCTTGTTCTTGGAATCACCAACTGCCTTCTACTTTCGGAACCCTCATCGTTCTCGATTACTCGCTGTAGCAAACCGTTTTCCAAAACCAGCGAGTCCCACTGGGCCCAATACGATTTCATCGTTGGCGAGTACCTTGAAATCTCCTGCCAAGTAGGTCGACAGTTCTCCTTTTTCCAATGTCGGATTTTCTTCAAGTCGGGATCGTTCTCTTGTTCCTCTTCCAACTTTTCTGGTGTCCATTCGTCGGTGGTCACCGTGGTTCTTCGAATCGCAGCTTCCTTAGCTTCTGTTTTGCTGCAGTGAGAGCGCTCTGCAGGGCATGGTCTTCAGGAGAGGGAGTCTTTGGAAGGTCTTCGGGTCGAAGCTGCCCTCTGAAGGTCGACCCTTCCTAGTTTTTCCTGCTGGGCATCTTTGTTTGTAGCAGTTCTCGGTCGCTTGCACGAACTGCGTACATGTCCCATTTCTCCACAATTCCAGCATCTCACAGCTTTCACTTTTCCATTTGAGATGCTTTTCATCATGTTGACAATCTGGTTGAGCTTGCTCTCAACTTCTTCGTCTGCTACCGCCCTCACCTTGCCGTATACTCCGGAAGCCTGTGTAGCTGCTTCGTACTCCAAGGCTGCAGAGAGTACGTCGACCAGTGTCTTATGCCGAGCCAAGCGTAGAGTTCTCTGCATTTCATGGTCACGAACTCCGTCGATGAATGTCTGTACCCCTAAACATTCCATGACATTCTCCGGTGCCGATGGATAGGCGAACCGCACCAACCTCGCAATGTCTGCTTCGAATTCTTGCAGAGTTTCGTCGCGTTTTTGTTTGCGGTTTTTCAGCTGCGACTGGTACAGATGCTCCAGGTGTTCCAGGCCATATCTCATATTCAATCGCTTTTTGAGTTGTTCAAAATCTTCGGCCTCTTCCACTGGAATGGTCTGGAGGATATCCATAGCGTCTCCTCTAAGGGCAAGAGTTAAATTTAACGCTTTTTCCTTCTCACTCCAGTTGTTTGCCTTTGATGCCGCCTCGAATTGCTTCAGATAGTTCGGCCATGACGTTTTACCATCGAATGTTGGCAGTTTCACTCGGCTGTTAATATCGTTTTCCATTTTCGGTTTCAACTCTACTTTCTCTGCCAGTTCGTCGTTATTCGGGGCTTGCCTAGTTGTAATATCCGGTTTATTACTAGTCTTCCTTTCGATTTCTTTGATTTTTTGTTTAATTTCTTGCTCCATACTTTTAATCTTTTCTTCCACGGCAGAAATATCAGTCTTCATGGATGTCATTTCATTTTTCATGTCCGTCATTTTATTTTCTATGTCCGCCGAAAGTTTACTTTCCATGGATGAAATTTTATTTTCCACGTCCGACATTTTGTTTTCCATGGATGAAATTTCGTTTTTTATATCCGTCGAAATTTTATTTTCCATGTCCGACAGTTCGTTTTTTATATCCGTCGAAAGTTTTTTTTATGGAAGAGGTTATAGAGGCGGACGCTTCGTCGGTGAATTCAAACGTTTCCGGGTCCAATCCATTGTTAATCATAGCTTCTTTTAGTCGTTCCACTAACACTGACTTGACCCCACTTGTTACCAGTTCGTAATCCTCCAACTCTCTTCGAAGCTCTGAAACTTTTAATTCACAGTTTCTTCGCCATCTTCCTGTATATTTATTTATTTATTTATTTATTTTTTAAATACCCCACACCTGACACCAATGTAACGTTTATTCTAATTTATATTTACAATTAATTTATATTTACAGATTTATATGTAATTCAGTCCTTATTTAATAATTTATGTAATACACTAAACACACTAATTATAATTTATATGAGAGTCACTTAATAAACACTTTATCGATGCGCGATTACTTTCCTTCGGTATCAACACTGACTGATTGACTAATTGCCTGCGGCGATGCTTGTGGCCTATTTATACTCACGCGCCGTAATTCTAGAAATCTTTCGGCGTTCTGGCGGATTCACTGGATATTCTCGATGTTTCGTATTCTGGATGTTTCTCGAAGTTTGGGCGGAGGAGCCATAGTCGTCTCATACGGGGATTTCACTGGGGGCACTAAGTGAGAATATTATTGCAGTAGCTCGCGTAACAATATATAAGTATATATAAGTATATATAAGTATATATAAGTATATATAAGTATATATAAGTATATATAAGTAAATTGTGTTCCATTGTTTTCCCTTTTCTCTTATTTACCTAGACATTTTTAATCAATTTTTTTCTTGTTTAAACTATTTATAATTTGAGATGTAGGAGATTTTAACATTAGTTCACTTGTACATCACTTTCTTGAATTTCAAAATATTCTTGATGCCGATTGTGATATTGCGGGTGTGACGTATATCAGATTCAGTATTTAAAAGCCACTATAAAAAACACCTACTCAATTTACAAAATATGTGTTTACGCCTGGTTGTAGCATAACAATAATTATATGAAAGTACAAGAAGGAAGTGAGGTACATGTTTCAATACATTCCTTTCCCTTTATCCTCAACCATTTCTTCCTTTTAATTCCCTTTCCGTATAAAACACCCAACAACTTTTAATTTATCCTTAGATTTTGTTCGTATTTTTTCCCTTACATTCAGTTTAGTATATTTGCGTTTGCTTTAAGTTTCTTAAAAATATGTTGTAAAGTGGTAGGCACTGATGGAAGAAGAGAAGCGGGGTGAATCAGCTATAGCCTTTTATCCATATTTTTATTTTTTATTTAAAATGTTTGTAATATTTTGTTTTTAATGTGGATAATAAATGTATTATTATTATTATTATTATAAAGTGTTGAATAACTCGAAGACAAATTTTCCAGATACTAGCCGTAGTCATATTCTAATTTTGTTATTATTTTGTTTAGAAATTATTCTAACCACTTAGTCATTTTTAAAAATATAGCATAAGCAAACACATACCTACACTAGAGAATTTGATCATTCCTTTGCTCTAATCAAGCAAATAAAATACTCGTAAGTTTTTTAATTATCACTATAAAATCACAAATTTGATAACAGTAGCTTAGTTTTTGAAAGGTTGGAATATCCAATACCTATTACAAAGATAGTTACTAATTTATTGAACCACATTAACTCCTTAAAATGTGCCTAGAAATATTCAATTCTTCGTAAAACCAAAACGAAATATATCTACCTCATCTTTCAATAACATTTAAAAAATAACACTATAGCACAGATCTTTCTGTTGCAGCCTAAGTTTTAAGCCCGTAAAATAGGTAATCTAGTCAAAGATACAAACTTAAAACTTTATTGTATAAAAACGAATATTGAGAACTGAATCAAAGCAGGATAATATTTTATTGTATCTTAAAATGTTTGATAAAGCTCTTGTTTAGTCGTTTAAGTACCTATATGTTTACAATTTGTGAAATTTAAAATGATCTCCAAAGAAAATTTCCCCACAAAAAAAATTTATACATAAAGTTTGACTTGAAAAATAAACAAATTTAGATTAAAACTAGTAGTGTAGCTAGAAGAGTTCTAAGCTTAAACAAATCAGAATTTGGTAATACTATAATTTCATGTTCTTAAACCATATCAAAATTAGTTCAGGTTATTTTTCAGTCTTCTTTTTTATTATACATTATAGAACAGAATATAAAAATATATAATGAACGATGAATTACTGTAAATACAAAATGTTTGAAAATAATTTCAATTGTTAATGAATTATTCAGTTCTCAATATCAGTATTAATAATAACGGTGCCTAAAACGTTTTGATGATTTAATTTTAAATTTTCCGTCTAAAAAATGTTTCACATTCGGAACTGGAGTATCTGATCTAGAATTTTTAAAACTTGAAATTTCATTTTGGGTTTCCAAATTCAAGTAAGTACATCACTACTTCAATTTGGACTAAACATCCATGAAGTTTCAGTTTGAACTCCCCAGTTCCCTTTTTTTAAATCCTGTAAAGCTGTTCCATAATTTGAGATTATTAAGTCTGAAGTACTTTATATTCCCCATAAAAATGTTTGCAAACAATTTTGATTAAAATTTTCTAAAAGACCAGTCATCTATAGGTATATTTAAGTTCGCGTGCCAAGTAAAAAATATAAAATCTTCCAAAAGGCGAATAAAATAGACCTAACGCACGATCTACTATGGATTAAACTATAATAAGTGTAAGTACCTTGTATCAATAAAGAAAGTTTACCAAACTAATGTTGTAAGAACATAGATAAAATTAGATCTAAGAATTTTCATTCACAACTTTGTATTTAAATAAATAAATGCAAGATATTATGGAAGTTTACAATATATCCACGTTGCCCAGCTACAATAAATTTTAGAGCCTTATATATACAGTATTAGTTTAAAGTTAACAGAATCACTTTAGATTTAGAATATGTCGCCTAAATTTAAAATACTATAATCAGATTGGTCTACTTTTAACATCGTATATCTCAGAGTGGTAAATGCTTTGGAGCATGATATATTTTATCACCTTCATACTAATGTACATAAAAATACCTTAATATAATTTAAAAAATCATCATTGTATTTTTATAATCTAAAAAGTAAGTATGTCTAGAATCTCAAAACTAATAATTACTAGTTGCTTTTCAAAAATAATACAGCTTTTATTAATAACGTTTATAATAAGTCACAAATTAAAAAAATAGTGTTACTTGCATTTTACATAAGACAACATCACCAATTTTTAATTAAATAAGATGTGACACTTTATTTTTGAAGTTAATAAAAATAATTTGAATTTTAGGAAATAGAATAATAACTGTGAGACATCCAGTATTATGTTATCATAACATATTTGAATGTAATAGACTTGGTCCTCAAATTAAAGTTTTCATTATTTTAAACAAATAGTAGTAAATAAAGTTGTTCAATAAAATTGAAAATATTTGAGTATTAAGCTTAAAAAATATATTTACAATTTTTACTTACATTATTAAACGTACAGTATTAAGGAAACCAAAGATTACTTAACTCAAACCCTACTATTTGAAAGTGCCAATATTTTAAACTTCACCGGCTTAATAGTAGAATAAGACCTTTTGTACAGAAAAAATGATCATATAAGTCAACTTGCATAATTATAATGAAGTTTATTTCTCATCTAGAGATCACATTCGAGTTTTATTCTCCAGCTAGACTGTGACAATTTTTTACGACACAACTAAAAAAGGCTCAAAATATTTCTCATGGTGTTAATATAAATAAAATACATTGAATGTGTATTTTAAAATTAAAACCATTTGCTTCTCCAAATATTCTGTGATTACAGAAGAATAAACTTCATTTTAATTGAATGTAAATCATTTGACTTATAAGATGGTTATAGTATTTTACATTACCTATCCATAATTCAACAAATTGCACATTCATAATATACACAAAGTAAAACTGACATTAGGTATATATATAATAATATAAATAAATATTGTTGAGTGTGGGTTCAAAACCACAAAATTAATTAACAAGTAGACAATTGCACAAAAACCGTACGATCGTATATTCATTCCATTATCCTTTTTTGTTAAGTCAGCTAAACACTTCAGGGTTAGCAATGTTTTTAAAACGCGATAGGGATAGATTTAGCTGACATCCCTGATTAGATATAGGTATCTAGCGAAGTTCTCCATTGCTGCAGCAGTTATGATGAAGGAAAATAACAGATGACCTGTATCTTCCATCCTTATAATTTTTTTGTGGAAAAGCAAATTGAAAAATGTATGACATGTTGTGTGGCACGTGTAAAAACATTTATAAACTTATGGCTTCCAAGATCAGCGCAAAAACCAGCATACTACGACGGACGTGCCAAATGCGGCCTAAAGCCGATTTTTAATCTAACCCAGATACGTAAATTAATTAGGGATCTCACCCAGTCTAATGTTAGAAAAATTACAGCACGTGCCGCTACTTCCGTATCGTTAGTTTAACTTACTTGGTACTTAATTTCTCTCAGAAATCTACATTCAACAATAATGCGTGTCCTGTAAAAACATTTGACATGGTTTTGAACTTAAAGTTGTTAAACATTTTTATATTAAGAGATTATTCGTGAAAGAGGTGAAATCGATGAAAAAATTTGCAGAATTGGTTTAATTGAAAAGAGATTGTAGTTTGTTATAGTAATTTATTTCCTAAATTGTTCGATATACCTAATAATTATTTTCAGTAAATGTCAGTACCATTGCATTATTGCTTCATCAATTACATTGTACCTAACAACATATTGTAAAATAGGGACAATATTAATAATTGTAAATATAAGTTGAGTTGTGAATATATTTTCATCCTGATTGTTATTATTTTGCAGCAACACATCATAACCACAGTTATTCCAATTCATATTGTTATTGTTATGCTACTAGATATTAAAATATTGTATTTACTCGTGGAAATAGATAATTCTGAGTGAGCATCTGAGCATATTAGATGAACCTAATAATTCAAAATTGAAAAACATTAAAGGAGATGGGATCACATAATCATATCAAATTAACCCAGTGGTGTCAAATCCAGAAATCTCGATTCTTATATCAAACCCAATATTCAGAAAGTTGTCAAATATAGTATCACATAGCATATATAGAAGCCTTTATTATTTATTATCAAATATATCACGAACCTCTTCACGTGTTCATGTCCTACATTGACTCCAACAAATATACTTCAATTTTATATTTTGATATCATATGACACTACATCATTCTAGTATCCAAATTGACGATCAAATATATTCTTACCTTTCCATAGTTTACGCGCGCACTGTATACTCCGTATTAAATGAAACTCAACAGATTGATTTAAATAAAACTTGTTAGCAAGTTTTTCTATCGATTTCAACTTTAAAAACTATACTGACTAGAAACATTTCTGTTGTTTTTTTGAAACTGTGCAATTTTTAAACTGTTGTACATGGACTAAAGTACTAAGTAAACATATTTCTTATCCAATGAAACTGTAAACTGTTTAAAGCTGTTTTGTATAAAAAATTTAATATAATTCAGTGTGGTTGTTACTTAGTGATTCAATATCTGAACATGTCTTTTAACTAAAGAAAATACCATCAATACAAGTTTCATAATGAAATAATTATCTTGTGTTTTCCATTGGACCAAAAGGAGTGATCATTTTCATTTCATCATTCAAGCAACAAAACAATTTTGAAGCACATTTTTCATTTTGTAAAAATTGGTTGGAACTGTATTTCAACTATAAAACAGATGCAACAGGTAAATAATTGAAACGAAAGCTGTTTCTCAAAAATATATCAATTCAATGGAAACTTTTTTAATCACAAAATGTTGTATTTTTCCAAATTTGAAATTGTAGATATAATATTACTATTAAATCCTCAGAAAAACAATAAAATCAGTTTATAAGAAATAAGTGCTGTATTGCATATCCATTTAGAAATGATTACATTTGTTGGTGGAATTTTTTATGTTAAATAGGCATGATAACATCGATTTTGTTTGTAGAACGAAAATAAAGATAACTTTACAAATGAAGGATTCCATTTTGGAAACGTTAAGAACGTATTATATAAAAACAAAAAATATCTAGAATCTGTCATGGTTTTTTTAAGTGTTAAAACGTAAAAAATATTTTAAATTGTATGTTTGAGTGTTCTATATGTA
This sequence comes from Lochmaea crataegi, assembly GCA_947563755.1. Classification (NCBI taxonomy): domain Eukaryota; kingdom Metazoa; phylum Arthropoda; class Insecta; order Coleoptera; family Chrysomelidae; genus Lochmaea; species Lochmaea crataegi. The sequence continues at coordinate 20,141,294 of OX387422.1, read as the reverse complement.
TGTCTGTTGATTGTAACGAAGTAAAACGGTTAAATCACAGGTTTTTGTTTATACGTAAATTAAAATTGTATGTTAAATATTAGTATACACATGATGGAGTATGTTATTTGAATGTGAAAAGTTCACTAGTTTTTATAGAATAAAAGTCGATCGGTAAAAGCTTTAAAAATACAGGATTTTCTTTAAGTAGACTCGTGTTACATATAGGTAAACACTAATAAAATATTTATTTTCAAATTACTTAAATCTACTTAACAAAACTACAATTATTGAAAATAGTATTATTAGTTCTACTGATACTCATCATTACAGATTAAAAATGTTGAAATATTTCTTTGTGAATCTGACCTTGGGAGGAGTTATCGGGTCCAGGGCCTATTTTACCACTAGGCCTACTAGGCCCGTGTCTAGGGCCCAATGATCAGAGGGCCTGAAACAGCGAGCATAAAATCATAAAAAAATGCAAAAACAATAATACTAATATAAGAAATGCGATTTCATAATATACAATAAGAGCAAATGTTGAAATATTGTTACGATTATATTTAACAATTCCTATTAGCAATGCATCGTGTGAAAGATCCTTTTCTACTTTAAAACGAATCAAATCTTATTTAAGAAACTCATTAAATGAAGAGAATAGTGCATCCTTAGCTGTTTTAAATGTCCAAAGCGATATTTTGGATAAATTAAACATAAATGGGATAATCAATAAATTCTCCGAAATAAAAGTGAGGAAGAAAATTTAGACAATTGCCTAAATAATCATTAACAATGTTATTAAAACATAAATACTCGGGAACTCGGGTTCCTTTATTTCTTATTAGTCATGCTTAACTTTGGAATGAAAATTTTTGTTTTGTTAAAACAGATTCTTCAAGCCTATTGGTTACATTCCAATATACGGAGCAAGACGGCCGAAAATTTGATGGTGTCTATAGGACCCAACTCAGTTGAAAATAGGCCCTGATCCAGTTGTTAACGCTATATAATAAAATAGTTGCGTTATAGAAATAGAATAGTAGGTGCATCTAGCAGAAATCTATAAATAATAAATGAGGTACTGGGTTTTGTTTAAAACTATAATTCTCTTTAATTTTCAAATGTCAATGTAAGTATCTCGAGGAAAACATTATTTCAATCCTATTAAATCTCCCGTGGAACTCTACAATTTCCTTTTTTAATTAGGTGTTCTTTCTTAAAGCTGTGTATCCATAGCAATTTTGTTACTCTCATTCAAGCAGTTGGTTAAGTAGCTATTCCATTTTATTTCTTTATTCAAAGTTTTAGGTATATTTTTTATTTTGTTTCACCTTACATTTTTTCTTCCATGACAACATTTTCCTTGAAGGTATTTGTTTATATATTTATTTGTCAGTATTTTGTTTACAGCCACTGGTGCTTTTAATCAAAATAGCAATCTCATAATTCACGTAATTAAACATGTTTATAGATATAATTTTCGTGGTATAGGCTAGTTTAAATTAATAAAGCTTTGAAGATATCCTGTATATTTAAAAGTTCAGAAAATAAAAAAAACATTTAGCCAGAACTTTTCACTTATATTATTTCAGAAATACACGATGTGTCTGAGTTCTCATAACTTTTGTAATTGTTGTATTAAAATATTTTTCGTCTTACTAAATAGACAGAAAAGATCATAAAGCAGCAATAATCAGTTATATCAAAAGTAATAATGAACATAAATAATCAATTTTTCAATGTCAACTTAAAATACACATCCTTATCCTATTTTTTCTGTTTGAAATTGAGGCTTCCATGAAAGAGTATCTCTTTGTCGTTTGTTAATTCCTCCTCTGACAACGTAATTGTTTATTAACAACCGTAGGTGCATGTCCACTAGCACTAACTTGCGAAAGTTATTACGGCAGTGATTAGTGTAGCTGGTAGACGCGTCAGAGATTGCTCTCAACAAATGCGAATCACTTGCGAGAGTTACTCTCATATCAAGATATAGATATATCTGTGAGTTTTTAAAGTGGCACACTGTATTAACTGTTACATTGACAGAACTATGTTATGGAATCATTTGTAATTGTACCTAATAGTATTTTGTGTGTGTTTTCCGTCTAATTCTCTAGAATACTGTGAAAAATTCGTCGAGTAACTTTTCATGGTTTTAATTTACATAATGGCCGAAATACAATGCGGCTGAACATCGAATTGCAATCGAGCCAATAGTTTAGACATTTACTATATACTTACCTAGAAGTTTTACAGACAGTATAGTACATTAAATTTGCAGACAAGCGTAGGAATACTCCACCGCAAGTTGATCTTACATAAACATAGTGTAGGTTACTGTAGTATAGTTTATAGTCTTAGTTTTAGGTTGTATTTATTAGGATTAGTCATGATTGTTTTGAACTGTCAATATCTGTCAGATTCTGTTCATTAATGCCTTCATTGGGTGTTTTAATTTATTACAGTTACTTACTTGTTGGCATGCACCTTAAACATGTACCTACGTAGTATATTCAATTATTTACCATCACTGCATATTTCTATGTTTGTCGATTCCAATTTGGTTTTTGTTCAGTTATGTACCTTGAGACGATTAATAACATCTAATTTATAAAATGTACTTGAATATTTTAGTGCAATGATGAATTAAAAGAAGTGAGAATTCAACATATGACACATTTAATAAAGCAATGTAGAATTATTTGTAACCAAACATGTCTGAGTGACAGCACGGTATTCTGTCTAGATTTTCGGCAAATAAGATGTAAAATACTTGTTTTAATGTTCTAGTCCTATGTGATATTCCCTGGATAAGAAAAGATGTAAATACTCTATAATGCTTCGATAATGATTAAAAATCAGTGAATATACTGGTGTGATAGTGTATGGTGCACCTTAGGCAGTATATATAAGAAAAAATATTTATTCAGAGGTCCAAATTGTTAAATTATTAGAGGTTTCTGCAAATTCACAAGTTTTATAAGCATATATGATTTACTATATTATACCCCAATATACAAAACATATATATCTGCATAGTTATAGCCTGTTTTTTATTCTTTGGCATTATATATTTTCAAAATGCATTTTCATGTTATCCTACTCATGTTACCAACGAATAAACTATTAGTTTCCTATTTACTTTGTTTCATTTCTTCACTCTTCCTTTCGAAATGCATAAAACTGTGGATAGTATAACGTCCTAGAGATTCATTTAATTTCGGGATTAAAAACAAGACATATCAAAGCCTTTTCAGGAATCTCGAAGATCCATATATCATAAAACGGTAAAGAATCTTTTAAATGTACTTACCTACCAACTTTGAAACTGATTTATTAGCAAACCTAAGGTAAATGGATATTGAAATTAAAAACTCGTTAACTCAAATAAAATAATATATTCCAATTAAAAATATAATCTTATATACAATATTTTTATATTTCTCTCTGTATTGTATAGGTTTCTTTCTTTAGAGTTAGGTTCGAATTATTTGACATGATCTAAATGAAACAAGCCTAAATCTCAGAAATAACAAAATAAGTAAATATTTTAATATTCATACAGAACGAGTCACTCTGAATGTTCAGTTCAAAAATAAACGGCAAGACTGAAATAAAGTTGCATATTTCAAGTACATAAATCAACTATTCCATATTATAAAAGGCAAAAGGGGGAGTGACACACTCTGTAATCAATAACAAATTTTAGCAACATTTACAAATAAAAAATCATGTGAGGGCAACAAATACATGGTAAATGTATTTTTACAATCAAATAAATCAAATTTGCAGTTTTTGCTATTACCAATCTCAAGCGTGAACTTGTATTAATCTACTCCTAAAATATGTAGTGGTGGTATACAAGGGGAACTAGAGTATGTTGAAGGGGATAAAAGATTATTTGCAATAAATTACATATCTCACACGTCTCATTATTACGAAAATTGATGAAGTCTATGAACACCCAGGGTCACAGACCGATTGGAAGAGTGTTTTTTTATATTTTTCAAATATTCATTCATTTTTCTTGATGCGCAATGACAATAACTCGTCAAACAAGTCAATTATTTTTTAATAGATTATTGACTAGAGAGTATTGAAACGAAAACGGAAAACCCAAGATTTGGTTATAATTTAGTGATAGGTTTTCATTTGATAGTAATCTACAGTTATTAATATTATATTATAGCCAAAAATTGAAATTTGTAATAAGAAATTATTATAATTCAACACAGAATTTGCTTCATTGATTGGATGATAGACCCAGTCTAATTCAATACAGTTCGTTTTTTTTATGGTAGCAATATGGTAAAAAATGTCATTTATGTAATGATATTTTCAAATGATACACAAAATGTCACATTCACAGTATTTGTTTTTCTCACTAGATGTTTTAATTTGTAAAGTAAAATATGCACATCTGGAATATTTTTTGTTATGTTCATTTCCATATTGAAAATGTAAACTCAAAATGCTGCTCAACTTTGTAAATAAAATGTATTAAAAATTTAACAAATACAACTTTAATTCTCCCAGAATTATGCGCAAAAAACGCTTACAATTACCCAGACAATACATAACGATCTGAGTTTCAGATTATTGTAATTAGCCGCAATATAATGATAAATACACAAACGGAACAGGGTGTTGTTGTCAATTTTAATTTGCAATTTAATTTTAAAAAATAGCAGATTTTACGAAAATAATAGCAAAAGGATGTATAGCGCATTTACAACCCATCATGAGATATCTCGATACCTCGAAAGGATGGTAGTAAATATGGAATAGCTACGTTTCAGTATTACCAATTTCGTGAGAAAGGGATGGTAACAAACGAAACAACTTTAATTTTTAATTGAGTTGAATTTTACGAAACAAAAATGTATGCAGTTTACGCCATAATTTAATTAGAAATAGCTACAACATCTTGTGCCGGTTGAAAATATTGTATTTTTAATGTTGTGCATTAGTGAAAGATTTTTAAACTCATATATTTCTAATAAATGCTTTGGCCATATAAAAATGTTTACAGATTCTTCAAGGATAAATACATCTGTAAATTAAGTACATTGATAAGTAGAAAATACCGAATACACTTCAGAAGAGTGAATAAAACTATAAAACTATAGATATAAAAAGGTAAAATTAAATTTTAATACTGGTATGTGTATAGAAATTAAATTGTAAAATAAAAAAAATAAAATTAAGGACGGAGATTTTCACTGGAAAATAGAAATCTTACCAAAAAATCATCATAATCAATTGCACCATCTGTAGATAGTTCCTATTCAAATGGTAATTATTGTACCAATTTATTAATATTTGCTAATTACCTCAGCTGTTGGAGCAAATTGTATGGATATTTTTTTCTTCTTCCATTTAAATGAAAAAAAAATTGCACCAAATTCTATACTATAACAATCCATATATTGACATTTAAAATGCTCGTTGGTTATCAAAAACAGATTTTAAAGTAACAAAATTCATGGGCATATTATTATGTACTTTTATACTAAAGTAATTACCGCTACATTTACAATATACAATAGTCACAAATTTGTATCAACCCTGTTAAACCACACATAATTAGTATAAAGGTACAGTTCACATGAAAAAAGATAAACCCATTCAAAAGAAATGTACAAAACATAATACGAATGTATAAATACTTTTTTATACTGTAAAATTTAATTTTCAATTTCAAAATTACCACCATAAAGCTTACATATATACAAGTTTCTTCAGATTTCGAGGTAATTAATATATTCAATCACTTTCTGTCAGAAATAAAATGAAAGAGAAAGTGTAAGAATCCAACGGTTAATGAAGGCAATAAAAACCAAGCTGAGCAGCTTTATGCAATTCAATAAATGGGAAATAATAGGTTTGTTCCGACAGCAGTTCAGAACTTTCAAGAATTTTCCGTCAAGCTCTTTTGCCGTTCCAACAGTAATTTTTTCGGTTTTTCCAATTTATCGGAGGTTTAAAGTGAAAGTGATACCGATGAAGACTTTTTAAACGAAAAATTATTTGTAAATTAAAGTGCCGCCAATATCGTGATCAAGTTTTTTCGGAACAGTTTCGTATTAGTAAAAATATTATTGAACTGTTGCAGGGGCGGACTAAGGCATAGGCAACCTAGGCACGTGTCTAGGGACAGTAATTTTTGGGGCCCGAAAATTAGGTTTTTTATAATATTAAATTTTTATTTTTATTTAACAGAAAAACGTGATATTCATAATTAGGTATAGCTGAAACGTATTCCAAATTATGCCGAATCGTTGATTGATAAAGTCGACAAGTGTGGACGAGCGTTCCCGTGCTTATGCATCCACGCCCGCGAGTGTCAATGTGTGTAAATACGATCGAGCCTTTACTACTGCAATCTCGTTGGAGTGATATACTCTATTCCCCCGTCCTATAAACATTTAAGTGGAAATGAAAAAAGAAAACGAAAAGCAGATCGAGATAAAGTGGCAAAACTAATGAAAGGATCGTTGGACAAATTTTTAACAGTAGATGGAGAACAATCATTTTCACAAATTTCACCTGCTCAAACTCCAGAAACATCATTTGTGTCTGAAACTTTTCTGCAAAAAGACCAAGCAATTACGTTTGTAAAGATGAAACAAAAGGAGAAAATATATATAAAATCATCTCAAAGTATTGATGAAACTAAGAATTTTGTAAACGATATTGCATTATGGCCAGAATACTCAACAGACGCCATGCGAGATGGATTATATAAAAAATCCACCAAAATCAATAAATGGATTTTTGGAATCATCTTCTATTCGATGCAACGAAATATAAAAACAAATCACAAGAAAATTAACTATTGCCTCTTTCTTCAGAACAATCAATAGCGGGGAAAAAGTTAAAAGAGATTGGTTGACTCATACTGAAACCAGCAGCTAACTGTACTGTTACGTCTGTAAATTATTTTCCAAGCAAACAACGCTAATGACAAAAGGGACGAATGATTTGAAAAATGTACATACAAAATTGTCAGAGCATGAAAACTCCAGTGACCACATTAACTTAATTTTAATTTTTATAACGAGATCTAAAATTACATGACGCATTGACGATGAACTTGAAAAACAAATTATAAATGAAAAAAAATATTGGAAGGCAGTACTTAGACGTGTGGTAGCGACAATTCATACTCTTTAGCGTTTCGTGGTAAAAAAGTGTTTTTTAGTTTAAACATAATTCTGAGAATTTATTTAACCCTTCCAATAAGCAGTGCAAGCGATGAAAGATGGCCAGAATAAAAATTTTTCTAAGATCCACATTAGGACAACAAAAATTAAATAGTTTATCATTACTTTATACAGAAAAAGAGGTATCAATTATGACAAACTAATTGTCGAGTTTGCAGAATTAAAAGTGAGAAAAAAGGCAATATAACTAATCAATCTGGGTATATTTGTTTAAGTAGTATTGTTTATTTTAATAAATTATGTTTATTTAATTTTTGTACATATTAATAGTAAAACGCCGGCTTTAAGTTTGCAAAAATACACAATTCATTTCCAACACCCGAAAATACAAAATTAATTGGCACAAGAGGACATTCGGTTAAAGCTAATCGGTGACTGCCTACATTCCTGCGGTACGCAAAGTATGGTATGCGTCATGACTGGAAAATAAGCCCGAAATTACGATGTTGCATAGGGTCCGCTTTAACCTCAGTCCGCCACTGACTGTTGGCCAATTTCCAAGTCGTTCAAGCAAAATCGATAAGTTCGCGTATGGCTCTAAAGTAGTTCTCATGCGAATTTTATGTTGGAACAAACCTTCAAATTCCTTCGTCTCTCCTTCTAAGGGCACTAGCCGAAATATTTTCTCAAAGATGGGATAATTTTCATAAATTGCTATAAAGAATGTTGTTTTAAACATATCAAGCATCAGTAATAATAAATAGTTTTAGAGTTAATCACTGTTCCGAAATAAATTTATTTAAATTGTAAACAATCGATGGTGGTAAAACTGAAAAAGGAAAATTCTTAACATGACATTTTGATACTGTTACAATAATTCTAATATTTATCGTTATTATAATTTGTTGGCATGCTAATACTAACATATTGTTGAGATACTTTATACTTTGTATAACAGTCTTAAATGTATGTATTCAGATCAGGAAAGCTTTTATACAAAATGTTTGACATGTAAGTATAAAACATACCAACAAAATATTCCCTGTAAAGTATCAAAAAGTCATATTTAAAAAAAATATTGGAGATCTTTCAGTTTACTATGTAAATATATTTTTTTATTTCTAGATATGAATCTTGGAACTACTGAGCTAAAGATCCTAATTACAAATTAATTTCGGTTAATATATTATTTTTAGACCGTTCATTAGTATTCTGTTTAAAAAGGTCAAAATGTGCAGACATAATTCTCCCTTTATTGATTTGATATGATTTTCAATTGCAAGTATTAATAAAACCTGTCAAGTAATTCAGCATGACTTCGGTTTAGTCTCGTCTAGTTATAATCCATTACAATTTATTGATACATTTTTCTCTTAATTACGGTTTCATGTAAAAATTGTCATATTTTACTAAAACGCGTTATCAATAGATCGAAGATAATAGTTTAATACTGTGGATGACATCTAACTTGTACTGATGAGGTGCAAATTCGCCGAAACCGGTCTACAAGTGATGTTGTCCCTTCTAATTACAAACCAGAATGGTATATCTTGCACATATATCAACCCCGTTTAACTTTAGCCCGAGAAGTAGTTGTTGCTTCTTAGTGAACGGTCCCTGTTCTTTGAAAAATATTCATCAAAAACTTTGTAAGGCGTTATAATACAGTATATCCCGAAATAGTTGTCAGTTGTCTCAGGTCCGCGAAGAAGGCTCTAACGGCATCCTTTAATTAATCGATGGTTTGTGGTGCCCGGAAGTTTTAGCCATGCCCCAAATGTATGCGTCTGGAGAATGTAAAGGAAAAGGGAAGTCAGTAAATCGTGAAATGAATCTGCTTGGAAAATGTTCCTGAAGAAATTGACGAACTGCGGTAGCAGTATGGCAAGTTGCCCCGTCCTGCTGGAAAAATTGGTCTCGAAATGCCAAATTACGTGCTCGACAGAATTGACGTAGATCAGGGATAAGGCGTGTTAAAATTTGTATGTACCTCTGTTGATTAAGTGTGACTTGCCTATGGTTATTGTTGTTGTTAACTGTCCTGGGTCTCCCCGAGTTTCCTTTTCGTTGGCACAATACATTACCCCCATTTCTGAACTTGTCAATAACCTTCAAAATTACAGCATTACTTGGAGAACGTTTATTAAACCGTTGTGTGAATTGATCACACACGAATCGCAGACTTGCACCATTACGTCGGCCGATTCCGTATGAGCAAAAATAATGCTCTACCAGAAACACTTTCTCCTCTGTACTTAACACCATTTTGAACAATTAGGCCCTACTAATTAATTGTTTAAGGTTTACTTGACAGTTCTATACTAGTTAACTTGGGTGTGACAGCGCGCACGTAGAGACACCTATGTTTCAGTTTCAGTACTGTTTTTTTCGGGCTATACTGTAGTATTAAACTATTATCTTTGATATCTATTGATAAATTTTTCATTTCAATAAATAAATTTCAAAATAATTTTAATACTTCAAGGATTGCGACATGTCATAGTCTGATTTCGTACGTTAGCATTTGTATTTCTTCGGATAATCATTTCATATTATTATTAACCTTCGTATGTATAGTTATATTTTTGGACGTATAATAAAAAGAGTGAAACTTATCGTTGTCGCTGTCAAAATAAATTGTTTTAAATATATCACAGAACTAAACGTGTTAAAAATCCGTTATCATATACAACTGGAGAAATTAAGTTTATTCCTGCAACAGTCAGAAATTGTCAGGATTCCGCCTAACACATTTTCTATGTTTTTACAACATTCCCAACTAATTGTGAATACATTATATTCATAATTTTTTTTTATAATTTGCTTAAAGCTAAAAAAGGTAGAGTCACGGAGAAATGTTTTGGTATAAGTAATGTTATTTACCACTGAATATTTTTTAATATTAACAAAACCAAGATCGTGCAAGCACTTCTCCTTCCCTTAACATTATACCATGTGCGTCGGATTCTTAGTTTTTCATACTCTGTTAATAATTTGCATTTAGTTTCGCTGTAATCTTCAATTTTAGTTCATCCATTTTCTCCAGTTTCACACTGTTTTGTTATTCATATTTCAATTCCATTTTACGTAATCTTCTTTTAAAATTTAAATGAGATTAACCATTTCAATGGCATTTATGCAACTACATACTTTTTACCTTGCGAACCGCAGTAACTTGTGTAGAAAATGACAAAATCTATAACGTCATAAGTAAATCAGTGAGTTGCATATCATTAGATGCAGTGTTGTATGACATATAATTTAACCTGTCTCTAGTGAAGGTTTACATAATTTTATAATATATAATGTAAAAGGTCTATGATGTAAATACGTTGTATATATTTCTATTTATAATTATTTAGGGCAGGTTTATCAATGCCCGGTTAACTCTGCCAGCTACGTAGCCCTCAGCTATCTCTAGACGCCAGCCAGTCTCGGTTACATTAGAAAGCGTGTACCAATGCACCACATCACCGACAGGTAGCTAACTAGAGACTAAGTCATGACTAAGTATAATTGAGCATTTGGCAACCTTGTCCGTGATATCCACTTGGGTGTAATGTTGTCAGTATTTAAATTTCTAATTCTAATTTGGAGTAAGGAGGATCACCCGTTACATGAAATATACATATTTTAACTTTTACTCGCATATTTTGTTATAACACACTGAATCGAAAATATGGAATTAATGGTTTTTATTTTTGTATGTTACCTCAAACTTACTCTGGCAACACCGTAGGTAATGTAACTTGTCTGTGTCAAAATTGTGGTGGTAGGTGGTACTGTTATTTTTATTTATCGATTGTATTTGGTCTGTGTTTATGTGTGAATTGTCCGCTTTTGTTGGTTTATTTGGTTTCGAAAAATGTTCAAAAAACAAAAGTAGCCGTTAATTAATAATTAATATTAATTGGACGCTACTAAACTATTATAAATAAATCAAAATGCAAGCTTTTCGATTTGGCCCTAAACGATGATAATACATTGAAATTTAAAATTGAAATGTAAGCAAACAATCATGACACAGTTGACAGTCAGAATCACGGAACACCACTTTCTCGTATTCAACTGTATGTTCTATGGACAACATCAACTTGTTAGTGGCAGCTAGGATAGCCGAAAGTTTGACTGACAGCTAATGCAAACTGACAGTTGATAAACACTGGCCAACAGCTAAGATTTAGCCGAAGTCTACAATATTTAACCGAGCATTATATCGTTTGTTAGAATAACCATGTATATCACTGTTCAAGTTATAATGCCTGTGTTAATCTAAATATATCTACCTCTAATAATTGAAAATAAATAAAACAAAAACACAAAATCCGACTTTTTACGTTTACGTCTAAGCTATTTTCTGATTTATAAAGGAAGAAACATTTTTTAAACATCATAGTCTGACATATAATTCAATTGATGTATTATTTTTTTATATAAATCTAAAGTTTTAGACACAACTATAATAATTTCCAAAAAAATTACTATAATTAATTCATATTGACCACAGTGGAAGCGGAAATTAATTCAAGACTCATTTTATGTTGTAATGTCAGATTTACCCAAAAAAATGCATTATTTTTGCGCTTGGATATTCAGCATTATATGTAATGTTCCAATAAGTACAAGCCGGCATCCTAAAAAGTTTCAACAATAACTAAGACATGAATTATGAATTGGTCGATTTTTTCATCACTACTTGACACACATAATAGATATCGGAAGAATTATAATTTGTCTATAGAGAGCTATTTAAATCAATAAGTGGTAGCTAAGCAGAACCCTTCTCAGTATGGAGATTCTTGATTACACTAACGTTATTCAATAAGGCTTTTTAAAGATTTATATCATATAAATTTAATCGGAACACAAGCACCCACATTGTTTTAAAATGGCATCGTGAAAATGGAAAATTAAAAACTAGATTGCCCTTGATGGTTCTTAAAGACTATAATAATCAAACCCAAGGCCAAAGAATGAGGCATTATGAATATTGAAGTGCGGAAAAAATCAATTCTACTTTAGAAATTATTCAACACAGAAATGAATATGCCAGACTAATTGGAGGGTTTTTGACAAAGTTGGAGCTAAGGAGGAGGTAATTTACACACTTAGAAATAATTAAAAAGTATTAATGAATTTTGAATCGAAAGTCAGGAATAACGTTTGCACAATTAGAAAATATTTAATTCTAAAATATGTGCTCCATTTTAGCAATAGAATTAATCTCAAATCGTTTGGTTTTGAAGTATTACCCGACTGCCCCAATATACCTCGAGCACTATAAAATATTTATAGGTTATTATTAATTATTTAATATGAAATATATGGAAATAGTAGAAGAAGACTATTACAAGAATTAATTAAGACAATGGAATAAAATTGACTGAACACAACAAGATTCTGTTAATATAGTAATAAAAGATTAGGGGTACTATGAATTACTATTCAATAATATGATACCTATTTTGTGTGTCGATCAAATAAACAGAATATATAAAAATACTAATTAGATTCTCTAATGGAATTGCGGGAAGTCTTGGTCAATAATCTACGTTTAATCTAATCCAACGTAGATGCTTCTTCGTCTGGAATATTATTCAAATCGTTTTCCTTGTCCAAAGCCCATCTGTAATATGGGGGTCCAACAGTTGTACAATATTTTCTCATTAAAGGTGCATCATCTTTGACGTAGTACATGATATAAAAGTTGCACATCTCGTCGTCATTAGTAGGTCTAGAAAGTAAAAATTACACAATTATATAAATACAGTGGATAGGAATATTTTCAAATCTGGCACAGAACACAGATTTATTCGTTACGCTCAACTTTATTTTTCAGTGGAACAGAAGGTTCTATTAATAAAGGTGTCCTCAACAGATTTTCAAAATAATTTCAACCATCTTCTGAATTTGCAGTAATTTTTTTTCATATTTATAGAATTAATATAATGCCGATGAGTTAGTTAGTAACATTGACACCAGAACTTCTAAAAACATCAATTATTTTATGGATACTTACCCAACTTGTGTATATCTGTTTCTAGTTAAACTATCCATTGTACACCTAGCAGCCTAAAAATACATTCATTAATTATTAAGGTAGTAACAATTCACAAAATTATATTTTTCTCCTCCCTAGTTATATTGTAAACTACGCATTTTGACAATGTTTTGAAGGACCTAAGTAACAATTACCAAAAAGGTATCGATTGCCCTTGACGACGGGTTGTAAGTCAACTTACCACCCTTGGGTGGTAATAATTTATGCTATATAAAACGTGTATCTTATTTGTTTATATGAATATTAATATTACAATTATGAACATTATTTACAAAATTTGGATAAGTTTCTCGTTTTTTCTCAATTTAAATGAAATGTTCTGACTCCATAATTTCTCCATCTCTAACCAAGTTTTCTGTTACTCTTGAAGTACAGTAGGAGACTTCTGGCTTCGTTATATTGTACAAAATTTTATTTGCAACTTCCTTTTTATTGTTGACGCTCTCCGCTACATAACTTTCCGCAATAGTTGCAGATTTCCATCCGCCATGTCGCTTGAGAGCTAAGACATCAACTCCAGTATTCGCTAATAAAGTGACCGGCGTTCTTCTAAGGGAGTGTCCACTGTCCATTATACTCCTTAAAGTTCTCAAAGTTCTGAAATTAAGGAATTTTACTTGGAATTGAAGAAAACGAGTTTTTCCCGACAGGCTGGTTTAAGCACTTTCCATTTTGATATTGCATGAAGAAGCGAAGATTACAATGCGTCATGTTTGAAATAACAAACCTTCTCATCGTCACTTTCAGTCACTTTAAATTTAAGTGCCATTCCATTTTTGGAATCAGGAATAGTAACAATTATGACTTCATGCCTTAATTCAACATTGTCCATTTTCATTGCACAGAGTTCACTAGAACGGCACGCTCCAGCAATTCCCATTATCATTACAACCTTTCGGTTTCTGAAACTACAGTAGTAGTCTTTGTTTGGCACCATTTCTTGAAGTATTGATACGTTGCTTCATACCTCTTCCTTGATTTTTCTGGCAGCAGCGACAGACAAGCGATATTTGCCGATTCTTCTATATCCATTTGCCTGTTATATGTACAGTGTGTCTACTTAAGTTGGACTCATATGGGAAACTTTTTTATTATTGGTTTTAGGAAAAAAAGTTATTCTTCATAAAAAGTTCTGCATTATCTAAAACCTTAAATGCAATCATTAGATATTTCTTATTTTCAGCCGTATACGAGGTTTGTCAAAAAATATTAATCTTACTCAAGAGTAAAGTACCTTTATTTTTTACAATACAGAAAAATTGTAAGAAGTAAAGTTGTTTAAAATTAAAAGTTATATTCAAATATGCAATTACAGCTATTTAGCATGAAAATTAAGATTTGGTGATTATTTACGTTTTACATTATAAAGTATTTGTAATCGTAAATTTCAATACTGACTTTATCCCTCTCATCTGTTAAACCTTTCTATTTGTTAATGTGTTTGGACAATCTTGCATTTAAATACGTGCTGCATTATAATTATTTATCTTAGAAATAGGAGAATCCACACAAAGAATATTATGTACCTAAACAAAAATCTATTTATAACTAACAAACATAATTAAATTTTAATTTAAACTACTAAAGCTTTGACATATCCACCTTCTCTTTCTAAACATGTAATTGTTCTTGTCTGAAACTCTTTTATTATTTTCCGTATAATATTTGGAGTAATTTTTTGGCATTCCTCAGAAATAATCCTTTCCAAATGGTCTACATCATCAAATGGTCCTCGCTCATAAACCTTCTGTTTTAAGTAACCCCATAAAAAAAAGTCAAGTGGAGTTAAATCAGGAGACCTGGGAGGCCAAAAAATAGCTGAATACCTGTGAATCACCTTTCCATTAAACATATTTTCAAGCAGTTCTCTAACGTTTACGGTACTATGGATGGAGGCACCGTCTTGTTGGAACCAAATTTTCATACGTTCTTCTAACGGAAGTTCGTGCAAAAAATCACTTACTTGATTTTCTAATAATTGTAAGTAACGTGCGGCATTTAACGATTGTCGATAAAAAATGGTCCAATTAATTTATTTTTGTAAACCCCACACCATACGTTCGTTTTAAACGAATATTGGCTACGACTTTTTATTACAAAATTTGGATTACTGTTGGACCACCAGCGACAATTTTGTGATGAGACGGTTCCGTTGGATGAAAATGTGGCTTCATCGGAAAAAATTATACTTCTTGCGAAAAACGGGTCTTCTTCCAACTTTCCTTGGATCAAAGCGCAGAATTCAAATCGAACATCGTAATCCCTTGGTAGTAATGTGTGTACGAATTGAGGTTTGTATGCATGATATTCATAACGTTTTAAAATATTTGCCACTGTATCTTTTTTTACCGAAGTATTTGTGATTAGAGAAGCCCTTTTGCGTAATCAGATTTTTGGTTCCTCGACGACAGAAAGCATCACATCCAACTCAGTGTCTTCATTGGCAACCCGTTTTATGCGTTTATTATTAAACTTAGTATCAACACTTCCACTGGTCTTGAATTTCTTCATTATTTTGGTAACTGTTGAATACCCGATGCTTCTATGGGGATGTCTGTTGTTGAAAATATTTGCTGCCTCTCTATGTGTATTCTAATTTTCTCCAACAATTAAAACTATTTCTATTTTTTCTTCACAAGTAAGTAAAGCTGCCATTTTTACTGTAATTTTATGAAAACTAACCCATTCTGACATTCACTGTCAAATACTTCATGACAGAGCATCCTAGATTACATTAAATTGTACCAAGCCAGAATAATTAATACGGAATGAATAGTAATTAATCACCAAATCTTAATTTTCATGCTAAATAGCTGTAATTGCATATTTGAATATAACTTTTAATTTTAAACAACTTTGTTTCTTACAATTTTTCTGTATTGTAAAAAATAAAGGTACTTTACTCTTGAGTAAGATTAATATTTTTTGACAAACCTCGTATACGGCTCAAAATAAGAAATATCTAATGATTGCAATTTAGGTTTTAGATAATGCAGAACTTTTTATGAGGAATAACTTTTTTTCCTAAAACCCATAATAAAAAAGTTTCCCATATGAGTCCAACTTGAGTAGACACACTGTATAAATCAATAATTTCAATTTCTCTCAATTTTTGAAAATAAACTGTCAGCTTGATGTTGTTGATAAAAAAAACAATGCTTATGACGTTATAGAAACCGGTCAAAGCTGTCCACAATTTCAAGAAAAAGTATCGAATTAAATTGATAAAAATCCAAGAATAAATTCTGCGGGAGGAGAAAAAATCTTATATATACTTCACGGGGTGTAAGTATATTTACTAGTCTCGAACTTTATTGCCAGCCCTCGCTATCGCTCGGGCGCAAAATCGTCCTCGACTAGTAAATGTTACTTACATCCCTTTATAGTATAAATAACTATTAAATCATATTTGGGATTGACTCAAACTTACCAAACGATCTCCATATTTAATTGGAGTATTGTCAAATACCGGGTAGAACATCTGTGGTGTAAGCGGATCTCGTTTTCCAATTAAAGACCAATGATCTACTCCATTCTCATCTCTGGTTACTCGATATCCAGAAACGACTCTTCCTATAAAATATGTGTCGTGAACAAAAATAATAAATTACAATTTTTTTTAATCTGATCTTGTGGACGGTTTAAATACTTTCAGAAATTATAGTTATTCTTTCTACCCTTACTTAGTGAAATTTGCAGAAACGATGATGGTGTGATAAATGAAATAGGAGAGATAACTACTTAACTATCAAGTCACACAATCCAAGATAATCTAATCGAACGAAATTATTCTATGATATACAACTGAACGGAGTTTATGGAATAGAACACATTATCCAGAGACTTACCTAACGAATGCGTATGTGTTCGATATGCGAAGGGATGGATAACTTTGTTTTCTTCGATTTCACATGCAGTCTCCATATAAGTTTGGCTTTTTGGCGGAATTATACCTCCTACACCTAACAGCAGCACTCCTGCTAGTTTACTTTGACTATAACAATTCAAAATTTGAGTAAAAATATAGAGATAGGATTCATTTGAATGGAGTTCACTGTTATAATTATATTAAAGAAGAGAAGTAACCTTTGGAATAATAATAACGAGAACTTTACATATTACTGTCATAATCTTAAAACGGGGTAGAGAGAGTTTAGGAATACAAAACTTTTTTTAGGAAAAGTTTTTAAAAAAATTTAAAAATTTCTAGCTTGAATCTTTATAGGATTTAAGAATTATTTAAATGTAGACAATTTTTTTTAGAACAAGTCGGTGTTTTGTCTAGCATTATAAACTTACCTACGTGATGCTGTTTTTATAGATCGATTAATATTATTGTATTAGTTTGAAACATGGTTAAGTGGCATTATTGGAAACCAAATTGGCAAAATACAGAGGTAGGAACTTGGTATTAAAAAATAGAAGACAGCCATCATGAATATAATTTTATAAAATTATTTATTATAGGCAACAATTAACTCTGTGTGTTTTAGCCTATGTACAGATATTTAATATAGTGATTTAGGTAGCATACGTGACCGTCCGCATGTAAAGTAACCTTACACGAGTAGTCCTACACAAAATTTTACATGGTTTCTAAAATTAGAAGTTTGAGTTTTTTGAGATTCTGTCACATTGCGAGTTTTTCACAAAATAAATAAATAAATATATAATTCAAGTTATCTCTAATTTCGGTGCATTAAAACTTTGGTTTGACATGTCATTGTTTGAAACTGCTTCAACTTGTCATTATTGTGTCTTTATTCTGATTATTTTAAGGTAAGCAAAAGAGCTATTCTGAGATTTCATGTACACGATCACGTATTAAACTTTCATTCACAATACGAAACTCAATTGAATACGAATTTAGAAAAAAAAAACATCGATAAATTAATAAAATACGAAAATGAATAAAAAAAGTTTTGACAAAGAAAGAAATCTGAGAAAAATGTTAAGACATAGTGAACTGGACGCATGTTTTATACTTATCTATTTGATAAATTCGCAAGAGAATACCTAGTAATATCCCATGTCTCTTGTTCGATTAATGTTTATATTTCTTGAAAGTATTCCACTTGCCTTTTAGTTGTTTCTGTTTCTACTGTTTAGGTACATCAATTTCTGTTGAAATTGTGTTATCTTTTACAGTTTTCCCTACATTTTGCATCAAATCAATATGTTTCTATTTTTCATCTCTTTTATTATTGGGGTATTTAGGTTATCAAATTTTTGATGACAAAAGAGTTAACTGTTTATTAGACATTAGTTTACATTTAAATACATTTTCTTGCAAACAATTTTCGACTTGGTCAAAAATTAAGTATTTTACTATTGAGTGGAATTCATAGTATCAGATATGCAGAGCTATTTATGAAGAATAGGGTGACGGCACCGGTTGTCCGGCAGTTACCAGTTGTCGGCCATTTCTCTAAATATTTGAATATAATAGGAAACTTTCCTATATTACCTGAAACTAATATAGTAGTCTGTGAGTTCTAAGATACTTCATACATCATTTGTCAGAAGCTGCGCGGGTGCAGAGCTCAAAGACACTGTTAAATTATTTAATATGGCGACAAACTCGTGTTCCAACTGCAGCTACGATTTCTTGCCTTTTGTTTAGTTGACGGAAGCGTCGGAAATAGTAAGCATCTTGACGAATTCTGTAGTAAATGCCTGCATAATCACATCAGCATAAAGCTAATGGACAAAATATCATATTTAACCATTAACATGTTGAAAAATACTCATTTTACAAAAAAATATTAGGGGGCCGCTCAACAGGTTCATTAAAATGGATTTTACCGGCTGTCGGTCAGGGTGGCCGGAAAGTGGTTCTAGGTGGGATTTTTTACTCTGTTCTTTTTTAACACCTACTGACGTTATTTGTAGTCTCTCTTTTTTGTAAATGACAAGATATATTTGAAAATAGTCTAGGCCAGTTCGCGGCCGCTTTTATTTAGTTCCACAGAAAAATAATTTAATGGTTGTGGGGACTTGAATTATGAGGCCGACAACCGGGTCTTTCTCGGCCACTGCTTTATTACTTGTTCAGTATTTGAAAATAGGTAATTATTTTTTTGTTTCCAACATTTCCAGATGTCGGGTCACGGGAAAGTAGTCAAAAAGAAATCCAAATCAAAGGACAAAGTCCTCAAGAGGAAATTATTCACATACTCCGAAGAATCATTGAAGGAAGCTCTAAACCATATCCGATTAGGTGAAATTTCAATAAGAGAGGCTACTAAGCGGTTCAGGGTGCCAAGAGCTACTCTGCAAGATAGATTGCATGGCAGACGTGGTGATACTGTCCATAAAACGGGTCCACAGCCGATAATGGATGTCGATGGCGAAAAAAGGATAACTGAATGGGCTATTAACATTGCTAAGTCCGGTTTTCCAATTAAAAAAGAGTTTTTAATTGAAACTGTAACAAAGATTGCTAAAGAGAAAGGAGAACTGTGTCGCTTCCCAAACAACAAGCCAGGTATTAGATGGTATAGATGTTTTCTACAGCGTCATCCAGAAATTTCCATTCGGGAGGCTGAGGGAATTAACAAAGGTCGAGACTTAATAACCGAGGAACTGATAAGAGCATGGTTCAGAGACCAAAACGAATTTCTTGAAAACAATAACTTACAAGAAATAGTTAAACATCCTCAAAGAATATTCAACGGCGATGAAGCCGGTTTCGCATTGTGCCCCAAAGGGAGGATGAGGAGGATGGAAACGTTAAAATTGTCATAGATACTTTTTCACCTTCTATAAAGAGTTTCCAAACTTCTACTTTTTATTTATTTTATTATTCCTACCAGCCAATTATATTTACTTATCAGCAAGTTATATTAGATCATATAGAAGGAAACTAGGAAACCTATCTAGAGAATAATAGAGCCCTGGCCGACAACTAGTGCATTTTCTTGAAAAACATTTTCTGTATTTTTTTGACGTAATCAAATCATACTTTCAGTGTATTCGTGAGACACTAGAAGGTCGAACTCACCATATGAAAATGTCTCTTTTCCGTTAACGTAGTTGTATATATCGAAAATATGTATTTCAATCTCAACATGGTGCTAAAAGGCCGACAACCGGTGCCGTCGCCCTAACTTTTTTCATAAAATTAATAACAAAAAAGTTACTATAGGTTGCGAACTGAAGTGGACACACTGTATATCCCTTTTTATTTCCATATTCATTGTCTGGTCTAATTTATTTCTTTTTGAACATGATTTCAGCTAACTGTTTTTTGAATTTTTTTGTTTCTCTAATTTCTTGCCCATCATTGCTTTATTTTTCCTTAATTCTAATTTGTCTACTTCTTCAAATTAAGCCATTTCTAATGAAGAAACATTATCAATGTAATATTTTTTTATTCTGGATTACTTTCTTCTTTGCTTCTTGGCTTGCTGGTCTTATTAGGCATGCTAGTTATCCTTAGAAAGGATGCCAAATACCAGGACAAAAAATTATAATTAAAAATCTAGTAGAAGAATACTTAACCATAAGATCTAAAATCGGGAAACTACGAGACAGGAAAAAATCAAAGATAATCATCACCAAAGTAGACTTAAAAGGCTTGCATAGCACCCTGTATTTTAGAACAAAAACCTTGCTTGGGAATAACAAGTTTTTATTACAAACATTGAATTGTCTTTTAACTTACAATCACACTCAGGATTTCGTATATTGAAGACCACCACCCTGTTGAAGGAAATAGTTAGATCTAGTAAAATTATATGTAGAAGTAAGATATGTTAAATCATGATCATGGTTGCAAGTTAAAAAATATCAGGTTGGACGTAATCCAGGTTACAACAAAAGTTTGAAAGTATCCATCCTGGATACTTTGAAACGAAAAAAGTGAGCAGACGAGAAATGTTTTTAGTAGAAATGAATTGGTTCATACAGTTTTCCGACTAAAATTATATTTTCTTTCCATATGATTTCTCTAGTATACAGTATTAGGATATAAGTTCTCAAATTTCTTTCTTTGAATAAAGAAGTTACTTAGGAAAGTGAAGTGAAGAGTCACAATATGCTCACATTGTAAAAGTGTCTGCATAACGTTAATAAGAGATTGTGCCAGTGCAAAAGAAAAACCAAATTTAACCATAAGTGATGGAAACGGAAGCACCATGCATAAGGTACTTACGGTTCTTCCGTATACATTAGAAACAATCCCGAATTATCAGTCTGCCCCTCTGTAAATAAAATGTTATTGAAGGTTTAAGATATTGGCCATAAACAGTTGCACATTTGCCACATTAATTTACCATTACTGACAGCATAGAAAATGTATAACATACATTTTCTAAAGAATGTCGTTATTTTGAAACATGTTTAATATTGAATAATCAATATGGATCGTATTATAACAAAAAATATTCATGATGAATCAAAGTTCGGGGTCTCCCACAATGTTTCAAAAAATATGAAAACTAAAAATATAAGATTTTACAGATTTTTGAGAATAATAAAAGGTGAAGTATAATTTATGTTTATAGGTATACTTTTGTTTCAAGTTGCCAATTACTATCTTCAAAAAATTGAACAATTATATATAATCAAACAAACTGGATGTGGAAAACACAACATAATTTTTTTTATATATGAAGTTAAAATCATTGTTTTTTTAATACACTAACACAAATTGTATATTGTATGTCTAAAAATCTGATTACTTTATAATTTATAATAAGAATAAGCAATTTCAAATATTTTTGTTCTTAAAGCACTAATCGAATTCACCATTATAAATATAAATTCTAAAATATATATTACCTGGAAACGGTTTTGTGTAATGGACTTGCAGAACTAAATACTGTATGCCAGTGTCTTTTCCCACTTGAAAACCAACATCATCTGGTAAGGTTAAAGATTTTGCATTTCTTGCCCAAGCATACAAAACCTAATAAATACACAACTATTAACAGAACAATAGCAATTTATTTTTAAAAAAGACATTGCATTCATTTCACCTGTATGAAAAATTTTATGTGCTATCAATGGTTCTATTTACTTTCAAAACAATTCAACATTGTCAATGGTAACTTTTTTTTGAATGGGACATCCTTCATATCTTTATGCTGTTCAATAGCTTTCAATATCACCCTATATCTAAAATTAAATTAAAATCCTAATCGGATTCATATTTCCAAATCGGCTGTCTCTAAATCTTTTCAAAAATACAGACAAACCGGAAGTGTCAAAAATCGTATAGTGCGAGGTGGACCAAAAAATGTGACAAACGAAGAAAATTATTTAA
Source organism: Lochmaea crataegi (assembly GCA_947563755.1). NCBI lineage: Eukaryota > Metazoa > Arthropoda > Insecta > Coleoptera > Chrysomelidae > Lochmaea > Lochmaea crataegi. The sequence goes on along the minus strand of OX387422.1, from coordinate 20,118,814 downwards.
CTGTACTTATGGATGTCATTGATATACCTGAAACTTCCGCCCAGCAACAGATCATAATATTTCAAGATATCAAAAATCCATAAGTATCATCCATATGAAATAAAATTGCGAGGGGGTAACAACTGGGACAAATTTTGTACATGTACATGTATAGTGCATTACATGCTTTTTTATAGTAATACCAGTAATTCCAATGTAATGCCAGAAATACTTCGTAATGCGACACTTTTATTGGTACTGCCGATAATTCCAATGTAATGCCGCGTAATACCAGTAATACCATTGTAATTCCAGGAATGCCATTACAATAATACCTAGATTATAACAGTCTTAGGAACGAAAATTAATTAATTTTGTTATCTTCAGAGGATAATTTAATTAGAAACAAAGGGAGACATACAATACAGCTCATAATTTGAACCTGGATTTGGATAAACTTTTTTATTATTTTTGTACATCACATACAACAAAACAAATTCTTATACTATTTATTCAGATCCCAATCACAAAAACGGTCCCTGCGATTAGATTTCATTAACTTCCTTCATTTAAACTGATATTTTTCATTCATTTAAACATATTTTTCTTCACATCTTTGTAGAGTTTAATGACTGTTAATTTATCGTGACTCGATATTTGAAATGGTTCTGATCCGATGATTTTTATCGGTCCATAAAAAATGAATTTTTTGGTCTACTGATTGCACATCATTGATATGAGGCCATATAAAATTGTATAGATCAGGTTTTAAAAACTTTATTGTGTATTCATTTTCGAATATATTTATAAGTCTGTCAATATGCTATTTATCTTCATATGCCACTGCATAATAATTTTTTCTATGACCCTTTATAAAAAGAAAATTTTCGTAATGAATGATAAAAATCCCATAACGTTAACTTTCGTCCATGGAGACGAAAATTATATCACTAATGTCTAGTTGCCTGCTGTCACTGTATACCAGTGTCAGTATTGAATCACCTCAGTTTGTGTTTGTCTTGATTTCGCTATGTATTCTGATTCAGAAAGTGACTTGGATGTTCCAAATACTCCACCAGAGATAAGAAATCAAGCGGAGCAAACCTATGCGGACTTGTTACCCGGAATACAGAAATTTATAATAAATTCATGGAATGGAGAGCTGATAACCAAGTACATTCGTTATCGGAAACTGTGATTCTTGCATATTTTGCAAAATTGTCGGAAACTTTGAAGGCATCGACTCTATGGTCTATATATTCGATGTTAAGAACATTATCAATAAATAAGAATTTATAGATTTGTGTTGTAAAATTCCATAAAGATTTTTTGCATTATTTAAATTTTGTTGAGGTCATAGAAAAAGTATAGTGTTGAACTCGTCGAACGCATTTTTTTAGGCTCGAGAACATTATCAAACTCGGCTACGCCTGTTCTCCCGCTTAAAAAAATGTAACTTTCGTCACTCGTTGAACAATCTATTTTACCTCAAGTAAAATTTCTTTCCCTTTCTTATTATCTTGTCCATTTTTGCCCTCAATATAATCAAATTCTTCATTGTCAGACTCGCTTGATGATTCATATTCAGTTGTTACCTCAGATTCGCTCAGTTCATTTGTAAATTTTTTAGATCGCTTCCTTTTTGTTGTTTTCTTAGTTTCTTTTCTCTTAGCATTGCCGTTTCTTTTTGTTTTTGGAATAATTTTTTTTCGACTATTTTTGGTTTGAGATACGCTCGGTGACACACTTTTCATACCTCTTACACGTAACAAGCGATCAGGCGATAGTCGACCTTTTTTATCAGAGAAAAACCAACAGAGTGTCGATTTTCTCAATTTCATCATCTTTCCATTTACTAACACATTCAAGAATCGAATATTATTGTCTTTGCTTTTCCCTAAATAGTCTGTAATATTGATGTTCTCAAAATCTTGAGCAGACTCAGGAGAAGAGGACAACTTATTACGGATAACTTGAAGATCTTGATCTATTTCTTCAGACACTTGACATTAATCTTCACCATCATCTACTATTATATCTGGTTCATTATCACTGTTATTTTCAAGAATTGTTCTTTCATCATCCTGATTATCGGTCTTGTTAGAGTTCTCATTTTCTGGAATTGGAATTGTCAAAGATAGTTCATATTCACAAATGGCTCTACTGAATTCATCCAGGCTTAGACTTATGTTCAATTCTATAGCATCCTGTATTGCGTCTTCCTTGGCTTTCTCTAGAGAAATACTTATATCTGCAAAGTTCGGTCTGGGCATAGCATCCAAATCCGATGTCTTACTTATGCCTAGTTTCTCAGACTCTCGTTCTCTTAGAAATACGTACTGATCTCCTAAAAATAGAAATAGTGACGTTTATGTTGATCAAAACAAGAATACATTAGATTTGACAGATAAAGAATGTAAATGTATCATATTATATATTATTACAGTATTAATAGCACAAACATTAGACCCAATAAGTTATGTACTATATACAAATCGTTGCTTGACTGAATTGACAACATAAATTGTATAGGTGGCGATAACAGATATTCGAAGATTTTTGAAGAGACCCATGTTTTTACATTAACTAATAGTTCTATATTCATTGAGCCAATACTCGAGCTGATATAAAATAATTGATTAAATTACCTATGTCTGCGGTAATAGCATTGATGGTCTTTATTCTAGCTAATCTGTCCATCATTTCAGCAATGTCATAATTAACTATGGTACTATTTGTAGTGGTCATGCTTCTTGTTTGTCAAAAGATCTTTTCTGTTGGCTGACTACTGAATAGCTATGGAGTAAAATATTTCATTGTGCCATATGTCCTACACTTTTCAATCAAAACCATCAGTATGCCATGAGCGTTGATTTCTATGCACAAAAAAACGTTTTATGTTAAAAAGTTTTCCAGAAGACTGTGACCATTGCCCTAATCCAGTATCTCCCTGTTAAGAATTATCGTCAATATTGCGTAAATAGTTGTTCGAATCATCCGAGGAATAATCAATCAAAATCGCAGGTAATACCCTCGAAAATATGATAGGAATCCTTAGGGGGCAGGTCTTATTTTTACTGGGAGCACATAATGTCTTTCAACTAAGTTATCAATGGCGCTAAATGACATTTAAGATTGCTATCATCCTATTCTTAATATCATAAATGTGAAAGTCTGTATGTTTGTAGTCCTAAATAATTTGTAAAAAAGTGTTTGAAATTGCTCAAAATATAAATATCTTGGTGCTAAATTAAAATATCTATACAGGATTTTATTTCACTTACCTCTAGTTCAAATTCTGATGACTTCTAAACAAACACTGCAATTCAGTCACAAAATTCAACAGTGATTTTATGGAATGCAAACATGATGCGGCGTAATTCGTACGTAATGCCATGTAATACCAGTATAATGTCACGTAATCCCGCGTAATGCTAAAATAATGCCACGGTAATGCGTCGTAATGCATCCCAATTTGTACATGTATTGCCACCAGTTGTTACCCCCTCGTAAAATTGGTACAAGAACTATTAGTAGGTGATTCCAATAGACACACGCAATTTTGTGAAGAGATGATGGAAGCAATTAGAAATACCGGTTAAACGGGAAGTCAACCATTTTGATTTTAAATATGGAGGAAATTCAAATTGGCCCCTATACAATCCACCAAAATTTGAACAAAATATATCCACCCATTAAAAAGTTACAGAGGTGGCCTATGACTTATTTATATTTGGTATACCTGGTTACCAGTCCTCGGTCGCAATTCAAGGGTATCATCTCAATATATAATTGTCCATATTTACCTCAATTGTAATTGAGCAATTTCTTTGTATTTTTGAAACAACTTTAAATGTGTAAACATCATTTTCATCACCTTTAGAATATTTTGGAAAACAAGAAATCTATTTGTTTTAATGATTGTTTCATCATTTTTTAAAAACACTTATGACTTAGTGCTCTACTTTTAAATAGTTAAAATAAAAATATTATTATGTGGACCAACTGAGATGGAACTATCTGCTCATATACTGTAACTATAAACAAAATATACATTCTACTTAATTGTGCTATTATAATAAATGCTAACGTATGTGGTGTTGCTAATTTAATAATAATAATATAAGAAAAAAGGTTAATATAGCTAAAAACAACTTACATGGTTGCCATCTCTACATGGTGGAGCTTTTTTCAGAGTGCTATATGAGTCAGACCCTGACATTTCTCCACAATCCCTAAAATGATTATAAATTTAATAACTTATTCAATATCGAATACAAGCTATTACCATATTTCTTCATTTAATCCAGGTTGACTACATCCAAAAAGTAGCATATGATGAGCAACATGCATTGTAGCATTGGGTTCAAATCCCACTAAAAAAATTGAATATGTTGTTAAAATTGTTTTAGGACCCAAGAAATACTGAAACATGAATTACAATATACAGTGAGGTTTTCTATATTAATTTTCCCTAACTGACGCTCAGACTCACATTTCGCAACAAATATTTTCCTTCAAAGATGTTTTGTTATCCTCATTCTATATAAGCCATGCAAGTACATTTGTTTATTTTAAAAAAACTAAAAGTATTTGAATCATGTAATCATTAATTTAATTTTAGTTATCCATCAACCACAGTATCATACAAAGGACATACCATGCCCCACAACAAGAAGACTTGCTAGAACCTGGCCTTCAGACCTGCTTGAAAACTAAACGGCAATAGAATAAGGTGAAATATCACTGGATATTTCCGTTTCACTAGCAAAGCCTGTATCTCATTTACTTAATACTCTATAATGATGTAGATTGTGAATTAAGCAATATACAAAAAAAATTTAGTTATAATTAGGTATGCTTGAATTCATACATACATTGTAGTCTGGTGTGATCATAATAGGTAAGAGAGGTTCATTATAAAAAAATGTAGTCATCACAGGCAACCAATAGTAGAAGTGACAAAACAAATTATAATAATTTGACAAATCATTTATAATTTTTCACTTACCTATATAAAATGTTTTATCTTCAACGATTCTAACAGGTGTACACATGTATAATTCAGGCTGTAAATAAAAGAGAAATATTAGATAATAGGCACAAAATGTTTGTATGTGCTTTGGAAACTCAACCACAAAAGAAAGTGGGAATGGTTGGGTTGGAGAATGGTTGGGTTGGGGAATGGTTGAAACTATTTCAAATTTGGGTTAATTTTTTAACTAAAACACAAAAATTTAATAACAATTTTTGTCACAAAGGTTTAAAATTTGTTTATTTACATACATTAAAGGTGTTTTATAGAATATATTGCTTTGAAAATATTTTAGTTGTATATTGGTACGTAACAATCCCTCAGTAAGTAAATATTAAATCTAATTCACTGAAACAGGTAAATGTAGCTGATAAACTTAATTAAACCATTAGCAGCATATGTGTACCATATGTATCTTATATTTATTTTAAAAAATACAGAAACATTGTATTAATTATATATTCTACAGTATAACAAAAATAATATTTTACTATATATTTTTAAATTTATTCATCTCTTTATTCACATATAATTATTTTATTTAAATAAGTAAGCAAACAAACTATGTAAATGACAATTTATGCAAAAAACAAATGTAAAATTAATATTCACCTGTCTAAAAATATTTAAATCTCAAGTCTTTAATCAAGACATAAAAATATACAGGAATCAGGAACATTTTTTTAAGTCCATTAAATTAGCTCACTAGGTGATAATTTTTGAAAATAGTATCTTAAAAGGTACAGAGATATTTCTGGAATTTATGATAAATCAGTTTATCTTCTTGCTATTCAAAAATAACAGAATATTTCAAACATGAATTTTGAATAGAGGATAATACACCTGACATTAATAGATAAATTAAATAATAACAGTACATTAAACATACTTACTCTGTTAGGATATACATTAGGCATTAAAAGAGGAAACTTTTTTACTTCACAATGAGTTAAATCAAAAATAAATAACAGTAAAAAATAAATTCGAATCCGCAACATATGGGTAGGCGCCATTCTTTTCATAAATCAAAAATCAATAAACTTGAATTGAAACTTGACGCAAATGCAAAATCTGACAGTTTGCTTTATAACATAACCTAACTCTTTAATAAGAGCAAAGAATACACAACAACAAGAAGTGAAGCCCGGCGAAAATCCTTTGATGTTTGAGGGGCAAAAATAAATAACCTTGAAGGTGACAGCTAACTTTGGCATACACTGAGAACCATAATAAATGCTTACAGCTTACTCGAATCACACTGAGAAAAAGTATTTCAGCATAAAGTTGTGTTTTATCAAATGTATTAATATAGGTATATTTTTCCATCAGTAACTATTTCTGCACTTTTCGTGACAATGTAAACGTGAAATAGATCATTTAAGAGAATAATTTCAACCTACAAGCAAACTCTATTCTAATTTGGGTCTGTAAAGACCATAAGCAAGAGGCCTAAATGTGATCGCATGACACATGACGACTAATTTAAAACATGGCGTCTGTGAACTCGTTTTTATCCGAAGTTTCGCTTCTTGTTAGTTGGGTATTCTTTGATAAGAGAGAAATAATTTAACCACAGAGTATATGAGATGTATACAGAGATTATGGACCACATCACAGAGCTAGAATTATGTGACACTTCTTGCGTGTGGATGGAACACACCTAAAGCGAACGTTTGGTACATGGAGGCTATACAATAAAAATCCGTATATAATCGTATATTTTTGCATTATTCATTTATCTTTCACATACAATAAATAAAATTTCCATTTTTTTCATATTATGAGGAAATTAAAAAACAAAAACGATTCAATTTCGAATAATAGCCGCGATATTCGATGGGTGAATGACTGAATCGATGAATCGAACACACGCATGTACGCATAAGGGGTACACAACAGACGATCTTGAACTTAAAACCACAGTATAACAAAACAATCAGTAGTGCATCTCATCTTCGCGCATCGGTTGTGCGCAAAAATTTTATTTGCCCTTGAGACGGCCATTTGGATTTAGATACCAGGTCCGTATTAAGTAACAGTTCTACTTTTTGGACAGGGAAGAATTAGTATATTGTAAAGGTGTTAAATTTATATTTCGAAGAAAATTTTATTGAGTAGATTAGTGTTCTGAATAATATAATATACAATTTGAACATGTTACAAGGAAAAAACTCTTTGAGAATTTAAAATCGTCAACAAAGAAAATATAATAGCAAATCAAATTGTAATAAAACAGAGGATATATACTTATTGATTTTCATTAAATACCTAGTTATATTCCATAATCCCATAATATATAGTTGCAAATTAAGATTCAAAGTGATCACTACAGAGCCTATAACTTTTATTCAAATTTTCCAACTTGACCATTAAATCTTCTCTATTAGCAGCTTATTGCCCACGTTCTAGAGCTCTACAAAGTATACATTTTATTTAAATTAAATGAATATAGAATATCAATAAGCACTTAATACGTTTTAAAATGTGCCACATCGTATTCGAACTAACGATTTATTACCGTTTCGTCGACTCTCATTTCTACCTGAATATCGCTGTAATTATAATAATTCCCCTTTCTAATCCATCCTTCTTAAAAATGAAATAGTGGTTGTTCACAATACCCTTATCTGTACCGGAAAATGTAATTAGGAGGAGAGAAAAAAATATAGGGATTTGGATGAAAGAAAAAAGAAACCATCCAAAATATTTTAAATAGTCCTGCAACAGTAGATCAAACGATTACTTTACATAGTAAAGTTTGACTAAGCTACACCAGTTCAAATTTGACAAAATCTGAATTTACAGAGTGAATTTTCATATACAGATACATTCAAATAAAAACGGAACATAGGAATACACATTTAGTGTATTCGCCGATCTAAATAGTCCACCAACAAAACATTTCTATAAGTTCACTTCAATGAATATCAAGTATTGATCTGGACAGCTGGATTCAGAACCTCTGTAAGAAAGCCCGCCCTTTCTCCTTCCAAAATTTGTTAGTTATGTGCGAGGTGTGTGCGAACTGCGATTTAGTATTGAATAATTATTTGATGGGGGTAGTAAACGTCGCTACATATTGAAACAATATGCTTACGTTTTATGTTGTTAAAATCGAAAATTAATTGTTAAATTCTCTTTAACAATAAATGTTTCGAGTTAAGATAATATGTTTTTATTTCTTTTGGCAATAATGGCTTTCAAAATAAAAATGAATTCGTAAATAAAACAAAATAGGATTCTTTAAATTGAAACAAAGTTATGGGCTTGAACACTATCACCTATCGACTGCTGTTTACTGACTGTCTGACGCTAATTAAGGTCCGCCCACCGTTGAGAATACGGAGTGGTAGCAATTGTTCGATAGGTGTCCAAATACACGATTGTAATAATCGTTTTTTTAATCTGTTGAAGCTGGATGTTGGTCGACTAGTTCAAAAGCAGTTCTGATACAATGCTCAAAATCCCTATGTTCCGTTTGTGTTTGAATGTATCTGTATATGTATACAGGGTCGACAATTGGCTATAACTTTTTAAATACCCTGTATAACATATTACAACTCTACATTGTTGTAACGGGGAAGTGAAGGGGATTTTGAATTTGAAATGAAATACAGGGTGTTTCATTTAAGAAAATATAACTTTGATGTGGTACAGCGTTATGGAAGACCCTGTACCTTTGTAAATAATTTTAAAATATGCAGTTCAAAGTTGCCTACTAGATTTGTTTCTAACTTTTTTTTGATATCTCGTTTAATAACAGATATAACGGACTTAGTCGCAGAAGTTGATCACGCTGTATATTTGCGATTTACTATGACGAAACAAAACTGTTGATAAACTTTTAAACATGCCAAAGTGAAAGCTTGTGAATTTCAAAAAAACAGTAAATTCGCAATATTTTTCTTTGACAGTCCTAAGTCTGTATAAAGTGTGAAGGAATGTTTAGTGAATCGTACTAGCATCATAGTCGACGAATCGGGAAGGATTGGAAATTATTTGGTCGTCAATCGACGAAACGGTAACAAAACAGGAACAGACCGAACTAACTAATTTAAAATTTCATATTTATGTAACTATAAAACGTCACACTACCGAGAATCGCAACTACCAGCCTTTATTTAAATGTAGACCTATCTACTCACCTCAAAGGATCTTTGGGAAATCTAAAATAACTTTTTTTCATATATAAATATGATTTATTTTTACATTTGATTGCAACACAAACTACACCTGCTTCAACTTTATTCATCTTATTTGATGACTGTCTCTCAAAAAGTAAAAAAAAAAAATTCACACACGCCACTGCTTACGCGACTAAACCAAACTAAACTGTCCCTAAACCGAAGTAGAATATACGCCGTCCTTGCTGAACTTGATAGGTTTCTAAATCGAAATGGCGAACAGCGCACAACCGATGCGCGAAGATGAGATGCACTACTGGTTGTTTTGTATACTGTGTTAAAACTATATATCAAATTGGGTTCAGAATCGCCTGCATCGGTGTGACACTTATTTTTATTGCTTTGGGTTTAGGTTCAGTGTATTTTGATAATAAATTTGTATTATAAAGGGTAATATTATATTCCCATGGAAATCGTGATTTGCAAATTCATGGCTAGTTAATTTTATAAAAATCCGAAACCGGTTCTGGGTGGCTGTTCAGCTGTGACCTTCAAATATTTTCAATGAATCGAATCTTAGGGCTCGATTTTTTCAGTATCGTATAATTTCGTATCTTTTTGTTTCTCCAATCGTATAATTTCACATTTTGGTGTTGGCAGCCAATATATATTCTTTATCTATGTTGGCAGCACTGGAAATTGGAAACATGACCGAGCATATTACAATTTTTAGAGATTCCAGTTAGAGTAAATTTGTTGGGTCATTTCCTAATTTTTTCTATAAAAAGTTGATTGTTTGTTGATAAAAGTAATTGCTAGTAAAACTTGAATATAGTTTTTGTGAACAAATCGACAATAATTTGAAAAAATGAGTGAAACAAAGGCAGAACCAGTTAAAGTGGAAACCAAAGGAAATGCCAGCGATGACAAAAATAAAAACGAATTGGTATGCACAACACAAATTATATTTTTTATGTATTTATGAGTTTTATATACTTGTATAATTTTTAGTCTGATGAAGATAAGCAGCTTCAGGAAGAATTGAATCTGTGTGTTGAAAAACTTCAGGTAAAATATTTGAAATTAATTACGTCAAATATTTCATTAACTATTTTTTGTTTTAAGGAAAGCGATGAAAAACTCCGTTTAGCTTCGTTAGAAGCATTAGCAAGTCATATCCGTGCATCCACTACATCTATGACCTCAGTACCAAAACCTTTAAAATTTATGAAGCCTCACTATGATACTATGAAGCAAGTTTATGAAAAAATTTCTGAACCTGATGTTAAGAAAGTATGTGCTGATATTATTTCTGTACTAGCTATGACAATGGGAGAAGGTAGAGAGAGTTTGAAGTACCGTCTTTTTTCTGATTTAGATAAAATTGGGGAATGGGGACACGAATATGTCAGGTAAGTTTACTTAGTATGTATTTGTAATATATGACAATAATTATGTCTACATCACTAATTTATTGTAATCTATAGCAGTAAATATGCACCTAACTAATACATAGTGACTTTAAATACCTGATTCATTTAAAGCATATATATATATATTTATTATATATTTATATTGCATTAATAAAGCACACTCGGTTGAGCCATACAAAGCTCCTGGACCAGATGGTATAATCCCAGCGCATCTGCCGCAGGGGCAAATTCATCTATCTCCAGTACTTTGTAAACTCTTCAGAGCATCACTAGCAACTGGATACATTCCAACTGCTTGGAAAAGAGCCCGAATAGTCTTTATTCCCAAACCAGGTAAGAATTATTCCCAGCCAAAGTCATTCAGGCCAATAACTATGTCTTCTTTCATGTTGAAGATAATGGAGAAACTTATTGACAGGCATGCTAGGGAAATTTTTTTACATCAATAGTAGAAGTTCGTACAATGTGCTTCCTTTCATTCTGTAAATAGTTCGTATTATTGTTGGTTTAATCAGTATTTAAATTTGGTGTCAAAATCTGTAGAATTGGAAACATTATGTTACTATTACATGTTGATTGAGTTTATTGCACCGGGAAATGAAGTAAATTATAATTTGTCCTTTCCATTTCTGTTAAATTGTTTATATAGTTTCCATTTTTTGTGTATCAATCCATTAAAAGGAGGTAAGAGGTGTTACTATTTTTTGTGATTAAATTCATTATCACTTGATGAAAAGATTGAATCAATTATTGGCTTTATACTGTTCTGATATAGTTCAGGACTTAAGTCTACATTTTTGATCCCATTTCACAATAGTCCAGGTATAACACTTCTACAATGGCCAGCAGTTGTTCCAGTCGTGGAGATAAGCTTGGTGATAAGTTTGCCACTTGCGATAGCTGCCATGTTACTATGCTCCAGACTGAACATTGTACAGGATTAGGTGCCTCTGAATGATGTGCTGTTGTAATTCAAAAAAGAACTTTGGTGTTTTTTTGTAGTGATTGTTGTTTATCTTTTAAAAGTGCACCCAAACTTATTCGGGAATTGGAAAGTCTTAGAAATGAAATTTGGGTTTTGAAACAGGATTTGTTAAAAATTAAATTTGATAAAAGTGCTATTTCTTTCTCGATGGATGTTAATGTCATAAGCGAACTTCATGAACGAGAAAAAAGATCTAAGAATGTACTGATTTTTAATCTCCCTGAAATAACTAATACTTCAGATGATTCTATTCAAGTCAAATCGACTTTAACAAAGGCTTATGATTCTATCAACATTAATTTAGTCAACATTTTCCGCTTCGGAAATAAGAATAAGAATGGACATTGTCCCATTAAAGCAATCTTTTCTTCAGCTAGTGATGCTCTCTCTGTGATTAATAACAAGCAAACTATCAGTCATGAAAAAAAGATTTTTTATTGTTTTGAATCAGACTCCTATTCGAAGAAATCTGTTGGAGTCTGTCCGGTCTGAACACTTAACTCGTCAAAATGCAGGAGAACAAAATTTGCCCATTATTTTAATAACATGGTAACTACCATAAAGCTAAACATTGATAAAAAGTCAGTGTTTGGTGAATAATTTTATTACAACTTCAATAATGCAAATTTTCCAGCCATTTATCAGTGTTTAGAACTTATAGAATCTCCATGATAGAGATATTTCCGACATGATTGGCATATTTTATGATATCATTTACTCGGTTATTGACCAGTTTGTTCCAGTATCACGCATTATAGATACGAAATTTCCTGTTGGTACTCCTCAGACCTCAAGCAATTAGTACAGGATAAAATTGGAGCTCACAAAATTTATAAAACTGTTATGACTCATTTGAGTTATGCGGAATTTTGTTGACTAAGAACATAATGTAAACAACTGACAAAGCATTGCTATGATGATTACATTCGTCTCACTGAAATTTCAATCAGAAATTTTGTACTTTTGGAAATTTGTAGCTAGTAAACGTGAAAATAACACTTTACCCGACTTGATGACTTTTAATACCTTGGTAGGTATTTGTGGAGCTGACATTGCTAACTTATTTGCAAATCACTTTTCATCAGTGTACACTAATCTAACCTTAAACTGTAATGTTGCCACATCCAATCTAAACTGAATATATCTTCGTATCATATCCATATTTCCAAAATATATGAAAAACTTCATCATTAGATGTTAATAAAGGACCTGGACCAGATGATATCTCGACTCTTTTTCTTAGAGAATTCAGTTTTTTACTTTTGCGACCTCTTTTTCATAACTTCAATAAATCCCTAAGCATAGGCTGTTTTCCTGAGTTTTAGAAATTTTCCTACGTCACCAATATATAAATCTGGTAACAAATCTGACATTAAGAACTCCCCATATCCATCCTTAACACTATTCCAAAGGTTTTTGAATGTATTATTACTGAGTTTCTCGCATATGATTGTTCTGGGATCATAAATTCCCAGCAATTTGGTTTTACTTCTGGTAAATCGGCAGAATTGAGTTTGTTAACTTATGTTGATTTTACACCAACTTTTTCAAGGCGTTTGACACAGTTAACCATGAGCTTTTGGTCCAGAAACTCAATTCATATGGATGTGGTTCCATGTTGAAGTGGTTAAATAGATACTTAATTGACAAAACTTAACAGGTAGGAGTAAATCATTTCTATTCTCATGAATTTTCTGTTACTTTGGGAGTACCCAGGGGGCTCACTTGGTTCCATTACTTTTTAATCTCTTTATCAACGATATTACTAACTGTTTTCATGAGAGCAGCGCCCTTCTATTTGCAGAAGACTTGAAATGTTTTAAAATTATTAACAATTGTGTAGATGTCTCATTGTTGAAAGTAGAACTGACTAACCTGTCTACTTGGTGCTTGTGTAATGGCATGGATCTTAATTCCAGTAAGTGTCATGTAATTTGCTTTCATCGCACACATCATACAATAGCATTTAATTATTACATTAATGGTCAGTTGCTCGATACTATCAATCAGATTAGGGATTTAGGAATTACTCACGATAACTAACTTAGTTTCAATTGTCACATCACTAATGCCATACAAAAATCAATGAAAATGTTGGGTTTTATAAAAAGAACAACTCATGAATTTACCAACATAAATTCTATAAAAGTTCTATACTTTTCGTTAGCTAGCTCTCATCTTGATTATTGCTCATCTGTTTGGTCTCCTCACTACTTAACTCACATAAAGAAGATTGAACAAGATGAAATTTTTCTTTCGCTATATAGCATTTAAGCTTAATGCTTATCGAGATAACAATACATGGCAGCATCAATTGGGCATCTCTTCTCTCAAGAGTCGTAGAAAACAAAAAGACCTTTTATTGCTATTTAACATCTGAAATGATATTTGCAACTGACCACAGCTTCTTAATAAGATCTGCCTGTCCGTGCCACCTCGCTCAACTAGGCAGGTGAGAACATTTAATGTGCCTTTCCATCGATACAATTATGCTTTCCACTCGTTCCTGCCCAGAGCCATGAGACTAGCAAATTCTCTTGATGGTTTACAGATTTTCAGTAATTCTTTTAATCAATTTAAAAGCCACCTGTCTCGACTAAACATTTGAATGTAACGGATATAATTGTCATAGTTTTATTTTTTACTATATAGTAGTAGTGTTTATGCTACGCATGCAAAATTTTTGTTTTACCATTTTTATTAAATTGTCCTTTTATTACTGTATTCGTTTGTATCAATATATTGTATTTTTATTACTGTATTTTATAATGTATACTGCGTTTGTAGGTATTTCTACTATAAAAGATTTTTCATGTTCACTTATTTTTATATGGAATTGGGCTTGCCCGTAAATAAAGTTATTAAAAACTTTCTCATTGGAAGGCCACTACATTATAACTAATCCTGTGAAACAGCCTTACACTAACTGGTGTCGAAAATTGAGGCTGCCCTAGGAAATCAAGAAACAGCTCTCGGAGCATTTTTTGATATAGAAGGAGCGTTCGACCACACCGCCTTTGACTCCATGATAGCTGCTCTTGCAAGGCGTGGAGCAGAGGACACCACATGTCGTTGGATGAAAAACATGTTTTTCAACAGGACAGCAATGACAACCTTATTTGGAGATTCCATAAATGTGTCAATAATGAATGGATGCCCATAGGGAGGAGTCCTATTACCTTTGCTGTGGGACCTTGTCATAGACGAATTCCTGGAGGAATTGAACGGGAAGGGGACATACACCCGGGGTATGCATGGTGGAGATATGGTGTAGGAGGGAATGCCTAAGGGTGAACCCTGCAAAAACTGTGCTCATTCCCTTCACTAGAAAAAGGAAGCTTGAGAGACTAAAACTGCCAAGCCTCTTCAACATGCAGATGTGTCTTAGTCAGGAGGTCAAGTATCTGGACATAATTCTGGATGCAAAACTAACCTGGAATTCACACCTACTTGACAAAACCAAATGGCTCTAATGGCTGCCAAACTGGCGATAGAGAACACATAGGGACTAAATCCACGGATCGTTCACTGGCTGTACACAACTGTGGTGAGACCCATGGTGACCTATGGAGCCTTCGTTTGGTGGCCAAAAACAGATCAGAGGAAAGCCGAACTGGAGCTATCAAATCATCAGAGGCTTGCCTGCCTGCCTGTTCATAACGGGTGCGATGAGAAGCAGCACGACTGCGGCAATGGAAGCCATTCTCAATCTTCCGCCTCTTGATCTGCATGTTGAGGCGGAAGCGAGAATGGCTGCATACAGGCTGGAATGCAATGGGAATTGTCACGAGGGCACCAACACCCATAGTCATTCCAGAATCACAAATGTTATCACAAACTCGCTTCTTGAAATAAGAAGTGATAACATGTTGGCCACAATTAACGACAACCAACCATACCATATCCAGCTAAACTGGGATGGGTTGGAAGCATGCAACCAGGAAGGAACGTTGGTGTGGTACACAGCTGGATTCCATGGTGCCAGACCCAGGTGCAATGTCCATGCATCGTTGGGGAAGTTTGCATCTGTATTCCAGGCAGAAATCTACGCTATCGACTCGTGTTTGCAATTGAGCATCGAAAGGGGGGTATAGAGGCCAAAAGATCCTCATACTCTCAGATAGTCAGGCAGCACTGAAATCTTTAGCATGTCCCCAGATCAGATCTGAACTGGTCTGGGACTGCCTACAAAAACTATTGTAGGCAATGAAAAGGCAGACACCCAAGCACAGATAGGGTCTGAAACTGCATTCACTAGTCCTGAATTTATAATATCAAAATCTGCTGCACGTGGTTGTACATCTCAGTGGATTCAAACTAAACATCAGATGTGCTGGAGACACGTGCCAAAACAGGAACACAGCAAACTCTTGGTCAAAGAACCCCCGGGGTCGCTGACTAACGAAATATTAAATCTTAGCAGGGGCCAGATAAGGAAAGTGACGGGATTACTCACCGGTCACTGTACCCTAAGGAAGCACATGCATACAATTATTACAATTGGCATATACACTGTGTTCATTTGAAAAGGACCCACCCTTAATATTTCAAAAATGGGACATATTAGAAAGAAATGCCGAAACACGTCAACTTTTAACTTGAGGGGGACATTTTTTAGCGCTAATCTCATAAACGTCAGATTCACCCCCTCCCTACTGGAGATACCCCTTACATTTTTTCAAATGGCATTAGGTATCAAGTCATACCTCATTCAAAAAGTCTGATAAATCTCTATTTAATCATTTTGTTTTGCCTTTGATACCAGCCTTCCATTGTTATTTAATCGTTGTTTAAAATTGACTCTCTTCAAACTTTTCGTGTGCCCCCGGATTATGTTATGACAGAAAAACTCTTTAAGAAATGGAAAATTTACAAATAGTAAAAAGACAACTTTAACAAGAAAAAACTGCTATTTAATCATGTGTGCAAAGTGACCACCGTTAACATTCAGGCAACAAAACTTGAAAGAGAGCCAGTTTTAAACAACGATTAAATAACAATGGAACGCTGGTATCAAAGACCAAACAAAATAATTGGATAGAGATTTATCAGACTTTTTGAATGAGGTATGACTTGATACCTAATGCCATTTGAAAAAATGTAAGGGGTATCTCCAGTAGGGAGGGGGTGAATCTGACGTTTATGACATTAGCGCCAAAATGTGTCCCCCTCAAGTTAAAAGATGACGTATTTCGGCATTTCTTTCTAATATGTCCCATTTTTGAAATATTAAGGATGGGTCCTTTTCAAATGAACACAGTGTATAGGGAGGAACCTATCTATCGGTTGTGCATGGAAGAGGAGGAAACCGCCTCTCATATTATCTTCGAATGTGAAGCACTGTCTCATTGGAGATATAGACTCCTAGGACTATAGTATCCAAGAAGGACCTAGTGAAAATACTGTTGAGCCTGATAAGGGCTACTGGTCTCTTCACATAAACGGTATAACAAAAAGCCTAAAGGCTGAGGTCTCTAAGCCTCTGACTGGTGGTACCTAACTAATCAATAAATAAATAAAGCACACTTTTTTAGGCACTTGGCAGGGGAAATTGCTGGAGAATGGGCCGAGACTGATTTTATAGTAAACACTGAAATCAGAGATAAACTAATTTTATTAACTAAACAAATAGTCCCCTATAACATGGCACATAATGCTGAGGCTGAAGCTTGTGATCTGTTGATGGAAATTGAAAGACTGGATTTACTAGAACAATATGTTGATGAAAATATTTATTCGAGAGTTTGCTTATATCTTACTAGGTGAGTAATGAACTAAGTTTCAGTTATATTAGTTGTATTGTAAGTTACTCCTAAACTATTGAAAATTTTGGTTTAACTGAATAATGAAAACTGATATAACTTCTTTTTTTTTAGTTGTGTTCCATATGTAGCTGATCCAGAAAATACAACCCTACTTCAGACTGCTTTATTATTATTTAGAAAATTTAAGCAGTATCCACAAGCTCTCAGATTAGCTATGCAGTTAAATGACCATAGTTTAATCGAAGAAATATTTGTGTGCTGTCCAGATAGGTAAATATAACTTTGAAACTTTTATTGACAAATATAAATTTAACTACAATAATTATCTTGAGGTAGTAAATCATATGCACAAAATCATTAATCTGATGTCAGGAGATTATTAATAATAATAATACTTCTTTATTTCAAATTACAGTTACAAGGAAACAGACAACAAATAAAATGACGTCAAAAAAATCAACATGATTTTCTTTAAAGGACACACTAAAAAATATTTTAATGTGTATGGTTCAATATCGATTAAGAGTTTTTTAATAGTTTTTTTCCATATACTAATACTACTTATCCATTTATATGAAGTTGGTAACTTATTATATAATTTTATACACATGTAATAGGGACTTCTTTCGATTATAGTTAAACGATGCACTGGATATATAAGATTGAGTGTCCTTGTATTGTAACTATGATCACTTAAATCCTGAAACTTCCCTTTGTTCTTATACACAAACATTAAACATTCATAGATATACAACCCATACACTGTCATTATACCTAATTATCTAAAGAGTTCCCTACAGGTTTCTGAATATTTCAATTTCTTCACAGATCTTATAATTCTTTTTTGCAACAGAAACACTTGTACTTCAGAATTACACCCCCAGAATATTATTCCATACCATAAAACAGATTCACAATTTTCATGATACAAAATTTTTATTGTTTGATTATTCATGTATGATGACACAGTCCTAATACCAAAATTTCTGAAACTATGTTAATTAAAATCATTTGCTAATTTTTGGGGGTCTTCAGTTGAGGGACATTGACTGTTTTTTTCTTTACCTTTGATTTCATTACATATTGCCAACATACAATTGTTTTTATTATCTGAAGTTCCTATTTTATTGTTAAATTTATCACATTTTTCTTTTCTTAAAAGCAAATCATACTGTTTTTTGTTTCAATATACATATTTTTGTAATGGGCAGTCTGTCTCAAGAGGACTAAGTAACAATGTATCTAACTTATTTTTGCATTCTGTTATTTCTCGGTTTGAAAAGTCTTTCTTTTTATTTACATATACCATAGTTGTAGGAAAGCAATGATAGAAAATATTTCTAAACATACCAATAAATAAATCCCAATGTCCATTAACCTCTGTTCTACTGATTTGGAAAACACTCTGCCAGTTTTGCTGTTCTAAAGTTTGCACAAAAGGTTTTATATTCGATTCAGAGATAAATCTTCTGTGTATAAACTTATTAATGTTATAATTATTAATGTAAAAATTTTTTTTTTGTGCTGTATGATCAGATATGTGTGAGTTGAAAATTTCAGCATAGAGATCATCTTCCAAATGAGTAAAAACCTTAACCAGACAACTACTAGTATTTTGAGTAATTCTGGTGTTCTCAGTAACACTACCTTTGAAATCAAAACAATTTAATAACGTAAATAATGTGTTCCTATGTAAATTGTCTTTTAGCATTTCAATGTTAAAGTCTCCTGCAATGAATGCTATATCGTAAAGACCAATATATGTGTAAAAAGTTGCTCAAACATGGTAAAAAATATTCTTTATTACCTGCAGGAGTCTATAGATTAAAACAATCAACATATTTTTCCCGTCAAGTGAACATTTAATTCCAGCGCATTCAAATTCACCTTTCTGCGCTAAGACATTTAACCATTTTAATAATACAAAGTTCATGTCTTTTTTCACATACACTGCACTGCCACCATGTTGACCTACATCTCTACAATAAGTAGAAGCTAGTTTAAATCCTTAATTCCGATTTATTGTAATCGTTCTCTTCTGTTACACACAGACAGAGGCAGTCTAGAAATTCCTTGGTTGGTTTTTCCAGTCGGTCTACGCTATTTCCAAGTGATTGTACATTCTGATGAATTAAACCATACTTATCATATTCTCTTCTTTTTTGCCTTTCTAGAAAAAATGCTTATTGTCCTTACTTCCATACTCGGTTGTTTGTCGATATTTTTTCATCGCTGTGTGAATTCAATCTTGGAGTTTTAAACTTGGGCAATTTAGAGGTTTATTTTCTGGACAGTTTTTACCATCATGGGTTCCCCCACATTTATGACAACACAAAAGTTGAATACTAAGCTGTTTATACTTTCTTAACAGATAATTCACGGTTATAAAAATACTTGAACATAAGAGAAACAACTAATGTTATTTGCTTTGTGTCCTGCATAGTCAGTGTTATTGTTATGTTGTGCCACTTTGGGACCATCACTTATAATTTGAATTAAACTGTAAAAAGTGGGAATTCTTACCTGGGCTTTTTGTAAATTATATTTAAATAAAATGACAATATTTATTTATTTTGGCTCACAAATTGAAGCCGGTGTTCCTTTACATTTTCTACAGAAAAGTGGTCTGTTGTAAGTCCCGTATTGTGCAGGTGTCCTCTCATTGTGAGAAGACCCATTTTTGTTCTAATTTGATTCCTGCTCATCTTGAGTAGCTCTTCGGTTTTATGTTCCAAGGATTCTTTAATTAATGTTTTTCCTTGGTGCATGAGAGAGGCATGCTTCATTTCACCTCTATTGGATGTCTGATTTAGTAACCTCCAAGTGGGAATTCTGAGCCAATATATGGAGTTGATGAGTAGTAAACTAAATTTCCAATATTATTTATAGATTGAAACATATTATTGTCAGCTCCCATTCATCAATAACCAAT
This sequence comes from Lochmaea crataegi, assembly GCA_947563755.1. Lineage (NCBI taxonomy): Eukaryota > Metazoa > Arthropoda > Insecta > Coleoptera > Chrysomelidae > Lochmaea > Lochmaea crataegi. The sequence goes on along the minus strand of OX387422.1, from coordinate 20,098,561 downwards.
ACTGTTTTGTTAAATTTTATTTGAATATTGATGTATCTAATTTTTTTTCAGTGATGTACAGAAACAGTTAGCATTCATGTTGGCAAGACAACAAATTTATATAGAAATTCCTGAAAATACCCCAGAGTATGAAGATCTTATTGAGATAATGGCAAACTGTCATTTAAATAATCATTTCTTGAATCTTGCTCGTGAGTTAGATATTATGGATCCGAAAACCCCGGAAGATGTTTATAAATCACATTTAGAAAATAGTCGTCCTCCATTTGGTGGAAGTCAAGTCGACTCAGCTAGACAAAATTTAGCCGCCAGTTTTGTAAACGGCTTTGTAAATGCTGCTTTTGGTCAAGACAAACTTTTAATGGAAGATGGAAACAAGTGGCTCTACAAAAATAAAGAACATGGAATGCTAAGTGCTACTGCCTCTCTTGGATTAGTTCTTTTATGGGATGTAGATGGTGGTCTCACACCTATAGACAAATACCTCTACTCTTCAGAAGATCACATCAAATCTGGAGCACTTCTTGCATGTGGTATTGTCAATTGTGGAGTGAGAAATGAATGTGATCCAGCCTTAGCTCTTCTCAGTGATTATGTCCTCCACAATACCAACATTATGAGGATAGGAGCTATTGTAGGCTTAGGTTTGGCTTATGTAGGTTCGAACAGAGAGGCAGTCTTGAGTTTACTTACACCAGTATTTTCTGATCCTAAGTCGAACATGGAAGTTATTGGAATGTCTGCTCTTGCTTGTGGTATGATCGCAGTAGGATCTGGGAACCCATATGTTACATCCACTATTTTGCAAAGTCTTATGGAAAAATCTGAAACTGAATTGAAAGATACATATGCCAGGTTTTTGGCATTGGGTCTAGGTTTATGTCATTTGGGTAGACAAGAAGGAATTGATACAATCGTTATGGCATTACAAGTAATACCCGATCCTTTTAGAATGATGGCAATAACCATGGTCGATATTTGTGCCTTTGCTGGCACTGGTAATGTTCTTAAAGTTCAACATTTATTGCATATATGTTCAGAACATTATGATACAACTGAAAGCACAGATAAAACTTCAAAAGATAAAGATAAAAAAGAAAGTGAGAGAGATATGTCTGCCAGGCAAGCTGTAGCTGTTTTGGGTATAGCTTTAATCAGTATGGGTGAAGATATAGGCAGTGAAATGGCCTTCCGTACTTTTGGACACTTATTAAGATATTGTGAACCTGTAATTCGACGTGCTGTTCCATTAGCTCTTGGTTTAATATCAGTTTCAAATCCCAAACTAAGCATCCTGGATACTTTAAGTAAATTTTCACATGATAGCGATGCCGAAGTGGCACACAATGCTATCTTTGCCATGGGGTTAGTAGGTGCTGGTACTAACAATGCAAGATTGGCAGCTATGTTAAGACAGTTAGCCCAGTATCATGCAAAAGACCCTAATAACTTATTTATGGTTCGTATAGCTCAGGGTCTTACACATCTTGGTAAAGGAACTTTGACTCTTAGTCCTTACCATAGTGACAGGCAGTTGATGAGTCCTGTAGCTGTAGCTGGATTGATGGCAACCCTGATCGGTTTTCTAGATGTTAAAAATAGTAAGTGTTTACTTTATATAATTTAGTGATATTGTGTTTTCATAATGTTTGAAATCAGTTTGAATGGGAAGAAATATATATATATATATATATATATCCAAAAAAACGTAGTTAGCTATTTATAAAACTATATATCAAGTAAATTTTATTTATCTGTATATATATATATATATATATATATCTACTATTTCACCCGCCATTTTTATTATGTTTTATTTATGGACTTGTTGGTTGCTCTAGGTAAAATCCAAAACTGAATCAATATAGTTTCTGTTGTAATAATTCTAATATATATTTCATTTTCTGCATTCAACAAGATTATTTAATTTCATATTAATTTTTTTTCTTTTCTTTACTTAATACTAATGAACCTATCTTTTTTTTTTAGTTATTTTAGGACGATCTCACTATTTGCTGTACACTCTAGCGGCAGCAATGCAACCAAGGATGCTTGTAACATTTGATGAAGATTTAAATCCCCTTCCAGTGCCTGTCAGGGTTGGTTTGGTAAGTGTTTATTATCAAATTGATGTTTTTTGTTTATGGTAGTCAAAACCCTCACTCAATACTACTAGATTACAACGATATCGAAGTCAACGGGTCACAGTAATCTTTTATAAGGTACAATCGCCTAATAAGTTGGCTGGTCTTTCTGAATATTTCGCTAAGAAAGGGCGAAATAAAATTCCTTTAGAGCCGCAGAGATAATGAAGAATTCTAATTTGTAAACAATAAATGGTGTTAAATAAATGGTTTAAATGATAATTCTTATCTCTGCGGCTTCTATCTTCTGTGTTTCTATGGGCTTCTACGGTTTTCTATGAGGTTTCTATGGTTTTCTAAATGGTTTTTTATGGGGTTTTTACGAGGTTGATACAAGGCCTGTATCTACAATTTACGTATACCTGATAGTTTCTAAGAGGTTCCTACAAAGCATGAAGTGCATACCTTTTAGGGTTCCTGTGTGAAGCTTAGTTCACAGCTTGCCTGAACTTACCGAAATATATTTGCAACTTATCGGAAGACTTATCTAACTAAACAGAAGACTTATATACCTACAGGTTACCCACCATCCATCGAGGGACCTCAACTTTAAGAATCACTGCAGATAAGTAGCTTAAGAGTGGATAGTTTTTTTGTATGGCATTTATATTGTTCTTATATCTTTCCTAGTATTAAATAACGCTAACTAAAAGAAGTCAAGATAATTTTGTTTCCTTTGTATAACTATTCATCACAGATTTTCATTAGACTTAGTAATCATTGATGCTGTCTTTTATTTTTAACTGCAACTACCTACCTGCAGTAACCAAGCAAACTTCAAAATAGCTACTACCTAGAGTCTATGTAGGTCTTTTCAAAGTCTTTAAGAAAACTTTGTGGCGCCCATGGTCTTTCCTTACAAGGTATTATTATTACAATAGCTCTAAATCATGTTATCCGATTAGACTATTCTCTACAATTTACTCTAGGTTCATAAGAACCCACATTCATAAAGTTAACCCTGAGAAGTGAATAAATATATTTTTTTAGTGTCTCATATTTTTTGGCACCCAACTTTAAGTTAATCTTTTTGAGGGTCTCATATTTTGGCGCTAAACATCTTTTATTGGTCTCATATGAAAATATAATAAAAGATGTTGAGCGCCAAAATATGAGACCAATAAAAAATATATTTATTCACTTCTCAGGGTTAACTTTATGAACCTAGAGTAAATTGTAGAGAATAGTCTAATCGGATAACATGATTTAGTGCTATTGTAATAATAATACCTTGTAAGGAAAGACCATGGGCGCCACAAAGTTTTCTCAAAAACTTTGAAAAGACCTACAAAGACTCTAGGTAGTAGCTATTTTGAAGTCTACTTGGTTACTGCAGGTAGGTAGTTGAAGTTGAAAATGGTTACTAAGTCTAATGAAAATCTGTGATGAATAGTGAATAGTTATACAAAAAATACAATAGTTATCTTGACTGCTTTTAGTTAGTGTTATTTAATACTAGGAAAGATATAAGAACAATATAAATGCCGTACAAAAAAAAACTCTATCCGCTCTTAAGCTACTTATCTGTAGTGATGCTTATAGTTGAAGTCCCTCGATGGATGGTGGGTAACCTGTAGGTAAGTGTCAGGTCAGATGAACCTCCAGGTAAGCGCTTAATAAGTCTTCCGTCTAGTTAGATAAGTCCATTTAAACCATTTATTTAACACCATTTATTGTTTACAAATTATAATTCTTCATTATCTGTGCAGCTTCAAAGGAATTTTATTTCGCCCTTTCTTAGCGAAAGATTCAGAGAGATAAGACAGCGAACTGCCTTTACCCTTTCCTCTTTGTCTTAGCGCAGAACCCCTAGTGCGCATATGTCACATGCAAAAATCAATACTTCCCTGGAAATGTCTACTACCACTCTAACGTTAATGTAAGAAACAATAATTACTGTTTCACCTGTCAATAGAAGTAACACCTTCAACGGTAGTCTGTCTAGATACTTGATACATCATATGACTTTTGTGGTGCCTCTTCGTGATTTTGTTTAATCGTCGCTATTGGCCTATTAGACATTCTAAAGATGTTGATTAAGTAAATATCGAAGTTTCAGTTAATACAAAAGGTTTACGAACAATTTTGGAATATATTTATGGCATCGTGAATTTATAAGCGAGTTACAAGAGCGAAAAAATGGAAGAAAACAACTGGAAAACTCAACATAGGTCAAGTAGTGCTTATGAAAGACTCTAATTTGCCTCCGATGCGTTGGCAATTAGGCCGAGTATTGAATTTAGTGCTTGGAAAAGACGGTGTTGGACGAGTAGCGTCACTGAAAACTTCCGAAGGAATTGTGTCCAGAGCGGTTGTGAGACTTTATCCGCTTCCGGTTGAAAGTGATCCTTTTCGCATGTTGACGCCGTCCCTGGGCGAAGGCCATAATACTTTTTTGTCGAGTGTCCGTAAGCGATAGCAAAGTGAGCCGGTCAATGAGATTGGAGCTCCGCAATCGACATAAAAGTTGTTCTCCTTTAATGCAAAACATTTTAATTTGTATTTCTTTGTTTTCATTATACTAATTTTTTTAAACATGTATATTAAACTTAAAAGTTGAACATAAAATGTGTTCAGTCAATTTACACGAACCAAATACGGTATAAAAGGAAAAGAAAATATTTAAGTTGGTGGTTTAGAAATACTACGTAGACTAATCGTCAAATTAATACTTCTTTAACGCGGCAAAAAAAAACAGAGGACTAGCTCAAAAAATGTGGAAAATATTTTTTGATTAATGACATAAATCGATTGTTACCATTTTTTACCTTAGGTATCAAAACTGTTGAATAAATGTACAAACAACATTTATAAATGAACTTTTGCTTTAAAATTTATTCAAATATTAATAATTATTTGTTTTTGTAGGCTGTAGACGTGGTGGGTCAGGCTGGTAAACCAAAAACGATAACAGGCTTCCAGACACATACAACCCCGGTTCTTTTGGCATACGGGGAACGAGCTGAGCTTGCTACAGAGGAATATAATGCCCTAACTCCTATTATGGAAGGTTTCGTAATATTACGGAAAAATCCCGATTTCAATTCTTAAAGATTACCTTGAAAATTATTTATATATGAGTTCTTAAATTTAAATTGTAGTTACTAACGTTTTGTAAAAAATTATTCAGTTTGATTTGGTTTTATTTTATTTTGTTCCCTTTAGGAATATCTGGATAAATTAATCCGTTTCAAAGGTTTGAGAAAAATTAGAAGAACATGTAAACATACCACTATTCAAAAACGAAAATAGAAGCACGTGTTGACAATTACAGATCTTTATGCCTAATCTCATTTCTTTACAAAATGCAAAATTAATGATCTAGATACGTTTATGAAAGGGAAACAACAAATACGACTTTTTAAGGAGTATTCTCGAATTGTGTCAAGTAATACTCTGCCTGGTGGCAGAAAACTGAAATTCAGGTTTACGTGTGTTGTGTCAATAGGGCTTCGAGGTAGTGGTACAAGTCGGAATTTAAATAATAGCTATCCCAATAAGCTTATCTAAGAAGGTCGTAACTTCCCAAGCTGAAGTGATGGCGATTCCCCACTGCGTTGAAAAAATTAAAAGGCAGGAAAGAACTTATCGTTCAGTTGTCATCTTCACAGACAGCCAACCTGCACTGAAGGTACTCGATTCCATAGAGGTCCCTTCTAAGCTATTATGGGCTTGCATACCCCTTGGGAGACCGTTGAAACAGTATACCAAAACAATCAGTAGTGCATCTCATTTTCGCGCAATAATTTTATTTGACCTTAAGACGGCCATTTGGATTTAGATACCAGGTCCCTATTAAGTAACAATTCTACTTTTTGGACAGTGAAGGATTAGTATAATGTAAAGGTGTTAAATTTATATTTCGAAGAAAATTTTATTGAGTAGATTAGTGTTGTGAATAATATAATATACAATTTGAACATGTTACAAGGAAAAAACTCTGAGAATTTAAAATCGTCAACAAAGAAAATATAATAGCTAATCAAATTGTAATAAAACAGAGGATACTTATTGATTTTCATTAAATGTGAAATCTTTTTTGAAATTTCTATTAATATCTTTAAGTGTATGATACAATCGAACTCTTATATATAAATTTATAATAAATAGAACAGGAAAATCTGTGCAAGGAGGTGTAAACAATATTTCTTTACATTGCTGTACAAAGTTGCTGACAATATTTTCTTTGACGCTGTAATTTTGAAATCCCATAGTTGTAAAATACTGTTAATAGTAATTTTTACTGCCTTAAAACATTTAATCTTTCCTGAAATATTTTCATTTTTTGCATTCAGTACTATTATGGAATCAAAAATATTTAAGCACTCCTTTAAAAAATCTATCTGGTAGTCAAGGCCCTTATAAGCTCGATTATAAGATTTTCCTGAAGTACTACTGGAATTTAAAATGTCAAACAATTTGTACATTTTGTCAACAAAATCCGATGTATAAATAGCATCTGTTGGAAGATGATTAAACATGGTGTAAACATTCATACCAGCAGCAACAGTTGCACTAAATACTTGGGATGCATATCTTACCTTCATTTTTTCAAAACATGATGGTTTGAGATGCGCATCTGTCAATTTCGGAGCGGCTCTTATAGGGTATTTTTTATCGTGCTCATAAAATTTATCAATGAATTTCCAAGATACCTTGTGACCCTTTAAATAAAAATTGTATTTTTGAAGCATATTTCTAATTGCTTTTATTATATGAGGTGGATCAAAAATATTAAAAAAATTAATTCCTCGTACATAAAGTAAGGCCGAGTTGAATTAATGTTCAATAGAGTTTTTAAAGCAAGAAAAGGCTACAGTTCCGTATCCGAGCATCTGAATTTTTTCATGAAACTCCGTGGGTAGATAGTTCATGTAAAGACCTTTCCAACGATATATAACTGTAGCGTTTATTCTAATTTATATTTACAGATTTATATGTAATTCAGTCCTTATTTAATAATTTATGTCATACACTAAACACACTAATTATAATTTATATGAGAGTCACTTAATAATCACTTTATCGATGCGCGATTACTTTCCTTCGGTATCAACACTGACTGATTGACTAATTGCCTGCGGCGATGCTTGTGGCCTATTTATACTCACGCGCCGTAATTCTAGAAATCTTTCGGCGTTCTGGCGGGTTCACTGGATATTCTCGATGTTTCGTATTCTGGATGCTTCTCGAAAATTGGGCGGAGGAGCCATAGTCGTCTCATACGGGGATTTCACTGGGGGCACTAAGTGAGAATATTATTGCAGTAGCTCGCGTAACATTGCCCCCTCCTTAAGAGACAGTTCCTCCTGGAACTAGCTAGGAAACTGGAACGAGATGACTGTATCGGCAACTGGTCCCCTTGTTGCATTTTCCATTTGAATGGAAGTAACATGCGACCGTCTTCTCTGTTGGCTGTGTCTCCCGAGCATGGCCGCAAACCAGTACCTGCACTTCGGTGTCTCGGAAGATTACTTCTACCATGTTACGGATTATTCGCCAATCTAAATGCCTACATTCAATCTTGGGCATGGCTAGCCTGTACACGTTCAATTCAAGCACATGCTCTCTCAGGCTTCGTAATGCTTCCCAGACATCCTCGTACGTTGGTCTTTCGTCGAAGGTGTTCCTCGTCACTAGGTGGAAATTGTAGCGGGAGCCATTTTGCAGCTTCAGAGCTTTACCTGGTACTGGTAACTGGTTTACCAAAGGTCGTGCGCCACTCTTCTTTATAAACAGAGATGCCAGTCTGCGCGCATCGGTTACGCTGGCAGGGATGTTTATTGCCAGTGAGTATTCCTCCGGAACGGTAAGCAGGTCTTGTCGTCTCTCAGTGGTAACGCCGAATCTCGCTTTTCCGGTACCACCATAAGCACCCATGAACTCTACAAAAGCAGGATCGGCTACTTCCTGAAGCTGGTTTACTTCCTCATCGTGGTCACCCTCGAATGGCGCTAATCGGTTACGGTGTACCACCTTTGGCTTTCCATTTGGGATCTTGCTGATACGATAGATGACATCATTGATTCTTTTCTTTACGAGGTACGGACCGTCCCAAGCTTTCTGCAACTTTGGAGAAAAACCCTTTTGTCTTCTTGGGTTATGCAGCCAGACTTTGTTTCCTTCGTGGAAACCTCCTTCCGTAGCTTGCGTATCGTACCTTTTCTTCATCCTATCGCTAGCGATCTGGAGGTTCGATCGAACCAGCTCGTGTACGTCGTCCATTCTTTTTCTCAGCTGGGTTACGTAATCTTCACCAGCTATGTCTTCTCCGGGTCGGCATCCAAATTCAAGGTCGCAGGGTAATCTCATTTCGCGTCCGAACAGAACTCTTGCTGGTGTTTGGCCGGTGGACTCATTGATGGCGGATCTGTAGGCCATCGCGAATAGCGAGAGATATTGGTCCCAATCTCGCTGATGGTTAGATACCACTTTAGACAGGTATTTGCCAAGAGTTCTGTTCATTCGCTCTACCATCCCGTCCGACTGTGGGTGCAAAGCCGTAGTTCTCGTTTTCTTCATGCCGAGCTTTTCACAAACTTCCTGGAACAGCTGGCTTTCGAAGTTTCTGCCCTGGTCGCTGTGTATTTCCAGGGGCACTCCATATCGGCAAATGAACTCATTCATAAGCACGTCGGCAACCGTTGCGGCTTCTTGGTTTGGAATGGCATACGCTTCTACCCATTTTGTGAAGTAGTCCATCACCACCAAAATGTACCTGCTGCCATTTGCTGTCGGTGGAAACGGTCCGGCAACGTCCAGGGCAATGCGTTCAAAAGGGCTTCCGACATTGTACTGCTGCATAGGAGCCTTTCTTCTCCCGTGCGGTCCATTGGTCGTAGCACAGGTAGTGCACTTCTTACACCAGTCCTTCACATCTTCGGAACTGTGCATCCAATAAAACCGTTCTCGCACTTTCTGGAGGGTCTTCTTCACACCTAGATGTCCTCCTGACGGACTGTCGTGTAATTTCCGCAGTACTGCTGCTATCCTTGTTCTTGGAATCACCAACTGTCTTCTACTTTCGGAACCCTCATCGTTCTCGATTACTCGCTGTAGCAAACCGTTTTCCAAAACCAGCGAGTCCCACTGGGCCCAATACGATTTCATCGCTGGCGAGTACCTTGAAATCTCCTGCCCAGTAGGTCGACAGTTCTCCTTTTTCCAATGTCGGATTTTCTTCAAGTCGGGATCGTTCTCTTGTTCCTCTTCCAACTTTTCTGGTGTCCATTCGTCGGTGGTCACCGTGGTTCTTCGAATCGCAGCTTCCTTAGCTTCTGTTTTGCTGCAGTGAGAGCGCTCTGCAGGGCATGGTCTTCTAGAGAGGGAGTCTTTGGAAGGTCTTCGGGTCGAAGCTGCCCTCTGAAGGTCGACCCTTCCTAGTTTTTCCTGCTGGGCATCTTTGTTTGTAGCAGTTCTCGGTCGCTTGCACGAACTGCGTACATGTCCCATTTCTCCACAATTCCAGCATCTCACAGCTTTCAGTTTTCCATTTGAGATGCTTTTCATCATGTTGACAATCTGGTTGAGCTTGCTCTCAACTTCTTCGTCTGCTACCGCCCTCACCTTGCCGTATACTCCGGAAGCCTGTGTAGCTGCTTCGTACTCCAAGGCTGCAGAGAGTACGTCGACCAGTGTCTTATGCCGAGCCAAGCGTAGAGTTCTCTGCATTTTATGGTCACGAACTCCGTCGATGAATGTCTGTACCCCTAAACATTCCATGACATTCTCCGGTGCCGATGGATAGGCAAACCGCACCAACCTCGCAATGTCTGCTTCGAATTCTTGCAGAGTTTCGTCGCGTTTTTGTTTGCGGTTTTTCAGCTGCGACTGGTACATATGCTCCAGGTGTTCCAGGCCATATCTCATATTCAATCGCTTTTTGAGTTGTTCAAAATCTTCGGCCTCTTCCACTGGAATGGTCTGGAGGATATCCATAGCGTCTCCTCTAAGGGCAAGAGTTAAATTTAACGCTTTTTCCTTCTCACTCCAGTTGTTTGCCTTTGATGCCGCCTCGAATTGCTTAAGATAGTTCGGCCATGACGTTTTACCATCGAATGTTGGCATTTTCACTCGGCTGTTAATATCGTTTTCCATTTTCAGTTTCAACTCTACTTTCTCTGCCAGTTCGTCGTTATTCGGGGCTTGCCTAGTTGTAATATCCGGTTTATTACTAGTCTTCCTTTCGATTTCTTTGATTTTTTGTTTCATTTCTTGCTCCATACTTTTAATCTTTTCTTCCACGGCAGAAATATCAGTCTTCATGGATGTCATTTCATTTTTCATGTCCGTCGAAATTTTATTTTCCATGTCCGACATTTTGTTTTCCATGTCCGCCGAAAGTTTACTTTCCATGGATGAAATTTTATTTTCCACGTCCGACAATTTGTTTTCCATGTCCGCCGAGAGTTTACTTTCCATGGCTGAAATTTCGTTTTTTATATCCGTCGAAATTTTATTTTCCATGTCCGACATTTCGTTTTTTATATCCGTCGAAAGTTTTTTTATGGAAGAAATTTCGTTTTTTATATCTGACATTTTGTTTTCCATGGATGAAATTATAGAGGCGGACGCTTCGTCGGTGAATTCAAACGTTTCCGGGTCCAATCCATTGTTAATCATAGCTTTTTTTAGTCGTTCCACTAACACTGACTTGACCCCACTTGTGTCCAGTTCGTAATCCTCCAACTCTCTTCGAAGCTCTTAAACTTTTAATTCACAAAGTTTCTTCGCCATCTTCCTGTATATTTATTTACTTATTTTTTTTAACCCCACATCTGACACCAATGTAGCGTTTATTCTAATTTATATTTACAATTAATTTATATTTACAGATTTATATGTAATTCAGTCCTTATTTAATAATTTATGTCATACACTAAACACACTAATTATAATTTATATGAGAGTCACTTAATAATCACTTTATCGATGCGCGATTACTTTCCTTCGGTATCAACACTGACTGATTGACTAATTGCCTGCGGCGATGCTTGTGGCCTATTTATACTCACGCGCCGTAATTCTAGAAATCTTTCGGCGTTCTGGCGGGTTCACTGGATATTCTCGATGTTTCGTATTCTGGATGCTTCTCGAAAATTGGGCGGAGGAGCCATAGTCGTCTCATACGGGGATTTCACTGGGGGCACTAAGTGAGAATATTATTGCAGTAGCTCGCGTAACATAACATTTTGCCTTATGGTATGTCGCTTGTCTTCAGGGGTGTGCGTTCGCGTCCCGCTTGCCGCTTTGCACTTTACAAGTTTCGGTGAGGGAGTAAGGAGACAAGTAGGACTAAGGGGAAGCAGGCGATGATAAAAGCTATTCCTTTGGCCATCCTGGTCAATTAATGACCTTGTATTGAATATTGATTATAAAAAATTTAATCCTTACAGATAATGTGGAATAGACACAGACTACAGCACGAAATTACTGATTAGGTTGGGTTAGGTTAGGTTAGAATAGGTTTAACCTTCACAATCATTTATTTACGTAATTAGGATCATTTTTCGAAATTTTCATTAAAATTGGGCTACTTGAAGTTTCTAAAACCCTATCTAAAGGGTCCATCGACATCTAACTTTAAAACGGAACGTTTCGGCGCAAAATGTTATATATCATTGAGAAGGTCTTTACATGATCTAACTAAATGCCGAGTTTCATCAAAAAATTCAGATGCTCGGATACGGAACTCTTACCCAAGAAAATTTGAGCCCATTTCTGTAATTATGGCTACGATAAATCCACTTTCTTAAATATTTGCAATAATTGAAAAATAATGTTTTTTATTGACAACGCTGAAAGTGTCGTTCCAGAAAAGTAATAGGCAATGGGTTGTTTCAACGATGAAAAAATTACCCTTATCATAAAAGCACAAACGTGTCGTGCAGGCTGAAAGCTCTTCAAATTTTCTTCATTTTCGCTAAATCCGATTATGCTATCACGATCGCGATTGTAAAATGAATTACTTTTAATTGCCATTTCATCAATACATAGCACTACTATATGTTTATCTTGCTCCAAAAAAGTATCGACCTTTATAGATAAAACTTCGAATAACTGTGGATGATTTAATCCGGAATTAATTTTAATCGAGGAAATCATATTGAACAGACACCGTGGACCTGGTACAGAAAAAATTGTCATTAAAACAGTTTTATATGATTTCGGCCCCATAAAATACATTCTAAGACATTCAGTTTTAAACTTAACTCTTTTGAGTACCGCCTACCCTTTGGTTCTTTTCCTGCCTGGGTTATTTATACTTTTCTAAAATTGACTATGTAAGGGGAATTGGAAAATTTCTTGGTTAAATTGTATTATACTGATCTAAAGTAATATTATTTTCAATATTTTTGATCCTGTCCTGTAATTCGTCAACTTGTGGGACGAACACGAATTCCCGTCAGGATAACCAGTCTACCTGTTCCATAATTAGGGTACGTTAAGCAGTCACTCGAGTTCCCTTCAGGGTGAAAACTGACCCATCTAAAAGGTGTTTATGGTAATTGCGATAAATTCTCTTAATCATCTGATATTTAGCTATGTATTTATTGCATATTGTAATAAGTGAACAGTAAAAGTTTTGAGGGAGCTCCGTTTTCAGATGTATGAAATAAGAATAGTTATAAATGTCTTATGTTTGGCACTCCTTACACGCTATTATTTTACATGATGTACTACCACTGAACTGAGTCAAATACATACATGTAAAGAAGCTAACCTAACCAGAAGGGGTTTACCCTTTTCATTTAGTATTACTTCAAGCATTTTGTGTATCACTATAGCATACGACAACAAACGTTCGGAAATATGTATATTAATAAACTGCCGTTTCTATAATAATAATGACAACTTAATATAATAGAAAAATATATTCATAGCAATTAGTACTGACACACCCCCTAGCCACCCCAATAGTTCATTCAACTTTTTCATTAGAATTCAGGATTACGAATAATACGATTTACTGGAATTTTCAGAACTATTTAGTTTACCTGGAAGCGGATTAAATAAACTGGACGGCAATTCGAGTGCGGGATTAAGATACCTGCAAGTGTCGGACGGGGACTCATGTGTATTTTATAGTCATTAAGAAACCTGACGGGAATTCGTTTGCACCGAACTTGTGCCTTTCTTTATTTTCGTGTTCTATATTCTTCATAACACTGCGATATTTTCTTTTTATGGGAGTACCAGAAGATAATGCATTAGAAGTTTGTGTTGAAATTGATGGAGACGGTAGTTCTGGTGATTCAACGGTTACGTCTATCTCCTGGTCATTTCCTGACTGAATTATTGCTAAAAATAAAAAGTAATAAAGTGTTCTATTACACCATAGTTATATTGTTACGCGAGCTACTGCAATAATATTCTCACTTAGTGCCCCCAGTGAAATCCCCGTATGAGACGACTATGGCTCCTCCGCCCAATTTTCGAGAAACATCGAGAATATCCAGTGAACTCGCCAGAACGCCGAAAGATTTCTAGAATTACGGCGCGTGAGTATAAATAGGCCACAAGCATCGCCGCAGGCAATTAGTCAATCAGTCAGTGTTGATACCGAAGGAAAGTAATCGCGCATCGATAAAGTGTTTATTAAGTGACTCTCATATAAATTATAATTAGTGTGTTTAGTGTATTACATAAATTATTAAATAAGGACTGAATTACATATAAATCTGTAAATATAAATTAATTGTAAATATAAATTAGAATAAACGTTACATTGGTGTCAGGTGTAGGATTAAAAAAATAAATAAATAAATACACAGGAAGATGGCGAAGAAACTTTTTGAATTAAAAGTTTCAGAGCTTCGAAGAGAGTTGGAGGATTACGAACTGGACACAAGTGGGGTCAAGTCAGTGTTAGTGGAACGACTAAAAGAAGCTATGATTAACAATGGATTGGACCCGGAAACGTTTGAATTCACCGACGAAGCGTCCGCCTCTATAACCTCTTCCATAAAAAAACTTTCGACGGATATAAAAAACGAAATGTCGGACATGGAAAATAAAATTTCGACGGATTTAAAAAACGAAATTTCATCCATGGAAAACAAAATGTCGGACGTGGAAAATAAAATTTCATCCATGGAAAGTAAACTTTCGGCGGACATAGAAAATAAAATGACGGACATGAAAAATGAAATGACATCCATGAAGACTGATATTTCTGCCGTGGAAGAAAAGATTAAAAGTATGGAGCAAGAAATTAAACAAAAAATCAAAGAAATCGAAAGGAAGACTACTAATAAACCGGATATTACAACTAGGCAAGCCCCGAATAACGACGAACTGGCAGAGAAAGTAAAGTTGAAACCGAAAATGGAAAACGATATTAACAGCCGAGTGAAACTGCCAATATTCGATGGTAAAACGTCATGGCCGAACTATCTTAAGCAATTCGAGGCGGCATCAAAGGCAAACAACTGGATTGAGAAGGAAAAAGCGTTAAATTTAACTCTTGCCCTTAGAGGAGACGCTATGGACATCCTCCAGACCATTCCAGTGGAAGAGGCCGAAGATTTTGAACAACTCAAAAAGCGATTGAATATGAGATATGGCCTGGAACACCTGGAGCATCTGTACCAGTCGCAGCTGAAAAACCGCAAACAAAAACGCGACGAAACTCTGCAAGAATTCGAAGCAGACATTGCGAGGTTGGTGCGGTTCGCCTATCCATCGGCACCGGAGAATGTCATGGAATGTTTAGGGGTACAGACATTCATCGACGGAGTTCGTGACCATGAAATGCAGAGAACTCTACGCTTGGCTCGGCATAAGACACTGGTCGACGTACTCTCTGCAGCCTTGGAGTACGAAGCAGCTACACAGGCTTCCGGAGTATACGGCAAGGTGAGGGCTGAAGCAGACGAAGAAGTTGAGAACAAGCTCGACCAGATTGTCAACATGATGAAAAGCATCTCAAATGGAAAACTGAAAGCCGTGAGATGCTGGAATTGTGGAGAAATGGGACATGTGCGCAGTTCGTGCAAGCGACCGAGAACTGCTACAAACAAAGATGCCCAGCAGGAAAAACTAGGAAGGGTCGACCTTCAGAAGGCAGCTTCGACCCGAAGACCTTCCAAAGACTCCCTCTCTAGAAGACCATGCCCTGCAGAGTGCTCTCACTGCAGCAAAACAGAAGCTAAGGAAGCTGCGATTCGAAGAACCACGGTGACCACCGATGAATGGACACCAGAAAAGTTGGAAGAGGAACAAGAGAACGATCCTGACTTGAAGAAAATCCGACATTGGAAAAAGGAGAACTGTCGACCTACTTGGCAGGAGATTTCAAGGTACTCGCCAACGATGAAATCGTATTGGGCCCAGTGGGACTCGCTGGTTTTGGAAAACGGGTTGCTACAGCGAGTAATCGAGAACGATGAGGGTTCCGAAAGTAGAAGACAGTTGGTGATTCCAAGAACAAGGATAGCAGCAGTACTGCGGAAATTACACGACAGTCCGTCAGGAGGACATCTAGGTGTGAAGAAGACCCTCCAGAAAGTGCGAGAACGGTTTTATTGGATGCACAGTTCCGAAGATGTGAAGGACTGGTGTAAGAAGTGCACTACCTGTGCTACGACCAATGGACCGCACGGGAGAAGAAAGGCTCCTATGAAGCAGTACAATGTCGGAAGCCCTTTTGAACGCATTGCCCTGGACGTTGCCGGACCGTTTCCACCGACAGCAAATGGCAGCAGGTACATTTTGGTGGTGATGGACTTCACAAAATGGGTAGAAGCGTATGCCATTCCAAACCAAGAAGCCGCAACGGTTGCAGACGTGCTTGTGAATGAGTTCATTTGCCGATATGGAGTGCCCCTGGAAATACACAGCGACCAGGGCAGAAACTTCGAAAGCCAGCTGTTCCAGGAAGTTTGTGAAAAGCTCGGCATGAAGAAAACGAGAACTACGGCTTTGCACCCACAGTCGGACGGGATGGTAGAGCGAATGAACAGAACTCTTGGCAAATATCTGTCTAAAGTAGTATCTAACCATCAGCGAGATTGGGACCAATATCTCTCGCTATTCGCGATGGCCTACAGATCCGCCATCAATGAGTCCACCGGCCAAACACCAGCAAGAGTTCTGTTCGGACGCGAAATGAGATTACCCTGCGACCTTGAATTTGGATGCCGACCCGGAGAAGACATAGCTGGTGAAGATTACGTAACCCAGCTGAGAAAAAGAATGGACGACGTACACGAGCTGGTTCGATCGAATCTTCAGATCGCTAGCGATAGGATGAAAAAAAGGTACGATACGCAAGCTACGGAAGGAGGTTTCCACGAAGGAGACAAAGTCTGGCTGCATAACCCAAGAAGACAAAAGGGTTTTTCTCCAAAGTTGCAGAGAGCTTGGGACGGTCCGTACCTCGTAAAGAAAAGAATCAACGATGTCATCTATCGTATCAGCAAGATCCCAAATGGAAAGCCAAAGGTGGTACACCGTAACCGATTAGCGCCATTCGAGGGTGACCACGATGAGGAAGTAAACCAGCTTCAGGAAGTAGCCGATCCTGCTTTTGTAGAGTTCATGGGTGCTTATGGTGGTACCGGAAAAGCAAGATTCGGCGTCACCACTGAGAGACGACAAGACCTGCTTACCGTTCCGGAGGAATACTCATTGGCAATAAACATCCCTGCCAGCGTAACCGATGCGCGCGGACTGGCATCTCTGTTTATAAAGAAGAGTGGTGCACGACCTTTGGTAAACCAGTTACCAGTACCAGGTAAAGCTTTGAAGCTGCAAAATGGCTCCCGTTACAATTTCCACCTAGTGACGAGGAACACTTTCGACGAAAGACCAACGTACGAGGATGTCTGGGAAGCATTACGAAGCCTGAGGGAGCATGTGCTTGAATTGAACGTGCATAGGCTAGCCATGCCCAAGATTGAATGTAGGCATTTAGATTGGCGAATAATCCGTAACATGGTAGAAGTAATCTTCCGAGACACCGAAGTGCAGGTACTGGTTTGCGGCTATGCTCGGGAGACACAGCCAACAGAGAAGACGGTCGCATGTTACTTCCATACAAATGGAAAATGCAACAAGGGGACCAGTTGCCGATACAGTAATCTCGTTCCAGTTTCCTAGCTAGTTCCAGGAGGAACTGTCTCTTAAGGAGGGGGCAATGTTACGCGAGCTACTGCAATAATATTCTCACTTAGTGCCCCCAGTGAAATCCCCGTATGAGACGACTATGGCTCCTCCGCCCAATTTTCGAGAAACATCGAGAATATCCAGTGAATCCGCCAGAACGCCGAAAGATTTCTAGAATTACGGCGCGTGAGTATAAATAGGCCACAAGCATCGCCGCAGGCAATTAGTCAATCAGTCAGTGTTGATACCGAAGGAAAGTAATCGCGCATCGATAAAGTGTTTATTAAGTGACTCTCATATAAATTATAATTAGTGTGTTTAGTGTATTACATAAATTATTAAATAAGGACTGAATTACATATAAATCTGTAAATATAAATTAATTGTAAATATAAATTAAAATAAACGTTACAATATGTTCTCGTTGTAAGTTCACATTCGTCGCACGACGATCCCTCTAATGAGACAATAATTGTTGGCACTGTATTGGGATTCAAGTGATCAATTCAGAGCCTATAACTTTTATTCAAATTTTCCAACTTGTCCATCAGCATAGATATGAAAACTGTCAAAGCCGTAGTAGGAAAGGTTAATAGGCACGCAAATCTGATAATAAAAAGAGTCGGGCTGGACAATGTAATCTAGATTCAGGGGACCACAGTAGATTTGAAAAGGTCGCAGTGGAATAGGGCAATTAGCCACCTCATGAATCTAAATAAAATAATAATCATTGAACAAGGGAACCTAATATGTGTTCCACTATTTAGACAAAGATAGGAATCGGATTGTTAAATTCAAAAAAATTGATACCGCAAAAGTTCACGTTATTCGTCGTTTTCACGAAAAATTATTTATAAAAAGGGGTGGTACGTCGCTTGAAAATTGACATTTTTTTAATACTGACGAGAAATAATAGCAATAATATGTCAAGACAATTTTTCTGTCGTATGACATGCATCACCGTCAAATTTCAACATCGCCAACGATTAGTCCACTCGGGAACAACTGTGAATAACGAATCGCCCCAACGTGAAAATCACAACGAACAACGGGAACAACAGAATTTATAAATCCAGCTTTAACCAACAAATACAATGGAAACAACAAACTTTGAGTAATTAGGCAATCCAGTGAGACAGAATAAAGCCCGGCGAAGCGGGCTGGGTACGCTAGTTTATTATAAAAACAGTTTGTGTATAAAGTCAACTAAATAATAAACGCTATAATAAATTCAAACTTTATTTAATGACAGTCATAACGTTCAATTGTACAGTCTTTTCACAAAATAGCTTTTATTGCTTTAAAGTAATACACTTTTTAGAAACGTAGAAATCAGAATTTACTCTAATTCCTTCACGACATATAATTCAACATTTATAGTAGAAATATTGAAAATATTTTATATTATCTTCAATTGAAAACATTCAATACAATTTTTCTTTGGAATGTTTCAATAGAGAACGTTTCGCGTAACTCGTAAAATATTAAATTATTAACAAATATCACAAAACATAACAAAACAGTAATTTGGTCATTTCCAATGAGTACTTCGTTATCAAAAATGTAAATAAAATTGTTCATTCTAAAAGGAAAAATATTTCTGATGTTTGTTTGCTCTGGCTAAAAAGTGAAGTTCATTGATACTGAATGCCCTAGAAATGAAAATGCTCATGGGCTTATAATGAGTTGCAAAGCTGCTAATTCACGATAAAATTAAACTTTTACTGAACAGTTCGACCAATAATGAAAATCGACTAAATTCAACATATAAAAGCTTATAGAAAATAAATATATCAACTTTGTTTCCTACATATGTACATTTGATCAAAGTTGTTAAAACTGATGGTTTAATTATTACGAGTCCAGAAAATAGGCTTTTACCGTGTGCGCGCGACGGGTTCCCGTGAGAGGCGTAGCCGAACACGGGAAGTCGTGCAAGCACGGGAAAAGCATTTATGGATGAGTAATGAACGATACTTTTCATTATACCTTTCTGAAACCAAATGCTGTCATAATACAATTGTTGTTTAGTGTTGCCAAGGGAACTGAACAATAGCGCATCTTAGCGCACAGGAAAACTTTTACCCGTGCGCTCGCACGGGAAAAGGTCATTTTCGGTACTTTTAATAGGCATGTTAAGATAGCGTTTTCGGTGAGGTATAATGAAAAATATACTTACAGTGCTGCCTTATATTTTTTTACATTATAATAAATTAATTGCATATAAATATGTAGAAGTTCAAGTGTTCAATAAGTAATGTGAAATAATTGTTCCCACTAAAACCATAGGCAATGTTTTTTGTACAGAAGCGGATTATCAAAGAGTTATCTAGATCGACACCAATTAAGGCCGAAACACACCTATCAGCACCTCATAGGAACAGCGACTGATCATCGCCATTTCTTATGCGTATTTAAATGTAAGTGCGCATACCTATCAGCACAGCACCGACAAGGCACGTCAACGCCTCAACCACAACACATTTCTCAGAGAGAATATTTTGCGGACGGCGTGCCAATACAATATCTCTGACAATATAAAATGAAGCCTATAGTCGGGTATCGCGGCGGTGCTGATCCCGTGTCGATGCGTTAAGTGAGCCCATACACACCGTCGAGTTGACCACTCGACGGTGATTATCAGTCGCTGTTCCTATGAGGTGCTTTAGGTGTGTTTCGACCTTTAGGCTACGGTTAGTAAGGATGCGTGTTCGGACGAACCAGCGTTGTGACGAATCCGTCCGAGTACGGACGAATAAATCAAACAGTAACAACGAACAGAGACCAACGAAACATTTCTGACAAATTCGTCAGAACATAGTGATCGTTCAAACTTGTTTGATTTTTCTTACGAACTGCAAGTTGTGAAATGGAGGTTGACAAACTAATTAGTTTAGTTTTTGAACAAAAAGTTCTGTGGGATATGAAAAAAAAAGTTATAATTCAGGGATGAGTAGACAAAAATGGGAACAGATTGCAAAAGAAATGAACGAGACAGGTAAGTAAAACTTAATATTTTGTACCGAATACATTATTTATGTTTCTCTAACGAAAATTTCATATTGACTTTGTATTTCTCCTATTGGGATACACACGTAATCTGTAAACATATTTCTCGTATTAACTGCAATTGCCCCCAGAATGATTGTAACGTCTTGAAGTGCAGGAACCTATATCTGTCTGATTATATTCAGGTAGTACTGAGATACCTTCTTTGTCAATAATTCTATTGTGTAGTAAACATATACAATTTACTAGTATATCAACTTGTTCTGGATCCATTTGTAATTCAGTTTTTAGGCATCTCCACTTAGCAACTAGAATTCCAAAAGCACATTCAACGCATCATCTAGCTCTTGATAATCTGTAGTTAAAAATTCGTTTTTCTAGTGTAAGATTTTTGCTGGAATAAGGTTTCAGCAAGTACGACTTCAGTGGATAGGCTTCCTCTCCCAGTAGTACAAAAGGGGGTGAAATAGTTTTTGAAGGGAGACAATCGTCACAAGGCATGTTAAAGTTATGTGTTTCTAACAGTCTATAAATATTTGAAACGGAGAATATTCCTCCATCGCTCTGTTTTCCATAAGCACCAACGTGTTTATAATTATAGTACAGAGAACCTGCATGTGGTGGATTTTTTATTCTAATGTGTTTTCCATCAATACATCCCACACAATTAGGAAAGTTACTTTTCTTCCGTTGTTGGTGCAGGCATATGTCTGTGGTGGAAGCAATTCCATATGGAGGTACATGTTTCATATACTATTCCTCTTATTGTGGTATGTGATATGTGAAATTCTGAATGAGAAACTTAAAGCCCTAAACGACATTCCGGTAGCTATAAATCTGCAAATAAAAATTTATTGTTGGTATTTTTTACAGTAGCTGCAGTCAAACAGAAGTGGAGAGGTTTGCGAGATACCTTTAGAAAAGAATGGACCAAAGTATCGTAAACAAAATCGGGTCAAGAAGGAGATACTAAAGAATCAACATGGCCATATTTTAAAAGTATGATATTTTTAAATGACCAATTTATTCCTAGGAAAATGCAGAGCAGTATTCATGAACTTGAACCCACGCCCCAAACTAATTTTCCGCAGGCAGACATACAATCTGAAAGTTATACTCTGGAGTCGGAGGAGAAACAATCCCAATATGATGTTCCCGAAAATGTATCTTAAAACGACGAAGAAGTGTTGAACGTATCCGCGAATACAAACTATAGCAAATAATTTACAACGACGTAAACGAGAGTAGCAAGAGATTACAATTATCCAAACAAAGCGTACTAAAAGGAAAACAGCAAATGCTATCGACAAACTTTTAGACATTGAGTATAAGAAGCTTGAAGAATTTACAAAAACAATCTGACGAGAAAAAAAAATTAATCAAGATTCTGATTACCTTTTTTTACTAAGCTTGCTACCTTACCAGAAGATAGGAAAATGTTTGTGCACACAAAATTACAGCAAGTATTCTGTGAAGAGGAAAATGTTAGCCGACAATACCCCCATGCAATTTTTCGTCTACACCTCACATTAGTCCTTCTATGACGGATTCATCTGGAACAACTTGGGATACTATAACTGTGTCTAACGAGCAGTCTCCAGTTCCAACAGATAATTTAGTAACATCTTTTAGCTCCCTCAATCCTCTTGAATAATGGACATTCTTAACAGTGAAAAATCTATTTTGTCTAATAATATTCCTCCATCGCTCTGTTTTCCATAAGCACCAACGTGTTTGTAATTATAGTACAGAGAAACTGCATGTGGTGGATTTTTTATTCTAATGTGTTTTCCATCAATACATCCCACACAATTAGGAAAATTACTTTTCTTGAAATATTCACTAGCGATAGATGTTAAATCTTCCGTTGTTGGTGCAGGCATATGTCTGTGGTGGAAGCAATTCCATATGGAGGTACATGTTTCATATACTATTCCTCTTATTGTGGTATGTGATATGTGAAATTCTGAATGAGAAAAAAAAATTAATCAAGATTCTGATTACCTTTTTTTACTAAGCTTGCTACCTTACCAGAAGATAGGAAAATGTTTGTGTGCACAAAATTACAGCAAGTATTCTGTGAAGAGGAAAATGTTAGCCGACAATACCCCCATGCAAGTTTTTCGTCTACACCTCACATTAGTCCTTCTATGACGGATTCATCTGGAACAACTTGGGATACTATAACTGTGTCTAACGAGCAGTCTCCAGTTCCAACAGATAATTTAGTAACATTTTTTAGCTCCCACAATCCTCTTGAATAATGAACATTCTTAACATTGTAAATCTATCTTGTTTAAGACAAATTATAATAAATAAATGTTTACTTATAAGTTACGGCTAGTCGTTCCTCTGCTGATATGAATTCACGAAAGTTAGATATATTTGATTTATCTTCCCTAATGACATTTAGAATGTAATAAAAAGTTTCTGAAATATTCGAAAAACTTCTGTGGTTGTTTTTGTAACGCCGGGAATAAAGTATGTTATTCTCCATTATTTTTTCGCGTCATAAATATTGGATTCCGTATTCTGTCTCTCTCTCTCTTGCTAGAAGCAAAATACGCAAGTACTGTAACCACTCACTTTCGAACAATTCTTCGGCCGAATTCTTTATTATCGAACGTTTTCTACTGTACTCGCACAATTTACTGTTATATGATGATGAAAATTCTAAGGGAAAACGAAAAGTCATAAAAGATATGTTGACAATTGGTTAAAGTGACAAGAAACACAAATCACCATGTTACTGTTCCTTATAAATAATTTTCATTCTGTATTAGATTTCATGGCTGTGCAAACAAGATGAGGTACGCGGTGAATTTTACATTCCAAAAGAGAGATAGAAAAATATTTAAATCATTGTTTCAATAATTAGCTTAAATCTAGTAATCGATCACGTTTTTTTAAATACTTATACAGCAACAAATAAATTCCAATAAACTCAACATAACAGTTCTTCGAGAACTTGTAATTAGACGGAAGCACTTTGTAGAGGAATTAAAGAACCATCACAACTACTGAAAATTCCTCCAGTCAAACTAGTGGCCTTTATTGAAGACACAAAGCTTTTGGGAATGGAAGTAGATAACATGGGAAATGGTACAAAGATTCAGTTCAAGTGCCTGGGCTGATGAGCACAACCAAAATAAATGAATGAATGAACAGTTTAGATACACAACCAAAAAATATGACTAGTTCCAGAGCTGTTCAATTATGCCAGTAATTTAAACTAGACGCAGGTAACACTGTACAGCTAAGGTTTCAGACTCATAGCTTCATACATCAAAATCACATATTATGCAAGTTGTGTGGTGTGCTAGTAGTCCACCGATATTACATAATTTAATATGTGTTGGATTATGATTACGCTTTGATAGAGGATTAGAACTAGAAAAAAATATAGGAGCCACTGAGAGTTCAGCTAAAATGTTTGAATTTTGTGTCATGACACACTGTGTTTATACGGGAAACAGTGTCTTCTGTAAGCTGCTAAACATCACTAGTAAAATTATATTATGAAAAATTCACAAATTTTGTAGAGTAAATAGAAATAATTTATGTACTAAATACATGGAATGGGATATGCAATTTAACAAGTTTATAAAATGCAGAGTACATTTTATCACCCTTTTGCAATCAAAAATTTAAATTTTTGCACAACTTTCCGACTCATTATTGAAGGTTAAAAGCAATAAGTTAGTTTAATAAACTTTTTTTTTCATTAATTTCAGAGGTAAACTGTATAACAAAGAACAAAAAAGGAAATCAATACAGATGCATTCTTTTGTGGAGATGGTATAATACAATACATAATTTGCTCATGGAGTATTTTTTTCATTTGCAAAAAATCAGTTTTTGATTTTTGTTATTGGCGAGTCTCAAGTCAGAAATCGTTAACATTATGTTAAAATAAAAGATATATCCTGAGTACTATCTAATTGGAAATGACCTAACAAATTGTGCAATTACCAAATTAATCTCTGAGGGTCTAAGTAATTAGCCCAAGCTATAGTTTTGGTAAAATACAAATTCAAAGTGATAGAATTAATCAACAAATAAGTTACAAACTCTAAAATTAAATTAAAGACAGTATTGGCATTGCTTTTTAATCTCAGTCTAAACAGTATATAAGGTATGAAAAAGTAACGAATTTCAATTAATCTTTGAGTAACCAGTACTGCAGAGACACATATTAAGTACAAAATTAAAAAGCTTATGTCATCACCATCATAAAGTAATTTTATTATACAGTACCATGAAAATATGTACACTGGCACCATAGCATATCTAAATATAGTATATTTTCCATAAAAACGGTTCCAAATATAAAATATATAGTGCCTGTTGTCTGCAAGCATGTAAGGATGTACTTTTGTATTTACCAAGACAATAATACATCCAAGTATTAGACATAGAAAAATAATTTTTTTGTGCTTTCTTGTGAATGTTACGAAACTCAGTACTTCACCTACAAAGTGTGGCCAAGCAAAAATTAGTGAAAACAGAGAAAAGTAAAAAAGTTGAGGAATGTGTATGGTAGCTTCATGTGCAGTCTTATCTCCTAAAACTATCCCTCCATTCAACTTCACAAATACTAGAAAAGATGCCATAACTGCAATATAGGACATTGCATTGAACCAAAAATATAAATGTGTACTCAACAGAATATTCCTTGGATGTCTGGTTAATTCGTAAAGTAAATGCCAAATATGCTACAATAAAATAGAGTATATATTGCTTTAAATATATATAATAACCAATCTAATACCAAAATGTAGATACATAACATAATTTTGTTACAATTTTTAAAATGGCTTTGATGATACAGGTTCCAAAATACACAAAAAAGTCACATGAGCTCAACTATGTCTAATTGCTATTTTTACAGAACATGCCCTTCAATAGGGTGAGGAACTATATTGTTGAAGTGTGAAGCGTTATTGATGTTACCCTTAATAGAACAAAATGTAGTAACAAAGAAAAACAGTTAAATATGGTTAACACCTTTGCAATTTTGTTTTGTGTCATGTTATTACTTATATTTTCAAAGCCAGATCATATAAATAACCTTTTCAATTATTGCAATATATTATACAAGCAAGATTCAAAATAATACTTTTGTATTACTATCAGTATAAAGATACATAGAAAATGTATGCTGACATTTCAAGATTTTGTATTAATTTAAATTAAAGATGTTTAAAATTTCGTTTTGCAAAGTATTATGGAACTTACCCGAGCTGGAAATCCGTTTTCAATATACTGGGCATGATTTTTCATTGCAAATGAATATAGTTCTTTCATAATATATTTTCCAGCTAAAAGTGCAACCCATATTATGTTTGTTTGACGACAAATAACAGAGCAATAGCCTGAAACAAAAATGGTATATTTATTGTCTTCAAATTGCTATATGTACCTACTGCAACATATTAATGTATAATCAATAAATCAACGATTTCTTTCAAACAGTAGAATTTAATTATTAGCAAGTTTTTAAAGCAATATTTCCAAATTTCCATGTTTCATGAATATCAGTAACAAGATAAGGAAAACATAGGACAATTTTCAATTACATCAAAATATGCTTAAATAGTTTGACTTACCAAAAAGAGATGCTATATAATGGCCCCCTTGTTCACTTGCAACCAACATTAACAGTGTCATTGTTAAGGACACAACATCAGTATAGTAAAAATGACTGAAAAAGTATAATGGTGGAAGTAATGCCAGTGTGAGAGATGAGAAAATGTTGCCCCATTCATTCTAAAAACAAATACTGGTAATATAATATGCTTACATAAAAACCAAAAAATTATAGTTACCCTTTCATTCTTTGCAAACAGGATATAAAACAAGTATATATTAACAATAGAAAAAGCCAAACACATAAATCGTAACCAATACGTCGAACACAAATTAAAAGGACCCAAGACTAGTGAAGTTATCAAGTAGAGGCCTGGTAGGGTGGTTACTTTTGGATCCCACTAAAAGTATTCAATGAATATTATGTTGCTGACATCTGTATGCAGTTCAAACTTACCACAAAAAAATTAAATTTACAATATGATTTTCCAAGGGGTAGGTGAAATATTTCATCAACAATCAGTTTTGAGGTTGAATACATGTTATTGAAAATAACAAGGGAAATTGCAAAGAAGGCAATTATACATAATCCGAAGCATATGTTTGACACTTTTAAATTATCTAGCGACATGTTAAATTTGATTTATCGTTACATTACAAACTAAGTTTACGGTTAGAAAGCGGGATGCAAATAAACAAACGTGACAACTGACAAGGCGGGAGCAGTTACTTACGTGTTACAGGGTTGTCCTTTTGTTAAGGGCCGTTCTGCAATGCTACTCCATTGACTCCGAACACTCGTCCCATCTTTAAACCGTCCGGTTATTACAGAACGAGTAAAAGGAGCAGGAGTGGGACTCTGCATACTAATTATCGCTTTCTATATGTGAAGACGTGTCGTTTTCTACGATTACTGTTATCTCTCAAGTCACAGTTTAATTCAGAACAGTACTGTAAAAAAGGCAAATAGAGCTATGGTAAAAGTGGAGTTAAATATTTAACAATAATACACAAAATATCATATACAACAACCAAAGCGCAATATAAAACTTATGAAATTAAATACGTATCTATAAACAAATCTAAGCAAACGTTGCCCATTACGGCTGGAAGTTGTCCCTCTCGACTAGACGTTATTCCCTTTATCGGTAGAAAATATCATCAACCGGTTAAAATATTCACAACCGATGGGAAATATTCCCCGCCGGCGGAGGAATACACAGACAAAACTAGAAAATCCCCCCCCCCCCCCTGAAAGCTGGATGTCTTCTAAGCCAGAGTTTATCTTTACTCTAGCAAAGTGCAGATAGATACATTTAGAAACAGGATAAAATAAATGCAAACTTAGCAATTATAAAAAAGATATGTTTAATATCAATAAAATATTAACATTTACATTTTTTTATAAGAGCCGAAAAATTGAAACATGAATTACAATATAAAGATATTTTTACATACAATATTTTATAATTAAAATACTAATACCCCTAGATCACCACTACTTTACCACCGTCTACAAGACATGCACATTTTAAACCCATGCAGCTAAGAAAAAATCATGCAAAGAAAACTTTACCAAAATATTAATGAAAATTCTGTAGCTCCAAACTGTAGTCACTTTTGTAACTTAAAAAATCCTTTCCTAATAAGAATTCTAAAACAAAAAACAAAATTAATAAGCCCTAAGGACATAAAAAAAGTAAAATTATTAGATAGGCCTATCAGCAAGTTTGAATATATGCATATTTTCCAAATAAATCCATCCCTAAGAAAATTCCTGGAACAGAAAATTAAACAAAATTAAAAAATGTACAAAAAATTTGATGACATCTCTGAAGCATGTAAGAGAAGTGTTAGTACGCTGAAAAGAAGCGCTAAAAAAATTGTTAGTAATAAATTGTCAAGAATAGCCATTTTGCATATACCAACTTAGAAATCTACGATATTTTGTTAGCCCATACTGGGCAACTATTCCACTTACTTGACAACTCATACCCATTCGACAAACGGAAAACACTTAAGCGTACTCGCCCATCTGGATGACTGCTCGTTTTGCAAGCGAGGCTTACGGACAACCTAGGTAACGAGTACTTTCTCACAGTGTGATACTTCGAGCATCCGTGCGGGAAATAGTCAATCGTAAACAAAAAAGTCGGTACATAAAAATAATTCACAATTCCAAACCGAATGACACCAACAGGGGAGAAAGGGCAGAAAAAAAAACAGATCAAGAATGTGGTGATTTTGTATTTCCCTCAGCATTCCCGAGTGATCCCTCAGAGTCTCTCCATTTATTTAACTCTCCACTGTTAGCATTCTATGAGCTACTCTCCTGGCTTCCTTCTCCAAATGAATGTGGAGAAGATTTAGTTGCAGGGGGCCTTCCATAGCTGCCGTTGGTGTGGATGACATTGATCCGGTAATGTCCAGGCATGCTGTTCGCTGCAACCTTTGCAGCTTTGCTCTAGCTGTCTTTTGCAGACTTTTGGTCCACCAGACAGCTGAACCATACGTGACCATTGGCTTGACCATTGTTTGGTAAATCCATTAAATATGTTTGGGGTTCATACCCCAAGATTTTCCACATACCCTTCTGAGATTCCAGAGGGATAGTGTGGCTTTGTTTATCACTCTTTCTAAGTGGGAAGTGAATTGTGGGAAGTGAATTGAACGCTCGCCACTGACCATTCTAGAGGGATGTTCCCCCACGCCAGACTATAGCTCTCAATAACTTGACCAAATGGGGTAACAGCTCTCCACTGCCCTGTTGTAGCAGACCAGGAAAAATGCCATCCTCCCCAGGTGATTTGTACGGTGAGAATTCGTTCACTACCCATACAATTGCCGATGGAGTGACTATGTCTGTTGCAAACTTCCAATCTTCCTTTTTGGGTCGTTCTGTCGATCCCGTTGGAAGTGGGATGGGTGACTGGTCCTCCAGAAACCGACTACCGGAAGAGTGAGTCTGAAGCAGTAGCTCCAGGGTCTGCCTTGAAGAGTTCGTATAGGTGCCGTCTGGGCATTTTATTGCTTACCTGTGTCTTTTGAAAAAAGTACCTTCTTGTTAACGAAAGACTGGATAATATTTAGGAAATATGAGGAATGACATAGCTTACCTATGTCTTTTGAAAAGTACCAACTTGTTAACGCAAGGCATAGAGTATTTAGAAAATTTTCGGATTGACATAGCTTACCTAGATTGCCAGAGAAAATGGTGTTATTGTGTTTTGCTTCCCTGCACACTGTTGAAC
Organism: Lochmaea crataegi; assembly: GCA_947563755.1. Lineage (NCBI taxonomy): Eukaryota > Metazoa > Arthropoda > Insecta > Coleoptera > Chrysomelidae > Lochmaea > Lochmaea crataegi. Next base: position 20,069,460 of record OX387422.1, on the reverse strand, counting down.
TATTGGACGTTGGATTTTTCCGTCCTCTTCATACATATTTCGACCAAGAAATACAATTATGGCTTCGTCAAAACCCGGGAAAGGCAGTAACCCAATTCAAAATAGCAGGCCTTCTCAATAAAGCTTATTTGAAGAGTGCTGTACCAGCAAATGCGATAAATTCCTTCAAAAAGACTCGCATCCATCCTTTCAATCCTCATATCTTTGGGGACTGGGAGTTTGCTTTAGCTACGGATAGGCCGATTCCCGTTGCTGAAGATGAGAACCAAATGGAATTAGGCATGCAAAAGCAATCTAAATCTGGTCTTAACTCGTCTTCATCCTCAGTTCTCGACATTTCGGTGAAAGAAATTTTACCTCCTCCTCAAGCTGCACCCATTGGCGCTGATAAACGAAAAGGCAGAAGACGTGGGAAAACATGCCATTTGAATTCAACACCAGAAATTCAAGAACTTAAAGAGAAAGTTATTGAAAAGGAAATGAAGACGAGAAAACAACAAGTTGGGCCAGTAAAACGAAAAATTGGCATTGACAATGACGCTTCTGATGAAGACGAATCCGTTTTGGAGGAGTTTCTGAAAAAACGGAAAGATGACTCAGATGATGATGATGCTAGTTGCCTTTACTGTAATGAGTTGTACTCGAACTCTCGTTCCAGAGAAACTTGGATTCGATGTCAAATATGTAAGTCGTGATGCCACAATGAATGCGCCGGTGTTAGCCCGCGTTGCAAATTTTTTACATGTGAACTATGTATCTAATATATTATTATGTTAGTTTGTTCTATTTTATTATATTAATTGATTATATATTTTGTCAAATAAAACTGTTTGGAGACACTTTTATCAATTTATTTGAAAGGGGGCCATCAAGGGCATATATATGTCAATGGTGGACCACTTGGTTATTTTTTTAAAATACTATGTATTATTAAATAGGAAATTAATTGACAAAACATTCACTCTGTACTATAATAAAGATCGAACTAACTATATATTTTCATATAAAGCAAAATAATAATTGCAAAACTAAAAAAGTTATAATGATATTTCCTTAGAGGGTCCATCATAGGCACATTTCCCCTATTTAGAAAATGTTTCTATGTATTTTGAAAAAAGTACCACTTGTAGAAAAAGGGGTTGGATAGTTTTTAGAAAATATGAGGAAAGTCATAGCTTACCTATGTCTTTTGAAAAAGTACCTTCTTGTTAACGAAATACTGGATAATATTTAGGAAATATGAGGAATGACATAGCTTACCTATGTCTTTTGAAAAGTAACAACTTATTAACGAAAGGCATAGTGTATTTAGAAAATTTTCGGATTAACATAGCTTACCTATGTCTTTTGAAAAGAGTCCCTCCAATTTGTTAAGAAACTATACATTTAAAGAAAACTGAATTAGCACAGCTAAGCTCCCTCATGCAATAAAAAACAGTTTGTGTAATTATTCCGATTCACAAACTTTACACATTTTTAAATTTAAATAAAATCAGTACCGTTAAAAAATAGTCGTTAATAGCACAGGATACATTCAACATTCTCATTCAGTACCGCGCATGCCGTCTTGTAGTACGGATCTGTCGGGAGTGTCGGTTTCGAAATTTTGTATAGTGAAGTGTCGGGAGTGGCGTTTTCGAAATTTTGCGAAGCATCGTGAGTGACCTTTTCGGTACTACGTGTAATGTAGTGTCGGGAGTGACGTTTTCGGTATTACGTGTGATGTAGTGTAGTGTCAAAAGTGCCGTTTTCGAAATTTTGTGTAGTGTAGTGAAAGTGAGTGCTATGGATTGGAATCATATGTTGAAATGGAATGAATATGGTAAGCTTTTCTTTTATTTAACGGTTTTTACTAGTAATTATAAAAGTTTCCATACTATTTTTGATCCCAAAAATATTAATTTCTTATAATTTTTGCAAAGAATATTGTTACTAATTGTTTAATCGATTTTGAAGTCGCTTAGAACGTTATCGAATATATTTTATCTAGAAACAGAAATTTTTCGGCCTTAAAATTTTCAATAATTATTTATTTCGAACTTCTTCCGAAAATCCTGTAATCAATAATGAAATTTTATAATTGTTTATAACCAACTTTTGAGTCTTTTTTAACTAAAAATTTCCATATTCTACCAAAAAAGACCGGCCGGCATGACTAATTGGGATTATATAACGCATTGCACATTACTTATGACTGAATTTTGTAGGAATTGGAACTCAAATTCACAAAACTGGAATGGATCTGGAGTTCTAGTTCATAATATTAAGTTTAGGGTAAGTTTATGTTTTATTATAATATTTTTTATCTCGTACAAATAATTTTTTTTACCTTTGATTGAATCTTGGACACATGAATTAAGAATATTTTAATTGAAAATCGGTTAATGTGAATTATTTTTTCGTCATTTTTGGACTTTTATTGATTTTAATTTAAAATAACAATAATTTTAACAAAGTTCCATTTCTTGTAATAAACCTAGAAATATTACAATAAAAATGTATACGATTTTCAATATATTTTTTAGAATTCTTTTTACAGGGTGATTACTAGAAAACTTTTGCTTATATATTTAACATAGAACAACTTTTATATTATATTCTTTTTTATACAGGGTGTACCGTAAATAAGTACCGTAAGCTAGAGGCATGATAGATCGTTAAAAAATATTGAAAATACCCTAATAAAACTTTTCTCTAACCTTCTTAGTTTGTGAGATACAGGCTGTTGAAGGATGCAGAAGAAATACACATTTTATTGCATATCTTCTCGGGAGATGAAAGTATAAATTTGAAATTTTTTGTAGATTATTGTCTCTTCAAAACACATCAACAGTATCAATTCTGTCAAATTCTAATGAGCCAGTGGCGTGGTTCGTAAACATTTATTGTACAATATTTTTGAAACACCCTGTATTAAGAGCTTGAGACTTTTGTCTGCAGTTCTTTATTAAATTTCTAACATAAGAGGTACTCCTTGTTGAACTCGATACAACACTCCATTTTCAAGATTTTTAACTTTTTATTGCAGTAAGACAATTTTTTAAGTTGTATTTTTTTTAATCAATTTGTAGTAAGTACCTACATTTCCAAATAATGTAAACACAAAAGTTTTTTTTTGGATTAGTAATTCATAGTTCTTCAATTAAAAAGAGTAATTTGAAATAACCTCATGAATAAACTTATTATTGAAACTATTTCGTATGTATAGTAGTTAACTACATTAACAAACCTTGTTATTTCATTAAATGTTCAAACTGACGTTCTTCATTTTTGCATACGTTCTTTCATTTGGTTGGTTATCTTCCTCAGCAAAAATCTATTAAAAGACAACTCACTGCAAGCCGTTTCTATTCTTTCTCGGAGTTCACCCACCATATTGACTGGTGTAAAATATACTTTTTGTTTAAATATTCCCCACACGGCATAATCCATTGGATTACATTCAGGAGACCGTGCTGGCCATTTGACCGGAGCATCTACTCCACGGCCTATCCATTTTCCCGTAAAGTCTTCATTCAGCAATTCCCTAGCTCACAGTGTAAAATGTCGCGAGGCTCCATTGTACATAAACCACATTGACAGACTACGTTGATAAGGTACATCAACAAGAAGATCTATTGAATGATTCCTAAGAAAATTTACATATCTAGGTCCATTTAAATATTCCGGTGGAATAGAAGGCCCGATAAACAGGTCCCCGATTATTCCAGCCCAAACCTGTGCTGATGATTTGTAACTTTAACGGCGTGCGGGTTTTCGTCAGACCAAATTTATTGTTTACAAAAATTTACAGCATAAGAAAGTGTTTTACTGCAATAAAAAGTTAAAAATCTTGAAAACGGAGTGTTGTATCGAGTTCAACAAAGAGTACATTTTATGTAGGAAATTCAATAAAGAATTTCAGACAAAAGTCTTCAGCTCTAAATACAGGGTGTTTAAGAAATATGGTACAATAAAAGTTTACGAACCCCTCGTACCACGCCACTGGCTCATTAGAATTTGACATAATTAATACTGTTGATTTGTTTTGAAGAGACAATATCCTACAAAAAATTTTAAACTTGTACCGAGCAGATATGCAATAAAATGTGTATTTCTTCTGCATCCTTCAACAGCCTGTATCTCACAAACTAAGAAGGTTAGAGAAAAGTTCTATTAGGGTATTTTAAATATTTTTTAACGATCTATCATGCCTCTAATTTACGGAACTTATTTACGGTACACCCTGTATACCTATACTATTTCCCATTAAATCTACTCAATATTTTCCCATGTCTATTTGTGTCAGTTTTTGACGTTAATTTATTTTTTTTCTGAAAATATTTCTACGTTTTTTAGAATAGATATGTAGAAATATTAGATAAAATATCGGGTGTCCCAGAAGTTTCCGACCTATTTAACTGCAAATATCTCCAAACTCACAAGTAATAGAGAGAATGAATAGAAAATGGATCAGAAACTTTTGGGACATCTGAAATTGGTAAAGGTTAGGTGATCAATGGATCGATATTTATTTAATTTTTTTGTTTAAGGTAACGGAGCGAGGAACTGCCCTAAACGCGTATGTACCTATATTTATTATTCCATTCAACCAAATGTTATAAAAATGTAATTTCATATGTCTTCAAGGTCAATTATGTGCAAATTTTTAACTTTTCAGGCTATATATATAAAATTCTGCACAAATTTATAACTTTTCAGGCTATAGGTATATAAAATTCCGCGCATCCCGTGTAAGTCACAGAAAATCTTGTTGTTTTTCGATCGGGTTTTCGGAAATCGGTGCGTCTTACAGTTTGTTTTTGTGTTGTGTATTTATTGGTGAAGCTACATTCTTCAGTGAAAAAAAAAATTGGTATTTCCAATGATAGAAGAGCGTGACAGGTAAGATATGGTCCTATATCATAATACATATATATTATTTTAGAAATCATTTGATATTTCAACGGAGAGTTTTAAAGGATGAGATGGATCCTTATGAAATACCGGATTTCCAGCTTAAGCAATTGTTCGGATAGGATAGACAAACAACAATGAATTTAATTACCAATTTTTCATCGCACATTCGAAGAAGGAATAACTCGACCATAACTTTGACAAAAAAAGGTAGGATGGCGCATAATTTATAATAATCTTGTATTTTTTGTTCTTTTTTTTTAAACAACAGTACACCTGTAAATTCCAGGTTCAATTTTGTTTGATTTTCTGTTCCAGAAATTTTTTTACGTTTTTCCAACCGCGAGTGTATGATCCAACCTAAAGGGACATCTTCTAACCGAGAGGAATTTCATCTAGCCGAGAGAGTCGTCAACTGTACACCTGTAAATTCCGGGTGTCTCTCCTGTTTTCGCCATTTGGTTTGTAATTTGCATATGTTATTTTACAGGGTTCATAGGTTCCAACAATATTTTTGTTGAATGTTTTCAATTTTATTTGATTTTCTGTTCCAGGATTTTTAGATTCTTCCAACTGGGGGATGCATCATCCAACCTAGAGGGACATCTTCTAGCCGAGAGGGATTTCATCCAGCCTAAGGAGACGTCTTCCAACCTAAAGTTTTATCATCCAGCCGAGATGGTCATCTTCCAGCCAGGAGGATCGTCAACTGTACATCTGTAAATTCCAGGTGTCTCTCCTGTTTTCGCCATTTGGTTTGTAATTTGCATATATTTATTTACAGGGTTCATAGGTTCCAACGATGTTTTTGTTGTTTGTTGTTGTTGTTTGAATGTTTTCAATTTTAGATGTCGGAGAATAAAAATATATTATTCTAACGCTTTGACAAAGTTTTGAAAAATAATTTTTCCAAAAACAGTGACCGTTCATTTTTATTCTTCGACATCTATTGTTAAAACGCTTTACTAAATACGACAATTTTACAGGAAACTGTAATAATTCATTTTCGTTTTCAATTTTGTTTGATTTTCTATTCCAGAAATTTTTTTAGGTTCTTCCAACCGGGGGGGGGGTGTTTCATCCAACCTAGAGGGACATTTTCTAACAGAAAGGAACTTCATCCAGCCGAGAGAGTCATCTTCCGGCCAGGAGGATCGTCAACTGTACACCTGTAAATTCCAGGTGTGGGGGTGCCACTCCTTCTGTGTCGGAGGATAAACGCCAGTTTGGAAAAAAAGGGTAATCATATCATCCATTGGCGATACCCAGGCAGAAGTTGCAGCAACACAGCACTGTGCAGGTGAGCTATTAAGGCAAGATTTTGAGGAAAAGACCATTGTCATATACTCCGACAGCCAGGCGGCTATAAAAGCAATCAGCTCCATGCAGATAAATTCCAAACTTGTTTGGGACTGCTAGGAGACGCTACAAGAGCTGGACAGTCGTAATAGACTGTGTGAGGTGGCATTATGAAAATTAACACGTCCAGACCTGTTAAAAGCACGCACCATTGTTTTAGGGGCGCAACATCGAGACGTAGGGTAACTTTGAACAGGTTCAAAGTTACCCTACGTTATATATATTAATTTGATCAATTTTTTTATTTATTTTTTATAATTGTCGCAAGTGAGATTTTAACTACTTTAAAATCGCTACAATATAGCTAAGAAGTTGATACACGATAAAAAATGTTGTATTTCCTCTTCGAATACCTAAACTATTGTATACACAAAAGTTGACGTCATCACGTTTCCTATGATTATTTTTCTGGGGTTAATTTTTTGTCCTAACAACATATATTATACCTATATATTTAAGTCCCGTAACATTTTTTGTTTTGCAAAAAAAAAACCACAATTATTAGAAATATATTATATTAAACAAAATGGCGGCTAATTGATCAAAGTTGCACTCCGGTTAAAAGTAGCCCCTTTTCACGGTAACGCCTTTCAGGTGGTTCAAAAGTGTTTTCTTATTTCCTAATAAAATTGTAAAATATCTACTCAAATTTTGATATGAAGAATTATTATTGTTCAATTATTTTTAATATTATTTTATATTCCCCCCCACAATAGTTATTATTTTAATTTTGATTTTTAAATTTGCAAAATACTATCGATTTCCTGGATTTTTTTAATTCTGAATATTTCAGTTAGTTGCCATCAACCAATACACACTTTCAAGGGATAGGATTGAGGAGGAAGTTGGTAGGAATGGGGGTTTTAGGGTAAACCAGCATGGGTTCACGAAGGGGAAATCTTGCATCTCGGCACTGAGCAAGGTGATGGGTTTGGTGGAAAGAGCTAGGGAGGGCAGCTGGAGGAAGAAGAAATTGGCCCTACTCGTGTTCTTCGACGTCGGGAACGCGTTCAACAGTGTCAGCAAACGGGCAGTGTTGAGCGCGTTGCTGAGGCTTGGAGTGGAGCAGGGGTTGGTTAACCTGGTGGAGGACTACCTGACGGGGCGTGTGATTGTAGACTCCAGAGGGAGGAGATATGAGATGGAGGCTGGAGTGCCTCAGGGCTCGGTTCTTGGACCGACGCTCTGGAAGTGTGTGTTTGATGAGGTTTGTGGGATAGTATGTGAAGAGGGATGTGAGATTACGGTGTATGCGGATGATGTGTGTCTGGTATGTACGGCAAAGGGAGAGGCGGAGATAGAAAGAAAGGCGGAGAGAATGTGCAGGAAGATTGTGGAGAAGATAGAGCGGTGCGGACTGGAAGTGGCGGAAGAGAAGACGGTGGGGTTGCTAGTGAAGGGACGGAGCAGGGCAAGGGAAGTGGGGGTGATGGTTAAGGGAAGGATAATTCGCATGGAGGAGTCTGTGAAATACCTAGGGGTGTGGTTGGATAGCCAATTATCCTTCAAAACCCATATGGTAAAGGCGGCAGAGAAGGGTAAAGTGAGGGCAGCATGGCTGGGGAGATTGATGTGTAATGTGAAAGGGCCGGGAGAGTGGAAGAGGAGGGTAATTGGTAGGACGGTAGAGCAGAGTATGCTGTACGGTGCGGAGGTGTGGGGTGAAAGAGCGGGGGTGAATGCGAGGGTTAGGCCACTTCTGCGGGTGCAGAGAGGGATACTGCTGAGGGTGGTGCAGGGGTACAGGACGGTGGGTGGACTGGCAGCAGCGGTGCTGGCAAGGTCCTACCCATTGGACGTGTTGGCTAGAGCTAGGAGCAAACGCTGGAGGGGTGCGACCAAAGAAGAGGTACGGGAATGGATGGAGGAGGAAATGGAGAGAAGGTGGGAGGAGTATGAGGGCGCGCTAAAAGGAGCGATTGGGAATAGGAGAGATTGGATGGACCGGAAATTCGGGGAGGTGAACTACTTCTTGACACAAGTGCTCACTGGACATGGGTCGAGAGTAGGGTACCTCCACAAGATTGGGAAACGAGAGACTGGTGTGTGCGAGAGGTGTGAAGTGGAGGATGATGTGGGGCATGTGTTTAGATCCTGGAGGAACGAGGAAGTGCTGAAGAAGTTGGAGAGGAAACTAGGGGAGGCGGTGTACTGGGAAAACATGGTGGAGATAATGTTGAGGGGGGAGGAGGAATGGATGGAGGTGAGTGGAGTAGTAGAGAGCATGGTAAGGGGGAGAGAAGGACTCGATATGGCATGAGAGGCAGGAGTGATAGGAGGGAGAAGATGACAGTGTGAGCGGAGAGTGTGCGAGGGACCGCCGCCTGTCTCGAAGTATGCTAGGGTAGTGATTCCGAGGCGGGGGTAACGGCGAGTTTGAGGTGGGTTTGGTTGGTAGGCATCTCCTTGGGGATGAGTCCAACACTGTTTGGGTCCTGGACCCATTCGAACATGAGTTTCCCATCTCGGCCCAAAAAAAAAAAAAAAAAAAATACACACTTTCACGAAAAAATGAGACAAATCGACTTAATCATTGAAAATATATGACGAAACATTGTTTTGGTAAAGATCCATAATTCACCCTGTATATTAATAATCAAAACAAGAAGACATTTTTTAATGGTCATTTGATAATCCCCTAACGTGCCTCTACTTATGGTAGAGGATGTACAGTTCCTCATAACTCACCCTGTATAAAAAAAATTTATATCTAAACTTCCATATCTATACAATATATATCAATGAATTTAGCGATTGTATTTGAATTTAATTTTATAATCAAACATCAATAAATTGTCTATTAGGCCCTCCACTACGATTCGCAGCAGTCTATTGTGGCTCAGGAAAATTCTAACATAAATAAAAAAATATTACTTATCGTCTGATATGAATAAAACAATGTCAAAATTTCATTAAAATGCTGGTAAACAAACAAATATATTTTTTAATAGTACTATCATAGTAAATTTATGTATTCTAAACTAAATTTTTGTATTTTACATTTGACTCTGTTATAACTGTCCACTATTTTTATTACCAAAAGTGTGGAAAGCTTGTAGTAGTTCTATTGAGTGTTAAATGAAAATTACTCATAGAAAACAAAATATTTTCTCCGATTAATTCTCACTTTCCACAAAGCGTAGGTATCTCTCTAAATAATTAAAGCCGTTTAATATATCAAGAACTGTTTGGAAAATCATTAGACCCTAAACCTTAAAATTGAAAATATGGAAAAGGAAAGTAATGCTTAAGATAAGGAAGATAAATGAAACAGAGTGGCGAAAGATAAACTTTTATTTCGAATATTAAAACGACAAGTAAATTACGTGGAAAATGGATTACATTCAATAACTGAAATATAATCAAAATTGATTGAATATTGTATGTGTGACTGACGATTGTCAGTCACATATATAACTTAAGTTATATGAAAAGAAGAGAGTGTGCTTTAATTTAACTTGTCTATAATTTTGAAAACATTCAGGGGATATATATAGTTGATAATGAAATACTTTTAAGTGTCTAGAATTCAAATAAGAAAAACCTTCACGCACTGATGTATTTTCTTGTATACCTATACCTATAATAATAACAAATTTATTTCGCTTTGTTATATTATAAGTATACATCAAGCACGTTTCTGGATAACAGGCCAGTTGGCAAATTGTTGATTCCTCGATCCTTCAAAAAATTCACTGCTGGGCGTCCCTGTTCCGGCGAACAATATTGACGAAATTCATGAGCGCACATGCGCTTCGCTTTCCACTAGAAGTAGTTTGATAAAAGTCTGGGCGCAAACATTTTCTGATGTCGCGCACCAATACATATCACGAAAATATTCACAAATACCATGTTTAATATTCTAACGGCCCTAGCCGAAGAAACCCAACGTAGTGCCGTGCTTACCGAACGCTTTCCTGTAAACTTGTGGTCCAAACTTTCACCATTCTGGCTCCAGAGGTACCGACTTTGCAACAAAAACCCAGAGTTGTTATCAATCTTAATAGATCAAATAGTGGATCAGAACATTCCGACACCATTCACAACTTCAAGCCGAAAACATCCTTTTTGGACCAACAGTCGGTGTCTTTTGACAGTTATTGTCGAAGATCTTCCTTACAGAAAAGTTATTTCGAAAATGAAAAATATAGGTCATCGCTCGAGACTTTCCATCCGAAGAGACACTATGAAGAGGAAAGTCAGGAAAGGCCTTGGATGTATACTTCTAAGTCTCCGATAGGAAATTTGGCTTCCTCTCACCATGAGTCTGAATTAAAAGGACGCTTCAAATACAGATTTAATTATAAAGATCGAACTGATTTTCTTTCATTATCTTTATCGCCACCTGGATCTCGAAATAACTTTTCTTTTCGAGAATTTCCTTCCTTGTAAGTATTTTTATATGCTTTATGTCTTTTATATTGCTTGATCTTGTAATATTTTTATTTGCCTATACATAACACATGCATGAATGAAAATGTTTAAAGTGAAAGGGAAAGCTCTAAAGTGAGAACAATATTTAAACTGATCGTAAACATTATAATAAATTTTAGTGTTTCGTGTGAATGTTCTATGAAATAATAAATTTACACATTTAGAAATTATATTTAATTTTTATCAATTATACTATAATTTTCAATCTTTTTAATTTTGAATAACATTATTAAGGATGAACTGAAATTTTTATTAATTTCTAAACTTTGTCACTTTGATATAAGTATTGTTTTCAAATTAAATATTTTACTATTCCCGTCGTTCCCGATTTAAAGAGGTAGAATACTATTGACGAATTATGAATATATTTTCAGTTAACCCTGCATTTTTAATTATTCGCATTAAACAATTTAAAATGTAAGCTTTTGATTACGAAACCGTATATCGTTAGACACAGAATTGGAATCCTTTGTAATGTAGCATCATACCCTACTCTTTTTGTTTAAATATTTTTTAAAGGGTAGTTATAGAAAAAACTGTATAGAAAGTGCGATTTGATAAATAAAAATCGGTCTGTTTCAAGGATTTTATTTAAAATTTTCAACCTAATTAAATTTGGCTTCAAATATAAATCATAACTTTTTACTTCATACATAAAAATTAAATAGGGATGCAATGAGATAGAAAGTGAGTTTATCCGTTACTTCCGAAGCTCACTGTATAGTATTCATATAAATTGAATGCTAAAAACATTAATATTTGTGCAAAATTATCTTTTATAATGGCAACGTATCAGTTGAATTGAGTTGAGATTTTTTAATAGGACAATAATAAGAGAAAAATAATTGGATCACCGATGGTCTTTTGAAACTAATGAAATAGCGAAGAAAATATTGAAATGTAACGAAAAAGGAAGGAAAGAGCGAAGGGTAAAAAAATGGGGTAGGAAAAAGTGTGAAGATATAAAGCGAGAATAAGTGGATTTAAGTTTAAAAGAAATTAAGAAGCAGTTTATAACAAGAAAATCAAAATGTGTGAGTCTAAAAAACGAATATGTAAAAAAGAGAGTAGTGATCGATGGAACGGATATATAGAAGTTTTGTACAGTGCAGGGGAGCTAAGCAAAAGCCTAAAAGAAAAAAAAAGAAACAGTAGATGTGGAAGAATTCCAATCTTACATCGCTGAACTCAAGAATAACTGGTGGCGTGAATCAAATACCGGCAAAATGGGAGAATCAGGAAATACAAGATTGTTGAATATTATTAATAAAATGCTTCAAAATTTTACCTATAGGTTTCAAGATTAAAAAAATGACAATAATCTGCTTTAAAAAGCTAACGAAATATTGAAAAAAAAATGCATCTCGGAAATTAGCTCAATAAGAAAAATTATGATTTCTAAGATTTACGGGTGATATGATTTTTTTAGAAAGTAATAGGTGCTGAAAATCAGAGAAGAAGAAATGACAATAAAATTGCCCTCAATATTACCCGAGATTAAAAGTTCACAAAAGCAGAAGAAAGAAAGTGATTAGTAATGTAAATATGATAAAAAAAGTAAAGCAAGAGGGCACATAAACAAATGTGGGCTTAAAAAGGCTTTGTTCAGGCAAATAGATGGAGAGGCTGCGCGGCAGGATATAATAGATTGACCAATACTCTAATGGAATAGTCGGTCGAAGGTGAAAAAATATAGAAGTGGATCGAGGATAGAATATGTAGAATAAATTTAACACGACCTACATTATTTTAACGCATAAGTTAAAATCATCTACTGTATCTAGTATGTATAATTGGATGAAATAGTACACGAATTTTAAAAACAGTGAAAGATACTAATTTTCTGTTAACTGATAGCTAGATCTATTTACAAAAAAGTAATGACGTGAAGCGCGATAAATGTATATTTTTATTTTTTTATTATTATGTAAAAAATTGTAGGCATAATTCCAAAAACTCGTGATAATTTCAATAGTAGTTTTAAACGTATCAACGCATTAGATTCTAAAAATAATCCACCAAAACAAATGTTACTGCATGATGCTTGATTATTTTCGCTTGTTGCGTACATCAGTAAATTTTTTCAGTCTCAATTTTGAAGTTAGGAATGTATAAACTTCTAAAACAATTATTTTAATAGTCTCAATAAAAGAATACTTAACACATATCAGTATTTTGCACGACGGCGCAGAAGATGCTTGGCGCGTCCCTGTTCACGACACTATCTTTACAGAAGAAACCCAACGTAGGATTTGGGGTCAAAATTTTCTCCATTCTGGCTCCATGATACCGCCACAGCAATGCCTAATATCCAGATATGCAAGAATATTCAGGCAGAAGCAAAAATCATGGTTAGATGTTTTTGGCAAGCTCACTGGGATCAACAAGTTAATATTGACAATAACAAGAAGTTTGTTATTAGAGATCCAAACATTGCAACGGCCAAGGTTCGAAAGTATCAATCTTCAGGGACTATGCCACACATCACATCTATAGCAAACACTCACTAAAGGGAAATAAAATCTGTCATAATAAATGTGACATATCGAGGAAAAAACAACTCTTAACAGCCAAAATACTGAAACTTAATTAATCTGTCATGCAGCCTTCAAGCCCTTGAAAGTAGTGAGGTTATTTTAAATTTAACATATTTTATTAATTTTTAACTTATACAAACTATTCTTAATTACTGTACTATTTTATACACCAAAAGTTTTATAAGCTAAATAAAGGGATTTCAAGAGTAACCATGAATGTTTATTACCAATCGCTTAATATATTTTTTCTACTACCGTGCATAAAGTATGTACTTTAGACACACTTTCGAGTGCGTAAAACTTTACTTCACGCACTAGTGCGTAAAGAAAAAGTTTCAATTTGTATGTAGTTATACCTAGTCTTATAAAAATATAGGTAGGTATAATAAACGGATATTAAATCTGATTTTTTTTTAAATCGGAGATTGAAACATATAGAATTCAGTAAAGTACATCTAATAATTATTAGTAAGTAATTATTGGTTACTGGAAAATAATAGAATAGGGTGCATAGGTAGGTACCTATAAGTTGGCTGTGAGTGACTGACATTTCTTCATGCATTGAATCTGACATTTAAAATTTAAATTGAGATCTTCCGACTATATCTAGGGCAAGCAAAAGTATTTATATTTAAGTATTGAATATTTTTAGGAAACTATGATGTTATTTTAGATTCTTTTTTTAGAAAACGGAATAGGTAGGTACATATAATTACAAAGATGGATTCCTCTGACGATCTCTCAGAAGATTATTTCGCAAATACACCACCAAACATATTAGACGTAGCACAGAATGCTTCTAATGATTTATTGCCCCAAAAATCTGTGAATTTATTTTTGCTTATATTTAGTGTCCAACAAATTATCAACAGTAAAAGAAAATATAAATAAATCTTCAGTTTTTTTTTAAATAAAATATTGTATGCAAATCGTGTGTGAAGTAACTCTTTTTTGACTCATGTGATCGTCGCAAAATTCACATTCGTCAAAAAAGGGTTACTTTACACACTTGTTGCATAAATAACTTGTTGGGTTGAGAATTTTTTTAAATTTAAATATACTAACGGTTCGGCTATAAATTTCAAGGAAATTTTATAATCTTGAAACTTCATCCAGCTGTGCTGTTCATGAAACCTGCGAATTCATAAAATATATAAGCTCAAATGATGTGTAAGTGTAACTACGTATAAAATGAGCCGCCCCGTATAACAATCTAAAACAAATTGGAGAAAAAAATAAGCACCTGAGTTTGCCAAATGAATGGAGAGGTATCCCAATTAGTTTTTCAATTGACGTGAAATATGCCATAGGAAAAGTGTCTTTTATTTTAAATAAAATTTTCGCGCTCCAATACTGAAACTATCTAGCCTGGGTTATTTTTAACTAGACGTATATTTTGACGAGTTGTGCAACGGTGCTAGTAAAACTAAATCGTATTCAAGTGCAAGAATTACGAAAATTTAAGTTAAATGTATTTTGTGTGGGGGATTTTAAGTGACTTGTTATTGGTGCAACAAATATTAACATTGATATCAACTATTTTATATAAAAAATATTTAAATTATGAGTGAACGAATTCCTAAAATTAATTTGGATAAAAAACTCGGTCTTTGCCCAAATCATTTCCTAAAAATAAAGTTGTATGGCTTAGTCGTGTTTCAGAAACATTCAAATTAACCCGCGAATCTCAGTATTAATTTTCCCGCGGTAAAATGACCGATCTTTATTCAAATTATTCGATACAATTTTGTTTTCCAAATGAAACCATTGTGTCACACGACGAATTTAATATTTATTTGTTAAATTATGACATAAGCACTGAAGTATTAAAATTCATTTTGTTTCTACATGTTGTAATACCTTTAATAATTCTGTGGTACTGTTTAAATCGCAATGAAAAATTTCGGAGAAGAAAAATTAGTGAAGTTAATATTCAATCAAAGGAAATTAAAAAAGTGAATAACCTTCCAAGACAAGTGTTGTGGAATCCTTCAGGACGCTGTCAGTCACTGTACATTATGAAACTGTAAGTTATTCACCAAGTTTATCAAATCTTAACCAAACTTTTTCTACATACTATCATTGTACAGTGGCGGTTCCGGGGGGGGGGGCACCCTCCTCAGCTCAGCTTTTTTTTTAAATTTCAGATACAAATCAGTTACTAGCAGAAGAATATTGGAAAAGGGTAATTTTTATTCCTATACTTGATTTTATCATAAATGGGTGTCTTTTCTCTTTCTTCCAGTAAATATTAAAAACTACACCAAAATTTATTAACCATTTTAGAACAGTTCGGCCCTCTCCTAGGTAATCCTTCAATCACTCAGCTTATGGCTGAGGCACAACTATTTAAAACAATAAATTCGGATAACGCCACTACTGACATTGGCCCTATAGAACTTTTACAAATATGTAGAGAAAGTCATTTTTTAACCATTATTTACGACTGTATTAAAATACTTTTAACCATTCCCGTGTCGGTAGCTACTGCAGAACGTAGTTTTTCTATGTTACGACTATTCAAAACTTATCTACGTTCTACAGTAGCACAAGACCAACTTAATGGTCTTGCGATTTTATATACCCACCGAATATTGATCTAGATGTAGAGCGCATTATTGACAGATTTGCTAAACAAAAAGGAAAACTTGATTTCGTTCTGTAAATACATACAAATAATACAAATTTAATAATTTAGTTCAGTATTTTATTTTTATCGATGTTACTTAAACTTAATATAATATCAGTATGTTAGTGTGCTATTTACATTATTATATTTGCAGAATTACAGTAATACATTACTTTCAGCTGTCAGTAAGGTATGGCATTTTTTGTTTAAATGTTGCACCCCCCCTGGAACCGCGCCTGTCATTGTATTTGTACTGTTGTGTTACAATCTCACGTTTTCTCTGATTATACTTAGATACCAAAAGTAAAGATACTTTTTTACTACATATTTTACTGCCATCATCCGTTTTGTTGTTAAATCTGGAAATGTGTTCTACCGGCCCTTGAAATGGTGTTTGATTCCTTATATTGCTTAGCAGTTCTTAATTTCCCATTGCTCTGTACATCAAGTTCATTATTTTTCTGCTTAGCTCGTTTAGTCATCTCACACATTTAGGGCGTATACCTTGCTGTAATTGATTTATAGTGGCAGTTCCTTTCCCTTTCTATAAATCTAGACGTCCTCCATTCCAAAAACTCTCGTTTATTTGCTGGGAGGTTGAAATCGATGGATGTGACTTAAAATTTTAAAATTTCCCCAATCCCTATTACGCCAGTCAGATTAGATTAGAAAAATGCATTTTGGAGAATTAATTTCCAGTAAGCTGGAAATCTTTTTAATACCTTCAGCTGGTAATCAACTTTTCTTCACCTGTAATACAGAACCTTCTATTTATACATGCAATTGATGGATGTGTTACCACCTCTGCATTTTATCGCCAAGCTCCTTGAAAACAACACGGCTTTACAGGAGGCTGTCAAGATTTTCCACCATGCAGATGCTGATTCTGAGGAACTCATTTTGGAAGGTCAATTTTTTATGGATGCTCTCTATTCACCTAAGGTCAATAAGACCTACTTGAAGAAAATCCTCCATAAAGCCAACTTTCAATCTAGCCTCTCTATACCCGTTTTTTTAGTTATTGTCCTTATATTTGCTCCATACATGAAAACAGGTATCGTCAAATTCAATACTATAGTTTGTAACTTTAATTCAATACTTGACGAAACTTGGAAGGAATCCGTTGCTTTTGGAGTTTATTGGGAAGTTTTCAAATGCAGCAAACTTCGTTCCCACTCTTCTGTTGATTTCCGCTGTTTGATTTTCAGTTATAATATCACAAGAGCATAGACAATATTCGATTATTCACCGAGTCACGAGACGTATTTGGCGAAACATCACGAGAGCGCAGCTCGAGTGGTGTTTCGCGAAATACGTCGAGTGAAGAGGTAAATTAATGGAAAAATATTGTCTATGCTCGAGTCGGTATTCGTTACGATTATATAACGAATAATATTCTAATTTTTTTTATTGATTAATATTAATATTGAAGGTACAATTATTATAATACATATTTTTTGTATTGTTGTTTTCGGAATTTGTAGTAGAATTAACTGACATTTCATTGAGCTTGCCCGTTACTATGGAAATGATCACAATATGGCAGGAGGCGAAACACCAAAACGATTATATCACGTCGTCAAGGGGTATATTCACTTATCAATACATCGTAACTAAGGGAAATTCAAGGATTGTATTGGTTCATTAGAACATGAGTTATATAATCATTGTTAGCCTTGGAATTATGAACTATATATTAGTTAAAGTGTTATTTACTTAAGTCTACCATGTATAGTTATCGCCGCTTATCATCTTCTCTGGCCATTATTTTTGAAGGACTGTATATTCTTCAATAAAAACATACCTACTAATAGTTTCTATAATTTTCCATTCTTACTTCTCACATTGTATTCAATAGTACTGACAACAACCACCAATCTATGCATTTAGTGCGAAATATTAATCTAAAAATATTTCCCATTAAACTTTTTGTGTAATACAGGGTGTCAATTTTAAAACTTGGGCTGTACCTCGTGAACGAATTCAAAAAAATATCAAAATCATTTTTAGGGTAGAGAGGGGGAACTAAAATGACATGAGAAAGAACGCACCCCCATCAACCCCCTACAAAAATTTAAATAGCAACTCCCTACTTGTGATATGTCGTTAGAAAGCCCGTAGAAAATGCTTTCCAACGGTCTAAGTCATAATTATACAGGGTGTAACAATAAAGCAGAAAAATTTATTTGACAACAAAAATAACAATTAATGGGGCATATGGGGCATAGGGGGTGCGTTCTCTCTCATGTCATTTTAGTTCCCCTCTCTACCCTAGAAACGGTTTTGAATTTTTTTTGAAATCTCTTTTCGTTCACGAGGTACATCCCGTTGTAAGTTTTAAAATTGACACCCTATATATATATAATATCGTATATAAGAGTACTTTATAACAAATACTAATCTATAAATTTAGTGCGAAATATTTATCAAAAAATGTTCCTCATAACTGTTATTATAATATGGTCCGCATTCTGCATAAAAAAAATAATTTATAATATTTATAAGGAAACTAACAGTAGGGTGATCAACTTCAAATGTAGACCCCATGTTTTATTAGGTAATATTAGTGACAAATGGGATATTCAAAAATAAAATTATTTTGATTTTAGTCTTTAGATTATTAGAAAAAAATGAAAACAAAAATTTACTAAAACTATGCAACTTATAATGCAGATACGTCACTAGTTTAAATGTGAAGTTGTCCATAGTCTTCCTTTGCTGTTCTATGTTTCAGCTTCGTCTTATTTCTCATTCATTGGGATGTTTGAGCGTGTTCAGGGAAAAAATGTTGACATCTGACATCTATCACTCTGTCGTTCACCTCTCTCATGATTATTTTGTTCCATGTCAAAATATATGACTAACTTCAACTTATACTAGTGACGTCAAAATCTAAAAGGTGGATTTTAAGAAATTTTTAAAATATAATTTTCTAAATGGGGATTAAACGAAAACAACACTATTACATTTGATAAAATACGGTGCGACGTAATTTGTTCCCTTAGAATTAACGATCTGCTAATCATTAACAATAATCTATTTTTAGTTGAACTCCCTATTAAGACTGAAATTGAATAGAAATAGAAATTGAGTAGAGCTTGAACAAAATAATTCTATAAACTTTTTAGACCTTACAATTTCAAATATAAATAATAAACATTATTTTTCTATATTTCACAAACCATCACATTACATACATTACAATTCATAATAGTTCGGTCCACCCATTCAGTCATAAATTAGCAGCTTTCAATAGTATGATACACAGACTTTTAACAGTCCCATTAAATACTATTAATTAGAATAAAGAACTAAATATTATTAAATGAAAGGCAAAATATCATTAATAAAAATATACTAAAACAGACTTTAGAACAAGTATTTCAAAGAATTCAAAAATAAAATTAATCAATTTAAATGTCTAACATACTTTGGAATACCATCCCTAAAAATTAAATCATTTTTGGAAACTTTAGACATGCATATTTACTTTAAAACCGATTACAATTTATCCAAACTCATTAAAAATAACATTAATTAAATTAAACAAATAAGAAGTTTATAAATTAAAATGTGGTACAGTAGGACACAAGCACCTGAAAGTTTGAAAACGTTCAAGCCCACGATGCGCATTCGTCATGCGGACATACTGTCCAGGAGCAGTCAGTTGCTGTGAGAAATTCAGCGAGTACAGTCTAGGAAAAATTATTAATAAAATAATGGAGTTTCATCAAGTCTCAAAGGCAAAATTTTAAGTCAAACACGGGAAGTTATAGCTAATGTTATTCATTTTATGAGAAAAGAGGCTGTAGGTAATCAACCATTAAAAGACTTTAAAAAAGTTCAGGAGCGTGTCGTATTGGCAGCGGGTGTCAGTTTAAGCAGTGTTCAAAAAATTGCTCGTGAAATGAAGTTGATTGAAGACGGTGAATGTGCATCATTTGTAACACCAAACAAAAAGATAAAAAAAAGTGCTGCTAAAACTAATTTGGACGATTTCGATATAGGACGTCTTAAATGATACATACTTTGAGACGTATACATAAAAAATTTACAGAGGAATACAATTATACAGGTTCCCGTGAAAGCCTACGAAAAATTATGAAAAAGATGGGATTCCGTTGGAGAAAAACCAGAACCAACAGAAAGCTATTTATGGAAAAACCTGAAATCTTACACCTGAGACTCAATTTTTTACGCTAGATGAAACGTTATAGAAACGAAAATCGCCCAATTATATATATGGACGAAACATATGGCATTCATGCATTACAAACCAGAAGGGTTGGGCTGATAGTTCAAACGAAGGATTACATAAACCACTGTCAAAAGGACAGTTGCTAATAATAGTGAATGCTGGCGGTGAACATGGTTTTGTCAAAAATGCTTACCTTCGCTATAACCCAACTGTAAAATCGGGAGATTATCATGATGCCATGAACTACGAAAACTATAAATAGTGGCTTCAGGATATGCTGATACCAAACTTACCACCAAATAATAATAATAATAATTTATTCTTAAAAAGTACATAGATAAAATTACATCACAATAAAAAGAGAATAAATTGATACTCAATAAGTGCCAAGCACTTGTTTTGAGAATTATTCGAATACAATATAGATAAAATTGATAAAATGGATAAAAACAGATAAATAAATACAATAAAAATGAAAATGGGTGAAAATTCACAAATACAACATAATAATAACACTCAGGAAATTAAGAAAGTATTGATATCAGAAAATATTGGATATGAGGTTTCTTGGTACTTCTAACAGAAACTTTTTAACCAGTCTTTTGAATTTGGGAAGTACTTTAGTGGATTGAATTGTCTCAGGAAGAATATTAAATATTTTTGGGGAAAGGTAAAAAAACGATCGTTGGCTTAAAGCTTTTGTTACTGTCGGGATAATGTGTAATGTTCTATTTCTTGTGTGGTACGTGTGGCTTGTTAATGTATGGGTTTTATTAAAGTACTTTACACTCGAGCATAAGAAGTAAAGTTGTCTCACATCCAAAACATTACATTCCCGGTATAATAGATTTGAGTTGTATAATCTGCTTCTTGAATATATAAGTTTTAGGAATCGCCGTTGAAGGACTTCTACCTGGTTAATTCGTGAATCAGTAGCACTACCCCATGCCACTATTCCATATCTTAAATGGCTTTCAACTAATGAATTATATAATTGTTTGAGAGTTTGGGATGGTAAACATTTTTTTAAATACCTAAATGTATATAAGATACTTTGAAGTTTTTTAACGACATAGTGTATATGGTAGTCCCATCTCAAATGGGAATCAATATAAATACCAAGGTATTTAATCTTTTTCATAGAGTGTATAACGTGGTTTGATTTGGGCAGAATAATTGAATTATATTTCGGTAGTCCAATCACATTACAACTAAAAGGCAGATAATAAGTTTTGTCAAAGTTTAATGTTAATAGCTTAGAATCTAACCATCTTTTTATATTTGAAAAGTCCTTTTCGGCTAAAGTTTTCAGTTTGTCCCAATCAGCTCCTTCATAAAAAATGGCAGTATCATCAGCAAAACCTATGGCAACTCCCTTAGTTTGAACCGAGAAAAGGTCATTGATATATATATTGAATAGTATTGGACCCAATACAGTTCCCTGCGGGATCCCACATCTAATCCGGTCTCTACCACTTGTTCCATTAGCCACTTCTACAGTCTGATATCGATCTGATAGATAGCTTTTAAATAAGTGAAGACATATTCCTCTAATTCCAATATCTTCAAGTGATTGCAGAAGTAGCTCATGACTTATAGTGTCAAAGGCCTTAGTAAGGTCAAGAAATATGCATAAGCAGGGGGCTCCTCGCTCCAAAGCATTGTATATGCTATGTAATAAAGTAAGTATAGCATCTTCTGTTGATACATTATTTCTGAAGCCAAATTGTTTTATCGTCAATATATTGTATTTCTCCAAATAAGAAGTTAATCTCGTTTTAATTATTTTTTCAAATATTTTGGATACATGAGTTGTTAATGATATAGGACGGTAATTATTCACTGAAGTTTTATCTCCCTTTTTATAGACTGGTGTGACTATCGTTTCTTTTAATATGGACGGAAAAACTCCTTTGCTAAAGCATAGGTTAATAATATAAGTGATGGGTGCAACTATTGATGCAGATATTGCTTTTAATACTTCTGCAGGAATATTGTCCACCCCTACTGCTTTATGGTTTTTTAGATTTCGTATTGTACTCATAACTTCCTGTTCTGAAGTAAGAAATAGGGCAAAGGTATTTTGAATATTGTTACGAGATGGTGCTTTAGCATATGGTGGTATTTGTTTACTCAAATCTGTACCTACATTTAAAAAATGCTTATTAAATTCCTCGCAGATTTCGTTATTATTTGTTATCACTTCACCAGTTTTACTAATTATCGAATCTATTTTATGTTGCATTTTTCGTTTGCCAGATAGGTTTTTTATGGTATTCCAGAGCTTTTTCGGATTTCCAGAGTATTCATCTATTCTTGTTTTATAATAGTTATATTTAGTTTTTTCCAATAGATTACTTAATTTATTTTTATAAAGGCGATATTTATTTTTTAATTCAGCATTATTAGGATATTTTATAGTATCTCGAAACAAATTATTCTTAATATTTATTGATTTCAGAAGGGCATTCGTAAGCCAAGGAGCATATTTTGTGGCCTTTCTATTTACCTTTTTATGTGTAGTAGCAGTGTTTACTAAATTTAATAAAATATGAATCAAAAGACTCATTGCATACTCTGGATTCTCCTGATTAAATATTTCAGTCCAAGTAATGGAGCTTGCTTGCTGTTTTAATTTATTATAGTTTATATATTTTATATTATTCGTATGTTTTTTGTTAGCATGGCTATTTTCTTCAAATAGTGTTTTAGTTATCGACCATGCGTCGTATCATAATGTTCAAAGTGAGAATCTCACACTTTCAGGTGATTTTGCCAAACTGTAATGACAACTGTGAAAAAATTTATATCGGTAGAACTTTTAGGAATTTTAAAACTTGAATTTCAGAACACAAACGTAGCTATGACAACAAAAAATCTGATTCTAACTATTCAAATCATTTATTAGCAAACCAACACACTTTCGACTCAAATTTTGAAAGTTTACATGTAGAACTTAAATCTTTTAAATTAAATCTTTTAGAAGCCCTTGAGATAAATAAAAACAAATATTATGGTTAGGTTAGGTTAGTTACCAGATAGATATAAATCATTCTCCCTTATTAAACCTATTTACCTAGAAGATAGTTCAGGTGTGATTGTTGTGAATAAATTTCGAGGTAAAATGGTTCAATACTTTTGTTAATATTCATAGAATTCCGTATTTAGGCACTTTTTGTACTTTATTTCCATGTAAACATATTATAATACTTTTGTCAATATACTTAAAATTCCGTATTAATGCACTGTATAAATTAAAAAATTTTCATTATACCCTCACTCATTTGATAAAGCTACTGTGTTAGCGAAACGCGTCACAAGTTTAAATTAAACGTTAGTTCAAATATAATGAAGTTTTAAACAAATTATATTGTTTTATTTCATCGTTAATTAAGACTGGGTTAAGAAGCACGGAGACACGTTGTTCACCGTAAATAACGATAATAGGCATGATGACTGATTTTGAAAAACTGCTCCACGATGTTTGCACGCATAAGCTTTATCCAAAAAAAATCTTTTTTCTTCAAACGTCAGTAAATCTGTCATTTTTCGACTGTCTAGGCGACCGTAAAGTTTCATTTTTCCTCCGCCGGAGCTTTAGTTTTCACTTTCCCGTCAGCGGAGGGAAAAGTGTTATCATAGCAACATAGATAGAAACAAGAAAACAAGCTTCAACAACTCAAGATTTATTAAAGTAAAAACAAAACTAAAACTTTTATTTATCATTCAAATGAATGCGAAATTGTTGCATTTTGAAAATTAAACCCGCGCAATACCGTTGTAGCATCTTGTTGTGAATTTAGAGTAGCGTTTACTAGTGTTGATGTTACCGAGGATTTTAGTGATGAGGATTCAGTGCAACTTTTGTCAATTTCATCGATATTTTGTGTCAGGTTTAATATTTTGCTAGCTGTGTCATTTTTATTTCGAAGAGATTCTTCTATATAGCCCTCAGCTACTCCAGTTGATTTCCAACCCCCATGTCTCTTCAAAGATTCAATATTTCCTCCACCATCTATCAATAATGTAGCTGAAGTACGCCTTAAGCAGTGCCCAGTGTATTCTTCGGGGCTGCTCAATCCCAGAAATGATGCTACTTTCCTAGATGTCCCTGCTATAGTGTGAATTCCCATTACATTTCTAAAGCATTTCCCATTTTGATATTTAAAAAAAATCTCTTTTCCTCCATATTTTTGGGTCCCAATAAAGCGTAACTTCGATATATTTTTAAATATGTTTCTCCAATAATGGTGAAAGAACGAACCTTCCTGGTTTTTGAGTCGGGAATTTTTATAACAATTAAATTTCCTAAATCTTCTGTATCATGAATTGCCATTTTCACCATTTCGTCGCATCTGCATGCCCCAGATACTCCAATTAATAGAACAATCTGAATAAAAAAATATCCTTTGTTAAACCACATATTAATTTAAATTAAACTGTACTTACCTTCATTCCCAGATGAACTGTGCCTGGCGCTTCACATAAAAATCTTTCAAACTGATCTTTGCTAAATATCCTGGACTTTTTGGCACAATAACCTTCATTGGTTTTCTTCAGGAAGACCCGTAACTTTAAATATTGACTAATATCCACTCCTTGTTTAATAATTAACCATTGAATACCGAGACCAGAGAGTTGGGGATTTCCACTTCTTCTCTTTTAGCAAATAGTTAAAATAAGCTAGAAGGACATTCTCCGAATATTTGCTGACACCTTTTGTATCGCACCATTCAATAAAATGCCGATAGGCAACACAATATTTCTCGGCAGATTTTGAGGGTCCGAGAGACGATGCTGCTTCTTTTGCCTCTTGCATAATTTCCGGCGGTGTGCACTGCATTTCTATAAATCACTAATTTAGGAACTAATTGGTTATTATTTAAGTGAACTTACTCGATAAAACTGCTTATCAATTCGGAATTAAAACGCAACCGGAGACGCAATAATTGTAAAAAATAAATTAATATTGTTGACAGTGTCCACTGACAGCTTTATGTTACATTACTATAGCAACAACCTGTGCCTACTCACCGACACCGGTCTAAACCATCTTGCGAACCCAATTATCTTTCAAAATTATTACTATCAAAAAGAGACGTTTTTGCATTAATTTGTCGACATTTGAAGAAAAAACAGCATATTTTATTTGGAGGAAAAGTTACTTTTCATGACTTCTCTCTATTACCAGCCTCACTCCGTCTGGATGTTAAACACGAGCGCGTCATGAAAAGTATCACTTTTCCTCCATATAAAATAATATACTAAGTATTTTTTTAAATAAAGGATTTAAAGAAGAAATTCACGTTTTTAAAATACAAATCAAATTTCGCACCAAAACGTTAGAATAGTAATGGCGTCTCTATGACATCACACATCTGTAAATACTTCAAATATTCAACACTGTTTTAGAATTAAAAATTCATTTTGATTACTAATTTGAATTATTTTGTGTGATAGTCATGAATTATATAACGAGTAAATATCATTTAAACGATGCAAAGCCAGAAAATACGATAAAAGTTCGAACGATATACAAAAGGTTGACGTTACGCGTTTGTGATCGGTGTTTTAGTTAAGATGGCGGATTGTCATATTTTGTATTTATATTTTTACTAAAACAAATATAATAGCAATTATAATGTAAAAATAAGTGATTGCTTTAGAATACAACGATTTCAAATCATTATTTCAGTTATTCTTAGTCATTGTCATCATCCCTAATCCATAGAGGTACCTACTTCCAAAAGTTCGCAAGAACAGCTCGTTGATGTTACATCAAAATAATACCATCATATCTACATGTAATAAGAAAAGGCATCCCAGCATGACATCAATCAAAAGGCGGCGTTAGAAAAATTTATTATGTCGGCGCTACAAAAAGGAAAAATTGCTTACCATTTTGCAAACGAAGATTAGGAACGATTTTAAAAAACTAACAAACTAATTTCATGGAATTTTTGAAAGGGAAATATTTTTTGGTTGCCAAGGACGTAGAAAAATGGTTTTTAAAATATTACTTTGGTCGACAAAGTCCTAGAAAAAAGGTTTAAAAGAAAGTATTCGAAATAGTTTGATAAAAGAGATTGTCATGAGACTCCAATAATATTACATGGCATATTCAAAAGTATACGGCATGTTTATAACACATTGGCACTATTTTATTGTGAGCAGAACGATTTGTCTGGAATTTTCTCGAACAAGGCGGCGCATTCGCCAAAATTTATAGTCGAGAGACAGGGCCGGCTTTGAGCTGGTGACCTCGCAACACTATTTATAACAGTTTTAATCAACTGTATGACACTCGCATTCAGAGTAGGAGAAACAATTTCGGCTCTTACGTTTGCTTTTATTTGGTGCCACATATGCTCAATGGGGTTGAATACACAATGGTACGGAGGAAGTCGTAACACAGTATGTCCCGTTTGTTCTGCTAAATTGTCACATACATATTCCTTTTTAATAGTAAATGTATTTAACACTTCCAGTAGTTGTTCTTTCTTGTAATTAAATTCAAAATAAATATCATTTTCTAACAAATACTCCTGAATTTCAGTTTTAGTACTTGCTCTGTTTGGCGCTTTTTGCAGCTGACGACTGTTCAGTACATCATATTGCAAACGTTGAACACTCCTATTTGTCTATGCAAAGTTTCAATATACAGCCCATTGTGATTAATTTAAATGAGGACTCTGACAGTGAAAAAGAATTAGACTTAGAATAACAACACAGAATAATATCATTAATTTGTACCTATATTTTATTTAAATAGTTTAATTAGGTAAAACCAAGACCATATACTTTGAGATAAATGTATTGGAATTTTATTTACGATAAAACAGATGCTTCAAAAAAAAATTGCTAGTAAATACCTATATTATTATTTTTACCTGGAGTCCGCCTCTGGTCCTAGAAGTCCGGTTTCTTATCACAGTTAGATACGCATTTAACACGTGTTTTCTAATAACAATGAAGGTGAGAAAATAAATCGTTTAATTAGGAAAAACCAAGATGATATACTTTGAGATACACTTTACCTAAAATGTCAATAGCCTTTTCACCCAAATTTTAGAATGAATAGAAAGTAACTAACTGGGCTCTCTCAATTTTACAAGTTAATTATTATTAAATCAAATTTTGATTTTAGAGGCTCTTTTTTAGGCCATACACCCACTTGTGTCACAAGTACTCATAAAAAAGTGTTGAAAAATAATTATTTATGGTTTTATAACTCAAAAAGTTTCACTGTGCTCTCTAAATAATTAATTGATAAATACTTACCGACAAGATACTTTTTGTAATGTGACACTATTTTTTAAACAAAAGTTAACCTTCCCCTTTGACACGGGTAAAATAATGTGACACTTATGCTACCTATCGCTCATTTACTAAAGTACAGATGTGTCGCTGTTCAACAATATTCTTTAATATATTTTAAACCTAATTGACTAAATACCAGAAAACGGAGATATTTGGAGTTGTGTCACTATTGTTTCGAATGAGCGATATGTTGCAAATTAAAGAATGGATCAGAAAATATTTCTAGTTGAACAGTTTTACTAATTAAATAGTTAAAAAATGTACTAATGAGATTACTCAATTTATTTTAATTAATTTAGCGATATTCAGATAAGGATCAAAATTAATGACCTATACTGAAAAATCTATAGTTTATTTCAGAAGGGTATAGAGTAATAAAACCTCATTAGGTATGCAAAGGGAGCACAGAGTGACCCAACGAATATTTAAGCCACTTTCATAGTTTGGCATTGATTTCATTGTAAAATTCTTTCTTTTTATCAAGTGCAGGTAGTACCACCCGGGTTGGGGTCAATATATGGGTTTAGCCTATTGTTATCCATTCACAAACACTGAAAATAGTGTGCCAAAGGCGTGCCGGTAGGATACTCGTAAAAAGGAAAGAATTTTATTTTAACAGAATAAAAATTAGGCATTATGTACATATTATTAGGTACACTTATTTTTTATTGAACATTATACTCTGTTCTGTACTGCTTTATACTTCTTAAGTATTTTCGTCGCCAGCAAACAATTTCATCGCTTTCCAGTAAAAGTGCTTTACGGTTATGCTTTTCCCAGGCAAAATCCATATTTCTCAAAGTGGTCCATAAAAGTTTTTTAGTTATCAACGGAATACTGTCACCCTGGCCAAGCTCCATTAAAATCTTATCTAGGGTGGGTATTTCTTTTTTAAAATAAAAAGAGTGAACTTTTCTTCGAATTACACTTTTGGTGTCTTCATCAAGGACTTTTACTGGTCTGCCTGGACTTTTCTTGGGAGGCTCCACTTGGCCTGCTATCTTTCTCCCCCGCAATAATTTAAAAACGGTGGACTTTCCAACTCCAGTCATTCGGGAACATCGGTCGACAGTTTCTTGTACAGTAAATTTCGGGTACATAATCGTATTTTATGCAATCGTGTACATTTAAAATAATAAGTTTTTCATTCACTGATAGTGGAGAATTATTGGAACATCTTTTCGTTGGTGTAAATGTCGCCATTTTATTACTAATCTTATAATACTGTGAACACTATTTACGGCTTAACAGCAAATACTGATGCGTTAAACTAAACAAATATACTTATAAAGGTCTAAAAATTTTGGGTAAGGCACCTTGCGGCGCATGGATGAGCCGAATCTGAAACAGGGTTGGAATTAGGCAGAGGCACTATTAGAAGATTAAACGGTACCTGTTAAACGCAAAACGTAACTGTATAATCTACTACCTAAGTAATCCCTACACAATATTTCGATATTGACACTTCAGGCCAGAAAACATACTTTTCCTAATTCTCTTACGCAATTACTTGAAATTTTAATATTACAAACAATACTATTTCAAGACCTACGCCTATGGCCGACACCGAAATTGAGCCGAACTGGACGGAATTCCCCATTTTATTACTCTATACCTTTCTGAAATAGACTATAGTCCAATACTTGTTGGTGTATGAATTTGATTTTCATACTATATCCCTTAAATAATTATTTCATTATTTTCAGATCGCCTTCTAAAGACGTAAGTCTTTTAGATATAGATGATATACAAAAAATTCGTTATATAGAAAATCGAGAAAGTCAAGAAGATGAAAAAGACTACAATACTGGTGGATATATGCCCATCAGTATTGGAGACATCCTTAAAGGACAATATAAAGTTTGTAGAAAACTTGGTTGGGGACATTTTTCAACAGTTTGGTTGTGCCAGAATTTATTAAATGAGTAAGTAAATATATTTTTTGATTGCTGATAATCTTACTAATTAATTTTAATTGACGTTAAAGGATTTGATTACTGGTTCACCCTTTGTAGAAAAAGTCTACACATAAACATCACAATATTGTTTTACGCTATACGTCTGTAGGTATCTATAATGAACAGTAGGTAGTTAAAAATAGTAGTTCGACTATAATAGGTCATAACAAATATCATCAAAACCTTGTCAGTATGTTTAACTGATAATTCTACTAAAGTCATACCCCCTTCCGCTACCCACGTACCCGCCTATGCTTTTTAAATAACTGGCGTGGACTGCTTCTGTAACCATAGCACCGTACACTAACAAAGAATAGTAGTCCAACCAAAGAATACACCAACTAACAAGAAGCGAAGCCCGACGCATTTTCTTTGATGTTTTGGTAACCAAAATTTATGACCTTGAGAGACCGTCGTTGACAGATAACTTAGTAAATACACTGAGAAAATGATGAAATTTTCAAATATCGGCAATATAATTGGTCGACAAAATGGAGTATGACAAGTATCTTATTATAAAAATGGCGATTTTCAGATATGCGCATACAAAAAATGATCGGAAGCTTCGCTTCTTGTTAAGTATTGTATTCTTTGGTCCAACTCTTCGGCACGCCCCTAAACGCTCCCTTCTTGCCATGTCTCCGAATCCGCAGCTGCCGGCCCAGAGCTAACCTTCGTCTTGGTTTCGTGTATACCAGTTGTCCACAGATTCCGCTGAGTACGTATTATACCGGTTGTAGTTTCGTGTTTCGTTGTGTAATATTGTGAGAACAGTGTTTATATTTTTTAATAATTAAATCTAGATTAATAGAAATGAGGTTATTGTGTCCCGCTGATGGTTGCAAGAGTAAAAGAGGATTAGATGTCTCTTTTTTCCGATTTCCGAAGGATGACCCAAAGGGTGAGTTGGACTACCATTCTTTGTTAGTGTACGGTGACCATAGTTACACCGGAGAACAATCGCCTTTTATCTTACCTATGCAATCGCCGCAGCGGGCGATCGAGAGTCCCATGGATAGACTGGTTCACAAGTGCCATTTTATTTATGATTTAGGACGCATTCGATTCGAAAAGGGTCGCTACTAATGACATGTAAATTCGTCGCCGGCGTTTTCTTGAGTACCTACCTGGTAGGTGCGTACCTGGTAGGTGCGGTAGGTTAGGTAGGTTATAGGTTAGTGAGCATATATACCTCAAATCTGAAATCTATTTGTTTTTAGTTTCTTGTCTATTTGCTTTCATTCATTGCCATTTCTACCTTCGAGCGAAGTGAATCATAGTGAAAAATGTCGGTGTCAGTTATTGAAAGTGAACGTGGGAGAAGTTTAATTTTGTGCGAAAATTTAACGTTTTCCAAAGACAAGGTCTTGAAAAGTGGAGAAACATCATGGAGGTGTTGCCAAAGGAAGGCTTTACACTATTGAAACGGAGAACCTGATATCCAGGAGGGAAGATGCGCACAATCACGGAGCATTCGAAAAGGAAGTGAGCAGAAAAGCTATTTCAAGTGCATGAAAGAGGAAGGTAAGAGAAGACATCAGTGAAAAGCCTTCAAAAATTATTTGTAGAGCTTTAGCAACAAATTTGCCACCGTCTCTTACAACTACTGATGTTGGCTGCATTAGAAGAAATATCTAAGTATAACAGTCGCCGCAAAATCCTTCAAGGTCCGATTCCTAATAACATAGAAGAAGCGCATGGAGTTCTCAGCAGCTCATACGGCGAAACGCTGTTAACCAATAAAGGTGAACAATTTTTGTTCATTAACAATACCTATGGAAAAAATATCATTTTGTTTACATGTGAAAGCAACATACGTGTTTTGACCGATATGGATATACTGTTTATCGACGGAACGTTCTCATTCTGCGCAAAGTTCTTCTTACAGTTTTTTACTATTCTCGGACTCCAAAATGGCCATTATGTTACATTCGTTTTTTGTTTGCTACCAAGTAAGACAACTGACTGCTATAAAACATGCTTATACCTACTAAAATGCAAGATTTATGAAAAGTATGGTCTTACATTTGATCCACGGCAAATTTTCGTTGATTTTGAAAAGGCCATCCAGCTAGCATTAAGGTGTGTTTGGTCAAATGTAAAAGTAAGCGGTTGCCGATTCCATATACATCAAACATGATATCGAAAGATTAAGTCAATCGTATTAAGTTCTGATTATGAATCGAAGACCGAAATAGAAATCTGGCTCAAAAACACTCTCGGGCTGACTTATTTGAATCCAAATGAAGTGGAGGACTGTTTCGTCTTTGATTTAATGTCGTACAAACCAGAAAGTGAACTGCTGGATAAATTTGGTGACTATTTGTTAGACATATATCGTCGAAAGCGTAAACTTTCCTCCTACTATGTGGGCAGAAGAAGGTGCCTCGGTTACAAGAACGACTAATTGTTGCGAATCGTGTCATGCAAAATTTAATTCTCCCTTTTACGCAACACATCCCTCCATATAAATCGACTGCATTACGTAAAATGTACATCTTACTTATAATATCCATAATGTATACATAACATGCGCCTTTTCAAAATTGTGTACTACAAATGTACTTTGTATTTTTAATGTGTTCTATTATATACATATACTCGGATGTTCCTTCGAAATAATAACCTAGTCAATGTAAAGTGCATTATTCATATTTATTTATATTTTTTAAAATTGCGTACTAAAAATGTGCTTCGTATATATAGGTACTTCAAAATAATGAGCTAGTCATTGTAGAATGTATTATTCATACATATTTATTGTTCAAACTTAAACATTTTTTAATGTATATAACATGTCTTTTTGAGACTGCGATAATGTACTTGGTATATTTAATGTTTAGGTACTATTATATAAATGTTGCTTTTGTATAATAAACTAGTAAAAGTAAAGTGCACCATTTGTTTTTCTTTTTGGTTCCGATATAAAAACCCGGCGACCAATTTACCTATAGGGATTAAATGAACCCTTAAATTCCAATTTATATGTCGGATTAGTGGAGCAGGTAATCTTGGCGTCGAGTTTACCACCTCCACTCGGAAATGTACCGACAATATTTTATAATTTTAATGTAGAGGTGAAAATTGGGCTAAAGGCATAGTTAACAGGACCGGATATACGTATGGGCTTAATGGGCTCCAGCCCAGGTGCCCCGAATAATAAAATAATAATCCAGTAAAAAAAATACAAATCAAATCAAAAAAGCGTGGAAGAGTATTTTTATAAATGTATTATTATTTTTTATTATGTTCATTTATTAATCCTCTTTCATTTAAATTATGTTGGTTAAGAATTTATGGCTTTAATTTTTTGTTTGCCAAAGATAAAGAAGGTACCTGTTTATTTTATCCTTTTTGACCTAAGTTTATAATGTATTTTCTATTGAAATAAAAAAACCTCTCGTATGTTTAATTTTCTCGCTTAATCATTTTTTGGGAAAATGGCAAATATTTTAATTATTTCGTGGGTTCCCAGGATATCGTTAGCCCAGGGCCCCCAGAGGTCGCGGTCTGGCCCTGATAGTTAAGAAAAAAATCTGGAAATCGGTTGACCCTGAAGGCCATCCCTGCAACTTCCCGCTAAATTAAATTTTCAAACGCATGCGATTTTGTCGCTAGTTGCGATGTTTCTGAGCTCTTCGAGCTCAAAAATTTAATGTAAGTGTTATTTTGAGCTCTCCGAGCTCAACGATAGCTATTCGATGCTTTTGAGGTCGAAGTTCGATGAAACACGATTTTTTTTAATTTTCAAAGTGCTATAACTTTTGAATGAATTAGCCGATTTTCACGCGGTTGGTGGCGATCGATGTAGTTTTTTGAGCTCTATAAAAAATTGATCTGATGGAACATTTCGGAGTTATTACAAAAAAACACTTTTTTTCGATTTTTTTCGACAACGATATCTCACGAACGCATCAACCGATTCTGACGCACTTGGTGGCGATCGATGCGGGTTTTCAAGGTTAAGAGCTGATTAGTTTTTGAGGTCGATCGGTTCAGCCAATTCGGAGATATTTTGAAAAAATGAAAAAAAAACATCTTTTTTTCACTTTTTTTTTGCAATTTCTCGAAATCTACCGGTCCGAATTGGTTCCAACTTACAGGAAATCTAAGTTTGGTGAAGCCCTTTCGAATGACACTAACTGCGATCAAATCGGTCAAGCCGTTCAGAAGTTATAAGAGGTTTACATACACACACACATACACGTACGGACGGACATCATCGTAAAAATAGTCAGGAAAGCTTCTTAGGGCTTCAAAACGTGGAGATTTGTTGAAACCTCGATTTTTGTAAAACTGGGTAAAAACAATAACTTCCCGATTTTTCGAAAATCATTGGGAAGAATCATTAATTTTCTTAGCGGGAAGTTAAAAATTGATGTTGGCATTTTTTGCCGACGGATTATTGTTTATTCATGTGTCTAGATAGTACCAAAATTTATTTATTCCTCAACATTTATATTTAATTGGTTGAAATAGACCAATTTTCACCTCTACATTAAAATTATAAATAGACAGTTCCGAGAGGTGGGACTTTATTTTAGGAGATTTCCTGCTCTTTAAGGATCTTTCTTCAAATTTAAGAGGGATGCTTCATCTAAGGCGGCAAAGTCTGGTTGCACAATCCACAGAGGCGGAAAGGTTTTTCCCCGAAGGTGCAGTTATTATGGGAAGGTTCATATATGGTGAAGAAGAGAATCAAAAACGTGAATTATTATATCAGCAAGATCCCACATTGAATACCGAAGGTGGTACACCGCAATCGACTGGCACCATTCGAGATAATTATCAAGAGGAAGTGGTAGACCACGTACAGGAGGTACATCTGCTTTCAAAAGGTTCATGGGTGCCTATGAAACACCGGAAAAGCGAGATTTGGTGTTTACCCTTCTAGATAACTACCTACTCCCTGGTCCATAGTACTTCGGCAAGAATTCATGACGCTAATACTATGACAACATTTTTAAATATTGTTCTCTACTTGCGACCAATCTTACATGTTTTTAATCTTCTCGACTACCCAATTAAAACTGATAATATCTGCACCTTCATTTCAGAGAATGTAGAAAAATAGTCGATAAGTACAGTATTAGCGAAAAAGTTGTGGGGGAAAGAAAGGGAGATTTTCAATTTCCAATGGCGTTTTTTCGATACAATATGCGACCGCTTGTCGACAGCCAAAAGCGCTTATTGGAATTTTTTTGGTTGTGCAGCTGAAATCGTTATATTATAAACTATACCTATGATATTTACCATAACCGAACTATGAGAACTAGATTATTTGCAAATATAGATCCTGTCATTTGTAATAAAAAATAGTAAATAATACATAAAAACACAACTTATCTATTTTATATTAAAATTATTTCAGTGGGCCTACTTATGTTGCTCTAAAAATTTGCAAAAGCGCACAAATGTTCACAGTAGTGGCTCAAGACGAAATAAAACTACTGAGAGATACAAAACTGATTGACCCCTCCCATATTGGTTATAAACATATTGTCCAAATGGTGGATACGTTTAAATTATTAAGCGTGAATGGAGTACACACTGCCATTTCTATGGAAATTATGGGGCCCTCATTACTACATCTACTCATACAGTCTGATTTTAGAGGAATTCACCTAAGTGGAGTTAAAAGAATTATAACACAGGTAAGCTTTTCTTTTAATCAACTTTTGATTAGATGCTGAAACACCACAAAAATAAATATGTACATCTATTGCACTATCTTTGAGAATCAAGACAAATAGGTATGTCCACCAACCACCAACTAACAAGATGACACTAATGACAGTCGCCCTGAGGATAAGCAATTATTTGGATGGATTTTAGATTAGTAAATTGGTTGCTTTGTATATTTATTTAATGATCCTTTTTATTATAAACTGTCATATACATATAGCTTTTAAAATACCCAAGCAATTAAAACAACGTCTAAAAAAGCACTAAATCAAAATCAAAACAACTATTAAGAACCACGTGTTGTGCAGAAAACGCTTGTTTATCTCAGGGCGACTGTAAGATGACGTAACGTGGACTAGCCCTATAGAACGGGAAAATGTTTGATTTGACGTTTTAGAAACAGGTTAATTATAAATAAACAGTACCTATACAATCATTTTCTAGAAATAACAAATATATTTCTACAAACCAATTACGTAAAGAATTCTATTGGTTTGGGGTAGTCTTCGAGAAGTGATTCTTGAACTTCTTTTACCTAAAGGTTCGTGCGCACTAGACCAGCCCGGTCGGCAACGGACCTCGCCGCAACGGAACGCGAATATATTTTTACCTGAGATGTAAATGAAACCGCGCGTACTTTACTTTTGCCATTACTTAAAACAATGAAGTACATTATCCTTAAAGGTTCGCGCGAACTAGACCGGCCCAGCATCGCAACGGAACGCGAATTTATTTTTACCTGGTACGTAAATGAAACCGCGCGTACGTATCGGCAACGGATGGCAACGCCCCGGCCAGCCGTCGGCGGAACCAGGATAGATAGATAGATAGATTTTATGAGGTGGCTTTTGGCCTATTCCACTGCGACCTTTTCAGATCTATTGTGGTCCTCTAAACTCTATACTCTGTCCATCCAAGCAACGGAGTGTTCCAAAACAGTATCATGCATAGTACACGTGATCTCTCCGACTCTGTATGGACAATGAATTCCGCCGGCCGATTGCAGTTAAATCCGATTGGCCAGCGCATGGAGGCATATTTATTTTAGCCAATAGATGCAAAGGCGCATGGTGATCACGCATCTATCGTTGTTTTGGCCACTCTGTTTGTTCGATGGATACAGTATAGATTACATTCTCCAGCCTGACTCTTTTTAAAAAGTCTATTAGCGTGGATACTGAACCTTTCATATAGCTCTCTGCCTATGGCTTTTCTTCGCCTAATGCAAAAGACCGCACATTTGCCAGGCTATCGCACTGACATAGAATGTGTTCTGCCGTTTCTTCTTCTAGGTGACAAAACCTGCACAAATCTTCGTTTGTCAATCCCATCAGCTTTAAATGCCTATTGAGCTTACAATGCCCCGTTAACCGTCCCACTACAGCTTTGACAGTTCCTATCTTTGGCCATCAGATCTGCTGTAAATTTTGGCGAGTGTTCTAATATGAACTGTTTCGCTTGCCTCTGTCCTGGTGAGTTCCTCCACCATTTTAGAGATTTGTGGGCGACCCACTTCTTTGTTTCCCTTCTTGTTATGGTTTTTGCAACGCCGCAGAAGGGCTCCGGCCCAACGAATGGCATTAATAAGCCTTGTTTGGCCATTTCATCCGCTTTTTCGTTGCCCTTATGACCCTCGTGCCCCGGTACCCAGGCTACCGTAGCATTACTACGCTCACCCAGTGTGTTTAGGGCCCGCACACAATCCCATACTAGCTTAGAATTGACCTCTACGGAGTTGAGTGCCTTTAGCGCTGCTTGGCTGTCTGTGAAGATGGCAATTGAACGATATGTTCTCTTCTGCCTTTTAATTTCTTCCACACAGTGGTGAATCGCCGTCATTTCCGCCTGGAAAATTGTGACATTCCTTCATAGGCTTACTGGAAAGGCTATCCCTTGCTTTAGCCTTACTATACCGGCTCCTACGCCGTCAATCGTCTTTGACCCGCCTGTATACCAAAAAACATCCGCATGTAAGGGTACACCTTTTTTCCAGTCCTCCCTGTATGGTATAGTTACTTTGAACTTATTATCGAAGCTATATCTCGTAGCTATTGCATCGATGGGCTGTCCCATTATATAGTCCGCTCTTAGCTCCTCGATTAGCTTCCAGTTGTCAGTACTATGCGTTTGGCTTATGTGTTGCTGACTATGTATTAATCTATGCATTACAGATCTCGCTTCACCTTGTATGAATATGTGTAGAGGTGGCAGATTCATTAAGACTTCCATTACAGCTGTAGGAGTAGTTTTTATGGCCCCTGTGACACACAGGCAGGCCAGCCTTTGTGTGTTATTCAACAGCCTTATTGCTCCTACTTGCTGCGTCTTTGTCCACCACACCACGGACCCATAAGTTATCATTGGTCTGACAACCTTTGCGTATAACCACAGGGTCATTTTTGGGTTAAGTCCCCAGTTCTTACCGCACAGTCTTCTACATCTGCCCAAAGACATGATAGCTTTCTGCGTGAGTATTCCAAGTGAGCCTATGATCAAAAAATACCCCTAGGTATTTTGTTTCTTTGGCAAAGGGAATCTCTGTTTCTCCTAGCACTGGTGGTTTTAGGCCTTGCAGTACTGTTCTTTTTGTAAAGTTGACAATCTGTGTTTTCTGAGCGTTGACCGTCAGTCTCTCTTGTTCACACCAGTTGTCTACCATATTTAGAGCTATCTGCATTCTTTTAGATATTACTCCAGTAAACTTACCTTTGACCACAATTACTATGTCGTCGGCATATCCTAGACAATAAAAATCTTCCTTGGACAACTCATTGAGGAGATCGTCTACTAAGGTTGCCCAAAGTAGTGGTGAGAGAACTCCCCCCTGTGGGCATCCTCCACCTGCTATTGCTTTGATGGTAGCTTGACCCAGAGTGGATATTACTATCCTGTTCTCCAGGGTGGCCTTTATCCATCTGCATATCAAAGCAGGTGCGCCTGGTCTACTCATTGCGTTTATCAGTGAGTTGGTAGTAACATTATTGAATGCTCCCTCGATGTCAAGAAACGCGGCCATTGCTATTTCTTTGTCTTCCATCGACTTTGAAATAAGCCTATTCAGATCATTCAACGCCGAGTCCGTAGATTTTCCAGGTTGGTATGCGTATTGACGATTGCTTAGAGGGTTATCTTTTAGCACTTCGTCTCTTATGTACATGTCCAAAGCCTTTCTAGCGTTTTCAGTAGAAAGGAGGACATGCTTATTGGTCTATATGACTTTGGTGTTAGGTCTGATATTTTACCTACTTTAGGTAGATATATGACATGGATCTGATGCTATTTTAACACAAAGTTGACCCTATGTATATGTTCTGAGAAGTACTATGACATTTTAGAGCGTGATTTCACCTTATATAAGTTTTTTGATTTAAAAATTAGTTTTTAGGGACGTAAAAAGTAAACTATTCTTCTCTACTTTCCCGAAGCACGGTTAATTTCAAAATTATTATTTGCTACAAATTCACATTCTTTAAATATACGAACAATCTTACATATTGTAAATTGGTTAATTTGAAGAACTAAATATATTTCGGATTTTCTACAAATTATATTATTACCAATAATTTTTAATCTATGTTTTAGGTACTAAAAGGCTTATCATACCTACATGATGCCTGTCGAATAATTCATACGGATATTAAGCCAGAAAATATACTTATAAAAGTGGATGAGAATTATATAAAAAGTATTATAGGAAAAACAGAAAAATTTACTGAGCTTGGAATTGATATGCCACGATCATATGGTAAATATTACTTCTTTTATATTTTTTACTAGCTCTTGCAGTACAAAGATTTGAAATTATTTATTGAAACAAAAATTTTAGAGGTTCCTAATTTTTATTGAGTGCGATCGAATGTTAATGAAAAATAAGAACTTCTGATCAAATAGATTTATGAATTTTTAACACCTACTCTTAGGTAATTAATGGGCGACTTACGTCCATTTGGCAGTCTGCGACCACGACCAGTGACGTCAAGTGGACGTTGCATCCTCACGAAACGTTTATATAAACTATACAGTTCATACAGGACTGCACTGGACACCAAACGCAAACTGAAGAAAACATGAAAAATGAAATGGATATTGTGTTTGCCGACATTTAA
Organism: Lochmaea crataegi; assembly: GCA_947563755.1. NCBI lineage: Eukaryota > Metazoa > Arthropoda > Insecta > Coleoptera > Chrysomelidae > Lochmaea > Lochmaea crataegi. Next base: position 20,030,338 of record OX387422.1, on the reverse strand, counting down.
AAACTAATGTTTTATTCAAAATTTCGTAGTCAGTATTGGTCGCTGAAGGTTCTGTTCTTCAACGTATCTACTGGATGTGCTAATATTTATCATGGTCACACTGTATACAGGGTGTTCCACAATTGACTATATTCACTACCGAAAGAGGAAAAGTGCTATGATAGAAATTGTCATTTCTATTGCTTACGCGACGACTAGATGATAAATTAATATTCGTAATAAAGCAAATGACTACAACTAAACTCTACTGTTTGAAAAATAAATTTTCTAAAGTTTTCCGAAACCCAAACAACTACTTTTTCGACTATCTATTCTGATAACTTTTTTTAGTAGCCGCAGATTGTTGGATTGACAGAGACAGAAGTTTGAGAGACTCTGACGAAAATATCCTATCCAAATTTGAAGAACAGAGAGGACAATCGTACCCTTATGATAAATTTTTAGGAGAACTGCCAGATTTTAGGAGAAGGCATGGCGAGCCTCGGCTAAACGCACCAATGTGGGTCAGTCCAAACATCGAAATTAAAATTGCTGATTTAGGAAATGCATGTTGGGAGGTAAGGTTTAAGTACCCTTTATTTTTTCGAACTAAATTCAAATTAAAAAATTGTTTATTATGTTATTGCAAAATTCCCAATATCAATATCAAGAAGCTATTTATAAATTTGCTTCGTTCTCAAAAGTTATGGCTCATTTTGAAAAGCGGCGTTGATTAATGTTTTAGGAGCATCATTTTTCTTCAGAGATTCAGACACGTCAGTATAGAGCACTAGAAGTGATACTTGGTGCCGGATATAGTTTTCCAGCTGATATCTGGTCGGTGGGTTGTATGGGCTTCGAAATGGCTACTGGAGAAATGTTATTTAGTCCTAAAGGTGACAGAGAACCCGCTGCAAATTTAGATCATTTGTGTTTAATTTGGGAAACTCTAGGTAGTATACCACAGTACATAACGGAAAATGGAACGCATTCCCGTCAATACTTTACAAAAGGTAAGATAATAGATTTTGCTAGGTATTAAATAATTCTTTTGTATGAATGTATACTTGGTATAAGCACAGACAAATTATTCTTTAACACTGTACAAAATAAAAACTTTAGTTTTGTTAAGGAGTCGACGGACTCGCTTCTACCAACTGAGTTTTGGAATTTAATTTTGCGAGTCGTCTTTTAACTGATTCCCAATATTGATTGCCGATAAATGTCGTTCCTTCTACTTATGTCGTGTAACCTTGACGACCATTTTCATCCACTGTCTTACTTTCTTTACACACAGTTCATTCCGCGATAAACGCAGCTCTGATAGACAACAAATAAAGTGGTTAAAAAAATCAAAAATTGTTTGTGCATTCAATCATAAATCAAATGCAAATACATTTGCTATAAACCTCCACTAAGCCACTAACTCCTACTGTTTTTTTTCAGTCGGTTAATATTTTTATATTTCTTACACTAGATCATTATATTAGTATAAATTATTTCGGTGCAGACGAATTTCCGTCAAGTTTCTTAATGACTATAAAATACACATGAGTTCCCGTCCGACACTTGCAGGTATCTTAATCCCGCACTCGAATTGCTTTCCAGTTTATTTAATCCGCTTCCAGGTTGACTAAATAGTTGTGAAAATTCCAGTAAATCGTAATCATGAATTCTAATGACCCCTATTGGGGTGGCTAGGGGGTGTGTCAGTACTAATTGCTATGAATATATTTTTCTCTCTTTTGGAAACATATACAATATATCCCCCTAAGTTGGAATCATATGGAAAACTTTTTTATTATTAATTTTAGGAAAAAAAGTTATTGTTTATAAAAAGTTCTGCCTTATCTAAAACCTAGAATACAGTCATCAAATATCAAATTTTTTAGTCGTATACGAGGTTTGTCAAAAAATATGAGTTTTACTCAAGAATAAAGTACCTTTAAATTTGACAATATCGAAAAATGTTGAGTTGATCAGAATAAAAAATTAAGTTTAAATATGTAAGTACAACCATTTAAATTGAAACTTCGGATTATTTTATTTTTTACTAATATTTCTATCATAATTCCTTTCTTTTGATGTGTGTACGATTTTTGGTTTGTATGGTTTGTAAGTTTTAAGATTCTTGCCTCTGTATTTTTACTTACATTTTGTTGTAACAACGACTTTCTTTTGCGCAATGACAATTTTGGATTTGCTACAACAGACAGCATTACATCAAACTGAGTAATCTCATCGGCAACCAGTTTTCGACGTTTTCCATTAAAATTATTTTTAATACTTCCAGTTCTTCTAAATTTATTTACTATTTTCGTTACAGTTGATTGGGTTATATTTTTATTGGGATGTCTATTATTGAAAATATTTGCTGCTTCTCAATGCGTTTCATAGGTAGTAATCTCCCACGTTTTAAAAATAATTTTAATAATGTAAATGAATTTTATTACATATTTAAACGTAATTTTTAATTCTGATCAACTTTTTTTGTAACATTTTTCGATATTGTTAAATTTAAAGGTACTTTACTCTTGAGTAAAACTCATATTTTCTGACAAACCTCGTATACGACTAAAAAATTTGATATTTGATGACTGTATTTTAGGTTTTAGATAATGCAGAACTTTTTATGAAGAATAACTTTTTTTCCTAAAATTAATAATAAAAAAGTTTTCCATATGATTCCAACTTAGGGGGACATATATTGTATATTAAGTTGTCATTTTCGAAACGGCAGTTTATTAATATACATATTTCCTAACGTTTGTTGTCGTGCACTAAAGTGATATATATATACTCAGTTCAGTAGTAGTAGTACGCAATAAAATTGTAGAATTAAAATTCCGTAGGTATTTTATTCCAATAATGATATCATGTAAAATAATAGCGTGTAAGAGTGCCAAACATAAGACATTTATAACTATTTCTTATTTCATACATCTGAAAGCGGACCTCCCTTAAAACTTTTACTGTTCACTTATTACAATATGCTATAAATACATAGCTAAATATCAAATGATTCAGAGAATTTACCGCAATTAACATAAACACCTTTTAGATAGGTCAGTTTTCACCCTGACGGGAACTCGAGTGACGGCTTAACGTACCCTAATTATGGAACAGGTAGACTGGTTATCCTGACGGGAATTCGTGTGCGTCCAATTATTTTGTTAGATACTGTTTGAGTTATTACTACTTATTCGTTTTTAGGTCAGCTGTGTGGTGTAGATAAGAAACTGTTAAGAATATGGAAAATTGAAGATGTTCTGGTAGAAAAGTATAAGTGGAAGAGGGTAGATGCTATTCCTTTTGCTGGATTTTTGGAAAGTCTTATTGAACCAGATCCGGCGCTCCGTTTTACTGCATCTATAGCTCTTCAAAGTGAGTGGATCACAATGATTGATTAATCATTTTCCAAAACAGAACTTAATATAAATCTGTTTAAAGACTGAAGTTTTTATGTTCATTAAATTATTATTTCTTAATATGTTCGATACCTTCACTAGGATTTTATAATAAAGTTTTAAAAAGTTGTATACATAGTGTGTTTTTATTCACCAATACATGACTAGGCAGTGTTGTTTACGTCTTCCATAAGATTATATTCATTTGTTGAATTGAACTTAATTGGTTCTTCGAACTCCACAATAATTTTATGTTAAAGCATATTCCTACTATCGGATTTCTTGACATGACAGAGGTTACCGACAATTATATCAATTATACACACAAAGTTGAGTGCTACAAATAGTATCTTAAATCTTAATTGGGTCAGCAAATGTAAATAAACATGATCAAATTTCAAAATTTGTTCTAAAATTTTAAAACTTGCTTTGATTGATTGATTAGTTCGGTACCACCAGTCAGAGACTTAGAAACCTCGGCTTTTTGTGCTCTTGGTTATACCGTTTATGTGAAGAGTAGCCCTTATCAGGCTCAACAGTCTTTTCACTAGGTCCTTCTTGGAGAAATCCTCCTTTGGATACTCTAGTCCTAGGAGTCTATATCTCCAATGAGACAGTGCTTCGCATTCGAAGATAATTTGTGAAGCTGTTTCCTCCTCTTCCATGCCCAACCGACAGATAGGTTCCTCCCATATATATGCCAATTGTATGCATGTGCTTCCTTGGGGTACAGTAGTCCCGTCACTTTCCTTATCTGGCCCCTGCTAAGGTTTAATATTTCGTTAGTCAGCGACTCCGAGGGTTTTTTGACCAGGAGTTTGCTGTGTTCCTGGCACGTGTCTACAGTACGTCTGATGTTCAGTTTGAATCCATCGAGATGTACAACCACGTGCAGCAGATTTTGATATTCCAAATACTGGTTCAGGACCAGAGAATGCAGTTTCAGACCCTAGCTTTGCTTGGGTGTCTGCCTTTTCATTGCCTACAATACCCTTCTGCCCTGGGACCCACTTGAGAGTTACTCTCAAGAAGCGAGTTTGTGATAACATCTGTGATTCTGGAATTACTATGAGTGTTGGTTCCTTCGTGCCAATTTCCATTGTATTCCAGCCTGTATGCAGCCATTCTCGCTTCCGCCTTAACATGCAGAGCAAGAGGCGGGAGATTGAGAATGGCGCAGTCGGGCTGCTTCTCATCGCACCCGTTATGCACAGACAGGCAAGCCTCTGAAGTTTTGTTAGTTCCAGTTCGGCTTTCCTCTGATCTGTTTTTGGCCACCAAACTAAGGCTACATAGGTCTCATCTGTGGGTCTCACCACATTTGTGTACAGCCAGTGAACGATCCGTGGATTTAGACCCCATGTGTTCTCTATCGCCCGTTTGGCAGCCATTTTACCTTTATTGGTTTTGTCAAGTAGGTGTGAATTCCAGGTTAGTTTTGCATCCAGAATTATGTCCAGATACTTGACCTCCAGACTAAGACACAGCTGCACGTTGAAGATGCTCGCTAGTTTCAGTCTCTCACGCTTCCTTTTTCTAGTGAAGGGAATGAGCGCAGTTTTTGCAGGGTTTATCCTTAGGCATTCCCTCCTACACCATATCTCCACCATTTCCAGAGCTTGTTGCATCAGCTCCGATATAACATTAGGGTATTTCCCCAGTACAAGTATTGTCTGATCATCTGCATACCCCTGGGTGTATAGCCCCTTCCTGTTCAATTCCTCCAGGAGTTCGTCTATGACAAGGTCCCACAGCAAAGGTGATAGAGCTCTTACCTGTGGGCATCCCTTCATTATCGACACCTCCATGGCATCTCCAAATAAGGTTGTCGTTGCTGTCCTGTTGAAAAGCATGTTTTTGATCCACTGACATGTGGTGTCGTCTGCTCCGTGCCTTGCAACAGCAGCTTTCATGGAGTCAAAGGAGGTGTGGTCGAACGCTCCTTCTATATCAAGAAATGCTCCGAGAGCTATTTCTATGATTTCCTAGGGCAGCCTCAATTTTCGACACCAGTTGGTGTAAGACTATTTCACAGGATTTTCCTGATTGTTTTCCCTAACATGCCTATCAATAAGTTTCCACATTATCTTTAACATGAAAGAAGACAGAGTTATTGGCCTGAATGACTTTGCCTGGGAATAATCCTTACCTGGTTTGGGGATAAAGACGATTCGGGCTCTTTTGCTAAGCAGTTGGAATGTATCCAGTTTCTAGTGATGCTCTGAAGAGTTTACAAAGTACTGGAGATATGTATGTATTGCTGCAGATACGCTGGGATTATACCATCAGGCCCAGGAGCTTTGTATGGCTCAACCGAGTTAATAGTCCAGTTCAATTTGCACTGGGTTATTACTTTATTGGCCGCACTCCAATCCTCACACGAGCCAGTGGAGTTGGAGGTCTGACGGATAGCTCCGTTCCTATCTCTATAGAGTCTGGTAGATGTGCCTGCAGTAGAATCTGCCGGGTCTCGCAGTTTCCGTGTATGATCCATTAGGTTTCAAAATATTGCCTTTGGCAAGGATTTTCTGGAGCCGATCCGTTTCCGAGTTTGTTTCCACCTCACCACAGAATTTCCTCCAGGACTCCCTTTTTGCCTATAAAACATCGATACATTACAGAACAAATATTTACCTAGCAGCAGCCTCAAATTTTTTTAAAAAGTTGGAGTAAATCATACAAGTATCCTTAAGACGAAAATTATGATAATGTATCTGAAAAGAATTGTGACTTTACCGGGTGTCCCAATAAGAATGACTCTGGACCATATCTCAGGAAACGTTTAAGGTGCACGCTCACTTAGGCGGCGCGATACCACATATCGGTGAATCTTCTTCTTTTTGAGTTTTCAGTTACATTCGAACCAGCAAAATGTCAAGTAGTTCATCCGACGAAATTTTTTTTTGTTTTCCCGCATTGCTAAGTGCAGAAGAGCAGGAAAAAAGGTCTTGTTGGGTCCATGAAATCAACAAAAGGAAGGAAGAGCTTGGGGAATTCCACAACCTATTTTCAGATTTGAAGCGGGATAAAATAAGTTTTTTAAATAGGTACTTCAGGATGTCTGAAGAAAAGTTTTACGAACTTTTAGATTTTATTAAAGATGACATTACCCGCCAAAACACAAAGTTTCGACGGGCTGTGACCAGTGAAGAGAGACTTGCTGTTTGCTTCCAATCGATGCATACATACTAACACGTGGTCGCTCTCAGGAGCCTCTTGGTACATTACCGGAGGTTCCGAAATGCTCCGAAGATGAATGTTGATGCCTGAATGCTTCGGAGGAGATGCAAGCGACATTGCATTTTGTCGCGCCGCTTCGCTTAAGTGTGCGGACTCTCGTTTAAATACATGTAAACTTCTGTGGCGACAAAATACTCGCCGCGCCGCCTAAGTGAGTACAGATTCTGGTCAAAACTTTTATGATGAAAGGTGCCTTGATAATAGCCTGGAAATTATTTACCACGCTAGAGGGTGTAATTGAATACCAAAAATGTGCCTAATTGAAGAGCATTTTAAATACGTTAATCAAATTTTACTTATATTGTGTACAACGAATTTATCATTGGTTTTAATTTGACAGCCAGGACTTTCTAGACTAACAACGAGACTTGCCGCATCTTCACTAGACAACTCCATAACTGCTACTCATCATGATCTTCGATATCGCATTGTCACTAATGATGGTATTTGTGTTTAATGTATCAAAAGTAGGAAAATGGAAAAAATAAACACATGAATTGAGGATTGTATGTATATATGTAATATCTTAGATACAAACGTCATATTTTTAAGAAACATACATTTTCTTCTTACAATGAATAAATCTATCACAAATAGAATTTACATATGGATAAATAATAAAAGTGAGCGTAAATAGAACGATAAATATAAACGAATATTTAATAACCTGGAAAAACATTCAACAAGAGTAGCTGGTCGAAAGCCATATGCATCATTATTTGGTCAACTTTTTACTTAGATCTGGTATAAGATACTCAAGATACTAGAAATATAATATCCTATTTTCATTAAGCTAAGAAGAAATACAAGAAGTTTTGCGTTCAAAATAGTATCTGTATTCATGTTTATCTCTAAGAAACTTCTAACCAAATGTAAGAAAAGTAGGTGAAAGCCATCAGAATTTAGTTATATAATGGAGGCTTTTTAAAAATATATAAATAATTCAACTCTAATGTACGTTAATGTTCCGCCAAGTTCTCCTGAGCCTAGTAAACTTCACAGACATATACTATATATACTGTAACAAACGTCCTGGTGGCATTTACTATGACACATATGCCTATCTTTAGCTCAAACAAATAGAGTTTTAAAAACGTCAAGAGATTTAAAAACATTACTGTAACAGATTCAGTGGACCAAGTTTTTCTAAATCAATGAGGCCACTTTTCTGCTTGAATGTTTTGTAATCCTAATGTTAACTTTCAGTACTTTCAATTGTCAGATCTGTCACCTTGTATTTGGAATGACTATTGTAGTCTGTATATCCTATTAAATTATTTCCGTGTAGTATTTTTACTTCAAGGTATTTTGTCAAATTTGGAAAAAATAATTTATGGAATATCCGAATATAAATAATTTCATTTGTTATAATTCAAAAGTAAATTATTTATATTTCTTCGCCGGCGAACACGATTTTCCCGGTTACGTCTTCTGAAAGACACCTAACTATGTCTCTTTCTCATTGACAAAGTACTTTATAGCTGTGATATCCTACAGTTGTTGGACGTATACGACGATTTTCCTTACCAATTTGGGGCTATTGGGACTATCAAGTAGATACAAACCGAATTTGTCACATCAAATATCGATATGCATCCGGCAAACCTGAAAAGCTATGTAGATGCCAAATGAAATTTAAAAAAAATGTATTATATTTTCAATAATACAAAACAAACACATTTATTTTGGGTTGATAAAGCGACTACTGACATACTAAAATACACAAATAGTTGTATCATTAGGGATTCTAAAGAAAATACAACGACATCACCAATTCAGAAAAAAATGATACCTAATTCTGATCACTTAAATATTGCGAACCCTTTTTTCAAATTATTTCCACGCCAAAATACAATAATCACAGTTTAAATAGGGATTTTCAAAATTCTGTAATGTTATTGTTCCATACAGTTTTACATAACTCAGTGTTGAAAATAAATACCTCACTTATTTTTACATTTCTTTCAGATGAAAATTTAGAATATAAATAAATTTGTTCAAAATAAAATGATAGTGACGCATTTATTTCTATACACCATCTTTTAACGGCACTTTTGTATGTGATCTATTCCAGATTGATATACATATGTATCTAGAATAATAATTGCCAACATCCATATTTATATGATATTCGAACAAACAATTGAACATATACCTTAAATCTTATTTGAAAATAGTTTAGTTATTTGCAAACTATTCACTATATGTTCAAAAGCAAAGTCAATTTGTAGAACATTAAAAACTTCTGTAAGCTTTAAACACATATTTTATTTCAGCAATCACATAGCGGATCCAATACAATTTCCACATTTCGAGATAATATCAATACCAAAATTATCATAAATGGCTCCTTTAAACAAATGAACTTTCAAAAGAAAATTGGAATATAATCACCGTTTTAAATGATCGGCTGTATATAAATTGTGACTATATACAACTAAGGAACCTGATAGAAAGCCTACCCTTTTTTTTAAAGATTTCCATTCAGATTATATACCAACGGCATTGAAAATAAAGTTTAATTTCAAAATCTATGCATAAGAAATAAAAGCAGATGAAGGTACTTCTTGTAATCTCGTTTCAAGTCTACAAGGAAGAAAAAATATATAAAATGTAAATTATATAAAAATTAACGCACGAACATGATATTGAAGGAAATAAGTGGAGCGAAGCGAACAGAAAAACTGACTGCAATAGTGAAATGCATTAACTTTTTTATTTGGAAAAATTGGTATACATTTATAGATAGGTGCATTTTAACCCAAAAAGTATATAATATTTATATAATCTTGTTAAACCTATTTCTCACTGTTGGAAATTTAGATTACGGTAAACAGATTGTCATTAAATGTTTGTATGTAACATTCTCAAATCAAGCACTTATCGTCAAATCTACAAAATTATGTACAGATGTGTAATTCTCTTTCATTTTATTGCTGTTGATTTTTGTGAAACATAATTACTTGTTAAAGATGTAAAGGCACACGCCGAATAAATGATTACCCACATAAATGTTGTATAAGGAGACACTTTGATGTCGTATATAAATGAATATTCAAAGATCTATCAAAAAATTCGAATTACCACAATAATTATATTAACGTCAACGTTTTTACAATATTTCTGTTGGTGTGATAAAAAGATGAAAATTCATTGTCTAGTAATTAAGTTTTATACTTTCCAATAATAGCGTGATTTACCAGTAACAATCCAAAACATACAAATACTGTAAAAAAACAAAACTGATTTTTGTATATATAAATAAACTTCAATGAACATTTTAAATGTAATATTTCTAATAATTAACCAATAAACCAATAATAGTAGAATAACATTTCAATGTGACTTTTCAATCCTCGATTTTGTATATTTGTTAAATTTACTGTTTAGTTATATTGCAGTAATGTCTAGCACTGGAACAAATTTAATTTTAATAACGCAGCATCTAGATGAAACTAAGTACCTAGCGAATGTGGTCGAGAGCGTGTAATACCCAAAATATTGTCTAAATAAAGTGGGAATGTACTAGTTTTTGGAGAAAATGATATGATTTTTAACATTTTTTCAATACCCGTTATCTCCGAACAATAAACCTACCGTCAAAATCCAATCTGTCACAATCAAATAACATTACAATGTTCCATTAAAAACGTTATATTGTAAATTGAATGGAAGTAGCAATATTAAAACATAATTATATGTATATACAAAATCATGAATATTAGAATTGGCAACAGAGGTCATTAAACATTTTAATAGGCTAGTTCCAATTAACTATTTTATAATGTCATATAGAGGCAGATGCTTAAGCCTGCTTTCAGACTAGATGTGCAACTTTCATTTTATAAAGTGGCAAGTAATGTTTATGTCTGGTTGGTAAATAACAGAATATATATACTCTGTGTTCACTTAAAAAGGACCCACCCTTAATAATTCAGAAATGCGACATATTGGAAAGAAATGCCAAAACACGTCAACTTTTAACTTGAGGAGGACTCTTTTTAGCGCTAATGTCATAAACGTCAGATTCATCCCCTCCCTACTGGAGATTCCCCTTAAATTTTTTCAAATGGCGTTAGGTATCAAGTCATACCTCATTTAAAAGGTCTGGTAAATCTCTATTCATTTTGTTTTGCCTTTCAAACCAGCCTTCCATTGTTATTTAATCGTTGTTTAAAATTGGTTCTCAGGGTTGTGATACCTCAGTCGAACGATTTGTGGATCAAACTGTGGAGAAAGAATATTAAAAAAATCGACACTGAATATATCTATTTCAGTCTGTCAGAGCAGTTATATTCAATAAAATTATTCGAATAATACTTTTTTGAATGAAACTAAGTGTTTCTAATTAATTCCACTATATAAAAAAGTAATATGAGTAGATTCCACAAAGTATGGGTCCATACAGTAAATTCAATAAAATTAATAATTTCAACATAGCATATCTTTTAATTCATGTGCTTAAATTTATTTAGGATGATGGGAAAATTTTAATTATTTTTTCAACTTTCAACTTATCCCCTGAAAACAATGAATTACCCACTTGAGTCTGTTTTTGAAAGAATGAATTTTAAAAATGTGCTGCGTATATTAACACGCACTCTCCTTCAACTCTGCGTCTGGACCAGTTCATCGCTCTCATGTTAAATCAGCTATCAACTATATTCGTTCTATTGAAATACTAATAGAAAATGTGGATATTACCTCCGTTAACTGTCTTTTCATATTTCTATAAATCTTAAAATTTGAATAAAGTACTTTAATTTCCAAATTTTATACAGTTGTGAGTAAAACGCTCATCAAACAACTATTCTCGCTTTTAATATTTTCTTTTCAATTTATTTTATCATATATATTTTTCTAAAAATTTGATTAATCTTACTTTCAAAAATTATTTTCGTTACATCAAAAAAAATAGTGTTCCTGGTAGCGTCAAACGTGTTTCCATTTTTTGTATTAGAGCCCAAATTTCTCAAAAACTTCCAGATATGCTTTACACTATGAAAATCGGTCCAGCCGTTCTCGAGTTATAAGTGTTTGAACAAACCCGACTTTGTTTTATATATATATTTTTTTTTAAACAAAATATTTGTCTCACGACTTCTTTACACGAGAGGCTAATTCGCCCAAACCATACCGACGTTGCCACATTTATAAAAGTATAAATTATCAATTTCTTCAAAATCCTAACATTATTTTTGAAAACAGATCATTCGTTAATTTATCGAGAAGGACAAGAAAAATCATTGAAGAAGCTATACAGAGTTGAAAAAATGGCTTCTTCAATCATTTTCCTTGCCCTTCTCGATAAATTAACGAATGATCCGTTTTAACCAAGAAAATATAAGGTTAGGATTTTGAAAAAATTGACAGTTTATACTTTTATAAATGTGGCAACGTCGGTATGGTTTGGGCGGATTAGCCTCTCGTCTGACTACACGAATTGAGGTTAAAACATTAATATGTAAAACATTTACACATTGGGCGCGTTCAGCCACACTAGCGCTAGGTAAGCGCTGATTAAGTGGAGGGCAAATTTGACCGCTAACTGACAGCGCTAGCTTTAGCGGTCGCCATTTTTTTCAGCGAATTATTTTCCGCTAAGTTGGTGAGCGGTTCGTTATGTCAACAACAACAAACAACAATTCTAACCTCAAGTTAAAATTTCTGTTAAGAATTTAGTTTTTGTTAGTGAATTACTGCCTCGAAATAATTTAAATTTCTTACAGGATTTTATGCTTCTCCTAATGCTAATATTTCTACATATTATTATTGTCTTTCAAGTACAGGTGGAATCAATTCCACAATATTATTTCCATCCGCAAGTTCTTCCAAGATTAAGTAATTTATAAGGTTTTCCATTTAGAAAATAAATTTAAAGGTTATGTGTTTGTCACAGAGCATAGATGTTCAGCCACCTTCAAGCACTTTCACAGAGCGCCGCTGTTAGCGCATGGCCACCTAACTTTGCGCTAGCGTGGCTGAGCGCGCCCATTACCTTCAGAAACAATATCAAGCACATTGGTGTTATCCTAAATTTGTACTACGTTTTGATTTTCTATTAAATATAATAAATATATTCACTGTAACCAATATACTTCGTCACATAAGTTTATACGTTTCGTAATTCCCATTTAAAGTAGAAATAACGTGCTATATGTTAAAATATTTAAAAGGCAGAAACTGACTAAGAGCAAGCCAATACTTGAAGAAACGATTTTATTGAAATAAAGAAGGATGTTATCCCTCTGTAAACTATATACTAAGGTGTATCATAATTCCATTTCTTTTAGAACGATACTTATTGAACATAATCGTATATTATCTGCAAATTATGTCAAAAATATATTACAGCAGAACACCAACACATTCATGACTTATAGTAGTACCTGAAGTAAGTCGTTGCATATTGTATCACCCTTAAATTACGTAAAATTGATTTGCATCATTTGAGAAATCTTACATCAATAAAGCAGTAACATACATTATTTTGAAATCCCAAGTTGAATTAAGTAGTATGGATTGATAAACAGTTTCTCTTAAATTCCAATATTTGGAGTGATCATAATATGAACTAGTAACTACAAATTTGTACATTAAGACAATATTTGGAAAAAATGGGATATGTGAAAATGTTTTAATTTTTATCTTGATAAGATAGCTCAGTACCTATCCCTTTTTTAACCAATCAAATGCAGCTAGTAGGAACTCAAAATATTTCCCTGTGAACAAAAACATGATATAAATTACATATTAAAAATTCTTCCACAAATTTATTTAGCTCGCAAAAAAGTTTATGTTTGTTAAATACTAAGCATTGTGTAAATGTTGAGCGATTCATTAATGAATTCAGCTAATTAAATATTTGAAACCTTTTGATCTAAAGTTTAAATGTGACCACAAACAAAAACTGTCCGTAATATTGCCAACAGTTTCTTGGAGCAATTTTACAAACGACCACATATATGACAAAATAACTTTTTATTCGCTCTCTTTAACGTGTCACTCTGTTCATTCCATTTAGGAATTAACAGTTTTCTGTCTTTTGAAAACAAAAATCAAGATCTGATTTATAGCAAAAACAAAAAGTTAATGTTTGTTGAATACTAAGCATTGTGTAAATGCTGATCGATTCATTCATGAATCCAGCTAATTAAATATTGGAAACCTTTTGATCTAAAGTTTAAATGTGGCAACAAATAAAAATTGTCTGTAATATTGCAGAAAGATTGCCAACAGTTTCTTGGAGCAATTTTACAAACGACCACAATATATGACAACATAACTTTTTATTCGTTCTCTTTAATGAGTCACTCTGTTCATTCCATTTAGAAATTAACAGATTTCTGTCTTTTAAAAACAAAAATCAAGTTCTGATTTATAGCCTTATCAATAACAGACAAAGACAAATAACATTTTAAAATTGTAAAAATTTGTGAATTAGAAAATGTATTTTGACAATCAGTGTCTAATCCTTTTACAGGAACTATTCTCATAAAAATATATGATTCAGTAGATCAATATCATACTTAAATAATTATGTACATTTGAAACAATTCTTTATTAAAGCTGGTCAAATAATCTGTAAATTAAATAAATAACGAAAATCTTCACAGACCAAGCACTTCATTATTAGGCAGGAGATTCGTATGATTAAATTCATTATAAATAAAAAATATCAATCAACTACAGATTATAAATATGAACTAGATATTATTTGGTTGAAAAATAAAAAGAAAACAAAAAACTATAATCATTATTCAGTAATGAAAAAAAGTCTTAAAAATACTGAGATGTATATTTTATATAAAAAATTAAATAAATTTTTGTGCATGAAACTAATGCATACAATGACAATATATTAATAATATTTTGTACATTTTGTTTCACATATCCTTAAGTTTATTTAGAATATAATAACAAATAGTTAGAAGAAACATTTACGTCATCTTTACCTCAATGTATTCCATTTTTAAACCTTAAAACATGAATAAAAGTTAGCAGTCTTAATGAGATTTACTCGGGATTAATTTTACAGAACTTGTCATTTTTTTATGAAAAAAATGAACACAACTCTCAAGTAGAGTTACAGGAGATCAAATATCTTTAAAAACCATAAAGAGCGCAAGTTTACAATATACAAATGTCACAACAACATAATAAAATACCCTAAATGCGGTGAAATACTCGTATTTGCTTTTTCAAAATGATGCTATTGTAAGTATTATAGGAGATATAAGGAAAAAAAATTACATCATATTTTAGAATGTTATTAGTAAAAAATATAAGATTTCTCCTTGCAACTCTGGTTTACAGTACATGCCATCAGGCGTTTATTTGGAACATTACATTCCTTCCAATATTAAAATAATTTTAATAAGGGAACAGAGGAGTTGTTATCAAATTTTTCACAATAATTTTATTGTCTTACTCAACAAACAAAACATTTCTAACAAGGAGAAAAGCCAGGTTCCTTTAACAATTTACATAAAAAAAATAGTCCAATGTAGGGTATTATAAAAATTGTTCAAGGAAAATAATGTGTTATTAGCTTACTGTAATTACATTTACTACAATATTTTACGGCTTCTTGTACCTTAAAATATTATACTATTATTAAATGTTCGTTTATTGCTGTAAAATATATCAAATATGGTATATCCAACATTTTATACCATATCTGTGTATGAATAATTGCAGTTTTTTAATAGGATTTTGTTCTAGATTACTAATCATGAAACCAATTTAATTCTCTAATTTTGAAAGAAAAACAGGTTACACAAATACTAAAGATCCATTAACAGGAAACGAGCAACAACTTTTTCGAGAAACGATCTCCATTATGAATAGTCTTAAAAATTTTTTATGTGTTTCAAATAATAAATATCATTTTATTTTTTCAACGCTCTAAATATATTTTTGAAAAATCGAATTCCAGAACTCGAAAATGGAACCGTAAAAATACAACTTATTATCAAAAGTATTGAAAATTTTCCACGTTGTCAAAGTCTAGTATAAACGGATTATGAAAACATTCCTATGAAATAGTGAACTACTTTTTAAAATCAATAACGATAGTAAAGAGGGCACGTAATTTAAAAGGACCTCTTAAAAATCATTAAAATTTTGTTAGTCAACCCCCACAGGGGTTTCAAGTGCTTTCCGCTTTTAATCAAGAATCGAGAAATACCTGATAATGGTTCTATTTCATTTTCATCCATATATCCAATTTTTAGTTCAATATATAAGTAAATTCCCAAGTATCCGTTATATTTGTATGTAATTATTGACCTGGAAAAAATAGGTAGGTACATGTTTTATTTATGATTGTTGATTGGTAAAAGACATTCACCAATTTTTCCATCCAACTACTTATTTGTGAAAATGGTGTTTTACTCCATTTAAAAATATGTAAATGTGCTTTATAAATTTTTAAAACTAATGAATTGATAAAGGAAGTGAGTTTTTCTTCCACACCTTAACAGTAAATAAATAGTAATAAATATCAGTCATGTATTATATCCAGTTTAAATGTTACTGGTCAGTAAGAGAAAGTATTGTCATGAGCTCATTCTTACATTCAAAAAATTCAATCATTTTATAGAAAATTGAGGCAAAGATTACTTAAACCCAGACATAAAAATTTTCGCGGAGATTTTTTCAAAATAAGATACAAATCAACAATTCTATGCAATTGACTCCTTGGAGCCTCAACATGATTTTTTATCGTACAGAGCGTTCGATAAGTTTAATACTGACCAAAAGTTGAAACAAAAGACACCAAATTTATTGAATTGAACGACTGAAATATGAGAGATAGAAGCCGTAAGTATCAATTGATTGGAATTAAATATTTGCTAAATACTTTAGGTCTAATTTTTTATTATGGAACAATCTGTAAAATAATTAAGTATGTAGATATTGTCAATACGTCTGTATCTACTTAGAAAAGATCTTTTGGTTATTTCTGTGTCTAGGTGAAGGTTCAGCTAATAAGCTGAATAAGCGTAATTTCAGCAAACGCTTTTGAGACAGACAGTTTTCAATGTCATTTCAGAATTATAGCGAATTTAATAAATACGGGCAAATTTTTCGCTCCTAAAATCCATCAAAGTAAGCCGAACGCAATTAATGCAGTCCTCATTTATATCAATGATCGACATAAAATAAATGAACTAACACGGTGGTATGATTTCGAATATTTTGGTCTTTGATTTATTTAAATGGGTATTTTTATTTATCCCCACGTAAGTTTTAGCACATATTTGAAAAATATGTGGTTCTTACATTAATCGAAATATATTTAATAATAAAGAAGCAGTAATTCTAATATAATTGTCATAACATATGATACAACTATTTATAATTGCTAATATTTGTGAATTTAAACAGCCTTAACGTTATAAAATGATGAGTAAATTAGTTACGAATAGTGACTATAGGACATAACTCGATCAAGCTTAATATTCTAGCAAAATATTAGCAATTTTTAAATCCTAAGTAAAATGTTATAAAACCAAATATTTAGAACCAAAATTAAGGAAGGGAATATATTTGTGCTGTTTTCATTTGTACTCCTGATACTGAATTCCTCAATAGTAAGTTAATATTCACCAATTTTATCAATTATTATTAACAATTATCATAAATGGTAGTTTATATCTTTGGTATTTGGTTAAAATTGCCGTTCAAAATAGAAGTTATCAAGATATGCGATGATATATACATAATAAACTACCTAACTTCAGTTCTAAATAGTGTGGCACTAAAACAGAGTGTAATCGAGAGAAGGATCAATCAGTCCGCTAATAAAAAAAATCTGCAGCACTATTTGTAACTAAGAAAATTAATATTTTATTCCTATTACCAGTACACACCAGTTTGAGCGAAACAGTTACACATTCGACAAAATTTTATACAAGTGGCATTTTAAGAGGCACTGTTTACTTTCATGCTCACAAGTAACATTATAATGGGTACATTCCACGAAATTTTCTACTTCCAAATTTCAGATTCTGTTCAAATGAAAAATACACGTTGTATAATCTAGTAAAGTGTGTATAGTCAGAAACCACACTTTTATTACCAAAAGTATTACGGGTAAATTCTGGCCCATCTCCATAAATTACGTCAAAGTAATTAGGCCATCTTCAAAATACTGAAAGGGCGTAAGGAGTATGAAATAATCTGTTTACTACATTGCAAAGAATAATTTAACAAGATTTAAACGTTGCATAATGAACATGCTCATTCGTTTCTTTCTGTTTTAGCTTTCTATTTGTACATTACGACTATTATTTTTAATATTCAAATCAACGGAATTGACGGCAGTTATTATTACTGTGAGCATTATATTTATAATAATTGAATTTCAAATTTTTTTGTTTGTACAGTTTTTCAAATTAGGCACGTCAAAACATCGATCGACATCCCAAATCAGGTAGGTATATATGATTTTATTGCAATAAAACATAATTGTAGAATATGTTTCACACTAAATGTACAGATTACATTTTTAACTTCCCGCTAAGAAAATCAATGATTCTTCCCGCTAAAAATCAATGATTTTTGAAAAATCGGGAAGTTATTGGTTTTACCCCGTTTTGCAAAAATCGATGTTTCAACAAATCTCGACGTTTTGAAGCCCTAAGAAGCTTTCCTGACTATTTTTACGATGATGTCCGTACGTCTGTATGTATGTGTGTGTGTGTGTGTGTATGTAAACCTCTTATAACTTCTGAACGGCTTGACCGATTTGATCGCAGTTGGTGTCATTCGAAAGGGCTTCGCCAAACTTAGATTTCCTGTAAGTTGGAACCAATTCGGAACGGTAGATTTCGAGAAATTGCAAAAAAAAGTGAAAAAAAAGTTGTTTTTTTTTATTTTTTCAAAATATCTCTGAATTGGCTAAGCCGATCGACCTCAAAAACTAATCAGCTCTTAACCTTGAAAACCCGCATCGATCGCCACCAAGTGCGTCAGAATCGGTTGATGCGTTCGTGAGATATCGTTGTCGAATTTGTAATAACTCCGAAATTTTTGATCAGATCAATTTTTTTGTTCCAAATTTTTTATAGATCTCAAAAAACTACATCGATCGCCGCCAACCGCGTGATTCATTCAAAAGTTATAGCAGTTTGAAAATTTAAAAAATCGAAATCGAATCGAAAATCGAATAGCTTTATCTTTGAGCTCGGAGAGCTCAAAATAACGCAAAAATTAAATTTTTGATCTGGAAGAGCTCAAAAACATCGCAACTAGCGACAAAATCGCTTGCGTTTGAAAATTGAATTTAGCGGGAAGTTGCATAGGGATGGCCTTTAGGGTCAACTGTTTTCCAGATTTTTTATATTTGAATCAATAGATAAAATACACAAAGTTTCATCAGAATTAGTTTAATATCTAAAACAAAATGTTCAAGCATTTTGATAAGGACAAAATTCAATTCATGTAAAAATTTATATTTAATTATTAATCTCAAAGTAAAAACTATTTCCAGTACAGTTTAATAAAAAAAAGAGTACAAGTATCAGAATGAGAGGTTAACGTCATCCGATTTGCGTGAAACCGGCTGGTATTTTTGGAGGTAAGGGTTATCAAGAATGGAAATCATTGGCGTCGAGCGTCAATTGTTTAGTTCTGAAGATTGTTTGAATATTTCTATTATATAGATTGCAACCAAATACATGGGAGTCTGTAAAATAAGGTAGAAGGGAATTTGAAAACAGTTTATTATCTCGTATTTTCATCTGAAAGAAGCTTTTAGCGAAATTTAGAAATTTGTAATTTTCAGTGAGCGTTTTCTATTTTTGTTGCCTCCGCCGACCTAAAACCGATAGTCTGACGATTTCAACAGCAAATGATTTTATGACTGGTCATGCACCAGTAAAGCAACACCTGAACAAATTAAAATTAACAACGGAGTTAGTGAAACATATACAGTCACTATTTGACCAACTGCAAACACCCATCTAAGAACTCGTACAAACTGGTGCAGGGGACAAAGTTGCTGGACTGAGTGCTATGAAAATGCATAACGAGCATAACTGCCTACAGTGTTATCGCAGACTTTGTCATACGGGCGAACCTATTATATTCAAAGAATGTACATGAACAATAAACAAATAATAAATCAATTATTTTAAAACTTAAGTCATTTTAGATACTAAATTTAATTCTCAATTTATTGTGGTACCCATATTTTTTGTAAAATATCGTTAGATAATTGTGCCAACAACATTGTTCAATTCATAAGATTGTACTAATTTAAATTTATCTGTATTGTTTTTTAAATCGTTTCAACAAACAAAAATAGTTCTGTAAAGTTGTACAATGAAATTTGTCGTTATTGGAGCGGATAAATAATTTTGTATTTATGAAGTGGTAACTTTTACTAACATTGCTTAGCATTTATCACAAGAAATTACTTTAACCGTTATCAACAAGATAAGTTTAGTTTGTGCGATAAGTTTGGTCCAATCCAGAGATTACGGAACAGTAGAATACTTTTCTTAGTTCCTATTATTATACTAACACTTGTCCTAACCCTTACAGCACAACAAGTACCATCTAAAGATATTTTGCTTTCAATTAAATTATTATTATCATTTGAAACAATAACAACTTGTAATTCCATTAGTGGAATATATTGATTATACAGAAATGAAAGATCTGTTGATGCTAATTTTATAATCCAATACTACACAACTGTACACTATGGGCAAATCTTTCAACTATTTACAATAATAAATTTCAATGGCCATCTTTCCATTGAGGGATCTCGACGGCAGATATATAAGGCGTTTTGACGAGATAATAAAACTTTTACATAGAAATATTGAATTAAGGCATATGCGTGTCGTCATTGTGCTGTTTCGGTACATTTTGCTCTTCATACACAAGATATATTTACAGTAAAATGTATTTAATATCTGTGGAGATCAAAAGAAAGTCAGAACGACTATAAACTAACAAAGGAATTTCATTAGAAAACTTACTAATATTGTTTTAAATACTCCGTTTTTTTCATAATCAGGTTGTTTGTTGCTGAATATAATTTTTGTGTAGCATGGGAATGTATTTATTACCAAAGATAATGGGCCCTTTCAGTGTTAACTGGGAAACTTAGGTAATCAACAGTTAGAGGTAGTGAATTTAATACTATTTGAAATAAAATTTTTGGCATTAATAATATGAAGCAGATTTAACTGTAACATTTTCCTTAATCCGGCAGTAGAATTTTACTAGGTTCTACTGGGTACTTTCAAAAATATGACCACCATGTGAAAATCTCAAAGAAATCGGCACCCTGTGTTATTTAAAAGTAAAAACTGAGGGTTAATATTTTAATTCCAAATAAGTTTTGTGTTAGTCAAGTTTTGTTGCAAGTTTTTGACTTTTTCATTTTGTATAATAATAATAATAATAATAAGATAAAAAACTTGAAATCGTTACAGACTCTGACAAACAGGCGGAGTGGGCCCAGAAAGCGCTCCATGGTCGACATCATCACGACCTCAATCAACCATATATCGACAAGGAAGCATCAAATAAGTGGCTCTCTGATGGATCACTGTTTCCAGAAACAGAAGGATTTATGATGGCGATCCAAGACCAAGTAATTAATACCAATAATTACAAGAAATTTGTTATAAGAGATCCAAACATCGTGTCGGACAAGTGCAGAAGGTGTCAACAAACAACAGAGACGATACAACACATTACCTCGGGATGTTCAGCCATAGCTAACATTGATTACCTACGCAGGCACAACCAACTGTGCAACATCATTCATCAGAAGTTGGCCAACAAATTTGGATTAGTTAACACTTACACGCCTTATTACAAGTACCATCCGCATGCAGTTCTAGAGAATGCTGATTTTAGACTATTCTACGATAGGTCAATTATCACCGATAGACGGGTGACGAATAACCGGCCTGATATTGTGGTTGTAGATAAAAAAAGCTAACTCGGTTCTCCTAGTGGATGTTGCTGTACCCAATAACAACAATATTTTAGACAAATACAACGAGAAAATTGCAAAATACACCGATCTTGCAATTGAGGTAGGACAGATGTGGCATGCAGAGAAAGTAGAGGTGGTGCCGGTCATCGTTTCATCTACGGGACTAATCCCCAAAACTCTACAAGACAGCCTCACCAAACTAGGTCTTCACAAAAACACATACATCGATCTACAGAAGGCTGCAATTTTGAATACTTGTCACACTGTCCGTAAATTTCTAAATATGTAACTGCTGTGCCTAATCCCATTTGCGTTTACACACGCTCGGGATAGGTGAATAATACCAGCAAGAGCTGAGCAAGAGTACACTTGAGCTGGAAATAATAATAATATTTATTAATCCCTTAAGACATTTCATACAAATGTAAAGGATAAGTCAAAAGTGATAGGCGACATTATTAAATAAAGTATTGTTAAATATTAAATGGTTAAATAGTATATAAAATAAAGTAGACAGACATATAAAAAATAAAATATTCGAGTAAAAAAACAGATAAAAATGGTTCACAGAGAATCTTCAAGGAATTCTTTGACTGAATAGTAGCATTTAGTTAATGATAAATTTTTAATTTCCTTTTTGTATCAGCTGAAAGAGGCAATTTCATGGAATTCATGAGGTAATTTATTGTATAACTTCATTCCCATAAATTCAAAACTATTTTCTAATTTTGAAGTTTTACAGTGGGGTATTCGAAGGGCGTTTGAATGTCTTGTATAGTAATCATCTCCATACGATTTATTTTCAAAATTAGTGAAATTTTCTTTCACAAATAGAAGAGTACGATGAATATAAACACTATAGAATGACATGATCTTGTGTTTTATGAACGTGGGTTTACAAGTTTCCCTGAATTGTAGTCCATATATTTTCCGAATAATTTTTTTTTGAGTTACAAAAATTTTGTAGCTGTCTATAGAATTTCCCCAGAGTAAGATGCTTTATTTTAGATTACTGTAAACGAGACCGTAATAAATATTATTATTATTCTAAAACTAGCATAGAAATATTTATTAAGCTTCGTGTTAACGGCATTAATCTGATCAGTCCATCTCAAACTTTCATCTATATATAAACCTAGACATTTTGTTGTTGGAACTGATGTACCTAATAAGTGAATCGTCAAATTTGAATCATAATATGGAAATACATTTTTAAGGACATGTTGGGAATTAAAATATACAAGTTGAGTCTTATCAACGTTAACCATTAAACCATTTGCTCTCGACCAATTTACAAATGATTCAAAAACAACTTCCAATGATGACATTAGTTCCTCGTGACAGGATGCCGAGATCGCTAGTGCAGTGTCATCTGCATAGATAGTCAAAATAAGAGGTTTAATGTGATCAGGAAGATCATTATTAAAAAGAATGAATATTAGCGGTCCCAAAACAGATCCCTGAGGGACTCCTTTATCAATATTGTAAAATTTCGAAGTATAATTCTGATATGCAACTAGAAATTTTCTATTGCTCAAATAATCAATTATCCATTCCAAGAAAATTCCTCTGAAACCTAGGTTATAAAATTTATTTTCAATAAAATTAAAATCAAGACAATCAAAAGCACGTGACAAATAAAAAAAAAAGTCCTGCAACGTGCTTTCTCTTATCCAAATCGGTATATATATACTTAAAAAAATGACATGCAGCAGTCAATGTTGACCTCTCTGACCTAAACCCATGTTGGTGCGGGGATATAATATTGAAATGATCAAGAAAACATAATATTTTGTTATATACAACTTTCTCAAAAATCTTTGATAAAACACTCAGCAATGCTACTGGTCTATAATTTGAAATCAATTTTGGATCATTTTTTTTGTGGATGGGAATAACTCTTGCACTTTCAAGTGTCAGGAAATTTACCATTAGCCACAGATAGATTTATCAAGTAACTCAAAGAAGTAGAGAGGGAGCGTTTTCCAGATTTTAAAATTTTTGTGGATATATTATCTAAACCTGTACTTGACTTGTTTTTGAGACTATCAATTGCGTCCTCAACGTCTTGATCCGTGACTGGTGTAAAGAAAAAAGGTAGGTATACAGGTAGGGATTGCAATCCCGGAGCTCATTCAATCCCGCGGGATTGGGATCCCGCATCTTTGAAATTATGTTATAAAATCAAATTGCAACTACAGATTTTTGTGTAAAAATCAACTTTTATTAAACATTTCTTACATCAAGCAACAAAAATTATTTCTTTTCTATCAATTAAGTATGAGTAATTAGTAATCTGTTTTCTTAGATTCATCTTTAAATGTTTGGCATAGTTTCATTTCATGTTTAATTTTACCCTTACTCCTAACAACAGTTTTATATTTTTAATTCAGTCTTATTCATAGAATGACTAATAATCAAATCACACCTTTCTCTTAGATGCTATTACTATGATATCATCCTATGGTGATAACTTTTGAAAATACGCTCTTAAGAAGCAAATGGCATTTATTGGATCATCTCCGAGCTTGCTTCTGGGTGAATTGCAAATATATCCTGATGCTGAAAACACTCTCTCGGCTTCTATGCTAGTAGGCTGAACCGTCAGGATATATTCATAGGACAGCGTCAGGTACTCTCCTCTGATACCATCGGACTCAAAGAACGTAATTTCTTTCTTCAAAATTTTCTCAAAGTCCTTTTGCTTGTTGTCTGGCTTTTTCTTAAATATTTCTTTTTCTTGTTGAAGCTGTTTTTCTAATTCTTCTTTTAGAGTGAAAGTAGGATCTGTATCAGTAGCAGATGTTGCTGCTATATGTGTATTTTGGAAGACGTCCTCTGCTTATGTTTCATCGTCTTGAACTACGACTCTTTCTATTATTTTCTTTATTTCTTGGCGACTTGCAACTTTTCTTGGCATGAAGAATGTAAGTACGATCTGTATTTTTGGCTTCTTCGGATTTTGCAAATAAATGAAAACTCCTGTTAAATCAGTTCGGCGTTCTTGAATACGTTCATGTAGAGTAAGTGACAACTGGTTACTTATTACCGTGTTTTGTTGTTGCTACTCTCGATTTACGCGAAAGTTTTAGCGCCAAATTTTTAATTTGCGAGATCCGCGGATTCGCGCTTTGAAGGTGCGGGATCCAGCAGATTGATAAAAACATCGGGATCCCGCTTTGAGGGATTGCAATCCCTATATACAGGATGACCTCATAAACGCGAGTTTTGGGTCTGTACACAAAATAAAAGGTATCAAAAATGTGAATTGCAACAAAACTAGTCTAGCACAAAAATCCTTTAGCCTTAGAAGATTAACCCTCATTTGTTAATTTTAAATAATACAGGGTGACGATTTCATTAAAATTTTCACAAAGTGATCATATCTTTAAAAGTACCCAGTTGAACCTAGTAAAACCCTACATTGTCGGAATGGAGAGAATATGTAGGGTGATACATTTAAAAAAATATAACTTTGATATGCTGTAATTGTATATTAGAAAATAAATTTGAAATGTGAAGCTTGATTCTGTCTACAACTAATATATGAAACTTTTTTTCGTATCTCTCTAGACTCCGGAATATAATTTGATCACCCTGTGTATTCCCGTATTGTTTAAAACGTGCATAAAATTAGTTATTTGAATGTATTTGCATAATATAGCTTGGTTGTCCAATGAAATCCCTATACAATGAATAGTATTTACACTAATTTTCAATATTTTATAATTGGTGTCTTTTTTATCGTTAAATATATGTATGTAAATATGAAACAAATAAGTCCACATTACAATCTTGTATATTGGCCAATACACAAGCCTTACAGATTAATAAATATCTAACACTTACTAAGTAAAAATTCCGATAAGGGAATTCAATTTGGTGTGTCCTTACTCCTTATATTTCTACAAGATAAAGGAATACTAATTTGGATTGTTTTAAGAACAATTTCAAGAAAATATAGTAAATGCACTAAAAGTGTTGCTTGAAAGCTAAGAGGGTATCATTCGTATTTCTGAATGGTGTTTATTCACACTAAAAATAATGCATAAACTATCAAGTCAAATAATTTAGAAATCGACAACTTAAATAATGTAGACCAGATATAGAACCTCTGGGAACTTTCAGAAACCTTTCAGGAGCCACTGGAGAAAAGAGAAATCTAAGACGCCTACTAAGTAACGCAAAGAAATTTAGTTTGTTTGACCGTATATTAAACAATTAAACAAACATATTCATTTGAAAGAAGTTACGCAAATAAAATTTTATCAAAAGAATAGTTTAAATACTATCTTAACACCTTATATTGTTTGAAAATGATTTTTCAAACCAATAACCGTTTAAATAAAAAGAAACAACTACTTTCCGGTCTATATGCCCTGATGAACATTGAATTACACTTCGAAGAAAAACGGGATGGTATGACCTACTAGATTTCACCAACCCTTTTGGTTTGTAATTAAAAGGGGTCACATCATCAGTGAAAGGTAGATGGATCTCGTCGAGTTTAGAAGATATTGATCTTCTAAAATATGTGTCTTGCTTAGACAAATTGTCTTGGAATTTAAGTTCCAATAGGTTGAACGCCGACATCGACATTCTAAAATATTAATAAAAATATTCCTCGTCGTCCAACAGTTGAGGCAAAAGAGGCCTTCTGTAGATTTTCTTTTCCAAGCAGCTTGCAGCAAAATCTGCGTTTTCCGCTGTTCTCCGTGAAAGCACTCCGATTTCCTCTATTTTCTCTTTTCTAAACGCCATGGCTAAATCGCAGTTGCTAAAATTTTCAAACATTTTGCGGATTTTGCGAGTGTATCGAGCCGGAGCCGGAATTCGGAAAGGAGTCAGAAGCGTTTATGACATGTGTGCTTACCCCTGCTGATATCACACCGATCCGCTTCTTGGGAATATTTACAAAACAAAATACTTATGCATAGAGTAATATAGTACATAGATAGAGTAGGAAATTCGAGCAATATAGTTGCTTAGGGAAAAGCTGACTTTTGGAATATTCCACTTGGATAGAGTAAAAAGAAAATTAGGTATAGAAGTAATGTATAGAGAATGGACAGTAACACAAAACGAAGAGGGAAAGAACAAAATGAGGGCAGCCTAGAAAGACATGGACGGAAGAAATAAGAAAATCCACGAGTGGCAGAAATCTCAATCAAATTAGGCATCGTACAACATTGAAAGACGTTAAACCATTTTGTTATAGAGCTCCATAACGTTAGTATTGTCAAATTTCAATAATCATATATTTAGATATAACAGCCCCGTTACCAAAATATACAAAGAATTTGAAAATATAGTTATATATTTAAATCCATCGATTTATTTCTGGTTAACAAGAGTATGAGCCACTTATAAATTGTTTCTACTTACAAAGATACCCGTAGTTTTATATATTGAAATGAACGTTAATTACTAACTATATGGTGCATTTGCTTTAGAATGTTACAATTTTTGAAAGCGTATCAAAGGTTAACGTCACTATATGACTCAATATACACTTCAATGACCTTAATATTCGAAATTAATTTTCATACCACAAAATAAGGATATTTTAGTATATTCATAAATCTAAATGAGGACTGTTTGAAATTACTACCTGTTAAACTCCTAACAAATCCGACAGTAAAAACAGATTCCTTTTAAAAATGCCTGTCATCAAAAGGTCAACTTTTTGACACATTATATGTGTTCAATTTTTTTGGATCAAAGCCCAAAGTCTAAGTCACATTTTGGCCTGATGACATGTACTATAAAAGAAATGACAAACTTTCTTCTAACCATTTTTTCCTTATTCGTGTAAGGATGAGTTTTCTGAATGAACATGTGCTTTATTTTTGATACTACGCTGTTTGCTTGATGAACTTCGTCCCAGAGATGTTGTGCTACCTCCTTCGACGTCACGGGTCATGTCCTTTTCTGTTGGAGATCCTAGATTGAGACTTGAAAGACTAGATGAGAGATTCAAATTTGAACTAACGCTTAGCATTGATGGGTACTGCATCATCTCTCCATTTTCTGCCTCGTTTTCATCAACTGGAAGACAAGTTACTACCATTGCTTCTAAACAGTTTACGAATAATTCGCTACTTTCTGCCATATTGTTATACTAAAACAAAATGTTTATTCTTAGATATTTGTGCTCCAACTTCGACTCCTGAAGGTGAGATTGAAAAATGTTATGTCAACAAAATGTGCTTTACTGAAATCAGTGTATATAATATAATGTCCACCTGTTGTCGTGAATCTAATGCTGACGAAACATATTCTGTAAATATATAAACTGAACTTTGACAAATCCTCGTTGAAACTGGTAATCAAACAACGCATATTGTCATACAAATATTCTGAAACAATCTTCGAATAATTTATCAGAATATTTAACAATATATTATTTGATAATTATTATAGTTTGGGACATTCCGTATTTCCCAAATAGTGACCTGTGTTATTTCATAAAAGATTTGACTGGCTCTTTACCTTATTAAATGGTCCTGCAAATCTCCACAGGCCCCCAAAACCACAGCTTT
Organism: Lochmaea crataegi; assembly: GCA_947563755.1. Taxonomy (NCBI): domain Eukaryota; kingdom Metazoa; phylum Arthropoda; class Insecta; order Coleoptera; family Chrysomelidae; genus Lochmaea; species Lochmaea crataegi. The sequence continues at coordinate 20,002,202 of OX387422.1, read as the reverse complement.
GTAAATAGTGCAATTGTTGCTGCCCAGTATCTTCGCAAGCTATCATATTTTGGATTATACTTCTTACGGCGCTTAGAATTTCTTGATCGTGGCATGATGTGAGAACATTATTGATTTTCATATCGATCAGATTATAACTAAAACAAAAAAAATACCAACTGTTTGATTTTAGTATGGCACCAATTTTACGTTATTAGGTACGATGGATTGTATAAACTGGCCTGATCGTACTATATAATGTGTGTATATAACGGTTACATCTGCAGAACATTCAAATAGCTCATTGTAAATAAAAAAAAGTACTTACATTACGGGAAAAACTTTGGGAAATACCACAGCGCCTTCTGAAAGATATTGATACAATGTTCGTGTTTCTGCTTCGTCGGTGCTATACTTAACCAGTGTAGCTAAGGTTGTCAAAACCAAAGCCTGGGTTGAAAAATCGGTTAGTACTTCTGGATCTAGTAGTACGTTATTTTCATTACTAACTGAAACTCTGGTACTTCGATTCTAAAATATATTAACAATAAATAACTAGCACTCGAAATAGTAAGATATTGACCCAAAAAACTTAATTTTATTGAACTACAAAAGTACTACATATTTATAACAAATTGTGTTAGTAAGTGGTTCGCAGCAAAGACTCTATAGACTTTATTTTGAACGACACTGTTTCAAACTACTAGAGCATACATTTCTTTCGACAGTCGTAAATTCTATATTGATAAAAGGTATGAAAATGTTTATTTATAGTTTGGAATCTTTATGTTATGACGAGAAGCCATACTGCTATAATAGAGCATTTAATTAATACATTTTCCTTTGTATAGCTGAATGTGCAATGTAGTTCTAGACTGGGGAAACAGAAGCATAATATTTATACAGAAATTTCATGAGACACAAAAAGCATACCAAGAAAAATACGTTATTTAGGCATTATACCATTCTTTATAAAAATAAACGATGTGCAATAGCACAAAGTAAAATGTACCGCTTGAAGATGCGCTTCTAAAACTATGCACGTTTCCGTCATTTTCGACATGGCAACAAAGTGGGATTGACATCTTATATTTGGGGGCTTTATTCAACCTTTTGTTATAAAAATTTTGTCTCTGGTTGAAGTGTTCATACATAAATTAGACAAATTTATCTGCTTTTCAGATCTCCAAACGAATCAGGATTTTCTTCTAGAATAACAAAAATGAGTGGTTATAAAGTAATTCACAGATGTCAAAATAGAAAATACAATAGGATATGTCATTGAAGAAACATTAAAATAGAATGACACATGTCAAAAGTTAAATGACGTTAAAGGGATTTCGGATGCCCACTGTATGTAGGTAGCAAACCCTTTTGGTTAACATAATAAGTTATAAATAGTTTATTCAATTTATGAAATACAGGAAAGTACTTGGCATTATTAAAACTTTCGTTATTATGTTTTGAATGAATCTTGTATTTTGCCAATATAATTATATTCAGTTTAATTTTTTGGGTCTTACTAATACAACAACAATCAAAAGAAGAATGAATTGTGATTAGTAGCATGCATATCAAAAACACTTTTATCAACCTTAAAACACATATTTAAAGACAACAAATGTAAAGCTGCTTTTATTTAAATGAACAAAAAAAAAATCATAACTGAAAAAATTCAGATTTACGAAAATCTTCAACTGTGGATATACGGATATCGAGGATACACGAACGAAAAAAGAAAGAAAATTGTATTCAAACAGAAAAAAGGCAGATGCAGTAACTAAGATCCGTCAAGTTATCTCTATCCATCCAATTTTTTATGGTTCCTTAATATATATCCTTCAATACTTACATTATTTGGATCAATGTATTAAACGCCATTTATTTAATATTTCAAATTATGCAGTAGTTCATTTATACATTAGTCAACGATTATAAACAGCATGTCAGTCTGAAAACTTCAGTATTTTCCAGTAAATGCGCAAGCGCCGCTTATATTGAAGTCAACCGGCCGATAATGACACTGACAGTGGTATATGAACATGATCTATCCAATCTAATATGGATGTCTAAATGAAGGATCAATTGAGTGATCGAAGTAAATTATGTTCTGAATTCACTGAGCTATTCTGTATAATCCTATAGTCTTTTCATTTTATCTTTTATTGCTTCAAGTAAGAGTTCTTGATATCTTACATTTGGACGCCGTTTCGTTTTCATCTAGCCACCTTTTATTGGGTGGCCGGACGAAAACGAAACAGAGCCATTATCAAGAAATGCGTCAATGTTTTAGAAAAACGCAGAGACCCGTCGATTTTTGATCGAAGAGGGACACTTTTTTCCGGTATTTTTGACTTCGCTACTTTCACCTAGTGGGGGTAAGCATCAACTCATAATTTTTAAATGGCATTAGGGGTCGAGTAAGGTGTTATTTTAAAGCCCTTTCAATTCTCTTTACAACAGTCTTTAAATTTAAAAATTCGGAATAATACTTTTAATAAATCACGTTTTAAAGTTCAAATTATGTTAGTTGTTTACTTACTTCTTAGTTAAATTAAATGTTCAAATTGATGACCACCCACGCCCATATAATAATAAATATTTTGTTGGAAACGTTCTCGCACACTCCGAAGAATTTACGGAGTGATTCGATGGCACTCCTCGACAATTCTTTGACGCAAATCTTCTAAAGAGGCTGGTTGTATTTTGTAGATTTTACTTTTGAGGTATCCCCACAAAAAAATCAAGGTGACCGTAGAGGCCATTCAATACTACTCTTCTCCCAATCCAGTGCCGTGGAAAATGTTTGTCTATATACTGACAACAATCAAAGCATAATGCGGAGGAGGAGCGTCCTGTTGAAATATTAAATGATCTTCACTATACTATTGGTTATTTTCAATAATATCGGTCAAGGTAGGGTCAATAGCATCTTCCAGTAATTGCAAATACATTTCGCCGGTCAAATTAGGTAAAAAATATGGACCCACCAGCCGGTCACCGAAATTGCCAGCCCATACATATCATAATTTTTGCGGTTGCTGTGTATGCACCGCCTGGAAAATTCTTGGGTTTGAATCAAACGGCAATTATGACGATTTACAGCACCGTTCATAAAAAAGATGCTCATCGGAGAAACAGGTATTAAAAAGAAACTGTGGATCGTTCGCTGCTCACTCACTCATTATTTCGCAAAATTGCAAACGGCGGTCATAATCATCCTCATTAAGTTCCTGCACTAAATATATTTTATACGGATGGAATTTGTTCTTCTTCAAAATGATTTGAATGCTACTTCGATTGATCCCAGACACAGATGCTAATTGCCTTGTACTTAAAGTAGGATCTAAATGAACATGTCCCAAAACTGCAACTTCACTAGCTTCATTAACTGCAGGCGGTCCGTTTTCTCGTATTTTATTAGCTACATTTCCAGTATCTTGAAATTTATTCACTAACTCTAGAACATACTTCCTACTGGCCTGTTTATCTTGATATTTTTCAATAAATAACTGAGCCGTTACATTTGCACACTTATTGTTCATAAAATAAAGCGAAATGATATCTACCCTATCCGCAATGGAATAAACCATGGTATTAAATTTTCAAAAACATAATTAAACAAAACTTCGCTTCGATATACGAATCCACTAATTTCACGTTCTTTGTGTGTCCGTATCGTATCTATTTGTCTTTTACAAATGTGATAAAAAAAATAACAAAAACAATGCAAAGCAAGAAAATCAACAATTAAGTTATTGGTGTACTCGACGACCCATGTGTTATTTCACTATTTTGACAAAAATGAAATAAATTCCAATTTTAAAAACTCTCATTAAAAACTAAACAAGTACATAATTTAAATTTTAAAATGTAATTTATTAAAAAGTATTAGGTCGAATTTGAAAATTTAAAGACTGTTGTAAAAATAATTGAAAGGGCTTTAAAATGTTACCTTACTTGACCCCTAATGCCATTGATTTTGAGGTGATGCTTACCCCCCCGCTAGGGGGTGAAAGTAGCGAAGTCAAAAATATGGGAAAAAGTGTCCCCCTTCGATCAAAAATCGACGGGTATCTGCGTTTTTTTAAAACGTTCACGCAGTTCCTGATAATGACTCTGCTTCGTTTTCGTCCGGTCACCCTGTATAATAAATTCGCATAATTCTAAATAAATTGGTGCTAAAATAATAGTTTTGATATTTGTTGTATTCAATAAAAGCAACTTACCCACTGTTAAAAACAATCATTCAATTGCATTTGCATTTGAATATAATATTCCGGAATACGTGTTTTAGTGTAAAATTTATAGTCTGGCAATATTTCAGTATTTAATAAATAAATTTTACAAAAAGTCAATTCTTTGCAAAATAATCACATTCATTTTACTTCCTATTTAAAAGGTTAGATATGTTTATGAAAGATGCATATCGAATAATACAAAGCCACATGCAAAAGTCAATATATAGTTACTTTACAGAGAACAAAAATTTAAAAATGATTTTGGAAGAACTTCATACCTTTAGGAACACTGAAACTCTGTATATATTTTATTTCTTATATCTGAGTTCTAGCATGAGACGATTGTAAAAGATTATTTTTGTTTGATATTTTAATTTATTGCTTAAACCCTGGTCTCTTTTCTTAAGCAACTGACTTTATTATTATCTTTTGTGTAAATGTAGTTGTCAATCCACTAATATTAAAATTATAACTATACATAGAGGAAGGGACCCAAATTAGATACACTTTTTTGTAAATTCGAAAAAAAAATCATCATTGAACAAATTTTTATTATTACTGTACAAAATCGCTTGCTTGGTGTATTAACAAAACATCGCAATAAAGAATCTACATTAAAATAGCTAGCTACTGAAGTTATTTAATTTGAGACACACTGATGTCCCAATTTGTGACAGATTTCCTAATTTGGGATACTACTCAAAAAACCCCTTTCTTCGCAGAAAGAACATATAAAATTAGCATCTTTAATTTCCCCTCAATCTTCATGGGCCCATCTGCCGCAGTGAACACATTTTGCCCATAGCTCGCCATGCTTGTCCTCGGAAAATCTCCCGGAACAAAATAAACATTCAGCATCAGTTCCTTCGGATTCGTCTGAAGAGGAATTAGCCAATATAATACTGCTGTCGCTTTCTGAGCTTGAACTAGAAGAAACCCGGCGTTTTTTTCTCTTCTGCTCTAACCTCGAAGTGGAAGGTTGGTCCTGTTTTAAAACTGCTGATTTCTGTTTTCATACAATTGCAGTAGACTTTTTTACCAGTTTCTTTGATTGTTTTTCTTTTGGTTCTTACTCTTCACTGATGTTTTTTTAGGTATATTTTTCCCTTTTCTTTTTTCTAAACTATCTTGTAATTCATCTTTGTAAGGAGTTAAGGTAATTATTGATGCTTTCCCAGCCCTAACATTCACCTTAGTTTCTCTGGTTTTGTATTCAGGCAGAGGAAAAATATCCGTGGGAGAAAAATATTCTCTCCGAGGCTTATTTGCTGAGGATGGACTTGGTGTACGTTCATTTCTTTCCGGCGTTGGTAGAGCCATTGCTTCATTTTCATTTTGGTTGCTCAGATGATCTTCTTGATGATTTGATTTTTCGGAGAGGTGTTCTTCTTGAAGGTCTGTTTTATTTTCCATTACATTATGCACGCCAAAATCATGGTCTCTGAAGGTGTTTCTATTCAAAGGAACTAGTCCCGTTTTTCTAAAACCATTGCACGATGTTTCCATAGTGGCAACTCTATTGTAGGCTTTGCCAAAAATACTAGCAATTGCGTATGGGGATACAGTACTTAAATAGTTCTCCCGAAGCCAATTTTCTATCTCTTGAGCGTAATAGGTTTTTAACGGAGACATAAATGAAACATCTAAAGGCTGCATTTTATTGGTAGAATGTGGCGGAAGACAAATTATTTATCGTCACATAATTTTGTTTTGCCAAATCTATGAGAGCAATGTTTCTTGTGTGGGAGTAGTGTCCATCCAACACAAGTAGAACAGGGTCAGCAGCTGTGGGTTTCGTGAATTTGATAAAATGACTTGACCATCTTGTAAAAATATCTGATTGAACCCAACCAGAAATGTGACACTCAGCTATGGCTCCAGTTGGAGCACCAAGCATTAGCTCGGTCTTCATATTTTTCCGTGGAAAAATGAATAATGGCGGTACATAAACTCCTGCAGCATTCATACAGGTTATTACGGTGATTAGTTTACCTCTTTCTGCGGAGGTTAATGTGGAAACCTGTTGTTTTCCCTTCAACGATAAAATCTTACTATGCTTATATTGAACGATGGTAATGCCCATTTCGTCGACATTGAATACTCTCTGGGAAGGATCTTGAAGCTTGGAATATTCTGGCTCATAGAGATCAAAAAACACTGAGACTTTTTCGGGAGTGAAAGATTTGTTACTAGCTGCAGACATGCCTTGCGGTTTTCTCATCGAAAGTTGTGGATGCCTCTTCAAAAATAACCTCAACCATTTTTTCCCAGCAGATTTACTAACGCCATTAAATGGATGCGGCAACTTATTCCTAATTGCCAGTTGGAATGCCATTCGTTTAATATCGCCCGATCTCAGACCAAAAAATCGTTGTTCCATGGCTAATGCATATTGAACTAGTTCGTTTTCTAGTTGTTCAGAAAAAACTGGTTTCCGGCCTATCGATAGTTTGACAAGTTCTTCTGGGCTTTTATCAGACTTTGAGTATCTTTCCACAGTGCCTTTGGATACACCAAAAACTTTTGAGGCTTTTAGATATCCCATCTCTTTATTACGCACAGCCTTCACCATAGCAGAGGATCCCATTTCTTGTGTTTTTTAGGCTAGGCATCTGTAATAAAACATCAAAATATATGTATTGGGTGCCTAATTTGAGATAGTCTCAAATTCAGCACCATTTGGTATCTCAAATTAGGAATTCTCGTTATAAAAATTGACAACAATATTTTTAGGTTAGCTATGAAAGAATACAGCCAATTTTAATAAGACATCATTAGGCAACACCTAAACTAACTACTTCGACACATAAAATATTTTATTTCCACTTACGTTGACTGCAAATGCCGGTTTCTTTACACTATCAAAAAACTTCAAGACTCAAATCGGAAGAAAAACGCACGTGCATAAAAACAAACTAACTGACGCGCTTAACGACTCTTTACCACTGCAGTCTAGTTTATTGGCGTAAGTTGACACCACTTTTGTTATATGACGTTACATATACCATAATATGCGGAGCTATCTCAAATTAGGCGCCTATCTAAAATTTGGGTCCCTTCCTCTATAGTTATAATTTTCAACAATTTATGATATTCGCTAAAAAGCTAAAATTTTCACTTTATATCTAAATCTACAGAATTCTATCTATTTTGAAGTTCAATGTGGATCTACTTTTGACAGTAAGAAATACTTCAAATTGAAATATTTCTTAATTTCTTGTTTTTCAAAAAATTGTATAATTCTGGTTTTGTATTATGTGCTGATGAGTTTCATTAACCAAGGAAGTGAAAAGCTTAGTGTGCCTATTTCATTAAAATCATTAAAAACCATCCCAATCTGCTGTTACCACACCACACGAAATCTTCAGTTCCAACCAACAAAAATAAATTCAATAAAACATACAACATGATAAAATAAATTGCCAGATCATACCAACACCCGTTATATTGGACAAAGAATAAAACAATTTGTATAACAGATATGAGAGGAAAAATATGGAAGAAATTTATTTTATTAAATGCCCACATATTTCTGCATTTGGTCGACAACTAGACTTACCCAGTATTTAAAACATCAGTTAAAAGTGTACCAAAATATCATTAACTACCTCAATTTGAACGTAATTTATATTGATTTAGTAAATAACTTATTTGAAGCATAAAAAAATATCTCAACTTTCAGCGATGTAAAGTTAATCATATAAAGAATAATTAAACTTGTCATAAAATAGTAACTTTGGCAAAAGGTGTACTGGATGTCTGATTAGAACAGGTAACTCGTATCTCCGGAGTTATTTATCAAAGAGCTTTGGAAAATAAAGTATCACAAGCCAATGTACCGAAATAGTAAATTACATACCCAGGTGGAAAGAGTTCAATGGGAAAAGTGTGGAAAGCGATCCCCATAAAAGAAAGTTTCCACCGTGTTTTTATTGTTTTCAAGTTTTAACCATAATTTATTTTTCATAAATACATAAATGAAGTATTTTGACACAATTATATCCAGTTCACAAGTAGGCTAATCTCACTAACAGATGCAAATTATTGTTTGATCTTTTTGTGTAAACATCTTATCCAGTGACGAATCAATGGATTTTGAATTTATCTCTACTCCTCCCGAGTTACGAGAATGTGTATTAGATTTTTGCCTCGGGTAAGTCCTATTTGTATGTAATCCTCAGTGAAATGGACCATTTAATTCATACTACTTAGTTTACAACGTGGAGAGGGCAAACTGCTTTTCATGTGTCACTAACTTTGTTGGTTCGAGTATGTATTCTAATTATTAGAAATTAATATTTTTCTGTAACCCAATGTACCTATATTTTACTATGACATTACTTTAATTGCAATGTTTCATTTATTTTTGATAGTTATAAGCTACAACCTTTAGTAAGAGGCAGATGACACAATATTTTGAAACACTACTGAATACTATGATTTGTGATTTTAATACATATATACAGATATGAACACTATTTCACTAGCTCATTTGGCTATAATCACATCCAATATTCTTCAACATCTTATTTCAAAATCATAGTATTACCGACTCCAACTGCTTATTACTTGTTGTTAGCTTGGTGTTAGTAGATAAGCCAGTGACAGGATATATGGAAATGACCAAGGCAAACAGTGTGGCGTAGACAAAACAGTGGATAAATCTGTATATTTTTTTCTTATTGACATATAGGTATATCATTTAAAACTGCTAAGCAGAACGAAGTGGTAAAGCTTTTTTTTCAATTCTGACTAGGGTTTCTAGGAAAAAAGCGATATTACCTTATTATCCTCATCATCAAGAGGTTTTTGTTCTTTTGGAGTTGGCATGGAAAAAGAACGTTGTGTTTTGAAGAGAGCTCGTGCAGTCTGAATGTGATGGCCGCCCCCAAGAAGGCAAAACAGGCAAGATAAGCAGCAAAAATTAGTAAGCATGATGCTTGTACAAGTACTTAGTAACTGGGTACTTGAACATTAAACAAAACAGCTAAATATGAAATATTATTTTACCGATCCTCATACAAAGTGTATTTTCATGAAAAACAAGTGCTCTACTAAAATTTACTTTTTTGGGTGGTTTGCAACTTTATAATGCTTTAATAGTAACTAGAGAATAAAGTCATATTTCCAATACCAAATGAAGCAGAAATGTAACACAAATATATAGAATGAATTGTGCATATAAATGTTGACTCGTTTATGAATCTATTTACGTTTGTAACAAAAAAGTGGCATCCGCAAATACAAAATAATTCATGTTTATATTCTTCTGAACAATTTTTGATTAGAAATAAATACGTCCAATTTCCTTTGAAATTCAGATTTTTCAAGTTGAGGTGGGAAACGAAACTCTATAAATACTAGTGAAAAAAATTGTATGTACTAGGCCACAGCAGACATAACCGCACCGTCTTCGATGCGAGAGTCGGCCGCGTGTTGTGGAATAAAAGCGCATGTTAAAGTGATCGGTCGTGATACGGCGGCGATGTCAGAACTAATGTTATTATACAGAACATTTCAATGAAAACTATCCACCCCACATAATTCTGAAGGCGTCACTTTTATGAAAAAATGAAAACAAGTCAAAAATCATATAAGGGGGACGACTTTTTGGTCATATGTAGAAGTTATAACTTTATCCCCCTCCCCCCTATGGTCACCACTCCCAATTTTTTAAATGGAACATCCTATACATTATTGCATTCTCCTCTACAAGAGGATTACAAAAATGTATATTACATAAGTGAAAGGTCAATCAGTTGGGAGGTACGGATAATTTCAATTTAAATGTGCTCAAATTGACTTCCATTGGTTTCCATGCAATTTTATAATCGAGCCTCAAATGAGTTTCGAACATTATGTAACATTTCTGGGGTTATTTGTCGACATTCTTGAATAATTCGCTGACGTAAATCATCTATATATATAGATATTGTACAATAAAGCGTGCAGTCGTTCACTCATCAATTCACAAAACTTCATGTAGCTCATGGACTAATTTCATTTTGTAAGGATGGAATTTGTGTTTATGTAAAGTTAGGAAAACACTAATTCGAGAAAAACCCAGTGCACTAGAAATTTTAGTGATTTGTGATATTGACTGTTGTTCTTCTAACGTAAGTCGTCCTAAAACGGCAACTCCCATAGCCTCGTTGTTAACTACTCGTTGTTGTTGGTGTTTTTTATTGGCAACTGATCCTGTTTCAAAAATTTATTGCATTAATTCAATTACGTACTTATGTGTGGCAGTTCTTCCGGGATGAGCAGCATTAAACTGTCTAGCTGTGGCTCTTGCAGATTTATTGTTTTCGTAGTATAATCCTACAATTTCAATTCTATCTTGCAGAGTATACATCATTTTTACGGTAGATAGGTACTTACAAATGTTGATATTCAAATGAAAACTAAGCTACCTACTTGACACTTTATTTTAAAAACGTAAAACACCAGTTTTCCGGACGCTATGTTTTTGTCTCCAAGCAAAACATCGTTTACTTAATTGAGTTGAGTTAGTGCCGCAGTAAAGGCATAATTTACATTGGAATTATCCGTAACTCCCAACTGATTGACTTTTCACTTATGCATTATACATTTTTGAAATCCTCTTGTAGAGGAGAATCCAGCAATGCAATAATGTATAGGGTGTTCCATTTAAAAAATTGGGAGTGGTGACCTTAGGGGGGAGGGGGTTAAAGTTATAACGTCTACATATGAAGAAAAAGACGTCCCCTTTTATATGATTTTTGACGTGTTTTTTCATAAAAGTGACGCATTCAGAATTATGTGGGGTGGGTAGTTTTAATTGAAATGATCTGTATAACACTGTACTGTTCTTACACCGAGTGATGATCAACACTCGAATCGGGCACGGTGCGGTTATGTGTGTTCCAGCCTTTAATCGGCATCAAACCTTAATTTGAAACATTTAGAAACGAATACCTACTAGAAAAATGTATTCATTATGAAATATCAGCATTTTTATTTTACCAGTAATGAAAAGACTAATAATAGTTGTCTATGCATTTGTACTGCGTTTCAAGTTATATTTAAGACAATTCTTGTCGTTGTTGAACGTAAGCAATGCAATCAAACGTAAAAATTAAAATATGTTCAACATCTGCCATAGATATAGTTATGGATAACAGTACTTTCTATATATTTGCGTATAAATTTAGAAAGGATTTAGAAATGGACATTCCAGAGAAAATAAATATTTAGAAATAAGTACGCACGACCACATAACTAGAAGAATTCAAATACACTTTGTCTAAAAGAAAAAGTAGAGCGTAGCAAAAAGTATAGATTATGAGCAAAAGAGACGGATTCGATACCTGATGTATAAATGAATAGTGACTGTATAAAAAATGTATATATTTTACAAACTAATGAAGAAGTAAGCTAAAATATGGTAATGGTCGGAGATCCCTCAAAACAATGGTTAAACAATTAGTGCAGTACATACAATACGACAATTGGATTTTTAATTGTTTATAAATATCAAGATTTAGCAAAATGATTTGAGAAGTTGTTTCTTTTACTATTGTTCTAAAATGTCGATTGTAGGTCCTTAAATTAGCTTCTTATTGGTAAGGAATTTCTCTTAAGTTATGAAATGGAATTAACATTTTTCTATAAATTAGAATGGTCTCACTCTGAATTTGTGATAAAATGTTCGGACGAATATAATATTTATATATGTCTATTTAAACGTTTTACCAAAAACTAAAAATATTTACATATAACTACATTTTTTCGAGGGATCTTTGTCCGACGAAATAATGGAGAAAACAAATTAATTTTGTACATTTTTTATACATTGTAAATTCTTATATAAATCAAGCTCTCAATCTATTAGTTTAGAGTATATAATCACAACAGTGTTCTGTCTTTAGAATATTTTTACAATAATTTTAAAAATAATAAATACCTTTCATAAAAGAATTTTTTTATATCGTTAAGAAAAGTAGCAAAAATGAATTATCTTAAACATTGAAGGGGAGATGAGATTCGGTTGGTATGATAAAATGTAGTATAATTACATTTTTATTATTATTTTAACGTTAAAGTGAGCAAATTATTTTACCTTCAACTAAAGACTAAATATGTTTATTCATCTTTTAAAAATCAATCAAAAATCATAAAAAGAATCATTTGTAGGGTTTTTATTCAAAAGTGTTTTAAAATGTTCAGCATATTTTCAAGAAAATGTAATCTCAAGAGAGTACAAATTTCTTCAATGATGATTTCTTCTTGATAATAATTACCAAATTTGTTATGAAAGTGAATTTCTCATTTTTTTGTCAAGTTATTTATGATTTTATTCCTATAAAACAAAATGCTTATATTTAGTAGTAAATGACTAGTTTCAAACAAGTTATTTGAAGATAAATATTGGCATGCACTGTGCTCTTTCCAGAACCAAATTAATATCTTCAAAGCATAGTTTTACAAAACTTGAAACAAATCGTTTTAACGCTCTGTACTACACATACCGAACAACCTTGATTTTCAATATATTATGATCTTTACTGTTATTCAACTAATTTGGTACTAGTAGGATAATTTGGGTTATTTCCTATGAAAGAAACATTTTTATCGAATTATATAACAGACACTGTTGTGAAAATATGAACTTCATAATCTACTGATACTCAAAGCGTTCTCAGCCTTTCTAGAAAACACGAGATGAATAATATCAATCAGCTGTATGGAGAAAATCGACTCTGTCTTACTTTTGCGGGACTTTGATTTTCATTATTTGACACGTTCGGTGGGGGATTCTGTTGAACGGGCACAGAACTAGATCTCTGGGTTCTATATAGAGGCCGTGTGAAGCCACCATTTGGCTGAACGCACGGGCTCTGGGTTAAATCTAAACTTCGCCAGCCCTTATTAGCTGTCGAATTTGTGTTTTCTACCTGTGTTAGGTATGTTATTAAATGTTACTAATTTTTATAAATATTTTAGATCAACTAATGCAATTTTGAAAATGTATATATATTTAAAAGCATATTTACACTGGCAGACATACTGATGTAAATTTAAATTTAAAAATTATTAAGGGCATTTTGGTCAGCACTGCAAAGTTCAGGACTAAAAGATTAAGCAGTACCGTACATAAAAAATGTGAATCAATGTTATAAATGAAACTAACTGTTTCTAATTAATTCCACTATTTAATTGAAAAATTTATGAAAATTATTAAATAGTGGAATTAATTAGAAACAGTTAGTTTCATTTATAACATTAATATGAGTAGATTCCACAAAGTAAGGGTCCAAACAGTAAATTCAATGTGAATCAAGATTATCTTAAATACATGCTAATGAAATTCGCATACTTATGTATAATTAATAATAATATCTCAACTTGGATTTTGAATAATGTTTCACTATTTTATATTTTAATTAAAGTATACGAGGAAACTTAATCAGAAAACGGACTATAGTGGGACCACACATAGGGGTCAATAAAATAACGAGCTTTGCGAGATACTAAAAGTGTCTCAAAACGAGGTGATGAAGAGAAGTGTATTGGTTCAGAACAAACTCAGGGTGGGCTCATGCCTCATAGTGAACGGATGCAATGGACGAGTTCTATACAAGGCAAATTCTGCCAACATAACGAATAAAAAAATACTGAAAAAGGTTAGTCGCATAAGGAAGTGGTTTTTCTTATATATTTTGAGTCCCTTTACCACCCATGTTGTACCCGAAAAGTTTGCAGGTCTTTTTAGTTTGGGGTATCTTACATCTTATAGTTGACGAAAAACTAATGTCAGCTGTCAACACATATATGTATCATTGATATTAGGATTAGACATTATTCACCATTTTTTGTTTGTATTTATAGAGTGAGGTTTTCATATTTTCTATTCATTATTTAACTAGGTAAATAAAATAAAGTGTTAACAGAAGCGATATATGTTAATTACACCTTCAATTATTGGATTTGTATGAAATTCTTCATCAAATGGTTATGATCCAAGAAGTTTATAGGTACATATTAATTCAATCTACAAAATATGGTATCAAACAACATTTCAAATACAGAATTTTATTTAATCAAAGTTTTTTCAAATGTTATGGTAACATAGAAAAGGACAACCGTTACTTAATATTTTGTACAATTTAATCCTACGAATGAATTCTAGATTTGGAAAAAAAATTTGTCAGACGTTCTTCTTCTGCTGTCAGTTTATCCCTTTTCAAAAGAAATGGTGGAGTGAACACTTTAATTTTAAATTCATTTGCGACATCTTGTAGTAGAATGCCCCTATTTGCTAATAGACAGTCATTTTCTTGCAAAAAGTTCTTCATATCACACTGTACAAACAGTTCATTATCAGGTATGGAGCCTTCAAATCCTTCACTAAAGTATATGATGGCACCACTAAGTTTCTTGCCATATCTAATGATATCTCAGTGGCATCCATAACCTCGAGAATTTTATCCTCATAATTTTTGAAACAATAAGGAATGTTCTGTATATATCTAGCTGCCAAAAATAAATCACCTCTTACTCCAATGATTTGATGGTACAGAAATTGAGCCCAGGTAAAAAATATCACTGATAGGTATGATTCATTTGTATTGCAAAAAAATGTTGATTCTTGTAAAGTGTATCCTCGTCTCAATCTTACTAGCACCAAACATAACTTGTCTCTATTAGAAAATTTTGAATAGAAATTCATTCCAACTCCAAGCTGCCCTTTATATTTAAATTGGTATTTCAAGTCTGTCCTAACATTTTCATCTAAGAATGTAGAGTGCTTCAAAATGTGGATGAAGATTGGAATATCTTTTGTTTCATTTTTGATAATATTATTTTCGGTTCAGCTTGTAGTTGCATTACAAAATTGGTAGAGCTATAACTTTGTTCCTAACGTAGTGGGTGTAATTGGAGGTGGAAAACTCTCAGAAAATGATTATTGACATCTATTTGATTGTCGGAGACACTAGCAAGTTCTTGTACATTCGATTGAGTCAATTCAGCATTTACTCCAGCTTCGGTGGACCCATCACAACAATAGAGATTTGGATCTATGCAATTATCATCGAAATGTTCACTACAAATATAAGTGGTTTGTTGATTGTGGCAAAATTCAGATTTTGGTTGCCACATAACTCAATCCATTTGAGGCATCCGACGGGACATCTCCTTGGTTTGGGAAACGGAATAAACTTAATGGCATTCCGTTTTCGTCCCTTAACTAAAGCTCTTGTATTATTTTTACAACTTTGATATGCACAATACATATCGCAATTTGTATAATCACAACGAAGATACAAATCAAAGTAAAATAACTCTTCTCGATGGTATTTACAATAATAAAGGCAGATCAGAGTCACATAAGTCAGTAATATACAAATACCAGAAACACAAACAGAGCAAAACAAGTAATGCTGAATAATGCCTATGATACGTATATGTGTTGACAGCTGACATTAGTTTTTCGTCAACTGTAAGATCTAAAATACCCCCCAAACTTTAAAGACCTCCAAACTTTTCGGGTACAACATGGGTGGTAAAGAGACCCAAAATATATCATAAAAACCAAAAATTGATCGGAAAAACCGCTTCCTTATGCGCTTCCTCTTAACCTAAAAACATGTTCGTTTATATTTTAGTGTAAATATGTATAAATAATATTCGCTTATCCACTTTTTACAATAATTTTACAATAGTCCTGTAGTTTGCATAAATGATCAAAATATGAGAAAATTTATAACCCATTTGCCACGTTTAACCAAGATCAATATCCAGCGTGTCAAATATGCTCAAACTAGATTTTATAAGTTAAATTTTATATAGAAAAGTAGCAAAATGTCCTTGATTTGAAAAAACCTATATAAATATACGAAATTCAAAAGCATTGAATCAGTTTTCATAAACTTCTAACTCGCCTGCATTGCAAAACGAATAAAATTTTAATTATAAATCACTACTACAGCGATTTCTATTTTGAACAAAATTGGTAGATCAGAAACAAACATGTCATGTTTTAAGTTATACTGTGCGACCAATTTATTTGACAGCATCCTTGTAAAATTTGAAATTACTGATAAATTACAACCCCTTTAATGAAATATTAAGAAATGCTGAGAAAGAATGTCCAATTTTTTTCATGGGATTTAAATAGTTAAATATATTTAACAATAACAAAGTTGCACAAGTAATATGTCATTGGAATATTTTTTCCATGGAAGAAATATTGATAATGGTCTCACAATGGTACCTTTTATAATAAATTTTTGAATAACGAATTTAAAATAAATATCTTTCTGTTTGATTTCACTTTTATTCAATTTCTTTCGATTCGGTCTTCCCATTCAAATTTTAATGAGCGTAAGGTACTTTAGAGGCTTAATAGACTGCGTAATGATTTCCACATCTAGTTAACTACTTTCGTCATTATTAATTTTTTTCCTGACTGTCACGTACAATTTTGTTTATATGGTGTGCATTTAGCCTTTTGCAGGAGAGTTTTAAATATTCTGATCAAAGAAATAGAAACTCACGCCTCAACTTTTTGCTTTTTATAATGACAGACTTTAGTTGAAGTTTTTATTATTTTTTTGAAATATTATAATGTCAACTGATGACTTTTTACAATTAGGTTGATGTTACACACTGCTACCAACATTCTAACAATTTCAAGTATATTATTATTTTATTTTATGGGATGAATACATTTCACACTATATTAATTATGGACAACTTCCATTTATTTAAGATATTTTGCTACTGTTTCTCATAAAATAATGAACTATTGAACAGACAAATTATAAGAAATACTGTATATTTTTATCGTATTGGATAGTAATTAAATTTGTAATATTCCTAGCAATAGTTAGTAATATAGTTTCTTATAAAAACAACAGAGCTGTAGCACCAAGAAATAATGAATACCTGTATACAGGCAAATATGAAAATAAACACACTTATAACATACACATATGGAAAATATGAAATGTTCAATAGAAAGTGTATCGTTTCCCATTTTCAACATGATTTACATATAGGTAATGATTGTAATATAAAGAATAGCAGACATTTAGATTAAACTATTTTTTTTTATTTTCAACATTTATAAATTTGGGTATCAAATAATTAAAAACAAATGGATATTTTATTTTAATAAACGTATTGAGCCAAATTTTAAAATATTTGTAAAGCACCTGCTTTAAAACATCTACTCAGACCCCCAACCACAATGAATCGTACCTCCGTTTGTTGGTCATAGTGGTTGAATCGAAAATAACGGTAACAGATAACCTGTTTTTTTAAATAAACTAAAAGATCCAAGGAAGTTTTTTGTTTTGTTATAACTTTTTCCTCTGACAATAAGGTAACTTCACTTCCTGTTATCTACATTACTGACATTTACGGCAACCACATGGAAAATTCTTAAATGTCTCATGCAATAGGTAGTTTGATGATCGACATGCACAACTGGCGAGAGCTACTAATAATTAATTCAACGACTTCTGCAATTGACAAAAACAAGGAAGATATTTCTTTGTTACCATCAAATACAAGAAAAATGTGATAAAAATGTTAAGGTTGTAATTACCTATGATGTAGTTGGAAATAACAAATGCACAAAACGCATATATTTTCAACAAATTATCAACAATTATTCATAACTATCTGAGTACTATTATTTACCACAAAACAAAATAGCCGTTTGAAGAAAAAATGTCGATCCACATTCCAAAATTTGGTACAGTTTTACACTTACTACGATGAACTTTATGTATGTTATAAATGTGTCAAGGTTCTTGTGACTTACCCTTTATAAGAAAATAGATGTCTAACATAAATTTGTTGAAAACACTTTTACTTTTATCGAAAAAATCCACAACCAACCAAATATATTAATAACAGATATTTTTGACGCAGATGACGTGTTATTGTATGAAAATCTAATGCTACTAGAAAAAAGTGACAACGAAAATTACCAATACTGTAACAATTAATAAAGTTATAATTTAGTACCAAGATCTAACTACTTAAAATAACTGAATACATTAAAATCCTCACCTGGTGTTGTCCTTGAATACTAGATGGCTGTTTATGTCTTGCTTGTGCCAAAGCAGACTGGTCTAGTAAATCCCACGACTTCTGCCGTCGATTCACATTGCCTGAAGAAGCACTTCCTGAATTGGACCCATGCTGAGTACCAGCGTTTTGTACACCATCTGTTATGAAATTATCTTGGGATATTGAATCGGTCATGGCACGTGGTAGTGAGTGTTTGATGTGACATCGACTCTTAACTTCTTCCGAAAAACCAACCAGAGCTAAAAATTTAAACAGTAAGAAAATTAACGATGTTTTACTACTGAATAATTTGGTAACATTCTCAAATTAACGAGAAAATTAGCTTTTCAAATATAATTGAACACATTCAACTAAGTTTCAATCAAGGGAAGGTGAAGTAAAAAACTTACATTATTCTTGGAAACACGTAAACAGCAAGCAAACAAAAAATGAATCATTTTCAGTTCAGTCAAGTTGAAATTGACTTTTTACTGAATTTTTTACTTTAGTTAAATAAATGAGTATAACACAAACAAGAAAAAACTTTATATAACAATCATCTTTTCTGTAGTTCTGCATGGCTAACAAGAGTTTTATTTTTTCAATAAAGTTATGTAGTATTGGGATAAGTTATAAGCACAGAAGGGAAGATTTTGTGCATTTTTGATAATACAAAACTGAGAATCTTAATAGTTTGTATCAAGGAAATATCACATATACGATGCAAAACCAGCAATACAATGGAAGTTTGAACGTTATACAAATTGTCAAATGATGTTTACAAAAGGGTGACGTCACGCGCTTTTGATCGGTGTTTGAGCTAAGATGGCGGATTATTTTTTGTATTTCTTTAGAATATCTGAATCCTATATAATTATTTCAGTGATTCTTAGAGCCGTATTACACAGCAAAGAATTATGCCGAATATTACTCTGAAATTTATCACGAAAATTTTGTCATAAATTTCTTCTAAAATTTCATAACATTTTCTTAAAATCCGTATTACACAGGCAATAAATCTTCCAAACATTTTCGGAGTAATTCATACGATAAGCATGCGGAGTCGGGTTATTTTGTTAGAGCTGATGTATGCAAACAGTATACAAACATACTTTAATTAACCTAATTTTATTTATTTTCAATAATAAGATTTATTTTCTTCTCAAAAATAGTGAACAAGAAAGAACTTGTAATGTTAGATGTTGCAGAAATGTGTTGTTTGTTCGTTTATAAATTATCTAAAAGCAAATGAATGAGTGTAATGTCAAACAATCCGATTATGCCGTTCTGCGCCGATTCTCACGCACTTTATAAAATTTTGTCAGGAGAATATAGAACATGTTTTATATTTTTACTCCGAAAATTTTTGCAAGAATTTTTGGGCGTGTCACAGCATATTTTATTGACGAAAATTTTCGTGGTAAATTTCAAAGTAATTTTGGGCATAATTCTTTGCTAAGTAATACGGCTCTTTTAGTGACCGTCATCATGCCTATTATGCCAGTCCCTACATAAAATCGAAAATAACTTCTTACCTGTAAGGTATGCTACACTATCAGGAGTAACCTCAAACTTATCTCTCTTGTGTGGCTTGGACACAATTGTTAGAAGCATAGTCAATATTCTAACAGTTCTTGAAACTGTTGTTGGTGTGGGATGTCTATACCCCTTGAGCAAATGACCCACAAGAGCAAAATTAAAATTTGCTTTAAAGCTTAATCCCATTGCATGATCCAACTGTTTGAAATGCCATTCCAACGGTTCTCTTGTTTGCAACATAACTTGTTCCAAAGACTACAATTAATTAAAAATAATATTACCCTATAGAATTATTCGAATAAGCAAGAGCTTGAACACCAACACTTACAACTGTTTCCAATTTTAAGGCTGATTCATAAAATTGACGTACATTTCGCTGTCGATCGCTCGTTGTTCATAGAATGTATTGGAATGGATAACGGCGTTTTTAATTTACGACATAACGGCAAGCGCAATCGGAAATGGCGTCAAGTTTATGAATTAAATACAACCCAATGCAAGATTTCATGTTAACTATAAGAAGGGCATAATTTTATTGGTTGCTATACCGAGTAGAACATTTGGAAATGTATAAAAAATGATCACATTTTTATAGAATGTCCTCTAATGAATTGCAACAACAGCTAAGGTTGATCAAATTTTATTGTATTTTGTCATAACGATCTCCTATAACTATGTAAAGTTCTTTTCACCGATCTTACCAAATATAAACTTTTAATTCATTAACCTAAATATTGATTTTCAATATCACAGAAATGAAAAGTTTCCCAGTTAAATAATTCTCAAATGGTAAACGTTAATGAATTAACCTCTTAATAAAGCAAGAAAAAACGTAACTTGTTTTCTGTCTACATTTTGGACAAATCTACTATAATTACAAATATAATTAATGAATTGTGAATAGATGTTTTGGAGAATAGGTACACAACTGATATCGCAGTACTGATTCAAAGTGAAATAGAAATATAGTTCGTCAACATTTTTGTAATAAATTACTTCCAAGAAAATTATGCCCAAGTATGAAGTTGTTATAAAGATTATATAATAAACGGATACCTTGTCTTCAAATATTCCTTGGGAATCGAGGGTATGTAAATTCTGTTCCAGTAAAGCCAATCCAGAAGCATATAAAGAGCATTCATCTAACTGTAACACAGAAATAGCTACCCAAAAGAGAGCCTTATGTATGGGAGATTCGGGTCTTAATAAAGGCTGCAGTCTTGTTAAACACATAACTATGGCTTCAATCAATACTATATCGTTGAAACTTTCAAGAGCTGTGACTAATATTTTCAGTAAGTGTTTCATATCCCAATCTGTGACACTCTTACTTATGCAACCAAAAACGATCAATGCTCGAGGCTGCAAAGCAGGATTAAAACAAAATGCAAATGATTTAGCTAGAAATGTCCAACTGTTTAACCAGTCACACTCAGGAATATCTCTCATACAGGCTTCCATAATCTCTAATAAAGCGTCCGTAATTACTTCTAAAGATGTGAGAGGTAATCTTTCTCTATCTCTGTCCTGATTGCCTGTACCAGAAAAACTTCTTTCGTTACCGAACCATTTTTCATTAGGATATCTGTAACTCGATCTAAAAGCTGTAACAGCTGCCGATTTAACTTTGCTTATTCCAAAAAGTAAATAAAACTTTGGTAGTGAGAACTCGTCCAAAGACAACCTCAATAATCTTCGAGTTTCTTCGGAAAATGAAGGTTTTGTACAAGTGCACAACGAATGAATAATGTTTATTACCAAACCATGAGTAGATGCTCTCATACTCAAAGATCCAGAACAAACCAGGAATGTAACGGTATGAAAAAGGTAAGGTAAATGTCGAACCACGTCTAAACTATTATTGAATGACAACATAAGGAGATATCTCGCCAAAATGGCTATGTCATCCCACATCATATGTTGTTCAAGCAACGGTGTTGGAGACTGGCAAGTTTTATCTACCACCTGAAATCAAAGTTTTAAATGAAAGAGGTTATACAGTGTGTAAAAGCCAAATGGAATAAATTCATTATTTCGGTTACTGAACATATTAGGGTGTCCGTTGTTTACCAATTTGGTTTTAGACTTTGCAGGGCCCCTAAAATTTTTAGTTCCTGACCGAAAAAAAAATATCAGACCCATATAAGCCCTTAATATTAGTATTAAACCGTGCCACAACGACGATTCATTTCCCATTTAAATAACATGGGTTTTTTGTACTTTTTGCCATTAATTTTTTTCCTCAACCATTGCATCCAAAGCTGTGGCAATCAATTATTTTTGTAGTATATTGAACGCTCTACAAAAACTTCTTAGTAATTTTTTCGATAAATTCACTTGCTTGAAAGTTATTCAAGGTCAAAGTTCAACTCAAAATAACTTCTTAATTTTCTTTGTATTTTAAACGAAAAACTATCATTATTTATATTAAAAATTATTCTTTATACCTTCCCTGTAGACACCACATATATGAATTGGTATTATCCTGCGTTCAATTTAAAATTAGTGACGCGTTTCGCTTCACAGTAGCTTTATAAACTAGAAGTAAAAAACTCATCTATTCAATTATAATTTTAGTTCGAAATTCGTTAATTTCAATTCTGAAAAATGGGTAGATTAACGGAAATGCATAAAATAACAAATTTACAAATGATTGGTTACGGAGATAAATCCCGAACACAACAGGAAGTAACTCGACTTTTGAGAAATTTCCTGATTTACCGCCTATATCCCAAGGAACAATTAGCAAAATAGAGAAGCAGTTTCGCGAGTTTGGTCATGTAAGGCAGATAAAAAAACCAGCTGCCAATTCAATGAGTGATGAAATCAAATTAGATGTGATGCTTGAGTTTCAGGAAAACCCACATACATCGAGCAGACAGGCATCCACTACATTCAATGTTAGCCATGCATCGATAGTAAACATATTAAAAGAAAATAAAATGCATCCCTATAAAATGATACCTACTCAGGGGCTGTTGGAAGACGATTTTGATAGGAGAATTTATTTTTGTGAGTGAATGATGGACATGTTGTATAACAATGTTATCCAATTAGAAGACGTTATGTTTTCGGATGAGTGCACTTTTTCACTAAACGGTCATGCTAATCGGCAAAATTGCCGCTAGTGGTCAGCGAAAAATCCTCACTGGATGAGAGAAGAACACACACAATACCCTTAAAAGGTTAATGTTTGGTAGGGATTGTTGGAAACCATATCATTGGTCCCTTTTTCATTGCGGACAATTTGAATGGCGATCATTATTTGGCACTACTTCAAAATGATATAATTCCAAGTTTGGCAAATTTATATCCTGATCCAGGAAACCCCCAAGTTCCAGTGAATACGATATGGTTTCAGCAGGATGGAGCACCACCACATTACCAACGCAATGTCCGGCAGTACCTCGATGCAATATATCCCAATCGATGGACAGGGAGGCGAGAATCGATAGAATGGCCAGCGCGATCACCTGATCTTACATCATTAGATTTCTTTTTATGGGGATATGTGAAAAGCATTCTGTACAAAACTAAACCTTTTGATTTAAATGACTTAAAAGAACGAATAACGCTTGCGATTATGTCGATCACGCCTGATATGTTAAATAATGTTAGAAGACAGTTTTATTTAAGATTAGGATGTTGCCAAGACGTTCGCGGTGAACATTTTGAACATCTACTTCATTGACATTCATAGTTCTTTTTAGCGTTTTACATTTTAGTTTTTGATTGTATTGTAACGAATTTCAGTAACCACATAATTTTATTTTATTCTATCTTAAGTGTTGCAATAAACTTGAAAACGATAACATTTTTGAATAGAGAATGAATAGACCTTTCAAACGATATATCACAAGCCTAATACTTCCCATTTAAAAAATTGGGGGTTGTACCTGTCATTCGAAGGGGGTTGAAGGAGGTAGGGATCGCATTTTCACGTTGAAGAATGTCAATTTATAATTTAAATTTGACGTGTTTCGGGATTTTTTTTAAAATATGTACAGTAACCGAAATAATGAATTTATTCCGTTTGGCTTTTACACACTGCATATAGTATATTGTATATATTTCTCGTAATTAGTCTATTTAGTAAATCTACTGTTTCCAAACTGCTTAATTATACCAACCTGAATAAAAAAATGTAATCACATATTTTTATAAGTATCCAGTGAGGTCAATAAATATAAAAATGAGCCAAAGATGAATTATTGCTATTGGAGTTTATATTGAATACTTCGATATAATAATGCAAAGCTCAAGAAAAATGGAATATGGAATGATTATAAAGAAGACAAAGTACTTAGCTTTGTTTAACCTTAATCATAACAAGTTGAATATAGAAATATTATTATAGAAATTATTAAATATTTTTATTACATCCAACAACCTGATAGTCTCAAAATTTGCAAATTAGGCAGTTTGTACAGCAGTTTACAGATGTTTAAATAGAGTTTTTAATCGGGAAGAAATCTTCTCATACTCATCACAGGCAGTAATATAAATAAACATATTTGAATGACACTTGTGATTTTATCAACTAATTCTTCTAATATTAAAATGTTACTATGTAACAGTAAAGGCAGGAATTCCATGTGAAAATTGTTGTAAAAATTTCAAATTTAGCTTCGTTTATGGTGTATATTTTAAAACTACACACAACATCTAAACTCTTGGACCCCCTAATATTTTTCTGAAATTTTAATTCCTTGGTGAAAATTTAATATGTTAAAAAACGTTTTCTGGTGATATAATTTTGATAATAAAATTGGTTTCAAAAATAAAATTGAACTTGTAAAACTGATGGTTAACTTTAAAAATTAATTTATACATAAATAAATAAATAAGGTATGATGTCCAATGAGGATTTTCCAAATAGCCAATTGAAAAAAAATAAATACATGTTGATAAATTTTAAGTGGTCCTCTGTCCCAAGTTTCATAAAATATTCATAAAACAAAATTATGTAACAGTACTGTCAAAAAAGAACACTGCATTTTTTGGTTTGTCGTAAAATAAAAGCAAACTTTCATTATTTAGTACAAACAATACATATCGCTAATGATAATGAAAATATGAGATTTTATTTCCTAAATGTTTGATAGTTTGTTGATAATCCCTATTTAACCTCTACTAATTTTTCAGTATCATAAGAATACACATACATTTCAGAAGTTTCGAAGTAAAAAGATACCAACTGATAAATTGTGTTCAATCAAGCTCCTGAGAGATTTGTGTAAGTATAAAATTTTCGTAGTCAAAGGAACATTTTAAAAAACTTGAAATATAAATTCCGAATCTGCTAATAGTGTACTGAAATATATAGTACCATTAGTGCATATTAAAACCAAGCGAAAAATTAAAGGTAACAAATACATTGCAATGCTACAAACAAAAAAGTATTTGTAAACAAACTGGTGGTATATAAACGTCACAATAAGCACTAGAAATAGTGTAGACATGGTTAGGTGACAACTCTGATAACAGATTCTTTACCTAACATAAATCATGCACAATTTTTTATGAATAAGATGTTTGTTTTCTATTTCCAATTAGATGAGTTATGGATTGCACATGCATTTATTTTCGCATTTTTGTATCAAAAGTTAAGTACCCAGTTCATGATTTCTTCACAGTAACATTATAAAGTGTACAATTTGAGAATCCATGTTTCAAGGATCATCCTAAATATGGAAACGAAAAAAAAGTGTGAACAAAAGATATTTTGAACGTTTAAAATAAGTTAAATGAAGAATATACCGTCTCTACAGATAATGGGATGAGATGTTTTAATAAATCTTTGAGACAAACTATTACTAACGAATTAAAAATCTTGGCCATATACATACTATATACATCAAATAAACTATGAACTCAGCAGTTGATGATCAAGTCTGTTTTAAGATATATGAAATAAAATTTAGATAACGATAAATACCGTAAAACTCGATGGTTTTTCAAAACACATAAAAATACATGAATCAACTCGTTGAATTGCATGTTGTAACTTAAAACGATCAATAGACTTCAACCTTTACAGTGAGATAAATCCACGATAACTGATGTGGAAAAGGGTATTTTATGATAAAGTCCAAACAGGTTTTATTCGTTAAAAATTTTTAAAAAGGGTTTATAAAAAATGTCATATAAAACCCCTGATACCAATCCATTTTGAATGATCCAAAATATATTTGATGCTATTTGTTATGTGCTGAGTGATAATATTTGTAAGCGTAACAATTTATCATGTGCATATTGTTTTAAAATTTTTATTTATCAACATGTCCCTGCAACAAATTGTGTTGGCTTTTTGGAATGTCCTATCAGAAATAATGATTGATCAGAATAGAATTACTATTCATTTTTGGTATAAATTGGAAAAAATTATTATATTATTATTACTTTTTTAAATGAAACTAACTGTTTCTAATTAATTCCACTATTTACTGAAAATTCTAAAATATTGTGGATAATTATTTCGATATTGGCATATCATCGTCAGAATGACAGAAGTTACATTCTATTTGATGCCTACTTGATGTTTAATATTTTCGCTAGACCAAAAAATAGTGAGTGATTGACTTAATGTAATATGAATAGAAAAAGAAGAAGATATGACATTACAAATATTAAAGCTTAGGTATTATTAGCCCTATGGGGATATCCTGGATATCTTTTCCCATAAAGTTCAAGTACCTATCTACTTACCTATGTAAAAAGTATAAGAATATATGAATGTAAAAAAATATGAAATGAAATAAAACAATGAATTTTATTAAAAATAAATACAGGTCCTTCAGATTTCAATCAAATTTTTTGTGAACACATTTGGCTTTTTAAATAGTTGTCGTTATCACAAAATCATTAGAATGCCATAACGTGAAATATAAAATGATTTCATTTTCAACAAAAAATAAGTGGATGCAATATTCAAAAGAAAATATTGCTGATATGAAAATAATCCTACAAACTAAATTTTTTGAACCCCTATGGTCTGCAAAAAAAACTATAAAATTCCAAGAGTTAAGTGCCCTTAGAGTGGGTGTAAATATTTTTAAATATGAATGAAATGATGCTACCCATGAAGAGTTTTCGCGGTATATACGTTTTTTGATATCATTTGTTTTTTGACCACCGGTCTGCAAAAAAAACTATAAAATTACAAGAGTAAAGTGCCATTACGGTGGGGGGTGAAAAATTTCAAATATGCATGAAATGATGCTACCCATGAAGAGTTCTTACGATATATAGGTTTTTTTGATATACATTGTTTTTTTAAAATGTAAAAAAATGAAATGAAATAAAACAATGAATTATATTAAAAATAAATACAGGTCCTTCAGATTTCAATCAAATTTTTTGTGAACACATTTGGCATTTTAAATAGTTGTCGTTATCACAAAATCATTATTAGAATGCGAAATATAAAATGATTTCATTTTCAACAAAAAATAAGTGGAAAATAGAAAGAAAATATTGCTGCTATGAAAATAATCCTACAAACTAAATTTTTTGAACCCCTACGGTCTGCAAAAAAAAACTATAAAATTCCAAGAGTAAAGTGCCCTTAGAGTGGGGGTAAATATTTTTAAATATGAATGAAATGATGCTACCCATGAAGAGTTTTCGCGGTATATACGTTTTTTGATATCATTGGTTTTTTGACCACCGGTCTGCAAAAAAAAACTATAAAATTACAAGAGTAAAGTGCCATTACGGTGGGGGTAAAAAATTTTAAATACGCATGAAATGATGCTACCCATGAAGAGTTCTTACGATATATAGGTTTTTTTGATATACATTGTTTTTTTACTCCTGGTATGCAAAAATAATTGAAAAATTACAAGAGTAAAGTGCCCTTAGGGTGGGGGTAAAAAATTTCAAATATGTATGACATGATGCTTCCATGATGAGTTGTCACAGTATATAGGTTTTTTTGATATCAATTGTTTTTTGGCCCCCCGGTCTGCAAAAAAAAAATTACAACGATGCTACTCGTAAGGTTTTTGACAGTATATAGTTTTTTTAATTTATATTTTTGACCCCCGGTTTTCTGTGGTCTGCAAAATACCTACATCCCTTTTGACTCACCTGTCAAGACTCACCAAAATCACCAGTAAATTTTTTTCTGAACGTTATAGTCAATAAACTAATCCTAGTGAAATTTCAAAGTATTTTTTTGGGGTGCAATAAGGGGTTTCAGGCCAGCTGTTTATAATGAGAGAATAAAATACATTATTTTCATCATTTAGGCTAAGAGAAAACACAAAACCCCTAGAAGAAGACTTTCTACTACTGGAGACTGAAGTAGAGGAATTTCAAGAAGAGGTCACAGAAGTGGATTTTGCACTACAGGATGCCAGAGACGAGAACGCTGGACAGCAGGGCGCCAGAGAAAAGGACGTTCAACTACAGGATGCTGTAGAAGAGGACAATCAAGTACAGGACAACGGAGAAGACGAATTGCAAGTACAAGAGACTGGAGAAGTGCACATTCTACAGGACACTTGGGAAGAGGACTTTCCACAGGACGCTAACCAACTACAGGACGACGTAGAAAAGGAATTTCAAGTTGGAGAAGAGGACACTCAACTACAGGACGCCCAAGAAGACATTCCACTACAGGACGCCCAAGAAGACATTCCACTACAGGACGCCCAAGAAGACATTCCACTACAGGACGCCCAAGAAGACATTCCACTACAGGACGCCCAAGAAGGGGAGATAATTATCATTGTTGAAGAGGACAGCCCAACAACAGATATGGATGATGATCATTTGGAAGAATCTTTATCACAACAAAAAAGTGGTGAAGAACCTGGGATAATTTCTTCAGATGAATATGAACAGTAAGTTCTTTTACACAATATTTTCTTATTTCCAAGTAGCTATTCTCAAGTAAACCTCTTAAAACTGATTTTCAAAACAGTTAATTTTAAAGATAATAGAATAATGATTTTTTGTTTAGAATAATGTCACATCAGTTGGAATATGAATGAATATGAACCTAAGCCTGAAAATCTTATTACAGGAAATAGGATTGTAGAGCTAGGGTATGTGTTAGATTGGGCTACTCGTCTCCAGTACAATCACTCAAAAATATGTACACTGGGCATGCTCAGTATTAAAGAAGAACGCAGACGGGGTAATGGATTGACTAGTACAGTATTCTTTAAATGTTCAATGTGTTCGAGAGAATACGACACAGAAAATCCAAATAGAAAAAAATCTGTAGTAAATATTGGAGCAGTATGGGGAACTTTGGCTGCGGGGTCCACATACTCACATATGACAGAAATGTTGGCATGCATGGATATACCTACTATGAGCTCCACCTTATATTACAATATTGAAAATGAACTAGGAAAGGTAAATACAATTTGAAACACAAATAGATAAAACATGTAATA
Organism: Lochmaea crataegi; assembly: GCA_947563755.1. Taxonomy (NCBI): domain Eukaryota; kingdom Metazoa; phylum Arthropoda; class Insecta; order Coleoptera; family Chrysomelidae; genus Lochmaea; species Lochmaea crataegi. The sequence goes on along the minus strand of OX387422.1, from coordinate 19,972,987 downwards.
TTTTTGCTATGTAAAATATGAGATTATCATGTTCAAAAAGTGTCGCAAAACACTTTTTCATACTACCACAACTGAACCATCAGGCGAAGAACCACTATTTAAAAAGAGAAAATGTACCGCAAATGTAGATTATGGGCCAGACGCTGAACAACCTGAAAACCCAGAAATGATGAAACAAGAAGTAGTTGAAATCATGCAAGTTAGACTGATTTTAAGTAGGTGTAATTACTTATATTAGGCTAACAGATGTAATAATTTAAAACTTTTTTTAGGTAACAGTTAGCCAAAGAGACCGCATACAAGCAGAATCTGTGGGGCAGTTTGGAAACGATGAATATGAAAATCAAAGAAAATTAAGATTGACTGCTTCTCTCTGGACAGGTTGTTAAGAGAAAAACATACACACCTTATCATTCTCTTGTTAAAACTATTCTTAAAAAAGCTTATTGTATGACGGAGGTAATGGAGTATGGAATTATTAAGGAGAAAGCGGCTAAGGGCATTTTTGAACAAGTACAAAATGTTGTGGTGGTCGATTCAAGATTGTGGGTAGATGTTCAACATGGTTATCTCCTGATGGTAAATATTTTTAACATAACAAATAATTACCATGTGTTATAAATTCTTTTCACATAATACATTTATTGATAAAATATTTTAGGGCTTGTAGGTGATGATGCACTACTTGAAATACTACTATTACCTGAATTTACAAACAAATACAATAAGCGAAATAATTGACCTCATGAAGAACAAAATTTGCCTGGAAAAACACAACAATAAAATTCAAAACTTTTTTGCACTACTTTGTTGTGTATGTCCGCGATAATATAGATCTATATATAGAGGAAATTGAGATAAATAGAAAAATATGGGCCGAAAAATGCTTCCGAAACTGAAGCAATTCTATACAGAATGTATAGCTCCTGAAATAATCAGAAATCAAATAGGAAAAGGACAGAAATGCATTGACCCCCTTATATCAAGCAAGCAATATCAGAATATAACAAAAAGAAAAGTCTGGCAAGACAGAATCCAGATAATTAGGGCTTTATTAGGGCAAAGATGTGGATGCCGATACTAATGCGTAAGTAAAAACACTAGCAAGACTTATTTACAAAAAGTTAATTACTTTTCATTTTCAGAACTGACAATTTCATTAATATGGAACCTGCTGCAACTGCCCCTCAGGTCCATTATCTTTCATAAAACAGAGTTTCCTGATACTATTCCGTAAGTAAAAACACCAACAAGACTTATTTACAAAAATCTAATTTCTTTTCATTTTCAGAACTAACAATTTCACTAATATGGAACCTGCAACAACTGCCTATCAGGTCCATTAATCTTTCATACAATAGAGTTTCCTGATACTATTCCGCAAGTAAAAACACTAACAAGACTTATTTACAAAAAATCTAATTTCTTTTCATTTTCAGAACTGACAACTGACACAGATCCAAATAATTTTCATATAGCGGTGTTCGCTATAACTATTCAGTAAGTAAAAAAATGTCCACACTTATTTAGAAAAAACATCTAATTTTTTTATTTCATTTACAGTTCTGATTATGTAATTAAAACGAAGCCTGATGTAATTGCCCACACAGGTCCAAATAATTTTCATATAGCAGTGTTCGCTATAACTATTCAGTAAGTAAAAAAATGACAACACCTATTTAGAAGAAACATCTAATTTCTTTATTTCATTTACAGTTCTGATAAAATGGATTCCAAGATAAAATGGATTATTTAAAACTTTTGCTGAAATAGTTTGAAATAATTTTGTTAGTAAAAATATTTATTTAAAGTATTTAGAATTAAAAATGTTTTTTTTGATTCTTTATGAGTATATGGATCAAGACTTCAGTATGTCGATGGGTATCACCACCCCTTTGTGAGTGTAGAATCGTAAAAAATGGATAATTTTATAAACTTTTTATTTTCTTTTTGTTCCGAGGAGAAATGGTAGAGAAAAATAGAAGATGAACTTCAGTTGCTATGTATTATTAAATATGAATACAAATACATTGAACGAAATGTAATAATAATTTTATTTATTTTTATAGAATATTTTTGATTTGTTTCTTTTCAATAAAAACATACCTACACCTATTTTTACTGATTTTTTTGAATAATTAATAAGGGCATTGAAAAAGCAGACATGTCTGTTTATTGCTATAATAAACATTTTTATAGTTTACCTAATTAATTAGCATTTCTTTCTGTATTATAATTAATATAAAAACTACCCACTTACTCTGTACTTGAAATTTGTAATACTACAATTAAACATACAGATTGCCTAAATGATTTGTTTTCGTTTTCAATAAAAGAAGACATTTTTGCTATAATTTACTTGAATAATTAAGATTAAGAAGAGTCAATGGAAAAACAGGCGTTCATTACAAACTGGAGGAAAACTTCAAAAAGTATTTATAATAACATTTCGATACATCACCTGGAAAAATTGAAGATAAAAAATATACAACATTTTTATTCCTATGTTTCGAAAATAAAAGATTACAACAATATAGAATAGAATACGAAATGTCTATGTTGGTCAATTAGTAGAATGCAATTATTACTATTACCAATGTAGTTTTTCTCACTAACTCGGGAGGCCGATGTATGTATGCTGATAATCCAGTCTATGGTTTTGTACAGGTCCCCGGAGGAATCAAAAGGGCCCGATATGGGGATCAATAAATAAAAGGCACATAGTGTGGGAACAATAGCTAAAAATATTTGTGGTTTATTTTACACATATAGGCACCAAACACGTTACTTGTGATGGAGCACATGTGGAGGAAATATCAAGAGCATTTACGAAGCACAAATTTACTTTTTCAGCATGAAAATTATTTTATTATAACCATCTACAAATACTAACAAGCTATGCTATAAAACTATAAACAATAATAAATAATTTGAAATATTCTTATGGACACAAAAAACATGACGATATTTGATCGTCGTCATCTGTCATTGAAGTTCCATACAGCGCCATCCATCAAGACGGTGGAACGGCTGAACTAATGTAGAAAGACGTTCGTTTCCAAAACTTCGTGTGCAACAAATCTCCAAAAATACAATGATTTGAGATTTCATATTTTCAGAATGGAATTCTCTAGGCCTTCTTTTGGGAACAGATTTTGGCGTTCAAATCGGTGACCACAAACTGCCAAAACTGTCAAAATCACACCATCACTTAATGGCTAATATCTTTTTTATAACAATATAAAACTTAACCAAAATACCTGATCCCCAAGACAAAGATCCAAGTTATATTGTGTTAAAATTTCAACACTTAATTTTGTTAAAGTCAGGGGTGCCAACTGTTTTGAGGTGTCTAAATTGTGAGGCCCCCCTTAAATGTCCAGAATGTAATGCTGTCTGTATTGGTCAAACAATTCGAAATTTTTAAATTAGACACAATGAACACTTACGAGCATACAGATTAAAACAACCTGATAAATCCCATTAGTCAAAACATCTACTTGACACCAAACATTCATTAACACCTAACACAGAACTGGAAGTACTACATATTTGTGATATTAAACAAGAACTAGATTTCCTTGAAGAATTAGAAATTAGAAGACTCTGAAGAGACCCACGATATGAAGTTGTCAATGAACAGATAAATCAAGGGAGCTCACTATTAAATTGTCTTTTTAAGTAACAATTGTAAAGATCAGCAGATATAGTTTTCCTTGGTTTCCTATATCATTGCACATTTATACTGATCTTAAATGGAAAAAAGATATCCATGATATCCCCATAGGGCTAATAATACCTAAGCTTTAATATTTGTAATGTCATATCTTCTTTTTTCTATTCATATTATATATTAAGTCAATCACTCACTAATTGGTCTAGCCAAAATTTTAAACATCAAGTAGGCATCAAATAAAATGTAACTTCTGTATGCCAATATCGAAATAATTATCAATATTTTAGAATTTTCATTAAATGGTGGAATTAATTAGAAACAGTTAGTTTCATTTAAATATGAGTAGATTCCACAAAGTAAGGGTCCAAACAGTAAATTCAAATGATATTATTATTGTTCCCAGATCAGATCTAGATAGGACTAGGGCTGAGCTGCCCAGGACACGATACCTCAACTAGATGTACTGTCATAATCAAGCAATTGTAATATTGGGTATATAATTATTACTTAATATCACATAAATAACTAATATTTGTTAACGGTAATTATAAAAATGGCTAATCGTGGCCAAATAATTTGGAGAATTGTGAATATATGTTGGATCATATAATTGCAGTTCCTGTAATAAACATATATAAACAGTTTTAAGAAATTATCCGAATTACAAAACATAGCTTACATAAATTATGGAACATTCAACGTCATTCTTGATAAAGCATAAATCGAATTGATTATTGCTATTAATTACACTCAATATAATTGATTACTGCTATTGATTGCACTCAAATACAGAAAGAATAAACATAAATAAAAAAGGAACTTCAAAAAAACATAATTATGGTGAAGTTAGGATATCTGTTTATATTGTTTATTTATTTTGTTTGGTTTTATGAAAGAAGAGAATTAACATAAGCATTAAAAGAGGTTCATAATAAACAGCAAATGGATGATGATAATTTAGTGTCCTGAATATTTCTATTCCAAATAACCAACATTAAAGTTATAAATGAAATCAGAAATTATAAGTTATACATTTGAAACCAAATCCAGACAAATTAAAAATAAACAAAAACATTATGGTTGACAATCGTAGTACTTGGAGTATATTCATAAATCTAACAAAACAAATAAATAAAAAATTCAACAACAGGTGAAATTTCGTAAAATCCAGCAATTGTTTCGTCAGTTTATTCTTATTGAAAAAGTATTGTGGAATTTTTTATTTATTTATTTGTTATTGTATTCTTATTACTATTAAAACATTGCTGTAATTTTCGATACTGGGGACTGCTCAATAATGATAAGCATTTTTTTTTTAATAGTTAAAACAAAACATTTTGGAAAACCAGTTAATTTCAAATTGGTGAGACAGGATAAATTAATAGAAATATTTTTGACCCAAAACAGTGGTGAAACATTTACAATTTTTACAGCAAGTACAACAAGTACAAACAATTTTAAAGCAGACATACTGAAAATACTTTGTTGTATTTATGGAAAGTTTACTGATCAAAAAAATTTTATGAAAAGTTGTATAAGCTATACAAAAAAATACTATTAGACTAAGAGCTGGCGGCCGCGGAAGTACTATGATAGCACCTCCGGCTAAAATTTTGAGAAGTGGCTGGGGGACCATAATGAATTGCCATTTTGCTAAAAGCCCCTGCATAGGTCACGTCAGAGGACTCAAATGGAAAAAATTTGCTCAAAAAATGTTCATATCTCCGGCTGAAATTTTACACGCTACTTGTTCGACGCCTAGACACTGCCAAAGGGGTGCCAGACGTTCTCAGATTCCTATTTTTTTGCAAATTCTTTACCACTTCTGAGAAAAATTCTTGCAGGTAGCACTTCCCAATGGTCTCCCCAACTACGTCTCAAAATTCCAGCCGGAAGTACTACTATAGTATCTCCGAGGCCACCAGCTCTCCGTCTGTATTAAAGTAAATGCTGTGGAAAAAATGTATTGTGCAAGAACATTGAAGTTCTTTCGTACAACCTAACCAATTTTGTGAACAGAAACAAATTGAAGACAAACCTGAGAGAAGCTAACATTCCATTTGCTAGTGAATAATTGTAACTGCCAAGAAAGATAGTTGCAATTCCGATTGCATTATAAAGTAATCAAATTTACAAAACCTGCTATTAAATTCGATTTAAAAAAAAATTATTTATTCCGTTAAACAGAGAGGGTCCCTGGAATTAAAGGCTCAAGCTTGGGCATAGGGTAGAGAAATCGAAATCTCACTAATATTTCCTACGGGCGTTTTTCGTTGCGTTATGAGACGTTATTTTAAAATATGTTTTCGAAGTTAATGACAATTTTTTTATCAAGCATATACAGAGTGAACCATAAGTATTAGAACATAGGCCAGGTGGTACCATTAAGCATTTTTACTGATGGTGGATAAAGTTAAGATTGAACTTGGGCACTAGTTAAAAGATCGAAACAGTGATGAAGAAAAAAACTCCCCATTCATTGGAAAGTTTTGGTCATCAATTCCACCTTGTATACTGTAAAACAAATACATGAGAAATAATAAATAATGAACAGATACGAAGTTAAGTAAATGATCAGTAAACTATTTTTTTTTCTTCTAAGAGGGGTTGGGGACACCAAACGAGCAATTTTTTACATTAATGCTTATATTAAATATCCTCTAGAATAATGCGTACTTTTATAATTACCCTGCACAGCCGACCAATTATTTTCTTAGCCACTAAAGGTACGTTTGCTGATGCCAAAGCAACAGCAGTATCCGCCATTATTTCTACCATGGGTGAACCTAATCCAGAGTTTACAGACCTATGAATAAAATTATCTAGCACCATATCGATCAGTTCCGGAACTTGTCCAATTGACCCCCAAATTTTTGCTTGTATCGATGGGTACATTTGTACTTCTTCTATTGTGAGTAGGATTAATTTTTCTATAATACCAGCCACTTGTTTCTGCCTTTTATTTTCTTCTGAGGCTTTACAAAATCTAAAAATAAAATACTTATTATTTTTAAAGAAAAAGGAGAAGTAACTAACATATTATTATATTAAGACAATTTTAATACAAAATATTTGTAGTAGATAAAATACTTTTAGTTCGGTCACGCAGCACAAAAGAAATGGAGCTACAGAAATCTTTTGCATCTCATGCCATCAAACAATTTGCTTCAGTTTCGATAACAATCCGCGGGAGTTTGGTGACTGTTAGTGAGCAGCTCCAACATAAAAACTGTCAGTTCTGATCTGTTCAGGGAAGGGTGCTGAGTTGAGTAACGTATACCATGAACATTGCAATTTTAATAATAATAATAATAATAAATGCTTTTATTGGCCAAACATATAGTGCATACAAATAAAGAAAAACAAAAAAAAAGGTTCATAATGATACACAGCAGTTTGCCAGATGGCAGGGTTCAAATTTCTTGAATAAATCAAGAATTTGCTCTTCCACTCAACCAGTTACCAAATACTTATACCTATACACTATACCTATGAATGCAACTCAAAATAAAGACAAACTACAAAAAAAAGTCAAAAAATAATAATAAAAAAAATAGTGAGAAATCGTTTACCAAGAAGAGAATTACAAATCCATTATGATTTAATATTAACATTTTGGGTAGAAACCAGAAATTACAAGTTTTATGACAAAGAAAATGAATATGATTTCAATCTCCTTTACAAGTTCCAACTATTTCCTCTGAAAACCAGAAGAGATCATAATGATCTAACTGCCCATACCTACTTAATAAGATTAATTTCATGGTTCCTGCAAGAAGCTCTAGATCAGCTAATACATTCTATCAATCTATTATACTATAGGTATCCATCTTCCATTACACTTTTAAGCTAGCATTGAGCAAATTACTTTTAATTTCACGTTTAAATCTATTCAATGTAAGTACTTTTAAATAATCGGGTATCCAGTACCAAACCCAAACTACATTAAATGAAAAGCAGCCCTCAAATAAGGCGGTTGAATGTTTAGGCATCGTTAAGCGACCAACTTGTCTCAGGTTTAGATTGTGTACGTCAGTTCTAAATCTAAGTTTATTGAACAAGTACGGAGGTTTTTGTGTATGTAAAATTTTATAGTATAATACACATTCATGTACCTTGCGACGTTCTTTCAAAGTAAGCCACTGCAATTCTTTATAATAGAATGAAGTGGGTGCTCTTCTTCTTAATCCACATATAAACCCGATGCAACAGTTCTGAATACTCTGTAACCTTAGTACGCCTCTTTTTAATAATCTAGGCCCAAAAAACGCATCGCCGTAATTTAACTGTGATAATACAAGTGATTCACATAATAACATTTTTGTTTTTTTTTGTAAGCATTGTCCGGCTACTGTATATTAATTTGAGATTAGCAAACGCGCGACGAACGATTAAAGTTACATGGGACGAATAACGTAAGTCAGAGTCAATGATCAATTCTAAATTTTTTGCACTATCGTCTATATTAATAATATTATCATCAATTTTTAAGTTCATTAAGCTTAAGCACCTCTTCCTGGCCATTAGCTTTCCAAATAAAAGTGCAACTGGTTTAGCACTATTCAGTGATAGACAAAATTGATTGGATATAGCTATCAGTGACTTTAAATCTTCATTTACATGCTGACACGTCACAACCGCGTCTTCTTCATTAAAAGAATAATACAACTGCGCATCATCCGCATAAAAATGAGACGAACAGTGTTGCAATTTCTTATAAAATAGATGTGTATAAATTATAAAGAGAACTGGCCCAAGTATAGACCCTTGAGGCACTCCACAATTAATTTTTTTAAATGCATCATGTAAAGGAAATGTTATTGTGATAATAGTATAGGAGCTAGCAACGTTTTCAAGCGAGAATTTCAGATCAGCTGATTTTTTGATGTCGTTTCTTTTGCTCTTTCGGTTAGGGTGTGGGCTATCTGGCTGGCGGTAGCGTTTACCTGTGCGCATCCTACGTGTACAGGTAATAATACTAACTTTTAAAATATCTTTAAGAAGGTTGATTTTTAATATTTTAACTTTAGATAGGTTTAACAAACATCCACCTCTTATTGCCAGACATTTTTATCATTGCTAGTAATGCCAGACGCGAATTTTTATTTTTTTTATTAAAAATTCAAAGTATTCCAGTACTCCTGTAATTTTAATATTATGTTATTTAGGTAGGAAAAAACCTAAAATTAATCTGCCAGAAACTAATTCAGTGGTTAAACCATGAATCAGAACGATAAAGTCCTGAACAGTATTGCAGCATTATACTATTAGTCAGAGAGAGACAGTTGAGAGGGGTGTTTGTAATTTCGCCAAACAAGGTCATAAACTCATTTTATTAGATGTAATTTCGCCAAACAAGTTCATAAACTCATTTTATTAGATGTAATTTCGTCAAGAAACCTTTTCAGGTATAAAATTCAACATGTAATCTGGCCAAAACTCACCCTTATCGGATTATTCATTAGGTAATTCTGTTTTATACCCTCAGGATCACGAAGCATAACTCCGTTGTTGGCGCAAACTTCTTGTTATTTTGCTATTGGCATTTAAAGTTGCAGTTTTTCAATTTACGCGGCCATTTTTTCAACACTGTATGCCTTCTTCAATAATTTTCCTTGCCCTTATCGAACGTAATAATAATCGCATTAAACCATGATATTTACAACCCCAAATATCGAGTCATACAATTCTACCTGAAAAATGCTTTGGCGAAATTAAATCTAGGATTATGATCATAAAAATAGACAAGTGATTAAATAATTTATTTTTGGCGAAAACACATGTCCCCGTTGAGGGTGCTCTCAGCTGCTCGTTAGAGCGCAAGAGTGATAGACATCATCACCGATACATTAACGTTAATGTTCTACCGAATCCTTGGTGAATCTTTGTCTAAAGCTTTACCATGCTGCAATCACAGGGTGTGATTACACGCCAGTATTCTTTCGAAAAGGTAAAGTAAGGCCTTTTAAATTGTTGGAGAAATCTAAAAAGTACCAATTAGCTTTTGAAAAGATTATTACGGATGACGAAGAAGTACTTGAAACTACATATATGTAGCCCTTGAGAAATTTATTTGTCAAATGTATGGAGTTCGTCACTCTTCGAATGTCAATTATGTACGATTTCATTTGTTTTCAAGTATTTATCAATCAAAAAAATCCGATGAAAACTTTGGAAAAAAATTAGAAACTTCGACTCATCAAGTTTGCCACCCTGTAAAGCGGGATTGCAACAGCATTTATTGAAGGTTCGCTACGTGACAAAACTTTGGAGAAATGCTCACTTAAAACATCCAACATCTTTATCTCCATTTGCTTCCGGTTGGACCATCAACGATAATAGGTACGATTTTGTCTGGTTTATAGGAGAGCAATTACCATTATCAGTTGCAGATATTATTAAGTATGAAATAGACTATCTATTAACAATAACTATATTATATAAATAATTTTTAAAAATCACACTAATGTTAATCAATAATTCTGATAATGAGAGTGACGACGATGTTGATGATTATGAAGATGCATCCTCCTTTTGGGACACTATTATATACTGAAAAAACTTGTTTGTAATTCGCGTGTGGCGACTAGAGTATTTCAACTAAAATAAAACTTTTGAACTTTCAATGAAGTATTTTTAATTTCCTGTTTTCTAATTAAGTCTTATTCTAATTTTATTATTTATGTTAAAATTTTATCATTTAAACTTGTACTTCTGAAATGGTTTTCTATCTCGTTCTCAGCAATCTATTATGCAACTGACTCTCTCTGACTAATAGCATCATACTGCATTACTTACTTTTCACAACTTTATTATTCTGATTCATGGTATAACAACTGAATTAGTATCTAGCACATTAATTTCAAGTTTTTTCATACTTAAATAACATGATATTAAAATTACAGACGTACTGAAACACTTTGAATTTTTCAATTAAAAAAAATTCGCGTCTGGCAATAAGAAATGTATGTTTGATAAACCTATCTAAAGTTAAAATATTAAAAATTAACCGTCTTAAAAATATCTTAAAAGTTAGTATTATTACCTGTACAGGTAGGATGCGCACAGGTAAACGCAATCGCTGTCGCCAGCCAGATAGCCGAGACCCAAGGTTAATAGAATGTCTGGTAACTTTCGACCAATAAGAGTGCCGCATTTTTAGCGGGTTGTGACGTCCCCCAGAATGCCCATTTAAATTTAATGTTTTATTTTAATTCATTGTTTTGCAAGGAATCGAAGAAAATTGGTAAATAACTATTGCAAATTTGCACATAGGTATAAATAAAACAAAAAAAAAATATTTATTAGAATTTTCATTATGATTAAACATTTATTAGGTATGTAAACCTCCAGGTGATCTCACCTAAAATATATGTATAATTTTAAATTAAGTTAAAATAAAGTAGCCTAGAAATATGTGGATGTATATGCATGTAATATTAAAAAATAATATAGTTAATAAGTTTCAGTAACATTATTTACCTGTGAACAAAAGTTTTCCAGACAATCCTGATTTAGTTTAAGAGTTAATATGTATTTAACTGTAAATTCTTCCTTAGTTGCTTCATACAAATTTTTCAAGGAATTTGTAGATATAATAATTCCTTTCTGAAATATCTGAAGACACTTTTTACCAACACATCTCATATCCTTAACGATAGCTAACATTTCATCTAAAACATCATTTTGACACTTTACTCTTTTGCTGCTACCTTGTCTTCACCTGGTAAATAGTGTTTCAATGCCGTTGATGTTGTGTTAGAAAACAGTTTACCTACCAATCTAACATTTTGCGTTTGTGTTTTTTCTACATTTATGTGTAGAGGTGTAAGTTTGTGGCAAGAGCTAACCTCTATCTGTTCTGGTCATATTTATTAAATGTTTAACAGGTTCTTTATTTATTATTTTTTCATTATAAATGAATCCAGTGTCTAAAAACCAGTTTCTCAATAATTTTAGGAGGAGAGGAACATCAGCAAAAAAATAAATAGGTTTTTTGGTTACACAGTGTTCAATGTAAGTTTTTTCCACTGTACCTAATACCCAATTCTCTCCATAGTCCTTGATTGCTACTGCCACAAGCCGCAACATCATAGTTAATTGCATTCAAACAGCAAATAATGTTTTCCAGCAACTCTCTTGTAATTTTTTTTATCAAAACCCAAAAATACAGGTTGCTTCCATTTGTCAAACAAACCTCTTGCCATTACGACTTGCATATGAATGTGGTCCAATAATCTCATCGACTTTTTCGCAGTACTCATACAACTTTGACACTTTAACTTCGTCAAATGACAAAACAGTAATTCCGAGACATTTTGCTTTTAGTTTCTCCAACCCTATTCGTAATATGTAATACATCCTCAAGTATTCCACTAGTCAAATTAATATTAGCAGCCCATTGCTGCAATGTTTGATATACCTGGTAGAGGATAGTGTAAGCTGTTTCTTAGATATATATACACTGTGCTCATTTAAAAAAGACCCACCCTTAATATTTCAAAAATGGGACATATTATAAAGAAATAACAAAACACGTCAACTTTTAACTTGAGAGGGACACTTTTTGGCGCTAATGCCATAAACGTCAGATTCACCCCCTCTTACTGGAGATACCCCTTACATTTTTTCAAATGGCATTAGGTATCAAGTCATACCTTATTTAAAAGGTCTGGTAAATCTCTATTCAATCATTTTGTTTTGCCTTTGATACCAGCCTTCCATTGTTATTTAATTGTTGTTTAAAATTGGGTCTCCTCCAACTTTTCGTATGCCTCCGTATTATTTCATGACAGAAAGACTCTTTAAAGAATAAACAATTCACAAATAGTAAAAAGACAACTGTTAACAAGAAAAAACTGCTATTTAATCATGTGTCAAAGTGGCCACCGTTAACATTCAGGCAATAAAAGTGGAAAAGAGCCAATTTTAAGCAACGATTAAATAACAATAGAAGGCTGGTATCAAAGGCAAAACATAATGATTGAATAGAGATTTACCAGACCTTTTAAATGAGGTATGACTTGATACCTCATGCCAATTGACAAAATGTAAGGGGTCGTATCTCCAGTAGGAAGGGGGTGAATCTGACGTTAGCGCCAAAAAGTGTCCCCGTCAAGTTAAAAGTTGACGTGTTTTGGCATTTCTTTCTAATATGTCCCATTTTTGAAATATTAAGGGTGGGTCCTTTTCAAATGAACACAGTATATATATACGCGGGTTTATATATATATATATAGGCACGTTTACTAAAGTAGCGGAGGGTAGATGCTCTCGATAGTTCTTCCATAGTCCAACGTGCCTTAGCTTTCTTTTTCAGAGCTATATCCACTATATTTGCTGTCAGGAAATCATTAAATGCAACTTTAGCTCTGTCAGCGAAGTCCCTCTGATCTTTTTTTATTTGATTTTCTAGTTCAGAAAGGTGAAATTTTTCGACATTTTCTTGAGTTGAAAATTTTTGGTTTGAGCATTACGTTTTCATTTCGCAGAGCTTCAAGCTTGCTTTTTAAAGTTTCACATTCCTTACATCCCTGGTTTGTTTCATTGCTAGTGAATGGAATATTAGATATATCAACATTCTTGTCATTTTTTTCTGGTTCCATATACAGTGTGTCTACTTAAGTTGGACTCATATGGGAAACTTTTTTATTATTGGTTTTAGGAAAAAAAGTTATTCTTCATAAAAAGTTCTGCATTATCTAAAACCTAGAATGCAATCATTAGATATTTCTTATTTTGAGCCGTATACGAGGTTTGTCAAAAAATATTAATCTTACTCAAGAGTAAAGTACCTTTATTTTTTACAATACAGAAAAATTGTAAGAAGTAAAGTTGTTTAAAATTAAAAGTTATATTCAAATATGCAATTACAGCTATTTAGCATGAAAATTAAGATTTGGTGATTATTTACGTTTTACATTATAAAGTATTTGTAATCGTAAATTTCAATACTGACTTTATCCCTCTCATCTGTTAAACCTTTCTATTTGTTAATGTGTTTGGACAATCTTGCATTTAAATACGTGCTGCATTATAATTATTTATCTTAGAAATAGGAGAATCCACACAAAGAATATTATGTACCTAAACAAAAATTTATTTATAACTAACAAACATAATTAAATTTTAATTTAAACTACTAAAGCTTCGACATATCCACCTTCTCTTTCTAAACATGTAATTGTTCTTGTCTGAAACTCTTTTATTATTTTCCGTATAATATTTGGAGTAATTTTTTGGCATTCCTCAGAAATAATCCTTTCCAAATGGTCTACATCATGAAATGGTCCTCGCTCATAAACCTTCTGTTTTAAGTAACCCCATAAAAAAAGTCAAGTGGAGTTAAATCAGGAGACCTGGGAGGCCAAAAAATAGCTGAATACCTGTGAATCACCTTTCCATTAAACATATTTTCAAGCAGTTCTCTAACGTTTACGGTACTATGAATGGAGGCACCGTCTTGTTGGAACCAAATTTTCATACGTTCTTCTAACGGAAGTTCGTGCAAAAAATCACTTACTTGATTTTCTAATAATTGTAAGTAACGTGCGGCATTTAACGATTGTCGATAAAAAAAATGGTCCAATTAATTTATTTTTGTAAACCCCACACCATACGTTCGTTTTAAACAAATATTGGCTACGACTTTTTATTACAAAATTTGGATTACTGTTGGACCACCAGCGACAATTTTGTGATGAGACGGTTCCGTTGGATGAAAATGTGGCTTCATCGGAAAAAATTATACTTCTTGCGAAAAACGGGTCTTCTTCCAACTTTCCTTGGATCAAAGCGCAGAATTCAAATCGAACATCGTAATCCCTTGGTAGTAATGTGTGTACGAATTGAGGTTTGTATGCATGATATTCATAACGTTTTAAAATATTTGCCACTGTATCTTTTTTTACCGAAGTATTTGTGATTAGAGAAGCCCTTTTGCGTAATCCGATTTTTGGTTCCTCGACGACAGAAAGCATCACTTCCAACTCAGTGTCTTCATTGGCAACCCGTTTTATGCGTTTATTAATAAACTTAGTATCAACACTTCCACTGGTCTTGAATTTCTTCATTATTTTGGTAACTGTTGAATACCCGATGCTTCTATGGGGATGTCTGTTGTTGAAAATATTTGCTGCCTCTCTATGTGTATTGTAATTTTCTCCAACAATTAAAACTATTTCTATTTTTTCTTCACAAGTCAGTAAGGCTGCCATTTTTACTGTAATTTAATGAAAACTAACCCATTCTGACATTCACTGTCAAATACTTCATGACAGAGCATCCTAGATTACATTAAATTGTACCAAGCCAGAATAATTAATACGGAATGAATAGTAAATAATCACCAAATCTTAATTTTCATGCTAAATAGCTGTAATTGCATATTTGAATATAACTTTTAATTTTAAACAACTTTACTTCTTACAATTTTTCTGTATTGTAAAAAATAAAGGTACTTTACTCTTGAGTAAGATTAATATTTTTTGACAAACCTCGTATAAGGCTCAAAATAAGAAATATCTAATGATTGCATTTTAGGTTTTAAATAATGCAGAACTTTTTATGAGGAATAACTTTTTTTCCTAAAACCCATAATAAAAAAGTTTCCCATATAAGTCCAACTTAAGTAGACACACTGTATAAGAGAGGCTCTGTCACCTTAATGTTCAATAGTTCATTAACCACAGTTTTTCTTTCTTTTTTTAATGCTATTGTAGCCCTACTAGTGAATTCGGCTGGTTTGGCATCTTCCGATGAAAGCAAAAACAGTGAAGGAATAGCTAAAAAAATTGAAAAACTAAGTATCTGGTGCTACATATTTAAAAAATATATTTACCAATTTTATTAAGCTTCTTAGCAGTCAAGTTCATCAGCCTTGCTTGCATTTCGTCTTCATAATCTTCTGGCTTAAAATGTTTGCTACAAATTCTTTTATTTTTAGAAGACCATTTATCCTTACGTAGGCACTTTCTTTCCCATTATTTGCAAACTCTGGGGTCTTTAGGAAATGTGAAAAATAATAAATTCTTTCCTGTTTCCTTTGCTTTCTTTCAATTATTTTTACATGTAGCTACGCTACAAACTATTCCTCCCGGCATAGCTGCCTATAAAGAGTAAAATCGTATTACAGGAGTGGTTAAAAAGAAAATAATCTGTTAGAACTTACCTTTAATTTGAAAACAAAATAGCCCTTGTCCTTTTCACAAACTACAATAATTATACACCAAAAAAAACAAGCTTACGCTTACAACACAACGTTCGTTTATAAATAGTTTGAAATATCAATAATTAAAAAATAAAAAACCGCCAAAAAAGAATACAAAACACAAGTAAACTGTTTTAACAACACACAAACACCATTAACTGTAAGCGTTTATAGGGATGCGCGATACGATCCGATATTCCAGTGTATCGATACTTTTACTTCCGATACTCGATATTTTGTATCGATACTATGCTTTTCGATACATTCAAAGTATCGATACATTTGTACTGTATCGATACCTTGCGATCCGGGATTTTTTGTGGTAGCGGCGAGTGGCGTTATCTACTAACAAAAGCAAATATATTCACGCAACCGTTATTTGTCGTATGCAGTTTACTGTAATAGTGTAAAGTTTTGTCGTTTATTTATAATTTTTAGTTATTAAAAATATCTTTTGATAGTTTTGTTGTTATTTAATTCATTTCATCACCACACTTTACTCTTTGAATAGAACCGCTGGCAGCTGTAAAATCTCGGATCGTTAACGTATCGATATTTTACGTTCCGATCCGTATCGATACCTAATATCGATACTTTCAAGTGTATCGCGCAACCCTAAGCGTTTACCATACGCTTGGGCATTCTCGATGACGATGCAACCCCCCCTCGCGTCACTTCCAACATAAGTTACCAGGCAACCTATACATCTATTGACCTTGGCCCAGACCCTTGCTAGCTCCCGTACTTTAACAGCGACATCTTCACTTCCAACCGCAAACCAAAATTCTAAATTGACACAAACTAGTTGTTTCTACAATAACTGTAATAAGATATCATATTTTGTTCTTATAAGTATTACACTGAAAAAATTAGACTCCAAAAAGAACTAATAAGCAAATAATTATTCCCTAATACAAAAAATGCAACCAACAAATAAAGCTAGAAGCGATCTAATCGAATGATTTTAACGAAATAATAAGTCGTCTTATTAATTATTATTAGTAAGAAACATATCTACTTAAGTTAAAGTCCTTATTATGAGTAGATACTTACCTAACTAGATTAGGCAGCCACGGTGTCATATACTCTAAACATAAATGCTTCAATTCTATATTTGAAACTCTAAATCCTTGTATACATTCCTCTAAAAACTCTAAAGTTAAATGGGGCTCGTTCGTTGCTAATTTTTCCGATACAGATTTTATAAATATTGTATTATTGGAGGGAATGCATAGCCCTTGCGTTTCTAATAACTGCCCTTCTATTTTTAAATCAAACGTAGCTGTGAGGGCACATAGTTGGTTATAAGCGGCCGTTCTTAAATTCGGATCTGATGATCCTAAATTTAATAACGCCATATTTAAAAGCGTACCAGGGACATCTTTTGGTCGTATTTTTTGGTGAACTGTTACTGTTTCCTAAAAAATAATGATAATTCCACTATAGAAACAGTATCAAGCATAATCAAATTAAAACCTTTCAAGTGTCAAAATAATAGTCTTGGTAGTGGGTGCTAGTATTTTGCTGACAAAATATTTGTTATTACTCAGTGATGACTCAAAAAGAAAGATAATATATTATATAAATAAGTTAATGAAATTAAATCCATTCACAACATACAGTTTTTAGTAATATGTTATTTTCAAGATTAGATTTAATGAGGTAGCTATTGGTCTTTTCCACTGCGACATTTTCAGATCCATTGCGAGATTTCCCACCATTCTAGAGATTTTTGTGCCATCCACTTTCTTCTGACCATGTTTATTGAAGATTTTGCGACGCTACCTACGACGCCTTGACTGGCCATTCGTTGCCCTTAATACCGTCTTGGCCTGATTACCGTGTGTGTTTACGGTAAGCATGCATTCCCATACTAGCTTAGAATTGACGTCTTATTGAATATCGATTGCCTTTTTTAAGTTGAGTGTAACAAAGCCTTCGATCAATAAGAAAATATTTTGTTGGCTTGAATAAGACTTTTAAGTTTAATTAAGTATCTGTCATCTATCATTATAGAGTTCTTGTTAATATTAACTCATTCACATTTGTCGAAATATATAGTCCGTCTAGAAAGTATCCGGAATTTATTCTTTCTCCTATTCTTTTTTGAAACATCCTAAGACGAAAGAAATGCATCAAGTAGATTGTACCGATAGTAGGCCAGTGGCGTAGCCAGAACATAATTTGGGGGGGGGGGGGGGGGTTGACACCGTGAGTTTGGGGAGTAAGGATCGAGTGTAGTTGGTTGGTTGTTTTTGTTGTAAAATTACTTAACATAATCCAGCAATCAGTGTGTGTTTGAAGTTTGTTGTCATCTTGTCAGTTGAGTTGTCCATGTTACTTTTAGATTCAAGTTGATTTGTAGCCTTACTAATTATAATAAATTCATTGAAGAGCCTGCACAAACGTCTTTCATTCATTATAGAAGAAACGGATATTACAATAGGTTATGGGCCCAGGCCAGATTCAATAAAGCTTTAGTGAATGTCAAAGTGAAGTATAAAAAGCTAATCTAAAAAAGGTGTGTGCCGACGTGGCTTGTAAAGCAAATTAAAGACATGGAATCTGAAAGTGTAAAGTTTACTTTTGCCAGATTAGACAACAACAATTATCAAAATTGAAAATTTAGAATTAAAATGTTGCTAACACGAGAAGGAAACGGGTCTGTAGTAGAAGAGGCAATCCCAGATGAACCATCCGTTGAATGGAAACGTAAAGATGAAAAAGCACAAGCTACAATATCATTAAGTATTGAAGACAATCAGATAGTACACATTTATAAATGCAAAAATGCGAAAGAAATGTGGAATGAACTGCAAAAAGTACATGAAAGAAATAATTTAAGTAACAAGTTGTATTTATTGAGGAAACTGTACAAGTCCAGACTTGAAAATAAGTCAATGCATGAAAATATTGAAGAAATACTAGAATTAGTTGAAAGGCTAAGAGGTATTGGCGAGACTATTAAGGATTTCCATGTAGCTGCATTATTATTAGGTGGATTACCAGAAAGCTATTCCACATTAGTAACAGCATTAGATGCCAGGCCAGATGATGAATTGACTCTTGAATATGTAAAGGGGAAACTAATGGATGAGTATAAAAGAAAAGAAGATACCAGTTCAACAGAGACAGCATTGAACACAAATAAGAAGTTTTCAAAGGAGATTAAAGAAAAAATAGAATGTTACTATTGTCATAGAAAAGGTCACTATAAAAAAGATTGTTTTTTCATGAAGAAAGACAGAAGTAAGGGAAAGCAGCATGCTAAAGTAACTGTTGAAGGTGATGAGTTGACTGACTCAGTTTTTTGTTTCAATGTTTCTGGTTAAAGTAAAGATAATCAAGAATGGTATATTGATTCAGGGGCTACAAGTCACATGACAAATAATCCAGAATTTTTTATCAAGTTGGATTATTTAAAATTAAACAATATTATAGTTGCAAATGGACAGGAAATGCAAGTTAAAGGTAAAGGAGATATTTTAGTAAAAACAGAAATTTCAGGTAAATGCATAAGTTTAAAACTTAAAGATGTTTTATTTGTACCTGAGCTTAGTAATAATCTGTTATCGGTGTCTAAAATTACAAAAGCTGGTTATAACATAAAGTTTGATTATTATAATTGTTACATAGAAATTAATAATTCTATTATAGCCACAGCAAAATACTCAAATGGTTTGTATAAGTTGAACATGTTTTCAGAAAAAGTAAATATAGTTAAAACATGTGAGGAAATGAATAATTGTATACATACATGGCATAGACGTTTAGGTCACAGAAGTCCTGATGACATAAAAATGATAGTAAGTAAAGATTTAGCTATTGGCATAAAACTAAATGATTGCGGTCAGAAAAAACAATGTGTCACTTGCATTGAAGGTAAATTAACTAGGAAACCTTTTCCTAAAAAATCAGAAAGTAAAACATTCAAAGTTCTTGATTTAATTCATAGTGATTTATGTGGACCTATGAGAACTCCTACCGTTGGTAAAAAGAAATATTTTTTGACTTTAACTGACGATTTTTCAAGATATACCACACTTTATTTATTAGAATCTAAAGATGAAGTATATATTAAACTAAAGGAATTCATTTTAGAAGTCAAAAATATTTTTGGGGTTTACCCAAAAACCTTTAGAAGTGATAATGGAGGGGAATATACAGGGGTAGCTGTGCAGAAGTTACTTAAAAGTTTTGGTATAAGTTTTCAGTCGACTGCACCATATTGTCCAGAGCAAAATGGTGTGTCAGAGAGAAAAAATAGAACATTAATGGAATCAGCAAGGTGTATGTTATTAGATGCTAATTTACCTCATAAATATTGGGGGGAAGCAGTAACAACTGCTAACTATATTTCTAATAGACTACATACTAGAAGTAAAGAAAAGACGCCTTATGAGTTATGGGTCGGAAAGAAACCTGATCTATCATATTTCATTACATTTGGTTCTCAAGCATTTGTTTACATTCCAAAAGAAAAAAGATCTAAACTAGAGAAAAAGGCAAAAACAGGCATTATGGTGGGATACAGTGAAAATAGTAAGGCTTATAGAATTCTAGACACAGATACAGATAAAATTATTATAAGTCGTAATGTAAAATTTAATGAATTCTTGAATCAACCTTTTAAAAATATAAATAATTGTAAGGCTGAATCTAGCAACTCGGATCCTGATTCAGCAGTTACTGTCGACATACATACAAAAACCAAACATGAATTGGATAGTAGTGACTTTAATGAAGATAGTGGAGAATCAAATGATAACAGCAAAAATGGAGAAAGTGAAATATCCAGCAGAAGAATTACTGATGAAGAAAATGAAGTTTCAGAAGGAAGTAAAGGTGAAAATTTTAGGGAAATTAATGATCAAGTTGTAACTAGATCAGGAAGGGTGTCAAAGAAAAGAAATATCGAAGACTATATTTCATATAATGTAATTAATGAGGAGACTTATAATGAAATGCAAGATCCAAAGACCGTAGATGAAGCCATGTCAAGAACTGACCGAAGAAACTGGGAAAAAGCAATGGCACGTGAGTACCAATCATTAATGAAAAATGAAGCATGGACTTTAGTAGACCGTCCATCTAACAAAAATGTTGTGCAAAATAAGTGGGTGTTTTGTTTAAAAAAGAATTCAAATGATGAAGTACGGTATAAAGCACGGCTAGTTGCGAAGGGTTTCACACAAACATTTGGTGTAGATTATTTTGAAACATTTTGGCCTGTACAATAAGAATATTGTTCGCTTTATCTGTAGAATTAAGTTTAGATATTGACCACGTAGATGTAGAAACCGCGTTTTTAAATGGAAACTTGGATGAAGAAATTTACATGGTACAACCAGAGGGGTTTATTCTTAAAAATAATGAAAATAAAGTATGCCTACTGAAAAAATGGTAGCAGATGTTTTAACAAAGGGGCTGCATAATCCCAAGCATATTTTTTGTATTAAAAATATTGGTCTTTATTAATTGCTGGTTTAAGGGGTAGTGTTGTAAAATTACTTAACATAATCCAGCAATCAGTGTGTGTTTGAAGTTTGTTGTCATCTTGTCAGTTGAGTTGTCCATGTTACTTTTAGATTCAAGTTGATTTGTAGTCTTACTAATTATAATAAATTCATTGAAGAGCCTGCACAAACGTCTTTCATTCATTATAGAAGAAACGGATATTACAATAGTTTTGAGTTTGGGAGAGGGGTGAAATTTTTACAAATATATGATACCAGTAAGGGTATAGTAGTTCAATTATATTTGAAATGTTACTGTTGTAAATATATATGTATAAAGACTTAAAAAAAAAATCAAGAAACTTTTTAAATTAATGATTTTGATATTAATGCAGACATCGATCAAATAAAAGTTCAAAACAAAACTAAATATGAAATCATTTTTTGCACCTTTGTTGCCATTGTATCAAGTACTTCTTCAGCTGTAATGTATGAACTAACATTATAAAATTATTCGTCTCTTCTTTCTTGCCATTGTGTCAAGTACTTCTTCAGCCGTGATCGATATTGGATAATGGGTTGACAGCAGAGCTAACCCCGTCACACGTTTATTTTCCATGGAATTTCTGAGGTAGCTTTTATTCTTTTCAACGAAGAAAAAGATATTTCAACTTCGCAAGTTGAAACAGGCAGTGTTGCAAGCACTCGTAGTAGGTAGTGAATATTAGGATAGAAGGACTTATTACAGCTGCCCAAAGTAGCCATAACTTTTTTGGTCTGTCTGATTAATTTACGTTTTCCCATTTCTTACACCAAAGTAAATATTCAGTGTCAATAGTTGACTTGGATGCCCGGTCGTCATAGTAAACGTTAAGCTTATGCAGTATCTTTGCATTAGATGGTTTAGTATTCTTTGGTAGTAGGACGCCAAAACCTTCCAAAATATTCCTGTTTGTTCCAAAGCGATCCACGAGCCCCGTAATAAATGTGTCCACACAAGGTATAAACATTGACCTCCTATAGTAGTCTTCAGGGTTCTCGTGAGGATGATTGTCTCTTTTTGTTTGTTGGGTAACTTGGCGAGGTACAGTGATGTCAGCGTCAAAGTCTTCATGTGCTAGTGACTCTGCCTTCTTGATGATGTCAGAAAATATTTCCACATCAGATTCTTTTGTCTTGCTGGTAGGCTTACGCTGACGCAAACCTTTCAAAGTATACACAACATCATCAGCGTATTTTAGTGCTGAAGACAAGTCGCAATCGAGGCTTTGTAGGTACTTTGCAAGGGGTAATGTTATATTAAATAAATATTTACAAATAACCAGTCCAACTAAAAACCCACTTTTCTCAACACCAGCAAGCAAATTTGAAGCTGTTGATGAAATTTCTGGTTTTGTCTGAGATACCTCTTCCAAGCTAATTACTATGGCTGGAAAGAGCTCAAGAAATGTATCAAGTGCATCCTGGCGTTCTATAAATCGTGTGTCACACATACGTAATAGACGCGTCTTTTTTACTGTTTACGTAATATTCTTCTTTAAAACGTCACTGGCCAGTACATTATTTCTTAACATGTTGGACACTTGGCCAACAACACCAAGACAGTTTCTTACGGATGGAACATCGAGCGAATCACTCAATACCAAGTTCAACCGGTGAGCTGCACAATGTACATACATAGCTTTTGGGTACAGTTCCTGGAAACGCCGATGAACTCCAGTAATGTGGCCACTAAATGTTGAGCAACCATCATACCCTTGGCCTACTACTTTAGTCAGATTCAGTCCTAAATTGGTGCATATTTCTAAAATATTTTCTGCTGTTAGGTCATTTAATGTTGTAAACGACAGGAAGTCCTCCCTTAATATAGGTTTAGCATCATTTGTAACGTATCTAACACAAAATGAAAATTGCTCTTTACCAGAAACATCCATTGTTTCGTCTGCTAAAATTGAAAAACAATCACATTCACTTATGTTTAGCACTAGATTACATTGAATGAGTTTTCCACATATGTCAATTATTTCATTTTGTATGTCTGGGCTAAGATTTGTTGGATTTCTTGCACTTCCCAGAACGTGTTTTTTAAGTTTATCATCAGTTTGACAGCGAAATCTTAAGAGAGCTCTAAGATTACCGTCTTTTTGTGCAGGTTTATCAATAGGGATGATGACAGTCACTAAGAATAACTGAAATAATGATTTGAAATCATTGTATAGATTACAAAGATTCTATAGCAATCACTTATTACAATTACAATTGTGATTTTATTTATTTTAGTACAAATATAAATACAAAATATGACAATCCGCCATCTTAGCTAAAACACCGATCACAAATGTGTGACGTCAACCTTTTGTGTATCGTTTAAATGATATTTACTCGTTATATAATTCATGATTATCACACAAAATAATTCAAATTAGTAATCAAAAGTATTTACAGATGTGTGATGTCATAGAGACGCCATTACTATTCTAACGTTTTGGCGCGAAATTTGAATTGTATTTTAAAAACGTGAATTTCTCCTTGAAAATCTTTATTTTTTCAAAAAACAAAATTTTTTTGGATAAAGCTTATGCGTGCAAATATCGTGGAGCAGTTTTTCAAAATCAGTCATCATGCCTATTGTCAATGGACCACTATCTTTGTGTCCACGGAGGGCTAATTCATTTTCGCCACAAAATATAATGCTCTCAATAATTGGTTTGAGCATAGCTCGATTTTCTGTCCGCTCTTCACTTCTTTGAGAATCTATGAATGTGACAACATCTTCCATTGCACCACTGTTCACTTTAGAAAAATTTTCAGCAGCTAGTTGTGAAAACTTATGATAGTCAGCATTATAATGGACTTTAAATTTTTCAACTGCGTCGTTCCATTTTTTAAATGGGGATACAACCAATGATCCTATTCTTTGGTGAGATCCTTTACCCACATGTTCATGGCCAAATACCACACAATATTTGCAGTATGCACCAATATTATTTTGGGAATACGCCAACCATGGCCACTTTTTTAGCCAATTGTATTGAAACTTCAGTTGTTTTTTTTTAAATTCAGAAACTGGAAATACAAAATTTTCATGTGGCACAAACAAATAATTTAAAACTTTGTATTACAATTCCCTACTAACAGGAACAGCTGATGCATGTTTGCTTATATTATGTAGCTTCTCCGAGATTACACCTATATCTACAGATGTTATGCTTACATTAGTTTCCATTTCCATATACGATTCTTCACGAAGCGAGGACGAACAACACGGCCTCTCTTCTTGTGGAACTTGTGGTGGTGGTGGTGAATCTGACCTAGGTTCAGTTCTGGAAATCTTCCGTTTAAAAAAATGGTCGATAGTTTGTCTCTTCATTGTCACCTCACAACCTCAATAAAAGTAACTTTAAACAGTGAACTCGTTTACTCCACGTCACAGGAAAAATAAAGTCTAAACTACTGTACTATACCTTGTTTTTAAACTAGGAGGAGCATTTTAGGAAACCTCAAACACACCACTAAAAGTAACTAGATTGGGAGTGTGTTCCGAAAGGGTCGTGTTCAGACTTTTTGATCTAATTGACAATTATGTGAAATATGTTTTGTACTGCTGGTAGTTGTCGTAGCCAATGAGGGATCAAGGCATGTCTAAATATCGAATAATCATTGGCCATGGCGAAAGTAGTGAGCAAATGACACATTATTGGGAAAAAATGTATGGTTATAATAGGTAGTTTATGTAAAATTTGTTAATCATTTGAGGATAAATAAGTACGTAGAAAAAGCAATGGTATGTTTCAATTATTCTTTATTTACGTAGGAAGCTTAGGTATAGCACAAACTAAAAGTAAACAGAAGTTTTGGTATCGAAAAATACCATAATATTGTACTGTAATGTATGTAAAACTTGATGTAAAAATATTTAGAAAAATAAGATTTTACTTGGAAACTTATATTATTAACAAGAAAGAACAAGCATGGATTTGGTTTATCAAACTGAATAAATAATAAAAATAACACTTAACTTGGTTGGAATATGTTACTTTGTTAAAAATAAAACAATCAACAACAAACGCAAAAAGGGGTACAGTTAGATTGAACTAATGAATGTTTTCATATAAATAAACATAAAACTGACAAATGTCGTTGTCAGTTGCATCAAAAGAGCTGTGTGAAACGGGCTGCAATCTGACCAATCACTAGGCAGCAGAAATGCCAACTTAAATTCAAATCGCTCCTCTTAGTTTAAAAACAAGGTATAACTACTGTAACCACAGACACGTGAGATGTAAACAACACTCACGAGAAGTTTAACGTAAACTGACCATTGACGTATCACCAGTGAACAAGCGAGCTTGACTAGAGCTAGTGTTGCCAGGTCCCAAAAATATATTAGATATTGCATGAGAAATATAGAGAAAAAGCATGAGATTTCAAAAAAAAGCATGAGATGGCGCAACAGTTGTCAAGACTCTACCAAAGGTGTTTATTTCTGGGATTTTTAAATTCTAATCTATCAATGTTTGTAGACCTAATTATCTCATCTTTTATATGAAAGTCTAAAATTGTTTTTAATTTATTTTTAAGTAATTTTTTCGCTGTAATCCAAAAAAGCATGAGATTTTTACAGTAAAGCACGAGAGCATGAGATTTTGCCGATAAGCATGAGATCTCATGCAAAACAATGTCTGTTACACGTGAGCACACAGCTGAATTATTTTATTTCTTATATATGCAGTGAAATGGAATTTAAATATATGCCAATAGTTCCGGAGGTGGTCCAGACCCCCCCTGGCTACGCCACTAAGTCATTACCATTGCCAAAATTACATGACAATACCATCTATCACATATTGTTGATTGCAAGCAGGTTAAGTTTTGTGTAATAATATCGCAACTAGAAAAAAGGAAATTGGTGGAATATTTGTGTAGAAAAGGTGTTGAAAACGTTAAAGAATTAGTGGTATTGACCGAACTCGGAAAAAGTGCAGTATATGAGACAATAAAGAGGATAAAAAATGGGAGAGATATGAGGTAAGAACCAGTTTCGGGAAGACCGCGTAAGATTAGCGGGAACAATTTAAACGCTTTAGGACGACAAAATCCGCGCCTAGGGTTTCGAATATTGGCTAACAGATTTAAAAATTAACGAAGAATAAACGTTTGTCCAGAAACTGTCCGCAAGTCACTGAAAAGACAAAGCTACATCGATGCAACCAAAGAAAGTCCCTGCAATGACACCTTTACAAAGACAACGAAGAATTGATTTTTGTCAATGTCTTCGAGAAGATAACTTTGGTAATGTTTTTTTATCCGACGAAAGTTGTTTTCAGCTTGGTGCAAATCACCTATAAAACCTATCTCTAAAATAATGGTTTGGGGAGCAATATCTGTGCGTGGTGCTACACCTCTTTGTATAGTTGATGGTACCGTTAATAGTGAAAAATATTGTGAAATTCTAAATGGTTTCCTTCTTGGAACGGCTCATGCTTTATATCCAGAGGGCTGGCGGTTTCAGCAGGATAATGCAAGATGCCATACTTCTACATATACTGCAGCTTGGATGCAACAACAAAAATTGACAACAATGTCATGGCCAGCAGCTTCACCAGATCTTAGTCCCATTGAAAACATAAGGGGACTAATGAAGATTCAAGTGGAACGAGCAGCGCCACGAAATAAAAAAGATTTGATTCGTTCAGTTTTACAGGCCTGGACCACCATCACCGAACATTATAGCGTTGACCTAGTTTCTGGTTTGCCTGAACGTTTAATTAAGTGTTTTTAGAGTTAAATGGAGGTTGTATAAGTAAATGAGATGAATTATCTGTTATAATTGTGTCAAGTTAAGTAATAAAAATATATACCGAAAAATTATAATTGTGCTTTCTGTTTTCCGGATACTTTCTAGACGGACTATAGTTTGATTTATTTAAAATTACTAGTACCAAGTAAAAATAGCAAGCATAGAAATATAACCGAACTAGTACGACCACCGGCAAAGTTAAAAAAACATGAAATAAGGGTTTGATAAATGTTGTAAGCACTTTTTAAAGGTTTTAATTCACTTTATCGTTGTAGGAGTAATATACTTACAGGTTGACTTAGTTCCCATCGATTTCTTATATGAATAATAGCTTGCACTATACTATCACAGTCGGTATGAATAAAACTAAGAGGACTACTGTCGTTTGTTATAGTAAGCGTAAACTGATTATCATCCACCAAACAAACTTCCTCGATTTCAGATGCATAATAAACATCATTTAGTAAAACAGAATGGGACAATACTTTAGCTTTTTCAGAAGAAGTTATCTGAAGAGCAGTAGGACCCACCTTTATAGCAACTTTGGTATCTTTATGTGATAATTTCAAAGCGCTACTAAAAACTTTCAAGTCTTCATCAAGACTTAATGTAGCTCCAGGTAATTTTTGTTGTTCAAGTTCTATGTAATCATTCAACTTGTTGGGAGCATCGATGAAAATTATTCTTCGATTTCCCTAAAAATTTTAAACAATTACAAAAATTATTACAATTAAATGTAGCACAAAATTAAAGTTTATTTAAAGCTACTTGATTTATTTTTTTCAGATTCTAGCCGCAAAACTCTGAACTCTTCTTTACGAAAGTTTAATATGGTAATGTTTATAATAATTAAAGGTTTTCAGTGTGGCAGCGCACAGCACAGCAATAGCTGTGCACTCGAAGCTTTTTACCTTAAGTGGTGCTAATATTCTGTCATGAAATTTAGTATACTCCCGGACCCAGTTGTTACAATTGTAAACGTAAGCAGCAGATAGATTAACATATGCAACTTCAGGTAAAACATAAAACCATTTCTGTAAAAACTCGGTTCTAAATCTGTTGTCTGTACAAGTGTGTGTAAAATCCACAACAAGTTCAAAAGGAGAATGACAGAAAGGTTTCAATGTCAAAATTACGTGGTATATTAACAGGTCTCCATTAGTTTCTCCAAACCTAAAATAATACATGAATAAATAGAGGGAATTTAAATCGTTATAAGATTTTTTACTTGAATCTTCTAGCAATATAGTAGAATACTGGGTGTCCTACTTTGCTGGTACCAGCTTGATAAAAAATGTTCAAAGATTTGATTGATTTGAACTCTTCTTTTTCATGCATGTTATGTTTGACCATTAGTTCTTCAAAGTTGTTTGATGACATATCTATCGAGCTCCATCTTGCATATGAAGAAAAAAGTACACTACAAAAATAAATTGTCATTACTAATATTACATGCGAAATTTCCAAAATAACTGAAGTATATAATTTTTTGTTATTTTATAGCAATAAAAGCAGTGTTTTCAGAGATATAACTTGATTATCCAATTCCTTCACAGTATGTATTGTTTAATTCAATTATATAATTTAGAAAAGTCACATACTTTCGAATGAGACGTATGAAAATTAGCAACATTTTCAATATTCAACAACCAATAATAACCAGAATTGTTATTTTAAGCCGACTTAAGTAAAAGTGATTAATGGCCATATGCACCGTTTAAGCAATAAACTAGTTTATAATTTAGAGTTCCTATGCACCATCGATTCTATGGAAGTTAAACCAGTTTAAAATTTAACGACCAATATTGGAGGTTTAACTTTTAAACTGTTCTTTTTGACACTTGGGTAACTTAAATCACCAGTATTGTCACCAACGAACGTTTTTCATACAAAAAAAGTCCCTAAAGTTTTCAACGTTGTCAAACTTTCAGGTTTAACTAAACTTCGTTCAGTGCATACCAATGCAACATTAAGGGCGTTTAACTACACTCACCCTCAGAATTAACCGCCCACCCAATGTTTTATTTTTTAGTTGGAGATATTTGTAATTTTGATTTTTTTTTACTTTTTAATGTCTAAGTACATCTTGAAAAAGCAAACAAATACCAATCAAATGAAAGTTTTTGTTTAATTTTAGAAAATAAAAAAAAAACAGTTTTTGAAAATTTTGAACTTTTTGAATAAGATGAGCAATACATGAAATTTATCGACAAAAAAATATTGTTATTAACAAAATTCACTTTAGTAACGAGTGTTACTCCCTCCTGCCCTGATCACATCACCAAGCCGTCGTTGCATGGTATCCATGATGGCTTGAATCTCAGCTTGTGGGATGTTTTCCCATTCTTCCACCGCAGCAGTTTTCAGCTCTCGAATAGTGGTTGGAGCTGGTCTTCGTGCTCTAATCCGCTTTTTTAGGTTGTCCCAAATGTGTTCAATTGGATTGAGGTCTGGACTCTGATGCCAACCTCGTTAAGGTATTGCGTAACCACTCGAGCGACATGACATCGTGCGTTGTCTTGCTGAAGAACAAAGTCGTCGCCAATATATGGCGCAAAAGGAATGACATGTTCTTGAAGACCTTCTAGAACATACCTGTGAGCATCTACACCGTCTCTAGCAAAAATTACCAGATTCGTACGAGCCTCGTAAGAAATTCCGCCCCATATCATTATTGAGCCTCCTTGATAACCCACAGTTTCCATAAGAGCACAAGAAGCAAACCGCTCTGTCGGGCGTCTGTATACACGTTCGCGGCCATCTGGACATTTTAAAGCAATTCTGCTCTCGTCAGAGAATAAAACACTCTTCCACTG
This sequence comes from Lochmaea crataegi, assembly GCA_947563755.1. Classification (NCBI taxonomy): domain Eukaryota; kingdom Metazoa; phylum Arthropoda; class Insecta; order Coleoptera; family Chrysomelidae; genus Lochmaea; species Lochmaea crataegi. Next base: position 19,943,031 of record OX387422.1, on the reverse strand, counting down.
ATCCATATTCCACGTACTGTATTCACGCGCATAACGGAGTCTAGCCGTTTTGTGATGCGGGCTCGGTAAGGGCGTCTCGCTATAAGATTCCTTTCTGCCAACCTCCTTCTTATGGTTCTCTCGCTGACCTCCACATTTCTAACCTCAGCAAGACGAGTACCGGCTTCAACAGCGGTACAGAACCGATCTCTTAAAATCGTGCTCACAACAAAACGATCGTCCCTCATTGAAGTGCAGCGATGGCGGCCATGACCAGGCCTTCTGGTGTAAGAACCTGTCTCTCGAAAACGCCTTATGGCATCTCTGACTGTTTTACGAGCAGCAACAAGTATTCCAGCACTACGACGTTGACTATAACCTTCATCAGATAGAACTGCAGCCGTGGCTACTGATTCTGCTCCCAATGACATTGTTTTGAATAAAACTGTTTTGAACTTAACTTAAACCCATTTCACAAAATATACTCCAACACTAAACAAGCCTAATTAAGTCTAATAAAAAAAATTGTAAATACACCAACATTAAATAAGCCAAAATGGAACCAAATTACTAATAAAAAGCGAATGAATGACAGCAATAAACAGACACTGACAGTTGAATATCACGTCATATCAATTAATGTCAAAAAGTGACGAAAATCTCCGAAAATTTCAGAAATAAATAAAAATAATTGGGTGGGCGGTTAATTCTGCCGGTGAGTGTATTTAAACCAGTTTAGTTAAACGGGTTTAGTACTATACAGCCATTAGAGTTACACAAAGCAAAATCAATTAGCAATTAACAATGACTAAGATTAAAATACAATTATTTATCAAGTTATGGGGGCGTCGACCCAGCTCTGTAGAGGAACACCCTGATGCGATAATTACAGTCGAGCGGTTAGTACTACTTGGATGGGTGACCACTAGGGAAACACCGTCGTAGAGCCCGTACAGCCTGCAGCGAAACAACTATACATGAGCAAGAGGTAAAATGTAGATATGCCGTCTTTCGGATGAGACGTAAAACCGATGTCCCGAGTCCATGGATGTTGGGCTCGATAAATATCCCTACCACTGGTTGGAACACTAGTAAATTCGGCAAAATTTCCGGTTAGGGGTATTCGTCCATTTTCAATGGGCCAAAAAAGAGGCCACGCATGGATTTTGTGCTTAAATGTTCATGTGATTAAATTCAGTTAAAGGATGATCTGGGGATCCATTTTCGTGAGGTTGGCATTCTGGCAAACAAATTTTAAGAAAAATACAGCTACTTTTCTTTAGATGTGCAAGCATCCTAAACGTGTTTAACCTTTATAGATATATAATCGTCAAATAAACAGTAATTATAAACAAATTAAGGTGAATTAGTTTTAGCACGTACCTTATTCATATAAACTTAACTTACCTTCTTCCCACCCCATTGCCTGTTTTAATTCAAGGAAGTGCGTATAATGTGTGTAGCAGTGTATCTACTTAAATTTTAACTGATTTTTCGCTCTTTAGAATGTCTAAAATACCAGTTAAATAGTTTTTAACAGATCAAATAAAATTAAAAATTATATAATACTTATTAAAATCTTCTGCACCGATTACTTTTAGTTTTCGAATTGGGAACTGTGCCTCGATCTTTATTTGCTACAGACGGAACACTTTTACTAGGCAAGTGATAAGTCAAAGATTATGGAAAGGCTTGAGAATTTAGTTGAAAAAGCAAACCTTATGAACGCCCAATATGGAAACCCGGTAAATCGCATAACAAAATCTTTTATAATCGTAGAATGTATTTGAAATAAGTTAATGAGTGAGTTACGTAGTTAATATATAGAATATGTCAATTTGATTGAAAAAAAATTATAATTAGACAAAGTCATTATTTTATTACGAAGGGAAGTTTTTTCTAGTTAGACGATCTGATAATATTAACATGGTAGCAGAGCGTACAGTGCCTAAATGGTAATGCTAGAATAAACAAGAATTAAGTAAGAATAAAAATTAAAAAAGATTTTGTAACTGTCTCTGAAAGCTGTCATCTTCATAAAGTAATAAAACGCATTTTCAATTAAATCCAGAGTAAAATGGATCCCAGTAAGGTGCAAATTGGATTACTTGAAGGTAAAGATAGCTGGACTACATGGAAATACAAGCTTTCTATTCTTCTGAGAAGTGTGAAAGGCGCGATGGACGTCCTTGAAGGTAGATTAACTTCACCGAAGTCGTTACCCCAAGAAGCAACACAAGAAGAAAAATGCAAGTATGAAAAAGATGTTACATTTTTCAATCAAACGGATAGTACTGTTTTGTTAGTTCTTACAATAAATATGACTCAAAGCACATTAGAAAAAGTCATGAGATTTTCGACCGCCAGGGAAGTCTGGTTGGAGCTTCATCGTTTGTATGATGGTAGTGCAACAGATAAAACCTATGATATCTGTATGCAATTTTTTAGTTATATTAGACAATCAGATGACGATATTGCTACTCATACATCAAAACTTAAGAACCTTTGGAATAATTTGCAAAACGAAATTTTAAAAGATAAAGCAGTTGCTGAAAATTACTGTAAGTGCGACTTGCCAGATATTTTGCTTATTTGTAAAATATTAGAAACTTTACCACCTGAATATTTCTCATTCAAGTCTAGTTGGATTCTGGTATCAAATAAGGACAGAACAATAGATAACTTGACAAATCAGCTATGCTCTTATGAAAAAGCATTAACAAGCAAAAATGAGAGCAAGCAAGAAGTTTTATATACAGTGAATAAGAGCAAAGCACATAAATATGGTTATTATTGCAATTACTGTAAGCAAAAAGGTCATAACGTAAAGCAATGCGATAAATGGAAAACCGATGGAAGACCTCCTAAGCCAGAGAATTCGAAAAAACGTACAAATTCTAAAGCGAAAGAAATTCAGATGTCATTAGTTGCTGTATCATCGAATGTTTTGAATTGCGAAGCAGATTTTAAAAATTGGTATGTTGATAACGGAGCGACTAATCACATAACAAATCAACAAGATGTATTTCAATCGTATACACCATTTAACGAAGAGCAAACAATAACAAATGCTAATGGATATGCAGTTCCTGCATTAGGACAAGGTACCATCCAAATACAATCTTTTGTAAACGGAAAAAAGAAAGAGTTTTCATTGACCAACGTATGGTATGTACCCAATATCAAGAAAAATATTTTCTCAACTTTGTCTGCTCAGGACAAACATCCAGAAAGTGAATTTATTTCCACCACTAAGTGCTGCTATTTTAAAATTTTTAACGAAACAATAATTGTTGGATCAAGATGTCAGTCTGGTGGACTATATAAATTGAAGATGCGGGCAACCAAACCTGAACATCTGAGTGTCAATATGGTTACTTCTAAAGAAAATATATTGCAACTCTACCACGAAAGGCTGGGTCATCAAAGTAAGAGACATGTTAAAAATGTAATTAAGCAAGAATTTAACATTGACGTGAAGCTGGATAGTGAATTATGTGAGGGCTGCGTCTATGGAAAGGCTTCTGTGAAAAAGTTTGGCATAAGAAAAAGAACAGAAACACCAGGAGAACTGATCCATTCAGATGTTTGTGGACCTTTTCAGATCTCAAAATCAGGTTTTAAATATTTTGTTTTATTTAAAGATGATTTTAGCAGATATCAATTTGTATATTTTTTAAAGCGAAAGTCAGAAGTAGCTGATAAATTAGATATAGTTTTAAAAGAAATGAAAGCTGCAGGATATGGTGTTAAAGAATTTTTGTCAGATCATGGTGGAGAATTTGATAATCATAAAGTAGCAAATATTTTAAACAAATATGGAATAAAACAAAGATTGGTGATGCCGTATACACCACAACAAAATGGCTGTTCAGAGCGTGATAACAGAACGATTGTCGAATGTGCAAGATCTTTAATGCATGCAAGAGAAAGTATCTTTGATCAAACATTTTGGGCTGAATTAATAAACACAGCTACATATATCTTAAATAGATCTGGTATTTCCAGTATTCCTGGTAAATCACCACATGAAATATGGTTTAACAAGAAGCCTGAACTTAAACATTTAAGAGTAATCGGTAGTACTTGTTATGCTCATGTTCCTAAAGTTTGCAGAAGAAAATTGGATAAGAAATCTATTAAAGGTATACTCGTTGGTTATGAAAATGATGATGGATACAGGATATGGTCAGAAGATCAGCATCGACTTATACTTTCACGAGATGTTATTTTTAATGAATGTGAAACTCTATGTGTGGTACAAGAATCCAAACAATTTCCATGTTTGCAACCTACAATAGATGTCTTGGATCTTGTTCAAAATAATTGTGATACAGAAGAAATAGACATTGTTGATGTAAGTAGTGATGTTATGGAAGAAATGGATCTAGATTACCAAGCAGATGACCAATGTTATGAACCAGAAGAGAGTTTAGACGAAGATATAGAATTTAGAAGACAATTGAGAGAAAGATCAAACATTAAGAAACCGACACGCTTTGACGAGTTCGTTATGATGGTTGCTGCTGAAATAAACCACCCCAAAGAACCACTTAGTTACAAAGAAGCAATTGTTTGTTGTGAACAAAATAACTGGAGGCTGGCAATGGAGCATGAAATGCAGTCATTAAAAGAGAATTGTACATGGGTTTTGAAAAATTTACCTGAAAACAAAAAAGCAATTCCTTGTAAGTGGGTGTATAAACTCAAAACCAATCCAGATGGTTCAATTGATAAATACAAAGCTCGTCTGGTAGTGAAGGGTTATTCACAAAGAAAAGGAGAAGATTATGAACAAACGTTTAGTCCAGTAGCTAAAGGTGGTACGATAAGAGCCGTTATAAGTATAGCTGCTAGTAAAAACATGTCACTCACACAATTTGATGTCTGTACTGCATTTCTTTACGGTACTCTAGACGAAGAAGTGTTCATGAAACAACCAGAAGGCTACGATGATGGTACTGGTATGGTTTGTCATCTTCAGAGAAGTTTATATGGGTTAAAGCAAGCACCAAGGTGCTGGAATAAGCGTTTTGGAAACTTTATAGATTCGCTTGGCTTTAAACGAAGTACTGCAGACCCATGTTTATTTATTAAGAATGAAGGAAAAGACATGTTGATATTAGTGCTGTATGTTGACGACGGTCTAATAGCATGTACGAATGAGATAATGAAGATGGATTTTTTGAAGAAACTTCAGGAGAAGTTTAAAATAACAGTTAAACCAGCTACATATTTCTTAGGTTTGGAAATAGAGAAAAATCAAGACTACTCAATAAGTGTTACCCAGTCAGCTTATACAAAAAAGGTGCTAGAACGTTTTGGCATGGAAAATAGCAAACCGGTCTCGACCCCGATTGTAAAAGAAGCCATCCAATTAGGGAAGGAAACTAGTGAAACGGAATCGAATACTTCTTTTCCATATCGCGAAGCAGTGGGTGCTCTTATGTACCTAATGACGGGTACACGTCCAGATATAGCTTATGCTGTTAGTGTTGTATCCAGAAAATTAGAAAATCCAAGTCAAAACGACTGTGTGAAAGTTAAGAGAATATTCCGCTATTTGAATGGTACAATAAATTATCGCTTAACTTATATGCAAAAGCCAGAAATACAACCTCAGTTAACAAGCTATAGTGATGCTGATCATGGAGGTGATATTACTACCGGAAGATCGACATCTGGGGTATTGTGTCTTTATGCTGGAGCAGCTGTATCTTGGTTCAGTCAGCGACAAACATCAGTAGCCATATCGACAACAGAGGCAGAAATAGTAGCTGCAAGTGACGCTGCACGAGAAATAGTCTGGTTAAAAAGAATATTTACGGAATTAACAGGCGTTAACTTGGTTCCGACACTACATGTGGACAATGAATCTGCCATAAGATTAACGCAGAATCCCGAGTTTCATCGTCGGACTAAACATATACATATTAGACATTTTTTTGTTAGAGAAATGGTGTTGGATGGATCACTTGAAGTAGTAAAGGTATCATCTGAAAATCAATTAGCCGATATTATGACGAAGCCACTGTTTTCTAACAGATTGAAAAAATTACTTTTTGGAATGGGGTTGGCAAATTACTCAATGAGGGAAGGTGTTGAAGCAGAATGAAGAATACATCTAAGTAATTTACCATCCTGTATTTGAAATAAGTTAATGAGTGAGTTAGGTAGTTAATATATAGAATATGTCAATTTGATTGAAAAAAAATTATAATTAGACAAAGTCATTATTTTATTACGAAGGGAAGTTTTTTCTAGTTAGACGATCTGATAATATTAACAGGTATGGCAATAGTGCAAAGTATAAATAAATCACCTCAAATGAAATATTGTGAAGACTTGGCAAAAGCATTTGTGAGCAAAATAATACATGAATATAGTTCATACTAATAATAATACTAATAATAATAATAATATACATATAATTTTTGACGTATACATAGAAAATTCTTTAAAGACAAATATGAGAGAAAAACGCAATAAAGGCGAAGAGGTTTATTATCATATTACCGACAAGACTTTGATAAAAAATATAACCTTAAAGGACTTTCTTTCAAGCAGTAAGACCAAGTCAGAATTGACAGCATATTTAGGTATAGTTTGGCAAACATAACTGAAGCTGTGAAAGGAATGCGGTCGAAAACATTCGATATTGCCACGTTTAACTATGAAAAATCTAAAGTGCTAAGTATGTAGTGATAATAATTAGAAAACTTTTTATTATTAACAATATGTCAATAATTATTAAACGACAGTTGTTTAATGTGCTTGTTTCATTGGATATCGTCTATTAACATTATTTTTTCAATTTCTGAATATTAAAAGATGAACACTATTCCAAAGATGTTGTGGTTTTCCTTCAAGCCGGCAACGTCGTGCGAAAATCATAATTACCACGCCATCCGGACTATCTCAATCAACCGTTGCTAAGTAACCACCTGACTTCCTATTGGCAAGCGCTTGCGTGTGTTCTTCCCTCTCACTTCGAAAATTGACTGATATTAATTATCCAGTGGCGTTTAAATTGTCAGTATTTACCTTCGTATTTTCAGTTTTACTTGGTATCTTATTATTTCTTGTCCATATTGAATTCAAGTACGATTTTTAACATTATTTGTTTTTAACAAATACCGTGTTTTGGAAAATACCTTAGTTTTAAAGCAAAGCATAAATCAGTTACTGTTATACTACCATTCTGATTTGCCAATCAATACCAAGTTTATTACTGGAAGAGGTACCAAAAGACAACATATCAAAATTGGAGATGTCATTGAGTCAATACGAGCAGTTTTTGGCAGAGCGTTGCTGGGACTACAGGCATTCACTGGAACTGATGTTACAGGAAAAATTTTCAAAAAAAGTAAAGACTTTTGCTTGAAAGTATTTCTAGAGTGCGAGGAAAATGATGATATCATCAAAGCTTTCCAACAACTGAGATTAACACAATCTCCGTCAATAGAACTTATTGACAGTCTTACAAAATTTGTTTTCCGAATTTACAAATGCAAATCGTTTTCATCACTTACGGACGTTCGTTGGTATTTATATTCAGTAATAGAACAGCTGGGAGAAAACTTACCACCTACTAATGACGCTTTGCAACAACACGTTCTTCGGTAAGTAATTTTAAAATAAATTTAAAGAATGCATGAATAGATAAATTATGAATTGCAGGACGAATTGCATCGCATTTTTGTGGAAGAATAGCCGTTTACGAAAACAAGATCTTCCACAAAAAAGTGAGTCTGGTTGGGAAAAACTGCAAGATGGATCATACCTGCCTATTGCCTTAACAAAACCTCCTGCTCCTGAAGGGATATGAGAACGAGTACATTGTTCCTACAAAAAAGGTTGCGTTACAAAAGCGTGTGGTTGCAGAAAAAATAATGTTCATTGTGCAGAAACATGTTCTTGCACAGAATTCGGTTGTGAAAATTTAGATTTGGTTTCAAATGCAATACAATTTGACTTACTAGACGAAAATAACGACTCAGATTGTGATTATGGTAAGTTAAGTAATGTACATAGAACAAAGAGCTTACACATTTTATTATTGTTTCAGATACCTAAAGTGATCGCAATGAACAAATTTATTGTAATTTATTTTAATTATATAATAATGATATTAGTTGTTTATTTCAAGTAAATATTTTTGCTTCTACTTGGATTAGCTTATTTATACATTCCTGTAGTAGTGTTTCACTTATGGGCCAAAAAATTGTACTGAATAAAGTGGAACTTTTTTAAATTCTATTTTTATTTAATCTATTTAAAAGTAAGTTTTGCATATATTCATTTAATAATTTTTTTCTTATTTAGCAGTATAGTACCTACAAAATCTTTTTTTGTTCTTTAAAATTGGCTAAAAAATAGCCGAGATATGATTTATCGGGGATGCCAACCTCAAAAATCCTAAAGTATTTAAAGATGTTTATTTATTTTTAAAGACAAATCTAAAGCACGGTTCTGACGGTGCAAGTCATCAAGACAATTTAGTTGTAGCAACTTCTCGCCGCAACACGTCTCCTTTCAAAGTTGCATGAGCGTTCACACCATGTTCATACTATTGCAGCAATTTCTTAGGGAAATACCATATTTTTAACATTATACCATATCCCAACTTTATAGATGATAAATTTAAATTTTTTTGATTGCTCAATTTTTCAACAATCCACATGAGCAACAGTTTTTTTAGAAAAACAAAGAACCTAATAACACAATAACAGATAACCTCGTAACTGTCGTTTCAGTTAGACACACCAACAGAAGTTTTAGGTTTGCGTAAAAAAAGTCAGTAAAAAAATTATCAAGTTGCTGCAACTTGTGGCATAAAATTAGAACCATTTCTATTTTGGTGCAACTAGATTGCATTGATCAGTTGCATGGTAAGAACACCTAAACTACATGCAATTTTGTCGGCGCGATCGAGTTGCAGAGACGAAATTGCATCGTCAAAACCGGGCTTAAATCAGCACAACTTCCAAGCGTATGTCCAATTAAAAATGGACTATATAGTGCTCCAGGCGTCGGTGATTAGCCTTAGTTACAGAAATAGACCAACGTTAAACAACCGAATAAAAAAAAATAAGTTATGCAACACCGGTTATTCTCAGCTCGTTAGTTTAGTAATTTTTCAAAATGTACCAAATCAACGTTCTATGTTGACTATAAAAACACTATCAACAATCAAGGTTTCGCTCTTAACTTCAGTGCCCAATTAAGAACTCAAAGAGTGTAGTATGACTGATTACCATTTTATTTACCTTCTAAACATAACAATCAAAGCTCAAGTTTTTGTACTATAATTACTTTACTATTTTCAAACAATTGTGGATGTTTTTTCATTTTATTCATTTTTGGATATATCAATATAAAAAATATATTAGTCTAGTTATTACTTACTGAGAATCAACTGGCTTATGCTCAGGGGGTCCTAAATATGCTAACAATGTTGCCATTTTATCAAAAGGCCTTCTTCCTACTGCTTTATGATCTCTACTGCTGGATAAATAGTCACCAATTTTTTCTTGGTGGTTCCATAGTAATCTATGAAGAGCTAAAACGTTGGCGTCAGAAATAAACGACATGGAATGTGAGGTTTGATCGACAGTTTCACAGTCAAGTGCAATTTGAACAAAAAATCTTCGTCCAATTTCAAAATGCGCCCTTAAGAAATCGTTGAAAGGAAGCATATGCTGCTCTTTGCTAAATTCAACATGATTTGCAATGTTTTGTAAAATTTTAGACATCAACATAAGTCCCCTCTTGACGGAATTCGGTACTGGTTTACCGACAATGCCCATTTCTTGAGGGGAAACTATGGCAGGATTGATAAAGCGTAAAAATATCACTGTTCCAACTGCTCCTATATTGTTTTGCGGAACTTGAGGGAATCGTTTACTTAATACTTGATATAAACAATGGCACATCGATCGTAACTGTGGAGGAAACTTATCGATTGAGTTAACAATGGCATTAAATACCCTTTGTGTTAAAGCTATTAAGCTCTGTCTGTTTTCTTCAATGTCTTCATTTGGTTCTAGTCTAGCTGGATCAACTTCAAAACTACAGTAAGGATCATCTAATAATGGGGCGATGAAGGGTTCCAAAAGGGTCTGTAAATAACTCGCTCCATATATTTTAAAACAGAATGCCATTATTTTACTTCCAAGGCTATTTCCTCTAAACAGGGTTTGCATACAATCTGATACCTCAACTTCCCTATAAAACATATTCCACAATAATGGAGCTAATAAATGCTTGGCATCAAATAATGTTACAAACACTCTCGCCAGTTCATCCATTTGCGAGGTGGTAACAACGTTAGCAAGAGCGACAGCTATTGGTAGCTCTCCTTTGTCACTGATCATCGTGACAAGTAATACCAACTGTTCAAAGCGATCTGCCAAAACAGTTTCTGCTAAATTTTCAAACTCGGTTCCTTGTTGCAATATTTTAGTTAAAACCTCCATAAAAGCTGCCCTTGTTTGTAGATCTTTATTATATCCAAGATCTGTAACATAAAATTACACAAATAAAAATATACTCAAAAATATTCAATTGTTATTTACATAGAGCACACTAATAATTGCAACAATTCAGAATTGGGACGTTGTAATAGTATATTATTTAACGAGCGGTACTGTACGTCATAACTCACGCAGATGAGCCGCAGGCGAGTGCTCTAATTCATCAAGTGAGTTATGACCATTACCGCAAATTGAATTTTATCACAAATATTAATAGTTACCTATAACAATGCTATAAAAATTTTAGTTGTAATTACTCATTTTGTTTATTAATAAAATTAACTTTGAACGGCCAGTAAACTGATTATGTGGGACTGAATTATACAAGTTTATCGTTTCCTTTTGTGTTTGTTGCATAGATGTTGATGTACTAACTGGTTGAGGTGTTGATCGCCAACCGCCATGGCGTTTCATTGCCATCTCCCCTCCAGCATCTACTAATAAAGTTTCCGACGAGCGGCGAAAATAATGCCCTGTATATAAATTAGTCTGGTAATTTTTAAAATGTAGCAATGTCTTTCCCCATTGCTCCAAATTTATTAATGCCAATTCTTTGTGAGTGATATTTTGCATTTTGAAATTTAAAGAATAATATCGTTTGCGATATATTGGTATTGAAAATATTAGTTAATTGATTTAACATTCAGTATATATTTGATAAAAATAATTGTTTTAAGTTTGAAGTTGTCAAATAAATTATAAAAATCGAATGTCAAGTGATTAATTTTATTTCACCGAAAAAAGTTATTCAATATATTAATAACACACTATAGAGTCAAATTCAATAGGTTATGGGCCCAGGTATGGCTTGCGCTAATAACAGTTTAGATTGCGGTAGTAAAATCAAACTGGATGGAAATGGCTCTAACATCAGTCGTGGATGTTTCAAATAACGATTCTATTGGAATCTGAAGAAGTATTCGATGTAGTTGACAAAACAAGACTCAGACCTTTGGAAGAAAACAATAAAAAGGTATGGGACAAAAATGACCTATGTGCTCAGAAGTTTATCGTGACATCAATTCATGAGAAAATAATTGCCCATCTAATAGCCTGTCGATCGTCGAGTGAAATGTGTATTAGAATTGAAGCTCTTTTTGGTAAAGCCTCTGAAGCTAGCATACATACTCTGCAACAACAATTTTATGCGTATACTTACGAAGATCATGGGGTAGCACAACATATAGCTAAGATGGAAAATTTAACGCATCAGTTGAAAAGCTGTGGTGAAGAAATTAGCGAAAATATGTTGATGAATAAGATATTGATGACTTTGCCAGACAATTTCAAGCACTTCCATTCTGCATGGGATAGTACAGCAGATAAGAATTTGAATATACTAACAACACGTTTAATCATTGAGAGAGAAAGAATTTCAACCAGAGAACAAGAAACAACTGACGTCGCTGGAGCGCTCACAGCAAAACAAACCAAATATAAAGGAAACACGAAAAAAGCAGAAAGTAGATTTGAAAACAAAAATGAAAGAAAACCAGGAAAATGTAATTATTATAAAAATCCGGGTCACTGGCAGAAAGATTGTCGGTTTCGTTTGAATGAAAATAAATCAAGAACTTCATCATCAGGTGAAACTTCGAATGCTTTCATAATAAAAGAACAAGAAGATGGATTATCTACAGATTGGTTTCTGGACAGTGGTGCCTCACGTCATATGACACCCTACTCACAATGGTTGATGAATTATACGATGTTTAAAACTGCAAATGATATAACTATTGGTGATGGAACTATTATACAAGCTGTTGGAGAGGGAACAATTTCAATAAACATTGAAACTAGTGAAAGTAATTGGATAGATTATGAAATTCAAGGTGTATTTTTCGTTCCACAATTGAAGTATAACCTTTTTTCAGTTAGTGCTGTTGTTGATAAAGGTTTCACTTTTGAAACTGATAGAAATAAATGTAAAATAAGAAAACAAAGACAACATTATAATCAGTGGTGAGAGAGAAGGGACTTTATTCAAATTACATTTCCGAATCCGAAAAAAGAACACAGCATGTTTAGCTGATGAAACAACCACTGAAACATTACAGAGTTGGCACGAAAAATTGGCGCATCAGAATATTCAACACTGTGTAAAGGTATTGAAAAGCTATGGTTTCTCAATGGAAAAACCAAACAACTTCCAATGTGAAGCCTGTATCATGGGTAAACAACACAGAGAACCATTCCCAAAATCGGATTCAAAAACATCAGCTCCTGGTGAAATAATACATGTAGATGTTTGCAGTCTAATGGAAAATACATCTATTGGAGGATCCCGATATTTTTTGCTAAAGAAAGATGATTTTTCTCATATGAGAACAGTATTTTTTTTGAAAACGAAGGATTAAGTTTTTGAAAAAATTAAGGAGTACATTCCACGTTTTGAAAATGAAACTGGGAAGAAAATAAAAATATTGAGATCAGATAATGGTACTGAAATCAACAATAAAAGTGTGAACAGTTATGGGATCAAACATGAACTGACTGTGGCCTTCACCCCAGAACAAAATGGTTGTGGAGAACGGGAGATGCGGACAGTAGTTGAAGCGGCACGTTCTTTACTATATGCTAAGCAACTTCATGAAATGTATTGGGCTGAGGCTGTTAATACAGCAATGCATGTGATAAATCGCACAGGAACAAGTACCATAAGTGGAAAATCTCCTTTCGAATTATACTATGGACAAAAACCATCTATCAACGATTTTCAAGTTTTTGGAAGTGAAGTTTTTGTTCATGTACCCAAGGAAATGCGACGCAAATTTGACGCCAAAAGTTTAAAAGGAATTTTTGTTGGATATTCAAATAATACAAAAGGATATCGAGATCATTTGCCTCTAAAACGCATAATAAAAGTTTTTCGTGCTACCATCTTCAAGAAACAAGAATATCCAGTTGTAGTTAATTCACCAGTTATGGATAAAGATGATAAAGAAATTGAACATGAAGGAAACATAGATGAAGAGGAATGCGTCAGCAGTCGAGAACAACAAGGAATAATGATCACCGAAAGCGAAGGGGGAAATAATGATAATGGAAATTCATCGAGACAACTGAGAGATAAAACAAAAATTCAACAACCCGATAGATTTAATGACTTTGTTTGCTACATAGCTGAAGAAAATATGGATTACAGCCAAGCTGTTGGGAACGAAAATTGGAGAAGAGCTATGGAAGAAGAGATCGATGCCTTGAGAAAAAATGAAACATGGGAGTTGGTTGAAATACCACCTCACAGGACTGCAATAACCAATAAGTTGGATTACAGAAAGAAAGTAGGAGATAGTTACAAGGCAAGATTAGTAGCAAAAGGGTATAGCCAGAAATATGGACGTGACTATAATGAAACGTTCAGTCCGGTAGCTCAATACAAGTCAATTAGATTGATTCTGGGGATTGCAGCAAAAGAGAATATGAATATTGCACAGTTCGATGTGAAGACCGCATTTTTATGCAACAACCAATTAGATTTGATGACAATTCGGGAAGAATTTGTTTGCTCAAGCGGAGTATCTATGGCCTGAAACAATCGCCACGATGTTGGAATAAAAAGTTTGTTGAAATTTTGGAGTCTTTTAAATTGAAGCAAACTGAAGCAGATCCTTGTGTTTTCATCAACTCCAGTGATGAAAAGTTGATTCTGGTGATTTTTGTTGACGATGGGCTCATTGTATCTAAAAATTCCAGCAAAATTGAAAATGTATCGAGACATCTAGAATCCAAAGTTGAAATAAAAAGAGAAAAATTGGAGAGATTTTTAGGAATGGAAATAAAGAAACAAGAAGATGGTTCGATTTTCATAAGTCAAAATGATTACATCGAAATGTTTTTAAGAAAATACAATATGGAAACGTGTAAGCAAGTTTCGACTCCAGGACCAACTCTTGATTTGGAAAAAGGAGAATGTGAAACAGTTACAGTTCCATATAGAGAGGCAATTGGAAATTTATTATTTTTGGCTTCGATGACAAGACCTGATATTGCTTTCACAATCAACAAGTTGAGTAGACATATGGAGAATCCTAAACTTATTCATTGGGAGGGTGTAAAGCGAGTATTTCGATATCTACAGGGAACAAAACATTTCGGATTGTGATTTGATCGAGTCTTGGAGGGAGATACTTTGAGAACATATAGTGAAGCGGATTTTGCAGGAGATCTGCAGACAAGAAAATCTACATCAGGATTTGTCATGACATTTGCAATATATTGGTTTTCAAGGAGGCAGTCTGTAGTAGCGCTATCTACAGCTGAAGCCGAATATATTGCAGCAGTAGATGCAGTGAAATAAATCAGCATTCGCATTATATTGGATGAAACTGCACATAAGAGAACTAAACACATAGATGTTCGATACCACTTCATAAGAGATGCAGTTGGTAAACAAATTAATCTGGAGTATGTATGCAGCGAATGTCAACATGCCGATGTATTTACAAAATCGTTGTCGAAGGATAAATTCAATTTAATTATTGATTCCCTGAATGTTAAAGGAGGGAGTATTGAAAATATTAGTTAACTGATTTAACATTCAGTATATATTTGATAAAAATAATTGTTTTAAGTTGTCAAATAAATTATATAAATTGAATGTCAAGTGATCAATTTTATTTCACCGAAATAATTTATTCAACACATTAATAACACGCTATAGAGAGTAAAATTCAATAATTAGTAGGACGAAGATTTACATATTTCTTAACTGGTATAAAAATTTCACGTAACAGTGAATTTTCTGGCAATTTTTGTATTTGATACACTGACCACTAAAATAGATACATGATCTTCTAAATCTGTAATTTTCGAAGAATACAATCCTGCTGCACGACAAGCACACATAATGCCAATTATTAAAGCAGCCTAAAATAAATTATGTAATTGACTAGATGATAAACACAATTGAATTATTGTGAAATCTACTACCTTTGTCGCTAGGAACTTCATTTATGAAATTATCAAGTTGTTGTGATGTAAAATTTTTTGCCTTCTTAGCTACATGTTTATCTGATAGACGTTTAAGAAATCCAATCTACGATTTATGCAACACATATTTTCTACATTCTATCTTCTTCTATCAATATAAATCAAACATAACAACGTACGATCGATTGTCTTCTTCACAAGACCAACTACAAGACATACGTAATAGTTTCTATAAATTTGCCGTAGTAATCGTAAAAAGAGACAACGATATAATTGACGTATCGTGAATAACTGATCGTACTAAAACTTGAATTTGACACTACCGCATTTGAGGTTAGTTTACTGACTTGTTTTCAGCGATTTTTTGGATTCAAAGTGTATCAATTGTTAAAATCAGTTCTTGTAAGAACTAATTTGACTTTTTATTCCATTTAACATTGGTAAGTACTAATTTATTACATTAACAACTTGTAAACTTTTGACATTTCATAACACCTAAAATGCCGTAAGACGGGAATATTACAATGCTTATTTTACTACTTATTGGTGGTAAATAGTATATATAATTCTCTACAATTTGTAAATCTCTGTAGAATTTTCAAATTTGCATCAATCAAGTGTCTGATTATACTTGTAACGGTATATTAACCAACAGTTATTTTCAGAAAATGCCTGGAAAATGGCTTAATTCACGAGCACAGGAGTTTGTTATAAACTTGATTGAATATTTTGAGATGGAAAAAAACAAGGAGGTATAATACTAAAGTTTACATCTATTTAAGGACATTTCTATTTAATATTATATTTCAGAGATTGGCAACTGCATTGAAAATATCTGTGAAAACGGTATGTTCCCTTAAAAAAAGTAAGGAAAATATTCCAACTTTCCCAACGTCACTCAGACAAACACCTCGATTAAACTAAAAACAGAGGATTTACCCGAGGGAACCAAAATGGCAGTACTTATATAACATGTATGAACAAAGTAAGTAAACAAACATGTGAAACAATAATACAACACCTTCCCATGTTCTTAGCCCTTACATTAAAGTCAGCTTACACTTTAAATAAAAGAGAAGTGATATCATAATACCTTAATAATTAAGATTACACATCATAGTGCATGTAGTATTATCCATTACCAATTTGTTTGGTCTGAGTGTAGATTGTGTTTTTCACAATTTAGTTTTCTAATTTGAATTTTTTGATGTCACATATACGGGGTTGTTCTATACATTATTTGGTACAAGTAATAAAAAAATCTGAATATCAAAAATTTGTGTTCAAGTTTAGTATGAAGTAAATATAAAAAAATGTTTTGTTTGAGATAATGATAATTTCAAACTTTCAAATTTTTTTAGGGAAACATGTTACTGTTAAAACTAAAAAATAAGGAAATTCTTTCTGTTGGAAATACCTCTTTATTGGTATTATTGAAACATTTGGGATTTAAATATAAAACGGAAGACAACAGAAGAGCATTAATAGAACGAACAAATATTGCTAGCCAAAGAGCCTTTCTTCGAAAATATAGAGAAAATAGTGATAGTGTTTTTTCAAGACAAATTATATTTTTAGATGAAACATGGATATATGCAAAAGGAACCAAATTAAGATCTTGGCAGGACAGTAATGTTAAAAGTGTACGTAAACCAGGAGGTTATGAAAATGTCGACTTTAATAAAAACCTCTCAGACCTGAACTATTACAAATTGCTAAAATGAACTGGAAAGAAAATGTATATGTCGTTGATAAATTGTTCCGAAAACATGGTCATGATGTCTTAAGGCTACTGCCCTATCATTGCGAATTTAATGCCATGAAGCTTATTTGGGCCCACTGCAAAACATATTATAATAAGTATATTGGCAGAGACGGATACGGTGATGAAAGGGTCTTGAGTATGTGGAAAGAAGCATTGGAAAATTGTAGTGCAAATGTTTGGGATAATTGTGTTAGGCATATCGAAAAAATCATCGAAGACTGGTTTACTCGAGAACGAAATTTAGTGAACATACAAATTGAACCAGTGATAATAAATACTGGTGAAGACAGCTCAGATTCCGAAATGGATGAACTATAAAGCAAGATTTGTCATATATGAATTTTATATAACTCCCTTGTACTCATTGTTGTAAACATGACTTTCAGAAGCAATGAATCATTATTATTTTTGAAGTTCTCTTTTACTTATTTGTTAATAACTGCTGATGTAAAGGACCAGGCACTAATTGGATATTCAGGGCTTTGGGTTCCAGTTAGAACTTTTCTAAAATTCGACTGTGTTTTTCCGTTTCTAGTACCTATATGTGTTTAACTTTTATTTTTGATGTCTGTTGCGGATATTTCTGTTTTTTACTTTTAATATGACAGGGATTCCATTTCATGTGTTGCCCTGATGATGGTAATATATTTATCGAAACGTCGACCTTCAAGCTGTGTGGGAATCTTCTATTTACAATCTATAGCCAATCAAAAAAAAATTGTTCTAATATAATCAGATTATAAAGTGTAATTTTAAAAGTTTTAGAGGACACCCTGACAGTAGACTAAATATTATGTCAGTTTCATGAACTACATAAATTGTATGTACTTATATAAAATCCAAGACATCCTACAAAAAATCAGCTCTCCACTAATAAGCCAGCAAGGTTAATATTAATTTTGGATTTTGTAACTTATTCACCTAGTATATCGATAGTTTTAATAAATATGTCAATGTTAACCATATAAATAAAATAAATACATTTAAAAAAGTTAGATTTTTTGTTTAATTGCCAATTCGTAAAAGGCCGACCTTTGGAATATCAGTCATAACGATTATTCCTATTGAGTTGACAGAAGTTTTGATTTAACTCATATGAATATTGTTGCTGACGAAACAGTCACGTGATGGAAAAGCTTCACCGTTTCTACTATATTTATGTTGAGTATGCTTTTTAGCATGGAGTAGAAAGTCCATAGAGACAATGCTTTATATTTAGTGCTAATTTCACTAAAATATACCAAAAGTACATTTTCTGTAAAGATGAGTTAACGTTCTAACTGTTACACCAATCTTGAAAATTTTTGTATAGGTACACCTTTATATTTCTTTTGGGATTCTGTATGGTAACATTAGCTAGTTGTCTTATTTCTGGAGGTGTATATAATAATTAATCTTCACCATCTGAATTCATCTTTTTCAACACAAAATTCACAATAATTAGGTATTAACTTAATTTGAAAAAGTCAAAATTATTCCCTCAATAACAATAACGGACTGTTCCCTTTCGGCGAACCGGGTTGTACAGAAGTACAAAGCCACCTTGATATTCGGTTCGTAAATAATTCCAATAATCTTTTCTGACTTATTATAGTGAGTTATAGTAGTGATTTATTATAACTCACGCTGTTTGTTTACAGATATTATTAATTGCTCAAAAGCAGTTGAATAATTAATATATAACTTAATAGGAGTAGATAAAGTATTTGAATTCATAAGTAATTTACATGGTTTCATGCGTTCAACTAATTGTTATTTTTATAATTAAACAGTATATTTTTGTGAAACAGTTGATAAATTATTTTACATTATTTTCCATAGTCTTTTGTTTTAAAGATTTACTGCACAGTTCATTAAATTGAGTAAATAAAATGTATATATTTTTTGTTCAGGTATTGAGTGATATACCCATTAGTCAAAAGTGTTTGGTAATAAACCATAAAGAATTACGAACAGAGCCAACTTAACCTCAGTTTAAGTAATACCTACCAATTATTTGTCTCTTAAAAATAATTCCCTTTCTAAAGCTGTTCAAGAAAATGTGAAGTAAGAAACAAAAAACATTTAAGAGGTTAGGTTTGTGGTGAGTGGGTCTATTTGGCCCTCCACTGCGAATCGCAAATGTCTTTGTGGCTCAACACAAAACATTAAATCCAGACTTATAAATCACCAAAAAAGAATACAACAAAATTGGAAGCATACAACTACTTCTGGAATTAAACGCAATAAGAAGATTACAGAAGAGAGTATTTTGGAGTAAATCAAATGGCTTACCTATGGAATGCATAAGTCCACTATCAATATTCGCTGACAGCAGGTTGGACATGGCTTGGATAGTAGCATTTCTCAATGTACTGTGCTTTCCACTGTAAACTTTCTGTTTTCCTATATCTTTTTCAATTTCTGGGGTTTCAGTACAATCACTCAACAAGTTAATAAACAATGTAAAATATTTCAGAAACAACTGACTCTTTGCCTCCATTAAATCTCCTCTATCAGATTCTTCCGGTTGGAGTGGGAGACCTCGAAGCAGCGCTGCTACAGCTTCCATACACGCCTGATCTAGTTCTCTAGTAATTATTGTAACGTCACCAGATCCTGGTGGTGCAATTTGATGTGAGTTACCTAAAATCCAATCTGACAAGTACTCAACTAACTTGTTTCTGAATTTCATTTCTTGGCGAAATGCCAAGTCATCTCTTCGACTCATCATAATTTCCACCAGTTGACATAATTTAGTTTTCATATGAATTGCATGGACAGTCATATCTAAATGTCTTACATATCTTACTACAGCCAGCATCATACTTTCTATACTAGTTATACCTAAATGTTCAGAAGGTTGATCATTTTTAGTACAATCTAAGATGTTCCTCATAATAAATATTATGTGTTCTATAAATTGTGTGTTGACCTCATTAACCACTACCTGTCCTAGTTGGTCGAAAAATTTGTCTACAATTGATTTTATTTGTTCAAATAATATAGGATATAGTGCTGACGACATTTCATGTCCTATTAATTCCTTAACATGTTTTTGTATCTGAGGTCCAAATTTTTCGTTGCTACACACTAGCAAACGTAATAGTAAGTCCACAAATCTGTAACCAAATGGATTAAAATTTTAAAGAAAAATATTGTGGAACAAAATGTTTTAAATTTCAATAGTGTTCTTGAAAAATTGAAGTTACGATTTTATAAGTGGGTAGTGACAACAGTGGTAATAATAAATTTCACATCAAATAGCAATACTTAATATATTAATAAAACATATTCAATAGATTATCGAGTTGTTTGTTAGGCTAACTTGAAATTAATTTACAAACATGCATATTTTAACAAATTATGACATAATATGTATAAATTTTCAAAAAAGCCCTCTGGCAAAAAACGAAGTGTTGAGAAAATCCTAAAGAGAATATATGTTGACGTGTCTTTAAGGAGGATGCAGTTTGTGTATTGAATATTTCATAATAGTTCTTGCCTCATTTTATACACTCTAATCTTTAAATAAGAAGAAGACTGATTCGGTACTTACGATGTTACAGGACAATACAATCTTTGATCTTGTGTTTGTTGACTTTGAAGCGTATTGCATTTCTTACTGCCAAGACATGGTTCAGATCCAAGATTACTACTTCCTATTGAACTTATTGTCATCGAGGATAAACTAGAGTGTGAGCTAGTTGACAAGGGAGTTCTAGATGGTGACTTTCTTTGCAAACAAACTCCTCCAAGGGCACACAGGAATCCTGTCATATTAGCCCATTCGTTTATTTGATCCTTCAAATGAAACAAATTATGTTGTATGCTTGTTAAAACGTATATTTTCCATGGAAATAGTACATTGATAAATGGACTAGCAATACGAATACAAAAATTACTGTAAACAAATTCAACACACACACAAGAAATTATCTAAAGAAAAAGTGAGCGGTCGTCGGACCGCCGACAGAAGCTTGCTTCTTATGCACAATAGAATGACCATTATTGACCATTTTTTCAAAATTTTCGACTATTTTTTCAAATTTTAACAATTATTGACCATTTTTGACAATTTTTCAAAAATTTTGACAATTATTGACCATTTTTTCAGAATTTTTGACAATTTTTTCAGATTCTAACAATTATTGACAATTATTGACCTATTTTGACAGTTTTGACAATGATTGATCATTTTTGACCATTTTTCCAAATTTTAACAATTATTGACAATTTTTGAGCATTTTTGACAGGCTGACCATTATTGACCATTTTTTACAGTTTTTTATAATTATTGACCATATTTTCAAAATTTTGACAATTTTTGACCATTTTTCAAAATTTTAACAATTATTGACCATTTTTGAGTTTCTGACAATTATTGACAATTTTTCCAAAATTTTGACCATTTTTCAAAAATTTTGACAATTTTCAACAATTATTGACCATTTAACATTTTTTTATAATTATTGACAATTTTTTCAAAATTTAAAGAATTTTTGACCATTTTTCAAAATTTTAACAATTATTGACCATTTTTGACAGTTTCTGACAATTATTGACCATTTTTGACAGTTTCTGACAATTATTGACCATTTTTGACAACTTTCAAAAATTTTGACAATTATTATAAATTTTTCAAAATATTCAACAATTTTTGATTATTTTTCAAAATTTCAACAGTTATTGAATATTTTTGACCATTTTTAACAATTTTTGCAGATTCTGACAATATTGATCATTTTTGACAATTTTTCAAAATTTTCGAAAATTTTTAACAATTATCGACAGTCTTTTATAATTATTGACCATTTTTTCAAAATTTTGACAGTTTTTGACAATTATTGACCATTTTTCCAAATTTTTGACAATTTTTCAAAAATTTTAACATGTTTGGCAATTAGAGAGAGTGACGCGCGATACTCTCTCTCTTTCGACCGTTTGGGAATCCCGCGTGCCGCCGTGTATGAGAGAGAGAGAAAGAGCGAGAGAGAGGCGTGCCGCTGTGTAGCCTACGAAAGAGAGAAGAAGGCGGCTGAGGAAGAGAGGGGAGAGAGTTAGCGCAGCGGGCGGCCGAGAAAGAGACGAAGAATGAGTCATCGTGTGACGAACGCTTTTTCGTAACATTACACGTTTCAGGAGTTCACTAGCCTTCCCAAAAGTCATATGCAATAAGAAGCAAGCTTCAAAAAAACAAAAGGGCCTATAATTTTACCATCTAAAATGCCACACCATACGTTAACTGACCAGCGACCCTGGTTAAAATCTTGTTGCGAGACGAACGCTTCTTCGTAACATTTCACGTTTCACGAGTTCACTAGCCTTTTCAGAAATCTGGCAACACTTTTGCGTGACGAACGCCTTTTCGTAACATTACACGTTTTACGAGTTCACTAGCCTTCCCAAAAGTCCTATGTCGTGCAATAAGAAGCAAGCTTCAAAAAATGTCAATCAAGTATGTAATGATTTAAAGATATCTACCTCTAATTCGTGTTCAGAATTTTGGTGTGATGCTCTACGTTTTCCAACGGATCTGTGAAAAGGTTCCATTGGACAATCTTCTGCTCTTGCTTTGGGATATGATGACAGATTTTTACACATTCCATTCCAGTTCATGAAAGTTTCTTCCCATGCTGGCTGGACACCATTTACGCAATGTTCGATTTTTCTTAACAATGCCATAATTCGTTTCTGAAGAGCTGCCCGTCCTTTAAAAAAATTAGGATTTGATTTGCATGTCTTAATTTGTTTCTTTTTTTCCTAATTATATGAACTGAAAATCCTACAAGCCTGATGAGTTGAAAAATCGTTTTTTAAGTTTTATAAACATTAATATCTTTCCTCAAATTATTCAAAAGGGGTTCGTGTAAAATTTTTACTAGACACTGTAAACAATAACATATCATTAAGAGTTTTAGCTAACGAAAAAAATTATATGGTTAAAACGTGTAAATCAGACTACCATTATTACTATGAAATCAGTTGTTCATCTGCTAACTCCAATGTTTTTTAAATATTACCCAACATTAACAGATGTTTCGCCCTTAAGCACTTTGAAGAGTTCGCCAAGAGTACCTATGACAGTAGCATTAATAGCGCCATCTATCTCTACACAGACGCATTATGTAAGTATTTTCTCCTCACTTACCAACGTAGCAAATAAGAAAATCTGTAAATTCATTTACTGATACCGGGTTGTCAAACAATGAGCTAGAAACATAAACGTTATGCATGCCGTTAAAAAAACTTACCAGTTAAGTGATCTGGGAAACACACCCTAGTTTCTCCAGAGGCTGCTTTAATATAATAAAAACGTATGTACTCAATGCAAGTAATATTTCAATATATAAACCATACAACAAAAATTACGAACCTGTAGTAAGTACTGTTGAAGCATGTGATAATTCCTGATATACATGATAATTTGGTACTAAACAAGTAACGGTAACTTCATCTGAACCACACCTTATCTCAGCTTCTTGGCATAGAAGAGCAAAGCAGCTCATAGCAACTAAAACTGCATCCATATCTATACTCCACAGATACATAAAAAATACAACCTGAAAAATAAAACACCAAAATGTTCCAAACATTGGTATTTTGTAGGACAGTTTGTTATTCAATTTGTTTTGCAGTGTGTAAGTAGTAATGTGGGAGATATTTAAAATTTGAGAAATAATGACAAAATAGAGTCTGCATTCTAAATATCGGTGGCTAAAAACACTTTATTTGTAGACATCAAAAAATAATAGTTCAATACTATTAAACGCTTTACAAAATTAGAAAAATAAATTTCCAAAGAGCAGACCATCCACTAAGAAGCAACAACTACGGTATCCGCCAAAATAAACAGTACCGAAACAGAGAGTGCTGTGGAGTTGTTTATGTAATATGGATTTGTCATATTTGACTTAATTGTCATTAGTTGATATATTAATAGTATGCTGCAGTTAAATTTGATTTAAAAATGGTTCTAACAACGGAAGAAAAAGTGTTTTTGGTAGAGCATTATTTTCGTTCATACGGAAAATAGAATAATTTCTCGGGGAACAGACTTCGAATATCCTTCTCATTCACCTGATCTGACGCCACCTGACGCATACATTTGGGGCATAATGAAGGACAAAGAAAATCCGCCGGCGAATATTGCCGAACTACGGGAAAGAATACAAAATCTTTTTCGGCAGTTACATCAACCACTTTTTATAAATATGTTTATTGACTTACAAAATCGATATGAAGCTTGTTTGCGTCGAAATGGTGAACATTTTGAACACTTACATTACAGAAATTAAAAATTAATTTTTATTTTTATTTTCGGTACTGTTTATTTTGGCGGATACTGTACTTCTCGGGCTATATGCCCCGACAGACATTGAATTACACTTCTTGTCTACAAGTGATGTTATTCCTTCTAATCACAAACCAGAATGGTTGGTTCTATCTTAACAGATGTACCAACCCCGTTTACTTTAGAAGTGCAATTCAATGTCTGTCGGGGCATATAGCCCGAGAAGTAGTTGTTGCTTCTTAGTGGACGGTCTGCTCTTTGGAAATTTATTTTTCTAATTTTGTAAAGCGTTTAATAGTATTGAACTATTATTTTTTGACGTCTATAGATCACGCTTTACTAATATGACAATTATTTACAGGTAACTGTAATTTAGTAAATACTTTATTTGTAGCCCTCATCTCGGAGTTCAGAAATTGCTTACTGAAACGATGTATTGTAAACACCACGTTTGCATTTTCTTTTGCACGCTTCACAGCGAATCATTTTCTAAATACAATTTAAACGAATAAATAAAGTATTCATAGTTGATTTCGATTCAAATTGCTTCACAAAACAAATATTGAAACCATAAAATATTTGGATCAAAGACAAAACAAACAACTGTAAGTTTGGTTATATGCTGTAAATATTTTAATAGCTGGAATATACTAATAATCATTGCCAGCTGTTGCTGCTACAGATCCGCATGGGAAATGTCAAGTGCTCAGGTACATATTCGAGATTATGCTTGTAATCAACAATCAACTATAGTAAATTTTATACCCATTTAGAATAAGACCATCCTTATTTATTATTAATAAATCGGTTGAAACAAAAAATTACCAACAAAAATCGTCGAAACTAATTTATTAGATGTCACGTTTTTGAAGTTACGTCAAATTTTGATTTCATGTTAATGTCATAACGCAAAATAAGATATAAAAATGCGATATTCTGATGAATCCAAAAAACTTATGCTTAATGTAGTAAACTATTTTCAAAACGATTTAGGATCTCGATTTAAGGCAATTCAAAAAGCGTCCGAAGCACTAAAAGTTCCAGAAAGCACATTATATAATCTTGAAAAACCAAACAGAGCTACAGATTTCGAATTTAGAAGAAATATGTCTGCAAGCGTTTCCCGGAGCAAAACCCGAATTACAAAAAATACCCTGCATTGTTTGAGGGAAGTAATTTATAAAATGTATGCGCGAAAGGATAAAATCACAGTAGAAACTATTTTACGGCAATTTATCGAAGAGTCTCCAGAAACTAAGATTTCCAAAGGTTCGTTATATTTGGGAATTAAAAAAATGGGTTTTCATTTC
The DNA here is from genome assembly GCA_947563755.1 of Lochmaea crataegi. Lineage (NCBI taxonomy): Eukaryota > Metazoa > Arthropoda > Insecta > Coleoptera > Chrysomelidae > Lochmaea > Lochmaea crataegi. Next base: position 19,917,237 of record OX387422.1, on the reverse strand, counting down.
AAAAAACAGGATGGAAGAAAACATTTATTGGAAATGCCTGCAGTCAGATTAAAAAGAATATTATTTTTGAACAAATACCATGCTGCTAAAAGCGAAAAGCTCTTTACACCTGTTTTTCTGGATGAGACATGGGTTTTTAGTAAAAGCGGGGACAGAAGAATGTGGCAAGATGGTACTAAACACAGTGATTTAAAAATAACTGGAAGTGGGACACGATATGTAATTGTTCATGCCGGTAATAAAAAAGGTTTTGTGGCAAATGCATCGCTTATTTTTAAATGCAATAAAAAAAACAGGCGATTACCATGATAACATGAACACCGAAAATTTTGAAAATTGGTTTAAACAGCAACTAATTGTAAACTTGGAAGAACCATCGTTAATTATAATGGATAACGCAACGTATCACAGTCGCCTGGATGAAGAAATCCCAAGAAAAAGTTGGAGTAAAACACGCATGTTAGAATGGCTCAAAAAAAAGAATATTCCTTTTCCAGATCACATTTTAAAGGATGCTGTTTGGAATATAATTGAAAAGCAAGTTTTGCCTGAAAAAAATTATCATTTAGACAAATACGCTGCCGAGCATGGTCATTGTGTTCTCAGGCTACCACCCTATCATTGCCATTTTAATGCCATCGAAATGGTATGGTCAGAAACTAAAAGGCATTATGACCAAGCTATTACGAAAACTGCAAGGTCACCTACTGAAGTCTTAAAAGTATGGAATGACGTTGTAAAAAATGTACCGGAGCAACACTGGCAAAATTACAAAAATCATACAGAGAAAATTATTTCTGAAGCATGGGAAGTAGAAAACAAACTGGACCTACTAAACATCGAACCTATGGTGATCTCTGTATACAATGAATCCGATGATGAACTATCACTTTCCGAAAGTTATTCTGATTTAGAAACTAATTAAACTTTGCCTTGAAGATCACGTTGTCATTTTTTTTAAATCTAGAATTTGTACTTAATCGAACTCTGAATTGCCATATTTTTTTAAGAAAACTATGTATCTAGTTAATAAAACAATGTTTTTAAAATTAGTGCGCTTCTTTTATATTCTTTTATTATGTCAACATCTTTAGAATTCTATGAATTTCATCAAATTAATTTGTATTATTACAAACCGCCACTGATAATATGAAATTTCAAGTCACTACGCCAATGCAATAAGAAATATGTCAAGCATTTGACATGACAAAGGTCATAACCTAATTTTTTTCATGCGGGTTCAGATGGTTCAAGAAGCCGCATACGTTAAGTTACTAAAACGGCTGGTACCTCTAAATAGGTATTAATTTTACTATATATCACTAGTTTCGAGATTGTATGATCCAAAATTTGTCAGCAAATTGGCAAACGCGCATCTTCCCTTGATATATAGTCAATGGCAAACTGGAATTTATTATTTTGCAGTAGCGAATTATAACGGAGCCTTAACGGAATTCTATATGTAATAAATTTATACGTTATGTGTTAATTAATTTCACTCCAAATAAAATATCTTCACTTTTGAAATTGAATCTAGAAAATTGGACAACAGATAAGAAGAATCTTGAATAACTACAAAATACTCAAAATGAACAATAAATCTCAAATACAATCAAATAAGTGTGTATTAATTAATGGTTTGAAATTCATACATGATGTGAGTTCAAATTTCATTTTAATCTAAGTACTTACTTCTAGTTTTATATGTGCCTGTTTACAAATAGCTATGGAGCTTCCTAAATTAGCATAATCCTTATGTTTAGCCAAGAAAGCGTTCCTACATATCAAAATCTCTCTTAACCATTTAAGAATATCAGTATAGTTCATAATTTGATGCTGTATCAATTTCTGAGAAATAGAAAACATCACTTGTGAACTAACATCCCAAAATGTATTTATAGGTGCTTCAGGATTCCAAACTTCAATCTTTTCTGGATGATGGAGAACCAGCAATGCTTCCATTGCTTCTTGAGCTACCTCGGGCATAGTGGTTTGGTGGACGAGGGAAACTAGACCATTTATAAGTTCTAAAGTAGAGCTCTGAATTTCGTGACCAGCTTTGCCTTGATTATTCAACATTAACATGGGATCAGCATGTACCAGTCTAACCATGTAAAGAAGTAAATGTACTTCTTCCGCTCTATCTTTAAACTTTCCTTGGCAATCTTTACCTTTTAAAGTAATTTGTATCATTCTCAATGGTGTATGAGCTATATAACCTTGTGAAACTTTGTTAAGGGTGTCTGTAAACATTGCTCTTAATTCAGATGCTTTATTATAAACCAAATCTATTTGGGGCCACCAGTGCAATCTCGGTTGAGTAACAATTTTATAGAGCGATCGTACCAAGACAAAATGAAACGTTGGGGGTGAGTTTAAATTTAGACACACTTTTAAAGCTTCATTGTTATGTGGTTTTATTCTGAATATTGACACAAAACAGTCTATCATTAAATCCATATCTTGATATAAATAGTTTTGTCCTCTCGAGAACGGTTTTTGAGGATTGAATAAAAGACTCTGAAAAAAAAAAGATTCATCAAAGATATATGTTATAACCCTATTCCAGAGATTCTAGAACAACTGCGATGTACACCAAATTTTACATTTTTGGAGAGATTAAGAGTTCAGATCTCACATTAAATTGAAACATAATAGGTTGCTCTATTAAAAAAATACTTTTTATTTGAGACATTTTTTCAACACCCGTTATAGGGCATTCATAAATAGCCATTTATTGTGAAAAAATCTTTGGGTAAAAGGAAATGATTCTGTGAAAACCACACCTCTCCATTACTTGTTAAGTTCAAAGATATTTGCAGTGAAAATAGGTGAGAAACTTCTGGGTATTTTACATTAACAAGTCAGCAATACATGGCCACCTCTAACACAAGGCCGGAATCCTAGATGTGGCAGCGTGGCGCACCTGTCAAATAGTGGGCCGATGAGAACGACTTGTAGGCCTACTAAAATGATGAAAAATATGAAATAAATCAAGCTATAAAACATTTTTAACAAATAAAAATCGATATATTTATAGGCGGACTAAATAAAATAATACAGCTGATCAGACACCACCTTAAAACAATTATTTCTTCACCGTTTATTTCTTATACCTTTATTAATGTAACTGAATTACATACAATAATATGGGTACAACAGAATAATTCTTAAAAAATAATATAAAAAGTAGGTATTGAAAATCTTTAAACTGGATAGAACTATTGTAATTTAAGAATTTTTCTTTTTCTTTGACATTTTGTTTCATGATTATTATTTATATGTTTCTTACTAGCTTGTAATTTATCTTGAATAGTTTTTTATGAAAATATTTGCTAAAATAGGTAACATCATAGCTAAAGAAAATTGGTTTGAGGTTGATTGCATGAACAGAAATCCCGAAAATGAAATTTATCTTTATTTTTGTTAACATACTCCTTTACTAAAGTAAGTAAAATGAATTTTCGAGCTTAACACCTTAAAAATTTAGATTCAAACTGCTCAGATATTTAAATTTTAAGTATATTATGAACTAATGAAGTGATTTGCATACTAAATTCAGATGGAATAGTTAATCCGCCTCTATTATAAATTTCAAAATAACTTTGATCCTCCTCATGGTCTTTTGTTTGATCACTAACCACAACATTTATACACATATTTTTATCCAAGTCAGATAAACCTTCGGCAATAATTTTGATATAATGTTCATTTTCTAAAGAATTATTTGGTGAAAGTTTAAGTGAACTACAAAGTTTCTGTAAATATTTAGAATGTGGCAAGACCAATAATTTATTGTTTTTTACAGCATTATATGCTTTCTTGAACTGAAAATAAAGTAAAAATGATTTTAAAATTAAATCCGCTGAATTAGCAAATAATAGATAAAATTGTTCTGGCAAAAACTCAATTTGTTCTATCTTACTATTTTCATCTCTTTTAGTAGGCTTTTGTTTTATTAGATCTATATTATGATGAAAATTTTTCAATGCTGATTCTAAACTTACAACATTGGTACTAAAAGGTTCACAATAATGTGATAAAATATTTTGAATCTGTGACTAAAGGGACACGGAGGTAATATCCAGTTTAAATCATTTTTTATACGCTTTTATTTAGCTTCACCTGTATGTGAGCTTGTGAGTTTGTTTGTAACTCTCCTAGAAAGTGTCTCCTTATTACTGTTAGTATATCCAAAGAATTTAAGTACGTTCCTTGGCCGAGCGGGCTAAGGCGCGGGTCTTCGATGAAGTCGGATTCACCGGTTGTGGGTTCTAATCCCGTCCACGTGTTTATGTTTAGAAAATTGTCTAAAATGTAAAAAAGAAACGTATTTTCTTGTAACTGGTTTCAGCTATTCTGAAGTCGAAAAAATGAAAATTATGTATTTCCGCAAAAAAAATTCGAGTCTTTCTGTTTGGAAAAGGTTCCAAATAGTAAATAAACGAATATTTCTTACATAACTTATTTCAGCTACACGAAAGTTTATCCTTCGAATCATTCTAAATTCTACAATGTTTATTCAATAAATGAAAATGGTATATTTCCGCAAGAAGTTTTTTGCGTGTTTATGTTTAGAAAATTGTCTAAAATATAAAACAGAAAAGTATTTTCTTGTAACTGGTTTCAGCTATTCTAAAGTCGAAAAGATGAAAATTATGCATTTCCGCAAAAAAAATTTCGACTCTTTCTGTTTAGAAAAGGTTCCAAAGAGTAAATGAACGAATATTTCTTACATAACTGATTTCAGCTAAGCGAAAGTTGATCCTTTTTTTTATATAAGGTTCACCTGTATGGATGTATGTTTGTTTGTAACGCAACCACTTTCATAGCATATTAAACTAAAAAGTGAAAAATAAATATAGTTCAAAAAAACTAAAAAACACGCTTTTAAATAATATCGGACTAAGCTTATTTTAAAAATTATTTTGAACTTTTTAGTCTGATATTATTTAAAAGCGTTTTTTTGAACTATATTTATTATGTAATAAATTATGCTCAATTCTTACTTCAATTTCCATTGATTCTAATATTTTTATACTACACCTGACATCTGGTTCATCATTATCAAATCCCATCAGATATAAATATATACAGTTTGTTTGTTGATGACACTGCCACTTCTTAAAATGAACACTCAATTTAGATTTAAACTGTTCACAAAAATTTTAAAAATTCAGGATCACATAACTTTTAAACCATTCTTCTTGTTGTTTCTGTTGTCTATCTAGCACCCTTTTTCTTCATATTCCAGTATTACTTCTTGCAGCTGGATTCTTCCACTGAAGATATTTTGGGAGAACGGGAAATATTTGTGGTATTACATTTGCCTTTAATACAGGTCTTTTCCTTGTAAATGTCTTCAGACTTGGTACTGAACATTTCGCAGGCATCTACAACAAAATAAGTAATAAAACTTATTGGCTTAATTAATATACTTTATGTCCAATATGGGATGCCTTAACAAGAATCACAAATTGGATAATAATATCAAAATTAGTCTTAGTTCAAGTCAGATTTGAACATTTTCAACGAGTTTTAGAAAATGTTTTAACCATACTTTATTTGATACAATTGCCATGTTATGCCTATGTATTTTATATGAGTCCACAGACCAGAGTATGTTTACAAATTATACTGATGCTAAAATTTTTTTATTTATAAATATTATTAAATATCTTACCTCTAAAATTTAACACAAACAGTTGCAAACACAAGTCTTATGTTGAAGTTGTCAGTATGTTAACTAAGAAATAACGAGCACCAAGTTCATAAACTTAATTTAAAAAGATTATACACACTATTACATACTACAGATCACCTGTTACACACCACGAATTATAAACATATTTGCACTATAAACGTAAATAAATATTATATCCAATGATTTTATGGTCTCACCTTCATAAAAATCTGACTCGATCGGCCCACTGTTCACTGTTGCCAAATTCCAGCATTCCGACCTAGTGTTGTAGGTGGCCATGAGCAATATATTATTCCGCCTACCTTACCGGAACACCAATCATATGAACACCAAAAAAGTATTGTTTAGCAGCCCAAAGGCGGAAAATTCTTAACGCCACGGCTTTTGAAGTTTTTCACCCTCTGTCACTAGAGTACTTTGACGTTTCACATAAATTTTTTAATTAAACGTCAGTGAATGTAAAATGTTTTTGTTATTTTCATATTTTTTCAATATTTTTCAATAGGCGAAAAACAGTTGTGTGTCACACATGCAGGATACGCTTTAGCAGCACTCAACTACCAGCTGCCCTAGCTTCGCTACAGCCGCTCGTGCATCTAATATACTCGGGTTGCTAAAGATCATTTTCTACCCTTGTGACATAACATACTATTACAATAGCAGCCATAATATATACTTCTACAAAATTACATCTGAATACAAAAAATACACTAATCTGTTATTTAATAAATTATAGTTCTCTTACTTTCAAGTCGTTCAATATACTTTGAACAAGTACAAAAGTGACATTATTGGAATCCAGGATTCTAATATAAGTGGACACTTTACAAAGTTTCACACATGTGACAGCTGCAGCTTCTGTGAACTGTTTGCTATTACCATGAGGTCCAAGACATCGTTTGATGTTATCAATAAAAACTTTCTTTTTACTATGTCTTGGTGAACATGGAGCCCCACTATCAGCATTAATGATTTCTTCAAGAACTTTCTGAAAATAAAAATATATTAGAAATTGAAGCAATGTTAAGCTATTATTTTACTATATTGAATAAAATTAAAAAGCAGATGTTTTCTAAGATATCAACTATTATAAATGAAAAAAAAAGTGTCCTATGACCCTCTCGATGATCTATTCTATTTACCTATGTAAACAGAGATATACAGAAACTCTTACAGTTAAAATGAATGACAAAGGATTCAGTTTGACAACTATGGGAAGCAATAAAAATATCCTTACAGGATAATAGGACTGGTATGGTACTTAATCTAGCAAGCAGATGGGATAAGTTTTTTTGTTATTAGCTTTGGACTAATAAAATAACTAAAAAACCTCAGTCACCAGTACATTTGTATAGGTAGGGATACTTTTATTTTCACTGGTTATATAACACATCTATATAAAGAGAATTATTTTTAAAAAGAGCTGAATATAAATTACGTTAATTTATGTATCTATTAGCAGCAGTTTTAGAATCAAGTGGTAGAAAATAAATACAGGGTTTGAGAGCTGAGAAAAAATATAAATTTTTATTAATCTTGTGAGTTAAAATATCCAAAGGGTTTATATACGAGAGAAGAAAAAAAATTTGGCATCTAGTGTAGAAATTGTTCTCTACAGCTGCAGCAGGTTAAAATGTACTTACTGGGGCAAGTATCAGCAGCATCATTTGTAAAGACCACACTGATGATCTTCCTTTTTTATTATCTCCGATACCATCCAGAATATCAAAGAGCTGTTCGGCACACTTGGTCATGTCTTCACTGGGATTCTTTTGTACCTCAGCAAACTCATATGGATAAGTATCCATCCAATTCCATATAGCTTTTTCCAAAGAAATTACCAACACAAGATGAGCTGACTTTTTTAACAGACGAAATTTCGATATAGCTTCCAATAACAGTCTTGTTAGTCGTCCTACGTCTACATTTATATATTGGATCAACTCTATATCACTGTAATCTGGGTTTTCATCAGGGCATGAAGCTAGTTCTTGAAGCTTGGATGAAATTCGGTTAAACACAGCATAAAAAAAATTTACGCTCAAAGCAAATAATACTTTGCTCGCCAATTGTTTTATTGCGTGGACATTATCACTGGGCATATCTACAATAAAATTATTAACCAGTGAATAAGAAAATATGATAAATTGTAACCAGTGATTAACATCTAATGGTTACTACCCCAACCTTATAAAAATGTATATTTGAGAATTTTAAATAAACAATTTTAATAAATTTGGAAACCTATTTTAATAGTTGCTATTGATAATATTAAAAAAAGCATTGTACAAAAAAAAGTTAGCCAAATTGAATTCAAAATCACAGTTTGTCTCCTTGCTAGCATCTGATTACAGTGGCTTTGCAAGTTGATGTTCAACTCAATACTATAATGGTTATATAAAAGAAAAAACCATAACATCTATCCCTTACCTATTCTAGAACTAGTATCTTTTGAATATTTACTAAGATTTTCTGTGTTAAAAAGTAATATTAATTATTACTTTTCTTTCTTAATCTATTACCCATAGCTTTACTTTGTAGTAAATGAAAAGTAAAGTAAATTTTGAACTGTCGTATCTAATCAAAAATAATTATTTAGATAAATAACTTCATATTTTTAATATTATCAAAACTTAAGACATTACGCCGGCTCCCACAGCATGCAACCCATTAGACATGCATATTTCTCATTACTATCTAAAATAATTTCATGAATAATTTTATTCCATAAGTGATTTCCAAACTGTATATATTCATATCCTACTCTGGTAGACATAGATCAAAGTATTTGTTCATAAAATGTTAACTATATCTTACCTTTACCCACTAAAAAAGCGCATATTTCTTTTAATAAGCATTTCAAATTGTTGTTTTCCTCCATTGTTAACGTTATTGAGTCTTTTGGTTGGATACTGAAACATTTTTCCAATGTTTCCAATACAATTATCAAACTATCGTAATAATTTTTTTCCAATTCAGGACCATGTTGCCTGGATGCCCCACCTGTACCAGTCAGATACTGGAAAAAGTAAATCCCCATTCCATTAAAAAATTTAAAGTAATAAAAATTTGAAACAATTTTTGATATATGAATTCTTACTTTAATAGGTGAACTTTCAACATAAGCTCGAGTAACTTTTGCAAAGACTTACATTTGTATATGGTTTTGAACATTTTCATGGATATACTCAATAAAAATTGAAGATTTTTAACTGCTCCAAATTAATATTTACATTTGTTGAATTTAAAACTTGGAAATATACTAATCCAACTATTGATGAATTCAGAGAACATATTTTAAATAAATATTGATTTTCACAGTCACGCAATAAAAAAATAAAAACAAATGAATAAACTCCCTACTAGTTCAGGGGAAAGTATGTTCTTCATGCAAAAAATATATGAAAAAGGCTTAAGCTTTAGAGATTATTTATACCCAAATTAATATAATTTAACCTTTATAGTGGTTTGTTTAATACAAATTTAATGTTATTCAGATATTTAAAATATACAGATAACACATGCAAATTCAAAAATGCATTAAAAACTTGCATTCATACCAATTCATGAATCCTTTTGAGAACTTTGACAAATCCATCCAATACAAGTGCAAAACGATATTTCGATATTTGTATAATACAATTTTTATTTTGTTCTTCATTAATACTAGAATGGGTTGTTTGAGGACCAATTCGACAAGGTAACTGAAATAAAAATACAAAAATTTAAAATTTGTATGTATGAAAGGTATCATGTAAATATTGATTAGAAGGTGGGCAGCATAATAACTTTTAAATATTATAAGTTATACATATTTTCTGAACACCAACCTGTTCCTCAAACCTGACAATCAAAGTATTAGCCCATTCTCCAGGCTTTTGTGTTGCCATTTTCTGGAAAATGGTTTAGTTTCACATTATTACGGGGTCTTTATTCGGTATGACATTTAGATAGGTAAAGGTAAATTGGAATTGGATTGGTGGTACAATCTGACAGTAGTGACAAAGCGACACCAACTTAGCGAACAATATTCATCTCGGCAACAGAAAATCCCTAGAATTTATTCGCTAACCTATGTTGCCAAGACTATCGAATTTTCACAGAATTATTACCTTTTCGAAAAAATAAAAATCCAGTTTATCATAATCTGTAAAATTTTAACATTTAGATGAATTTATCGAATAATTTCGGAAACATGGTAGGTATGAACTGCTAATTCCTACACTTGAAAACCTTCCGTTAAAGGTGCCAGTTTGTAAAAGGTAATCATTTGCAAATCTACCGAGGTGATCTACATCTAGGAACCTATACATACAGGACTTGTAGAAGTCGAGGATCAGTGCTATGATTCTGACATTGGCGTAGCTAGGTGGACAAGGGCCCCGGTGCAAAGAGAAAGAATCGACACCTCACCCCCTTTTTGCCACGTAGCTTAAACTTATATTGGCCTTCAAAATTATGGATAGGAATAAGAATAGGATACAGCATAGAGAAAATTATTTCTCTATGGAATACAGTGAGTTGAACTTTATTCCTAGTAGGCACAAATCATTGTATCATACAGCAAGTGAGTCAAATAAACCGGTCAACGAGGGAAAAAACAAGAAAAAACTTATGGTTTTATGAAACCACGATGCAAGTGAAACTTCTTTTCGGATTGTAGGCTGACAATTTTCGGAAAATTATTCTATTAATAATAAATTGAGGGTATTAAAATCGCGTTTTTAATCTTAACTTAATATATTGGAAAATTAGAATGATATAATTGGAAATCAATAGTAGACATGAGAGGAATCTGCTCTACTTACTGAATACTTGAGAGAAGTATTTAAATTATATAGAAATATACCAACCACTCGAGATATATGGTATAGGTACTACGATCGATGCGGTTTTTTCTAGATCATTGAAAAAATAAGATGTAGGTCATTGTTTACTTATTTTGGTTGCCATAAAATACCTATTAGTTACATTTATAGACTGATAGACTCAATGCGAAGATGAAATTATTGATAGAATAATTGAAGTTCAAAATGATTCAATGATTTAAATAAAGGTGGGTTCATGCAAGCAAAAATTAAAACTAAAACTACGAACATAAAATCATGTAATGTAAAGCAAGAAACTTAGAAATTTAAATTTAAATTAAAACTAAAAAAGATGGCTAACTGTCAACAGAAATTAATTTCTTCCACGAATTCGAGACCACGCATGCGTCAAGTCCTAACCACAGACTATGATCACGTCACGCTTTAGATTTGCTTATAGGAACTGTAATTGATTGTGATTTGTTCGTATCAGTGAAAAAGTAACAGTTCGTGAAATATCTTTCATCACTAATATCGATCTAGATCTAGGGTAGCTATGAGTTTGACAGTTACCAGCAGTTACATAGTTTTTTTTAAATTGTTGTTTTGAAAGTTTTATGTAGTATCATTTCGGATAATTTTTGTGCTCAACTAGGTAGTGTTAAACATTATTATTGCTCTAAATAAAATATTGTAAATACAATTTCAAAATGGAAAGTGCAAAAGATGACAGTCAATCAACCCAGAGAGGTTTTCAAGAGGCTCTAAAAACAGATCTAGGTGTGTATAAATTACCAATTTATGTGATTGATTTTAAATTCTGGTTATCTATACTTATAAGAATTAATAACTCTTTAAATTACTTTTAGATCTAATAAAAAGGACGGAGAAACTTATGGATGTTACCGGTTTTGAAGAAGATAATAATAATTTAAAACAAGAAATTATTATGTTGAATGACCAATTAAAAAACCAGGAGGATGAAATTTTGGTAGCTTTTAAATCATTTGATAGTATAAATTTGCAAAGCCAAGAAGATAATGGCGTTTTAACAAACTGTAAATAATTATGACAATAAAATCAGAGAACTATTAAAGGATTCACAGCATGTATATAAACTAGAGAGTGTATTGAACAAAGAACATAATTACGATACAGAACTTTTAGTGCTAAAAGACTATAAAAAATTCAGAAATCAATCTAATCACTATATCAAACAAATCTGAAGCATTAAATAAAAAAATTATAGAAAGAGATGAGATAATTGATGAAGAAACTAATTTTCACAAAGAAATTTTAACCAAAATTGAAGAATCAATCAAATGTAATCAGGAAATTAATTCCACATTGTCTGAAAACATAGGAGCAAGAAAAACGGACTTCATTGAACTTTTGAATTCAGAAGTAGACGTGTTGAAGGTTATTATTACAGATCTAGTGGAATCGACAAAGGAAGATGTTGATAGACAATCAGAACTAAAACAAGATAAGTTAAATGAATTAAATTTGGAACTTCAAAAAGCAGAGGAAACCTATAAAATGCATTTAATTGAAATGCAGGAAATGCTACAAGCTGTAATTACCTCCACTGAAAGTAGGAATACAAAAATGACCGAATATATCCCTAAAATGGAAACAGAATTAAAAGAAATCCAAGATAAAACTAAACAGTTACAAGAAGAAAAAAAGGCGAATGAAATTTTTTTGCTTGAGTTGAGAAAACCGGTAATACCGCAGAAAAGGAAACGTAGATGGGATAGCGATACTAGTGAAGAAGAAATTTGGTAGAGGTAGACGATATTTCTGAAAAGAATTCAACATATTAGAATTAATTTATTTCTTTTCTGGTTAAACTTGTTATGTTTTCAATTGATAAAACAATGCGTTTGTAACAAAGTAAATATTTCTATATATGTTTTAGAAATTTGTATTAAGTTAATAAATATATGAGTTCTATTACTTTTTGCATAATATACAGGGTTGGGATAAAGTATGGAACCAAGTAAATATCTTTTAAACGAAAAGAACGATATTTATGAAAATTTGCAGGTAAGTGCAATGGAACAAAATGCATCTGATGTACATTTTTTTGTTAATAATATACTTCCGGCTTAACCGGAAATGCCATCAACATCTTATACCCTATATATTTTTACAGATTTTGAAAGAGCTTGTTATTTTGAATTCATACATACTGAGTTTAGTGTAAAAAAATTTGTAAAAACGAGGAATATAGCACTTTAATCAACCTCCTTTGAGTTTTTTGCATTAGAGCAAAAAACTATTTAGATAAACTAATTGATGTTGTTTGTATGCATAGTAATAAATAAACGAGTACTGTTCAGTACGTCTTTTGTTCTCCAAGTGTCAAATTCTAATTGACGGAAATAAATTTTACAATTTAGAATGGTTCAATTAAGTGAAAAAGAGCGTATTGAAATTTTAATGAAGATCGGTTATGGTGATCGTGTTAGAACTCATGAAGAAGTGTGTCATATTTTTAATAATTTGCATCCGGGGAGAAATCCTATATATCACGCTCAACAGTAAAAAACTGGTAAAAAATTTTTGCTAAAACCTGGAAGACCGCGGACTGCAACGAACGAAACTGTTAAACAAAATATTGCTATCGATTTGGAAGAATCACCTCAAACTTCCACTACAAATTTGGCACTGAACCATGGTATCAGTTGACGTTCTGTGTGATAGAAAAGATATTAAAAAGTGAAAAGTATCATCCATATAAGGTACAGTTGGTTCAAGAATTGGTTCAGCCGATGATTTTGACCGACGGCTAGAATTTTGCGAACGGCTAATGGACATCTGTAATGTCGACGATAATTTTGCTTCTAACTCTATGTAAACTCTATTTGAAGGCGAAATAATGATTTTATCAAAAAACTGATTGTGCCAGTCGATTTTCCGGCGCAAAAAACCCCTCTTTACGAATTTTAAGCATTTTTTATAATTTTTTTGTCGAAAATTTAGAACAAAGGGGTAGGTATGGAAATATTTTGCGAAACAAATTGCTTTTTTCTCACTCCCTTAATCCTTGGCAATATGGACTCAAAATTCACTAAAATATGTAAAATTGTTCCCTCTATCGATTGGTGAAGACTAGAACGTTCTATCTTTCCTATTTGTCGAGTTATGAGTATTTTTTGTTTTGAAAAGTGGATTTTCGAAAATTTCATGACTCTATTTGAAGGCGAAATAATGATTTTATCACAAAACTGATTGTGCCAGTCGATTTTTTGGCCAAGAAAACCCCTCTACGAATTTTTTGCATTTTTTATAATTTTTTTGTCGAAAATTTAGAACAAAGGGGGTAGCTATGGAAATATTTTGCGATACAAATTGATTTTTTCTAACTCCCATAATCCTTGGAAATATGGACTCAAATATACACTAAAATATGTAAAATTGTCCCCTCTATCGATTGGTGAAGACTAGAACGTTCTATCTTTCCTATTTGTCGAGTTATGAGTATTTTTTGTTTTGAAAAGTGGATTTTCGAAAATTTCATGACTCTATTTGAAGGCGAAATAATGATTTTATCAAAAAACTGATTGTGCCAGTCGATTTTTTGGCCAAAAAAACCCCTCTCTACGAATTTTTAGCATTTTTTATAATTTTTTTGTCGAAAATTTAGAACAAGGGGGAAATATTTTGCGATACAAATTAATTTTTTCTAACTCCCATAATCCTTGGAAATATGGACTCAAAATTCACTAAAATATGTAAAATTGTTCCCTCTATCTATTGGTGAAGACTAGAACGTTCTATCTTTCCTATTTGTCGAGTTATGAGTATTTTTTGTTTTGAAAAGTGGATTTTCGAAAATTTCATGACTCTATTTGAAGGCGAAATAATGATTTTATCACAAAACTGATTGTGCCAGTCGATTTTTTGGCCAAGAAAACCCCTCTACGAATTTTTAGCATTTTTTATAATTTTTTTGTCGAAAATTTAGAACAAAGGGGGTAGCTATGGAAATATTTTGCGATACAAATTGATTTTTTCTAACTCCCATAATCCTTGGAAATATGGACTCAAATATACACTAAAATATGTAAAATTGTCCCCTCTATCGATTGGTGAAGACTAGAACGTTCTATCTTTCCTATTTGTCGAGTTATGAGTATTTTTTGTTTTGAAAAGTGGATTTTCGAAAATTTCATGACTCTATTTGAAGGCGAAATAATGATTTTATCACAAAACTGATTGTGCCAGTCGATTTTTTGGCCAAGAAAACCCCTCTACGAATTTTTAGCATTTTTTATAATTTTTTTGTCGAAAATTTAGAACAAAGGGGGTAGCTATGGAAATATTTTGCGATACAAATTGATTTTTTCTAACTCCCATAATCCTTGGAAATATGGACTCAAATATACACTAAAATATGTAAAATTGTCCCCTCTATCGATTGGTGAAGACTAGAACCTTCTATCTTTCCTATTTGTCGAGTTATGAGTATTTTTTGTTTTGAAAAGTGGATTTTCGAAAATTTCATGACTCTATTTGAAGGCGAAATAATGATTTTATCAAAAAACTGATTGTGCCAGTCGATTTTTTGGCCAAAAAAACCCCTCTCTACGAATTTTTAGCATTTTTTATAATTTTTTTGTCGAAAATTTAGAACAAGGGGGAAATATTTTGCGATACAAATTAATTTTTTCTAACTCCCATAATCCTTGGAAATATGGACTCAAAATTCACTAAAATATGTAAAATTGTTCCCTCTATCGATTGGTGAAGACTAGAACGTTCTATCTTTCCTATTTGTCGAGTTATGAGTATTTTTTGTTTTGAAAAGTGGATTTTCGAAAATTTCATGACTCTATTTGAAGGCGAAATAATGATTTTATCACAAAACTGATTGTGCCAGTCGATTTTTTGGCCAAGAAAACCCCTCTACGAATTTTTAGCATTTTTTATAATTTTTTTGTCGAAAATTTAGGAAATATTTTGCGATACAAATTGATTTTTTCTAACTCCCATAATCCTTGGAAATATGGACTCAAAATTCACTAAAATATGTAAAATTGTTCCCTCTATCGATTGGTGAAGACTAGAACGTTCTATCTTTCCTATTAGTCGAGTTATGAGGATTTTTTGTTTTGAAAAGTGGATTTTCGAAAATTTCATGACTCTATTTGAAGGCGAAATAATGATTTTATCACAAAACTGATTGTGCCAGTCGATTTTTTGGCCAAAAAAACCCCTCTCTACGAATTTTTAGCATTTTTTATAATTTTTTTGTCGAAAATTTAGAACAAGGGGGAAATATTTTGCGATACAAATTAATTTTTTCTAACTCCCATAATCCTTGGAAATATAGACTCAAAATTCATTAAAATATGTAAAATTGTCCCCTCTATCGATTGGTGAAAACTAGAACGTTCTATCTTTCCTATTTGTCGAGTTATGAGTATTTTTTGTTTTGAAAAGTGTATTTTCGAAAATTTCATGACTCTATTTGAAGGCGAACTAATGATTTTATCACAAAACTGATTGTGCCAGTCGATTTTTTGGCCAAAAAAACCCCTCTTTACGAATTTTTAGCATTTTTTATAATTTTTTTGTCGAAAATTTAGAACAAAGGGGTAGGTATGGAAATATTTTGCGAATCAAATTGCTTTTTTCTAACTCCCTTAATCCTTGGCAATATCGACTCAAAATTAGGGCTGGGCGATTATCAAAAAACATAATCGATTATATAAAATAATCGATTATTTTAGATTAATCGAAAAAAATCGATTAATCGAAAAAAATCGATTATTCGAATAAAATCGATTGATCGAAAAAAATCGATAAATCGAAAATAATCGATTAATCTAAAATAATCGATTAATTGAAAATAATCGATTAATCGAAAATAATCGATTAATCGAAAATAATCAATTTTCGATGATTCGAAAATTTATTATTTTTCATTATTCTTGATAACGGCAGCTGGACCGCTACCGAAACTTTAAAAATAGAGTTTCAACAAACATCGTGATCAAGAACTACTAATTTTTTCCCTAACTCACGCCTTTAAAAAGGTTGACAATTTGGAACTTACGAAAATATTTTGAAGTTTAAGACTTAAAAAAATTGTCAAGATTTGCCAGTCGATTTTCCGGTCCAAAAAACCCCTCTTTACGAATTTTAAGCATTTATTAAAATTTTTTGTCGAAAATTTAGAACAAAGAGGGTAGCTATGGAAATATTTTGCGATACAAATTGATTTTTTCTAACTCCCATAATCCTTGGAAATATGGACTCAAAATTCACTAAAAGATGTAAAATTGTCCCCTCTATCGATTGGCGAAGACTAGAACGTTCTATCTTTCCTATTTGTCGAGTTATGAGTATTTTTTGTTTTGAAAAGTGGATTTTCGAAAATTTCATGACTCTATTTGAAGGCGAAATGATGATTTTATCACAAAACTGATTGTGCCAGTCGATTTTTTGGCCAAAGAAACCCCTCTTTACGAATTTTTAGCATTTTTTATAATTTTTTTGTCGAAAATTTAGAACAAAGGGGGTAGCTATGGAAATATTTTGCGATACAAATTGATTTTTTCTAACTCCCATAATCCTTGAAAATATGGACTCAAAATTCACTAAAATATGTAAAATTGTCCCCTCTATCGATTGGTGAAGACTAGAACGTTCTATCTTTCCTATTTGTCGAGTTATGAGTATTTTTTTTTTGAAAAGTGGATTTTCGAAAATTTCATGACTCTATTTGAAGGCGAAATGATGATTTTATCACAAAACTGATTTGCCAGTCGATTTTTTGGCCAAAAAAACCCCTCTTTACGAATTTTTAGCATTTTTTATAATTTTTCTGTCGGAAATTTAGAACAAAGGGGGTAGCTATGGAAATATTTTGCGATACAAATTGATTTTTTCTAACTCCCATAATCCTTGGAAATATGGACTCAAAATTCACTAAAAGATGTAAAATTGTCCCCTCTATCGATTGGCGAAGACTAGAACGTTCTATCTTTCCTATTTGTCGAGTTATGAGTATTTTTTGTTTTGAAAAGTGGATTTTCGAAAATTTCATGACTCTATTTGAAGGCGAAATGATGATTTTATCACAAAACTGATTGTGTCAGTCGATTTTTTGGCCAAAAAAACCCCTCTTTACGAATTTTTAGCATTTTTTATAATTTTTTTGTCGAAAATTTAGAACAAAGAGGGTAGCTATGGAAATATTTTGCGATATACAAATTGATTTTTTCTAACTCCCATAATCCTTGGAAATATAGACTCAAAATTCACTAAAATATGTAAAATTGTCCCCTCTATCGATTGGTGAAGACTAGAACGTTCTATCTTTCCTATTTGTCGAGTTATGAGTATTTTTGTTTTGAAAAGTGGATTTTCGAAAATTTCATGACTCTATTTGAAGGCGAAATAATGATTTTATCACAAAACTGATTGTGCCAGTCGATTTTTTTGCCAAAAAAACCCCTCTTTACGAATTTTTAGCATTTTTTATAATTTCTTTGTCAAAAATTGGAAATATTTTGCGATACAAATTGATTTTTTCTAACTACCATAATCCTTGGAAATATGGACTCAAAATTCACTAAACGATGTCAAATTGTCCCCTCTATCGATTGGTGAAGACTAGAACGTTCTATCTTTCCTATTTGTCGAGCTATGAGTATTTTTTGTTTTGAAAAGTGGATTTTCGAAAATTTCATGACTCTATTTGAAGGCGAAATGATGATTTTATCACAAAACTGATTGTGCCAGTCGATTTTTTGGCCAAAAAAACCCCTCTTTACGAATTTTTAGCATTTTTTATAATTTTTTTGTCGAAAATTTAGAACAAAGGGGGTAGCTATGGAAATATTTTGAGAAACAAATTGCTTTTTTCTAACTCCCTTAATCCTTTGGCAATATCGACTCAAAATTCACTAAAATATGTAAAATTGTCCCCTCTATCGATTGGTGAACACTAGAACGTTCTATCTTTCCTATTAGTCGAGTTATGAGTATTTTTTGTTTTGAAAAGTGGATTTTCGAAAATTTCATGACTCTATTTGAAGGCGAAATAATGATTTTATCACAAAACTGATTGTGCCAGTCGAGTTTCTGGCCAAAAAAACCCTCTT
Organism: Lochmaea crataegi; assembly: GCA_947563755.1. NCBI lineage: Eukaryota > Metazoa > Arthropoda > Insecta > Coleoptera > Chrysomelidae > Lochmaea > Lochmaea crataegi. The sequence continues at coordinate 19,898,605 of OX387422.1, read as the reverse complement.
TACGAATTTTTAGCATTTTTTATAATTCTTTTGTCAAAAATTGGAAATATTTTGCGATACAAATTGATTTTTTCTAACTCCCATAATCCTTGGAAATATGGACTCAAAATTTACTAAAATATGTAAAATTGTCCCCCCTATCGATTGGTGAAGACAAGAACGTTCTATCTTTCCTATTAGTCGAGTTATGAGTATTTTTTGTTTTGAAAAGTGGATTTTCGAAAATTTCATGACTCTATTTGAAGGCGAAATAATGATTTTATCACAAAACTGATTGTGCCAGTCGATTTTTTGGCCAAAAAAACCCCTCTTTACAAACTTTTAGCATTTTTTATAATTTTTTTGTCGAAAATTTAGAACAAAGGGGGTAGCTATGGAAATATTTTGCGATACAAATTGATTTTTTCTAACTCCCATAATCCATGGAAATATGGACTCAAAATTTACTAAAACATGTAAAATTGTCCCCCCTATCGATTGGTGAAGACAAGAACGTTCTATCTTTCCTATTAGTCGAGTTATGAGTATTTTTTGTTTTGAAAAGTGGATTTTCGAAAATTTCATGACTCTATTTGAAGGCGAAATAATGATTTTATCACAAAACTGATTGTGCCAGTCGATTTTTTGGCCAAAAAAACCCCTCTTTACAAACTTTTAGCATTTTTTATAATTTTTTTGTCGAAAATTTAGAACAAAGGGGGTAGCTATGGAAATATTTTGCGATACAATTTGATTTTTTCTAACTCCCATAATCCTTGGAAATATAGACTCAAAATTCACTAACATATGTAAAATTGTCCCCTCTATCGATTGGTGAAGACTAGATCTTTCCTATTTGTCGAGTTATGAGTATTTTTTGACTTGAAAAGTGGATTTTCGAAAATTTCATGACTCTATTTGAAGGCGAAATAATGATTTTATCACAAAACTGATTGTGCCAGTCGATTTTTTGGCCAAAAAAATCCCTCTTTACGAATTTTTAGCATTTTTTATAATTTTTTTGTCGAAAATTTAGAACAAAGGGGGTAGCTATGGAAATATTTTGAGAAACAAATTGCTTTTTTCTAACTCCCTTAATCCTTTGGCAATATCGACTCAAAATTCACTAAAATATGTAAAATTGTCCCCTCTATCGATTGGTGAAGACAAGAACGTTCTATCTTTCCTATTAGTCGAGTTATGAGTATTTTTTGTTTTGAAAAGTGGATTTTCGAAAATTTCATGACTCTATTTGAAGGCGAAATAATGATTTTATCACAAAACTGATTGTGCCAGTCGATTTTTTGGCCAAAAAAACCCCTCTTTACGAATTTTTAGCATTTTTTATAATTTTTTTGTCGAAAATTTAGAACAAATATTTTGCGAATCAAATTGCTTTTTTCTAACTCCCTTAATCCTTGGCAATATCGAATCAAAATTAGGGCTGGGCGATTATCAAAAAACATAATCGATTATCGATTATATAAAATAATCGATTATTTTTGATTCATCGAAAATAATCGATTAATCGAAAATAATCGATTATTCTAAAATAATCGATTATTCTAAAATAATCGATTATTCTAAAATAATCGATTATTCTAAAATAATCGATTATTCTAAAATAATCGATTAATCGAAAATAATCGGTTAATCGAAAATAATCGATTAATCGAAAATAATCGATTAATCGAAAATAATCGATTAATCGAAAATAATCGATTAATCGAAAATAATCGATTAATCTGAAATAATCGATTAATCGAAAATAATCAATTTTCGATTATTCGAAAATTTATTATTTTTCATTATTCTTGATAACGGCAGCTGGACCGCTACCGAAACTTTAAAAATAGATTTTCAACAAACATCGTGATCAAGAACTATATTTAACTAATTTTTTCCCTAACTCACGCCTTTAAAAAGATTGACAATTTGGAACTTACGAAAATATTTTGAAGTTTAAGACTTAAAAAAATTGTCAAGATTTGCCAGTCGATTTTCCGGTCCAAAAAACCCCTCTTTACGAATTTTTAGCATTTTTTTAAATTTTTTGTCGAAAATTTAGAACAAAGGGGTAGGTATGGAAATATTTTGCGAATCAAATTGCTTTTTTCTAACTCCCTTAATCCTTGGCAATATCGACTCAAAATTCACTAACATATGTAAAATTGTCCCCTCTATCGATTGGTGAAGACTAGAACGTTCTATCTTTCCTATTAGTCGAGTTATGAGTATTTTTTGACTTGAAAAGTGGATTTTCGACAATTTCATGACTCTATTTGAAGGCGAAATAATGATTTTATCACAAAACTGATTGTGCCAGTCGATTTTTTGGCCAAAAAAACCCCTCTTTACGAATTTTTAGCATTTTTTATAATTTTTTTGTCGAAAATTTAGAACAATGGAACTATGGAAATATTTTGCGATGCAAATTGATTTTTTCTAACTCCCATAATCCTTGGAAATATGGACTCAAAATTCACTAAAATATGTAAAATTGTCCCCTCTATCGATTGGTGAAGACTAGAACGTTCTATCTTTCCTATTAGTCGAGTTATGAGGATTTTTTTTTTGAAAAGTGGATTTTCGAAAATTTCATGACTCTATTTGAAGGCGAAATAATGATTTTATCACAAAACTGATTGTGCCAGTCGATTTTTTGGCCAAAAAAACCACTCTCTACGAATTTTTAGCATTTTTTATAATTTTTTTGTCGAAAATTCAGAACAAAGGGGGTAGCTATGGAAATATTTTGCGATACAAATTGATTTTTTCTAACTCCCATATTCCTTGGAAATATGGCCTCAAAATTCACTAAAATATGTAAAATTGTCCCCTCTATCGATTGGTGAAGACTAGGACGTTCTATCTTTCCTATTTGTCGAGTTATGAGTATTTTTTGTTTTGAAAAGTGGATTTTCGAAAATTTCATGACTCTATTTGAAGGCGAAATAATGATTTTATCACAAAACTGATTGTGCCAGTCGATTTTTTGGCCAAAAAAACCCCTCTTTACGAATTTTTAGCATTTTTTATAATTTTTTTGTCGAAAATTTAGAACAAAGGGGGTAGCTATGGAAATATTTTGAGAAACAAATTGCTTTTTTCTAACTCCCTTAATCCTTGGCAATATCGACTCAAAATTCACTAAAATATGTAAAATTGTCCCCTCTATCGATTGGTGAAGACTAGAACGTTCTATCTTTCCTATTAGTCGAGTTATGAGTATTTTTTGTTTTGAAAAGTGGATTTTCGAAAATTTCATGACTCTATTTGAAGGCGAAATAATGATTTTATCACAAAACTGATTGTGCCAGTCGATTTTTTGGCCAAAAAAACCACTCTACGAATTTTTAGCATTTTTTATAATTTTTTTGTCGAAAATTCAGAACATGGAAATATTTTGCGATACAAATTGATTTTTTCTAACTCCCATAATCCTCGGAAATATGGACTCAAAATTCACTAAAATATGTAAAATTGTCCCCTCTATCGATTGGTGAAGACTAGAACGTTCTATCTTTCCTATTAGTCGAGTTATGAGGATTTTTTGTTTTGAAAAGTGGATTTTCGAAAATTTCATGACTCTATTTGAAGGCGAAATAATGATTTTATCACAAAACTGATTGTGCCAGTCGATTTTTTGGCCAAAAAAACCCCTCTTTACGAATTTTTAGAATTTTTTATAATTTTTTTGTCGAAAATTTAGAACAAAGGGGTAGGAAATATTTTGCGATACAAATTGATTTTTTCTAACTCCCATAATCCTTGGAAATATAGACTCAAAATTCACTTACATATGTAAAATTGTCCCCTCTATCGATTGGTGAAGACTAGAACGTTCTATCTTTCCTATTAGTCGAGTTATGAGGATTTTTTGTTTTGAAAAGTGGATTTTCGAAAATTTCATGACTCTATTTTAAGGCGAAATAATGATTTTATCACAAAACTGATTGTGCCAGTCAATTTTTTGCCAAAAAAAACCCCTCTTTACGAATTTTAAGCATTTTTTATAATTTTTTTGTCGAAACAAATTGATACAAATTGATTTTTTCTAACTCCCATAATCCTTGGAAATATGGACTCAAAATTCACTAAAATATGTAAAATTGTCCCCCCTATCGATTGGTGAAGACTAGAACGTTCTATCTTTCCTGTTAGTCGAGTTATGAGTATTTTTTGTTTCGAAAAGTGGATTTTCGAAAATTTCATGAATCTATTTGAAGGCGAAATAATGATTTTATCACAAAACTGATTATGCCAGTCGATTTTCCGGCGCAAAAAACCCCTCTTTACGAATTTTAAGCATTTTTTATAATTTTTTTGTCGAAAATTTAGAACAAAGGGGGTAGCAAATGCAAATGCAAATGCAAATGCAAATATTTTGCGATACAAATTGATTTTTTCTTACTCCCATAATCCTTGGAAATATGGACTCAAAATTTACGTAAATATGTAAAATTGTCCCCTCTATCGATTGGTGAAGACTGGAACGTTCTATCTTTCCTATTTGTCGAGTTATGAGTAATTTTTGTTTTGAAAAGTGGATTTTCGAAAATTTCATGACTCTATTTGAAGGCGAAATAATGATTTTATCAAAAAACTGATTGTGCCAGTCGATTTTTTCGCCAAAAAACCCCTCTTTACGAATTTTTAGCATTTTTTATAATTTTTTTGTCGAAAATGTAGAACAAAGCTATGGAAATATTTTGCGATACAAATTGATTTTTTCTAACTCCCATAATCCTTGGAAATATAGACTCAAAATTCACTTAAATATGTAAAATTGTCCCCTCTATCGATTGGTGAAGACTAGAACGTTCTATCTTTCCTATTTGTCGAGTTATGAGTATTTTTTGTTTCGAAAAGTGGATTTTCGAAAATTTCATGACTCTATTTTAAGGCGAAATAATGATTTTATCACAAAACTGATTGTGCCAGTCGATTTTTTGGCCAAAAAAAACCCTCTTCACGAATTTTTAGCATTTTTTATAATTTTTTTGTCGAAAATTTAGAACAAAGGGGGTAGCTATGGAAATATTTTGCGATACAAATTGATTTCTTCTAACTCTCATAATCCTTGGAAATATGGGAACAAAATTCACTAAAATATGTAAAATTGTCCCCTCTATCGATTGGTGAAGACTAGAACGTTCTATCTTTCCTATTAGTCGAGTTATGAGTATTTTTTGTTTTGAAAAGTGGATTTTCGAAAATTTCATGACTCTATTTGAAGGCGAAATAATGATTTTATCACAAATCTGATTGTGCCAGTCGATTTTTTGGCCAAAAAACCCCTCTTTACGAATTTTAAGCATTTTTTATTTTTTATTGTCGAAAATTTAGAACAAAGGGGGTAGCTATGGAAATATTTTGCGAATCAAATTGCTTTTTTCTAACTCCCTTAATCCTTGGCAATATCGACTCAAAATTCACTAAAATATGTAAAATTGTCCCCTCTATCGATTGGTGAAGACTGGAACGTTCTATCTTTCCTATTAGTCGAGTTATGAGGATTTTTTTTTTGAAAAGTGGATTTTCGAAAATTTCATGACTCTATTTGCAGGCGAAATAATGATTTTATCACAAAACTGATTGTGCCAGTCGATTTTTTCGCCAAAAAAACCCCTCTTTACGAATTTTAGGCATTTTTTATTTTTTTTTGGCGAAAATTTAGAACAAAGGGGTAGGTATGGAAATATTTTGCGAATCAAATTGCTTTTTTCTAACTCCCTTAATCCTTGGCAATATCGACTCAAAATTCACTTAAATATGTAAAATTGTCCCCTCTATCGATTGGTGAAGACTAGAACGTTCTATCTTACCTATTTGTCGAGTTATGAGGATTTTTTGTTTTGAAAAGTGGATTTTCGAAAATTTCATGACTCTATTTGAAGGTGAAATAATGATTTTATTACAAAACTGATTGTGCCAGTCGATTTTTTGGCCCAAAAAACCACTCTTTACGAATTTTTAGCATTTTTTATAATTTTTTTGGCGAAAATTTAGAACAAAGAGGGTAGGTATGGAAATATTTTGCGATACAAATTGATTTTTTCTAACTACTATAATCCTTGGAAATCTGGACTCAAAATTCACTAAAATATGTAAAATTGTCCCCTCTATCGATTGGTGAAGACTAGAACGTTCTATCTTACCTATTTGTCGAGTTATGAGGATTTTTTGTTTTGAAAAGTGGATTTTCGAAAATTTCATGACTCTATTTGAAGGCGAAATAATGATTTTATCACAAAACTGATTGTGCCAGTCGATTTTCCGGCGCAAAAAACATCTCTTTACGAATTTTAAGTATTTTTTATAATTTTTTTGTCGAAAATTTAGAACAAAGGGGGTAGCTATGGAAATATTTTGCGATACAAATTGATTTTTTCCAACACCCATAATCCTTGGAAATATAAACTCAAAATTCACTAAATTATGTAAAATTGCCCCCTCTATCGATCGGTGAAGACTAGAACGTTCTATCTCTCCTATTAGTCGAGTTATGAGTATTTTTTGTTTTGAAAAGTGGATTTTCGAAAATTTCATGACTCTATTTGAAGGCGAAATAATGATTTTATCACAAAAATGATTGTGCCAGTCGATTTTTTGGCCAAAAAAACCCCTCTTTATGAATTTTTAGCATTTTTTATAATTTCTTTGTCAAAAATTGGAAATATTTTGCGATACAAATTGATTTTTTCTAACTCCCATAATCCTTGGCAATATCGACTCAAAATTCACTAAAATATGTAAAATTGTCCCCTCTATCGATTGGTGAAGACTGGAACGTTCTATCTTTCCTATTAGTCGAGTTATGAGGATTTTTTGTTTTGAAAAGTGGATTTTCGAAAATTTCATGACTCTATTTGAAGGCGAAATAATGATTTTATCACAAAACTGATTGTGCCAGTCGATTTTTTGGCCAAAAAAACCCCTCTTTACGAATTTTTAGCATTTTTTATAATTTCTTTGTCAAAAATTGGAAATATTTTGCGATACAAATTGATTTTTTCTAACTCCCATAATCCTTGGAAATATGGACTCAAAATTCACTAAAATATGTAAAATTGTACCCTCTATCGATTGGTGAAGACTAGAACGTTTTTCCTTTCCCATTTGTCGAGTTATGAGTATTTTTTGTTTTGAAAAGTGGATTTTCGAAAATTTCATGACTCTATTTGAAGGCGAAATAATGATTTTATCAAAAAACTGATTATGCCAGTCGATTTTCCGGCCCAAAAAACCCCTCTTTACGAATTTTTAGCATTTTTTAAAATTTTTTTGTCGAAAATATGGAAATATTTTGCGATACAAATTGATTTTTTCTAACTCCCATAATCCTTGGAAATATGGACTCAAAATACACTAAAATATGTAAAATTGTCCCCCCTATCGATTGGTGAAGACTAGAACGTTCTATCTTTCCTATTTGTCGAGTTATGAGTATTTTTTGTTTTGAAAAGTGGATTTTCGAAAATTTCATGACTCTATTTGAAGGCGAAATAATGATTTTATCACAAAACTGATTGTGCCAGTCGATTTTTTGGCCAAAAAAAACCCTCTTTACGAATTTTAAGCATTTTTTATATTTTTTTTGTTTTTTTGTCGAAACAAATTGATACAAATTGATTTTTTCTAACTCCCATAATCCTTGGAAATATGGACTCAAAATTCACTAAAATATGTAAAATTGTCCCCCCCATCGATTGGTGAAGACTAGAACGTTCTATCTTTCCTGTTAGTCGAGTTATGAGTATTTTTTGTTTCGAAAAGTGGATTTTCGAAAATTTCATGACTCTATTTGAAGGCGAAATAATGATTTTATCACAAAACTGATTGTGCCAGTCAATTTTTTGGCCAAAAAAACCCCTCTTTACGAAATTTTAGCATTTTTTAAAATTTTTTGTCGAAAATTTAGAACAAAGGGGTAGGTATGGAAATATTTTGCGAATCAAATTGCTTTTTTCTAACTCCCTTAATCCTTGGCAATATCGACTCAAAATTCATTAAAATATGTAAAATTGTCCCCTCTATCGATTGGTGAAGACTAGAACGTTCTATCTTTCCTATTTGTCGAGATATGAATATTTTTTGTTTTGAAAAGTGGATTTTCGAAAATTTCATGACTCTATTTGAAGGCGAAATAATGATTTTATCAAAAAACTGATTATGCCAGTCGATTTTCCGGCCCAAAAAACCCCTCTTTACGAATTTTAAGCATTTTTTATTTTTTATTGTCGAAAATTTAGAACAAAGGGGTAGGTATGGAAATATTTTGCGAAACAAATTGTTTTTTTCTAACTCCCTTAATCCTTGGAAATATGGACTCAAAATTCACTAAAATATGTAAAATTGTCCCCCCTATCGATTGGTGAAGACTAGAACGTTCTATCTTCCCTATTTGTCGAGTTATGAGTCTTTTTTGTTTTGAAAAGTGGATTTTCGAAAATTTCATGACTCTATTTGAAGGCGAAATAATGATTTTATCACAAAACTGACTGTGCCAGTCTATTTTTTGGCCAAAAAAACCCCTCTTTACGAATTTTTTGCATTTTTTATAATTTTTTTGTCGAAAATTTAGAACAAAGGGGGTAGCTATGGAAATATTCTGAGAAACAAATTGATTTTTTCTAACTCCCATAATCCTTGGAAATATAGACTCAAAATTCACTAAATTATGTGAAATTGTCCCCTCTATCGATTGGTGAAGACTAGAACGTTCTATCTTTCCTATTTGTCGAGTTATGAGTATTTTTTGTTTCGAAAAGTGGATTTTCGAAAATTTCATGACTCTATTTGAAGGCGAAATAATGATTTTATCAAAAAACTGATTGTGCCAGTCGATTTTTTGGCCAAAAAAACCCCTCTTTACGAATTTTTAGCATTTTTTTAAATTTTTTGTCGAAAATTTAGAACAAAGGGGTAAGTATGGAAATATTTTGCGAATCAAATTGCTTTTTTCTAACTCCCTTAATCCTTGGCAATATCGACTCAAAATTCACTTAAATATGTAAAATTGTCCCTTCTATCGATTGGTGAAGACTAGAACGTTCTATCTTTCCTATTTGTCGAGTTATGAGTATATTTTGTTTTGAAAAGTGGATTTTCGAAAATTTCATGACTCTATTTGAAGGCGAAATAATGATTTTATCACAAAACTGATTGTGCCAGTCGATTTTTTGGCCAAAAAAACCCCTCTTTACGAATTTTTAGCATTTTTTATAATTTTTTTGTCGAAAATTTAGAACAAAGGGGTTAGCTATGGAAATATTTTGCGATACAAATTGATTTTTTCTAACTCCCATAATCCTTGGAAATATGGACTCAAAAGTCACTAAAATATGTAAAATTGTCCCCCCTATCGATTGGTGAAGACTAGAACGTTCTATCTTTCCTATTTGTCGAGTTATGAGTATTTTTTGTTTTGAAAATTGGATTTTCGAAAATTTCATGACTCTATTTGAAGGCGAAATAATCATTTCATCACAAAACTGACTGTGCCAGTCGATTTTTTGGCCAAAAAAACCCCTCTTCACGAATTTTTAGCATTTTTTATAATTTTTTTGTCGAAAATTTAGAACAAAGGGGGTAGCTATGGAAATATTTTGAGAAACAAATTGATTTTTTCTAACTCCCATAATCCTTGGAAATATGGACTCAAAATTCACTAAACTATGTGAAATTGTCCCCTCTATCGATTGGTGAAGACTAGAACGTTCTATCTTTCCTATTTGTCGAGTTATGAGTATTTTTTGTTTCGAAAAGTGGATTTTCGAAAATTTCATGACTCTATTTGAAGGCGAAATAATGATTTTATCACAAAACTGATTGTGCCAGTCGATTTTTTGGCCAAAAAAACCCCTCTTTACGAATTTTTAGCATTTTTTATAATTTTTTTGTCGAAAATTTAGAACAAAGGGGTTAGCTATGGAAATATTTTGCGATACAAATTGATTTTTTCTAACTCCCATAATCCTTGGAAATATAGACTCAAAATTCACTAAAATATGTAAAATTGTCCCTTCTATCGATTGGTGAAGACTAGAACGTTCTATCTTTCCTATTTGTCGAGTTATGAGTAATTTTTGTTTCGAAAAGTGGATTTTCGAAAATTTCATGACTCTATATTTGAAGGCGAAATAATGATTTTATCACAAAACTGATTGTGCCAGTCGATTTTTTGACCAAAAAACCCCTCTTTACGAATTTTTAGCATTTTTTATAATTTTTTTGTCGAAAATTTAGAACAAAGGGGGTAGCTATGGAAATATTTTGCGATACAAATTGATTTTTTCTAACTCCCATAATCCTTGGCAATATCGACTCAAAATTCACTAAAATATGTGAAATTGTCCCCTCTATCGATTGGTGAAGACTAGAACGTTCTATCTTTCCTATTAGTCGAGTTATGAGTATTTTTTGTTTTGAAAAGTGGATTTTCGAAAATTTCATGACTCTATTTGAAGGCGAAATAATGATTTTATCAAAAAACTGATTGTGCCAGTCGATTTTTTGGCCAAAAAAACCCCTCTTTACGAATTTTTAGCATTTTTTTAAATTTTTTGTCGAAAATTTAGAACAAAGGGGTAGGTATGGAAATATTTTGCGAATCAAATTGCTTTTTTCTAACTCCCTTAATCCTTGGCAATATCGACTCAAAATTCACTTAAATATGTAAAATTGTCCCTTCTATCGATTGGTGAAGACTAGAACGTTCTATCTTTCCTATTTGTCGAGTTATGAGTATATTTTGTTTTGAAAAGTGGATTTTCGAAAATTTCATGACTCTATTTGAAGGCGAAATAATGATTTTATCAAAAAACTGATTGTGCCAGTCGATTTTCCAGCCTAAAAAACCCCTCTTTATGAATTTTAAGCATTTTTTTTTTGTCGAAAATTTAGAACAAAGAGGTAGGTATGGAAAAATATTTTGCGAATCAAATTGCTTTTTTCTAACTCCCTTAATCCTTGGCAATATCGACTCAAAATTCACTTAAGTATGTAAAATTGTCCCCTCTATCGATTAGTGAAGACTAGAACGTTCTATCTTTCCTATTTGTCGAGTTATGAGTATTTTTTGTTTTGAAAAGTGGATTTTCGAAAATTTCATGACTCTATTTGAAGGCGAAATAATGATTTTATCAAAAAACTGGTTGTGCCAGTCGATTTTCCGGCGCAAAAAACCCCTCTTTACGAATTTTAAGCATTTTTTATTTTTTTTTGTCGAAAATTTAGAACAAAGGGGGTAGGTATGGAAATATTTTGCGAATCAAATTGCTTTTTTCTAACTCCCTCAATCCTTGGCAATATCGACTCAAAATTAGGGCTGGGCGATTATCAAAAAACATAATCGATTATCGATTATATAAAATAATCGATTATTTTCGATTTATCGATTAATCAAACAAAATCGATTAATCGAGAAAAATCGATTGATCGAAAAAAATCGATAAATCGAAAAAAATCGATTAATCGAAAAAAATCGATTAATCGAAAATAATCGATTAATCGAAAATAATCGATTATTTTAAAATAATCGATTAATCGAAAAAAATTGATTAATCGAAAAAAATCGATTAATCGAAAATAATCGATTAATCGAAAATAATCAATTTTCGATAATTCGATTATTCTTGATAACGGCAGCTGGACCGCTACCGAAACTTTAAAAATAGAGTTTCAACAAACATCGTGATCAAGAACTACTAATTTTTTCCCTAACTCACGCCTTTAAAAAGGTTGACAATTTGGAACTTACGAAAATATTTTGAAGTTTAAGACTTAAAAAAATTGTCAAGATCTGCCAGTCGATTTTCCGGTCCAAAAAACCCCTCTACGAATTTTTAGCATTTTTTAAAAATTTTGGTCGAAAATTTAGAACAAAGGGGTAGGAATGGAAATATTTTGCGAATCAAATTGCTTTTTTCTAACTCCCTTAATCCTTTGGCAAATGATTTTATCAAAAAACTGATTGTGCCAGTCGATTTTCTGGCGCAAAAACCCCTCTTTACGAATTTTAAGCATTTTGTAACATGTCTATCGACCTGTTTCGATTTTACAGAATAAATCCTTTTAATTAGCGCTCGTCGTCACTAGCCACATCCAATTATAGTTCTGTGATCCTATAGTCTCCAACCCCGACCGTTAGACAATTGACGTCTGCCAACGGACGCTTCCATTTTTTGCACCACGCCTCGTTAAACACCCCTTTTTGTTAACGACCGCCTAAGAGGGCACATCATCTATCGCTATCTTTCATATCTTAAGTACCTATCTTAGGAATTTTGCTGTGGTAAGTTCAAAATCATAATTCATAATTAATAAGCTTCTTCTAAAGTACTGTCTGATATAATTTTCGTATGCATTCTTTATTTTTTTTACAGAGATAGACGAAATTAAATTCAACACGTGGTCATAAACTGTTCTTTTATACTAATATGGTAGTTTTAAACCAAATATTCTTTTATAATTCACTGTTTACTTTTATACAAATATTTTCAAGGTTTTTCAGTTGCGAAATTACTCTTTTAATTATAAAATAACACTTTTATAAACCGCTAACCTATAAAATATTCTTTCGTAACGCCAGTGCCGGTTTCATATATTTCCTAGGCACGATATGTTTTCATATAACTAAATAAATAACTTTTTGCTATTATTAGTTTCTTTCGGATCATTAGTATATTTTTTTAATTTAGTCGATAATTGCCATTTTTTCTGTTTTAACATGGAACATATAATGTTGGAAAGCTTTCAGTAAATTAAATCAATTTTTTGACTTTCAAATAACTGCCTTCCTTTTCTTTAACCTGAAAAGCTGACCAACATAATGTGCCATTACATTCAAGTTCCTACATATCCCTGATCCACTTGTACTTCTAGGTAAGCACAGCCCCTAGGCTAGGATATAACTCAAGAATACAACCCTAGGCTAGGATATAAACCGAAGAATTTAACCGGAGAATATAACCCCAAGAATATAGCCAAGGATAGAACCCCCAAACTACCGCCCTAGAACAGAACTCATCAGTTCGGATCAAGACCTGACTTCTTCTCCAGGAAACCACTTCATCTAAGCTAAGTACCTATAAAAGTACAAATTCCTCTATTAAATTCCGTTATTCATTTCCTGTGGCAGAATAAATTAAAATTTTGTTTTTAATTCTTTTTTTTTATTAAAATCCTCAACTATAAAAGTTGAGGGAGATATCGCCCGGGGTAATTTTTAGTAACTTTTTTATTTTCTAACTTTCATTTAAATTTTACAAGGCGTTTCTACCTTTTCCGCCTTAGTTTTTTGTAGTTTTCATCGTTAAAAAGGTAGTGCCGCCCTCAACTTTTACAACCTTCCTGTAGCACTTGTGCAGCATAAACTTGGGGTCGAATCACCCTTGAGAGGAGTCTCTAGCCGGAGCCCTTCGAGCTGGTGCCCTGTGAGGTACAGCATTTACCGTTACAAATTGGCGCCTTCACCGTTACAAATTGGCGCCTTTACCGTTACAAATTGGCGCCCAACTAAAAGCATACTTTTACCGTTACAAATTGGCGCCCAACTAAAAGCACACCTTTACCGTTACAAATTGGCGCCCATTGTTTTTGTTGCACGGTGTAACAGTTGGGTTGGAAGGATTTTAGTTTTTTTATTTTTGCATATTCTCTTTTTTAAAATTTTTTTTTATCGTTCAATTTAGAATTTTTGCTTTCAACAATTAACTAATAAAATTTCACTTTTTCAAGTAACTATCTTGTACCGACCAGGGTATGGGCACTCTGAGCCACAGATCACCTACCTATAGATAGGCATCTGACCCGTGGCGCTTCATGTGGCGAATTAATTGTACGGGTGGCGCCACCTTGAGAGCCTGAGCAGTAGCTCTAGCACCTTTGACATGGTTGTGATCTTCGCTAACAGCAGAAAAAGAAGATTCCTGTAATTTTACAGTTTTTGGCGGCATATTCAAAATTACTGTAATTTTACTTTTATTGCAAAATGGCATTTATGGTCCACTTTTTGATATTTCATTTAAATCAACTCAACATTTGATTGATATTACAATAATAACAATCAAATAGTCAAGTTAAATTAAATGAAATATCAAAAAATGGACCATATAATGCCTGAAGTGGAAAAAATAAAGCAATAATCATCAAGTTTATATATTTTATTCAATATAAAAAAGTACACAATAAATAAAACGTTTTTTAAAATCTTTGAATGACAAACAGCAAGAACAATAAATGTTAGGAGCTTAACAACAAAGCAATAAACTGAGTAAATAACTTTGAAAAATCTCAGCATGCGATGTAAGGTAAAACGATTTTTTAAAGTAAGAAGTCTTAATAAGTTAACAATTATTAACAGTGATCAACGACGCAAAGTAGAACAAATAGTGAAACAGTGACCCTCTCACCCTTAATATTGAAAAACAGAAAAAGAAGCATATTCTGGAATGCAAAAATAATTAAATATAATATAGTGAAGTTAAAAAGACACAAACATTTAATAAAAATCAATAATCATTAAAATAAATACTAAAATAAAAAGCGAGGAGATGGTAGAATTGTTTTCAAACAAATAACTTTTAGTAATACAAAAATATGAGAAGATAATTACAAAATGGGCTAAAAAGGAAAATTAAACTAAAAATACCAACAAAATAATGAATATACAAGGAACATAAAAAAGAAACTGACATGTGTTTTGTATGATGTTGATAAAAGACCAATCATCAAGCTGATCTATTTCAAAATAACTCATAATGATCTCTTTTCCGGTCTCTTACGGCGTTTAAGATATTTATTATGGGCCAATTGAAATGGACCATCTCTGTTAATCACTCTCATGTCATTACCTTTCAAAACCCCTTTAAGATTTTTTATGAGGGTCACTGTCTTATGAAAATCTTTGCTGCACTGGCTTCTGCAAATAAAGATAGTAATATGAGGAAACTGACAAATGTATTTCAAAAATATTTATAAAGAATAACATTTTTTCATACAAATCAAAAAATAGCTTATATTAAAAAAACATGAAGCACATTTCTACAGTTTGCTAATAACACTGTTAACTAAAATGTGTACATCATTTAAAAAACTTAGTTTACAAGATTATGACTATCATTACTTCTATATAATTTATTAGGTAGCTACATTTGGATATTTTTAATTAGCTCAAACACACAATACATATGATTGTAAACATTTACATATTTGTTTCTCGAAACTGCTTACCTTCGAAAAATGCTTGGACCTTTCTTCGGTAAAACCTTTTTGTGTCCCTTTCAGTACCTGTAGACAATTTATTCATTTACTAATATAATACTATAGAATATGTAATTTAGTTAGTTTTTGATGGGAATTAAACAAACCAAATAATATAACAAAAGGAACATACAGAAGATATACTATTTTATACATGCCATCATTTGATAATTGCTCGATACTCTCCAATTCATCCACCTCAAACCCCTCGCTCGTGGATGGAATAGCTATAACATAAAAATTAGGTGTTTATTTTTTCTTAGGTACACTGTACGATTGCCAAAATTATAGCTAACGAGTTGCATAAAACTCACCATTAATTAATTTCCGTATATAAGTTTTTGTTGGTGTTTACACCTTCCCAACTGGCGAATAAGTTGCTGATGTGGAGGGCATTTCCATCATATCTACAGAATCTAATATATATAAGTAAATTTTTTTCAAACTCTAGAAAATAAATATCTTTAATTTTCTCGGGAGTTGTTTCCTGTGAGGGCACCATAGTGGGGAACAAAAAATCGGAATCCCCTTTGGATTGTAATCTAAAAAACATAATCACATTTAATAACATTCAATAAATATATGTACAGGTAGGTGATCTGTGGCCAAGGCAACGGTGATAAACGGACATCTTGGTGCGCTGTTGCCGGCTCAGTCAATTGTCGCAGATTTACTTTTGGAGCTAGGAGCTAGCTTCTCACCCGTTTTTATATGGGCGTTTTTGCTATTTTGTGTGAAAAGTGTTAGAAGTAAGAACGTTATCATATCATTTCTTGTTTTAAAAACGAAAGGTGAGTAACTTTCATTCATTGTATATTATTTTTATTCCTTCCTATATTTCTTGGTATAAGAATCGTGAGTTCAGCCGCCTTTTCTCATAACCTAACATTTTAACGTTCATTACCAAACCTACATATGTGCATCATTTCATTAGTTTTTTTCTTTAATCTCTCAGTCTACAATTTCTATTGCAGGTCAACTGAAATTGAAAAGACAGACTGGACAAGATATTAGTCACCATTCAGACCATGAATGTAATTCAGGTAAAGATATTGTACTATTGAAAGTAAAACATATTTATTTCTCAGTATTTTCAGAACATTTTATATCAAGTGATATTACCCAAGAGAATAATTTTGATGAGGAGAATGAGGATATAACTTTGATATCAAAAGAAAATAATTCACACGAAGCAGAAATTCCAAGTATGGGTGGTAAGTATAGAAGTTAGGAAGTTTTTTGTGGTACTGTATTCAGATGAAACCATGTGTTTTTTATCAATTTATATAAAAATAAAATTTTTCGTTTCAGAAAGTATTAAGAGAATACTGAGTATTTGCAAAGGCGTTCTACTGGAAGTCAGATCCATCAATGAAAGATCGAGCAAAATAGAAACAACTGAGAATGCACCAAAAGTCGATGTTTCAGGAATTGTGTTAAATAAGCTACCATGCAAAAGTCTGCAGGATATAGAGCACGTAGAAAATTTGCTGAAAGAAGAATAATTTAAAGAATCTTTTGTATGTATATCATTTTCACGTTTTTTTTTTAAATCTGGCTAAGGCAAAAAAAATTCTTCTGCAGTTGCAAATGTAGAGATGTGTTAGAACCATACATTTGTTTTCACTTTTTATTGTTCGTATTATTTGTAATGTTCTAAAAGCTTATAAAAATCTTATTCCAAAAATCAATGCATGTGAATTATTAATATTCCTTTCCAGGTAGTGTTCGTTAAGAGCATTGGTGGTAGAAATGCGGTAGATGATAGATCACACTAATCGGTCTTTACAGAGAATCTTCACTAACGCCTTGGGAAGACAGTGTTCCTGGTTGGGTTACAGAAACAATTTCAAAATCAAGGAATTGCATTCTATACGAATTTTGATAGGTAACTATAAAAGCATGGATAATTATATTGGTTATTTCAGCACACCTGTTGATCTTGTATAAAATCAGAGGTGTCTAAATTTTCTGTTATTTTTTTTCATTCTTTTTCAGAAATGAGAAATATGGTCTTTTATATTTAGTTTTTGTAATTCCAGGTGTGATAACTGCCAAGTATCTATTTTCAGAGAGCGATGTGGAAATGCAGATTTCCGAATGGTTCTGTCTCAGTAAACTGAGACATCAAAGGGAAAGATCGGGACCGACTGTATCATGATATAGATATGTATACACACCTATTTTCAATTAAAATTATGAAAAACAAATAGTATTCTTGATGATTCCATAAAATCGTTAGTCAGATAATAGAATTATTTCCACTGAGTAAAAAATCCTGTATCCATACAATCCTACAAAGCGAATATCTGTGAGAAAATATCGAGTTTCCAAGATGACTTATATTTGTACAAGTTCCTCAAAAACTACTGCAAGTGCTTTATTTGGTATGGACAGGCTCTCGAGATGATCGCTACATTCACTACAATGAAATTCCTCTGTTGGATTAGAAGAAGCAATTGCAATTAGGTCTTTTGAGTAAGATGAACAAATATCTTAATTCAGTGCCCGTCTCAGTATTAACAGGAAGAGGTCACTAAATAACATGTTACATAACATTTTAGAATGTTATGTAACAGATACAACGATGATACAGAACAATTTATATTTGGTATATAACATTTTAGTTGAAATGTTACAGATCAGATACATAAAGTTGTTATGGCGTTGTAGAGCACATGTGGGTTACCAGCTACATAACGTGTTCCCTGGAAAAGCGTTCATTTTATGTAACATATATATGTTTGTGTTCACTGGGTATACACTACATATTTCACATATATTCGGTTAAATTTCGTATTGTTCCAGATACACGATTGAACATACATATATGATATTTGTATAATATTCATAATTGATACACTCCTGCAATATTCAGGAAATAATGTTTATTTGGAAATATCTATTAAATATTACATAGATACCGAGTAAAATGTATTCAATTCCAAATATGAACTAAACCATAGACATAATATATTTATTAAAATATTTAAATTTTCCGCCTTTTCTAAACTGTAGGCTAAAAATCCCCAATTTGATAAGAAATTTAAATCATTTCACCTTATTATATGTTACCTATGATTTCGCCTGCCAGCACTGCCTAGTAGTATTTAGGATTAGTTTAGTTTTAAATTTATTTAGGGTTTTAGTTTTAATAAAGGAAATAAAAGTAAGTGAACCTTTAAAATGTCATCACCAGGTATAATTCGTCATAGTTGTATTGCAAAAAATTGTAATAATAAATATTTTTGGCAACTTCGCAATTTGGAGTGTAAGAATAAAACATTTTTCAAATTTCCATCTGATATTAATCAAAGGGAACAGTGGTACAAAATCTTAGAACTTCCTTATACATCCAAAGATCAAAGGTTGTGTGAAGTTCATTTTGATGATAATGCATTCACAAAAGTTCATTACAAAAAATTCTTATTAAATTTGCTTTACCTTTTGCAACCCTTACATCATACACCACCAAATGTAGTTGAACATAATAATAATACCCAAGCTTTTGAAAATACCGTATTGCCTGTAAAAAGAAAGCTTAGTTTTTCTAATATTGATGATAGTCAATTTGAACATGTACCCAAAAAACAATGTTTGGAATTAAGTATTTTAAGTAAAATAAATGAAACTAGAGTCAGTAATCTATCTCCCAAGAAGAAGAAAATGTATTGCGAAGAATGTAAGGCTAATTTGCAGACAGACATTTTAGACGTTCACCATAGTTTCACTTCCTTCAAAGAAAATGATGATAAAACACGTCTGATTTATGTACAAAGGGAAGTCATTAAATTTCTTTCAATGCTGCATGATATTGTATACTATATTTTACCACTTTTAGGTCATGTAGAGAATATTATTGAAAAAACTGAACTCTTTGCAAAAGGTCATATTAATTTTGGTTGGTTCACCTGTCAAGAACATAAATCATATATTATGTATTTTCTCAGCTCATAAAAGTTTGCGTCCCCTCATTAATTAAAAAATATTATAATGATGGTAAGAGGACTAACAAACAACAATAATTCCTTTTTTTTTGTAAAAATGTACTGCATTTAATTTTTTTTGTTTCAGACCTGTTCTTGTCTTAATGGATCATCTAAGTTGGGAATTCTGGAACCGTTGGCGATACTTGACACTGAACACTGTTTACACTACCACTACACCAACACTAACACTTTACACTATCTTACGCGCGTTTCGATAACCAAGTTATCTTCTTCAGAGACTGCTTTTTTCTTCAACTCCATTTCTTTCTCTTTCATTTTTAAATATTTAGTCATTTTTTCATCTCGAGCCTTCTGGTTTTCTTGAATTTTTTCTAAAATGTCCATACTTTGAATACGTTGCTGGTTTCTTTCAGTTTTTTTAATGTCTGGAATTGTTTTAAGTTTTGGAGACTCATCAACTGGTGGTAGATTCTTTTCGCTGGATGTAGCATCTATTTTTAATTTTTTACTCTTACTAATGTTATTTGGTCCGGTTATGTCATGCTTTCTTTTTTTTCATCTGTAGAAAGTATCGCAAAAGAAAATGTACATGGAGTGGCAACGTTTTTCTCTTTATGAAAAATTTCTTCAAATTGCTCATAATATTCAAATGTCATATGAGCTCTTCCACTCTTATTGTTGTTGTCGATACACTCCTTATATTTATTATTTAAGCGATTAAACTTCCATTTAACTTGATCTGCTGTTACCTGTAAAACCATAAATTAATGCTTATAATGAAGATTTCTAATCAACACACTATCAATAGTTTAATGCACCTTCAGCATTAATGATTTATTTTTACCTGTATACATAAATCTTTTAAGCCTTCTGATATTCTCTTCCACACCGTTGATTTCTTGCCGATATCCATAAGCATCTGTATATTTGCTTCGTATAAGCTAAGCATTGCCATCGTCGCTTTTTTTGTCCACAAAGCATCTGAAATATTAAGAAACACAACAGACAATTATAATTTAATTAAAACTTCAAAATCTAATGCACAGTCTATAAACTATTATCAAGAAAAATTTAAAAATTAATTAAATTCTTACTTTTCTTAGGATTACTCTCCGTTTTAAAATCTGCAGACTGACTCAAGTCTTCATCACTTTCAATATTTGCAGTGTAACCTAAAATATACAAATAAAACTCTTAGTTCTAATCAGTAGATAATACTTTTAACTTCTTGCTAAGAAAATTGAAAATTTTCAAACATTGAAAAGTCATTTAAAATATAAAAATTATTTATTACGTAACTGTTTGAAAAAATTTTAATCTATTAGTGAAAGACATTTTATGTATTGTAAGATATTAAAGAACTATTTGTACCTGATGATAAAGAATTATGAACTTCAGACTCTTCGTAGTTAAACACCTGCTCTTCATCGTTTTCTTTATTTACATTCTCGTAATTATGAACAAATAAGATTGTGTTGTCTTCTTCATCTTGATAAATATGTTCTTTTCCACAAAAACATTGATGATTGCCTACTTCATTAAGTGATTCGATCAAGCCATTGCAATGTTGGCAAAAGTATATTTCTGTAAAATAAATTTGTTTATAGTTTGGAATTCTGAAATGAAATTGTATTCACGTTTTAAATGTGGAATATAAAAAAATCAATGTTTGTACCTTCATCCATACTTATATTTATTAACTAATTAACTTTAGACTTTGATTATTTCCAAAAAACTACTACGAAACCAAAGCTCTAAAAATTTTTTCAACAATAAACAATGACATTACTAACCAATAATTTCGATCAATGCCAACTTAAAGAAGAAACACTTGTTAATTTTCTGTCACTGAGTTGGTATCGACTGCACGCATCCACGCGAAAACAGTACTTTTGAGAGTGCTCGATTGTGCGAAGCGTTGCTGTAGTTGAAACATTCAACGTTGAGCATTATGCCGCATAATGCGCTTTAGTGCTATAATTGGAAAACTACCATTATATACTAAGTATATTCCAAAACGGATTCAATATATTGTATATATATCATACCGGTAGCGCTAGTGATTTTACATTCACCAGTGAAATATCGTGGTTACCGATATATCGACCAACACTAATAAAAAGTTCAGTGCTGTAATTGGTCTAATATATGGGGTGCCAATGCTATCTCTTTCTAAGCCAATGTGTTAAACAAGAGTAAACATAATTAAAATTGACTGAAACGAAAGAGTATGTGAAATGTGAAATTCGAAAGTTTCAATATGGCGTGAATATTGGTATGTTGTTGTTGAGTTTAATTTTTCCTTATAAATATAAGTATTTACGAACGAATCCAAACAATTGAGATTCTGACATTTCCGTGGTAACAACAAAATAATCTACTGTTTTTAAATGAAAAATATTTCGAGTTCAATAACTGTGACGGTTTTAAAAGAAAAGCTATTTTGATACAATATTTCGAGGGAAACCATCAAAGTATTATTCCCAAATGAACACCCTTGATAATAACACAATTGTAAAGGTATATAAAATAGAAGAAAATGGGACGGCGTCTTCAGGAATGTGGTATGGAAAGAATTCAAGCACCGAAGATCCTATTTCTACAAATAACTTTTGTCCAGTAAACGTAAGCTTTGATCCTGATATATTATTATCTAATGAAAACCGATTAACATTGAATTTAAGCCAATTCAAGAACGATGAATATTTTGTTAAGTGTATTAAGTTAGAAGATAGATATGACTCACCACCGATATATGTCGGTAAGACCGTTTTGAATATTCCTACTATGATAAGATGCCAAAATTGTGAGACTAATTTTCCCACTAAATATCAATATCAAAGGCATCAGTGTGAATATAATGCAGAAAAAGTTGTGTTAAAATCGGATTTTGATTCTAGTGAAACTGGCGGTATTCCCGTTAAATACATTTGCGAATTTTGCAATAAACAGTTTGTTAATAAAAATAATCTACTGTTTTTAAATGAAAAATATTTCGAGTGCAATAACTGTGACGGTTTTATAAGAAAAGCTATTTTGATACAATATTTCGAGGGAAACCATCAAAGTATTATTCCCAAATGAACACCCTTGATAATAACACAATTGTAAACGTATATAAAATAGAAGAAAATGGGACGGCGTCTTCAGGAATGTGGTATGGAAAGAATTCAAGCACCGAAGATCCTATATCTACAAATAACTTTTGTCCAGACGTCGTCGACTTGAAGACTCGGTTTTTTCGTTCTCGCACTCAGATTTGTCGGCCATTTTCGTTTTCTACCTCTCTTCTTCTTTTCCGTTGTATCAACAGAATTTTCAAGTTGTTCGCCGGTATTCTCTTTATTTGCGTCTGTTCCTTGATAGTGGATTTTGTTAACTGGGACGTCTAAAGTTTTTAAAACGTCCTCGATTAGTTTGTTGAGGATATTTTTGATATCTTCGGGAACTGTAACATCGACATCTTTGTTGGTTTCTTCAGTTTGTCGTAGATGTAGCTTGTAAGTATAGTGCTTCTTTTTTATTTTGTGCGTGTAGAGTAGTTCGTGAGATTTGAATGTTCTGTCGCAATATTCACAGTAAGTTAATTTTGGCAAGTAAAACAGATTTACGTATTCCGAACACTTTTTCATCCAATGTTGGGCGGCTATTGGATAAGAATCGAAAACTTCAAAGCAATTAACACATTCGTAATTTCTGGCTGTAGTGTGTTTCCTTTGGTGTATAAGCAGAACCTTTTTTTCGGCGTAAGTTCTGTTACAAAATTCACATTGTAGTAGAAGCTCGGTTGATATTTTTTCTATGTTTTTCTTGTCAATTGCTTCTTTGGTGTGAATATTTTCGTTAGTCAAGACAACTTTATCTTCGTCCGATAATTGTGTTGTTTTTTCTGCTTCATCGTCTTCGATTTCTACACAAGATGTCATGTGATAATTTGCTGATAAAGGTGAAGAAAATACTTCATAACACTTTTTGCATTTCCAAACAGCCACATCGCTTCTGTAAAATTTAGAAATGTCTCCAGCTTTTTTACAATGGTTTTCCTTGTGTATCCTCAAACGATTTTCACTAATAAATTGTTTGTTGCAATTTTCACACACATTTTCTTGTGTATTTTCGTGGCTAGACTGGTGACGAACCAAATTATTTTTATTAACAAACTGTTTATTGCAAAATTCGCAAATGTATTTAACGGGAATACCGCCAGTTTCACTAGAATCAAAATCCGATTTTAACACAACTTTTTCTGCATTATATTCACACTGATGCCTTTGATATTGACATTTAGTGGGAAAATTAGTCTCACAATTTTGGCATCTTATCATAGTAGGAATATTCAAAACGGTCTTACCGACATATATCGGTGGTGAGTCATATCTATCTTCTAACTTAATACACTTAACAAAATATTCATCGTTCTTGAATTGGCTTAAATTCAATGTTAATCGGTTTTCATTAGATAATAATATATCAGGATCAAAGCTTACGTTTACTGGACAAAAGTTATTTGTAGATATAGGATCTTCGGTGCTTGAATTCTTTCCATACCACATTCCTGAAGACGACGTCCCATTTTCTTCTATTTTATATACCTTTACAATTGTGTTATTATCAAGGGTGTTCATTTGGGAATAATACTTTGATGGTTTCCCTCGAAATATTGTATCAAAATAGCTTTTCTTTTAAAACCGTCACAGTTATTGCACTCGAAATATTTTTCATTCAAAAACAGTAGATTATTTTGTTGTTACCACGGAAATGTCAGAATCTCAATTGTTTGGATTCGTTCGTAAATACTTATATTTATAAGGAAAAATTAAACTCAACAACAACATACGCCATTCACGCCATATTGAAACTTTCGAATTTCACATTTCACATACTCTTTCGTTTCAGAATTTATCTGAGTCAATTTTAATTATGTTTACTCTTGTTTAACACATTGGCTTAGAAAGAGATAGTATTAGCACCCCATATATTAGACCAATTACAGCACTGAACTTTTTATACCATCCAATGATAATGAAGATTGCAAATTCCATAATTTGCCAAAGGAACGTATTCTATATTCTATAGTTCCATGAGAGGGCTGAGAATACAAACAGTCCAAGTCCAAATTTTTTTATTTTGTATTATTTTCTTAACCTAAAAGCCATAGACAAAATATTTCTCTTTGCTAAAAGCTCAATCATTTTGTTTGATATTTTGGCTGTGTTGAGACTGTGCTAATAATTTAAAGAAGTGTCTAGTTTACGTGATCTGTGAGAAGTAATTCTCTAAGAGGTAAAAGTGATACCTACGAGCAGTGTAAAAAAGTGAGTAACTAGAAAGTACCCCATTAATCTGAACTATTAGTACTCCTAATAGTATATGAATACGAAACGAATAACCCAGAAATTACTGGAATAACGGAATAACCAATCACTTCAGAAATCAAAAATGCCAAAAGTTGAGACATTTTTAAGAACTCTTCCGGCAGATCTATAGAGACGTAAACCGCCGCGTTGAAAAGAAAATGGCGATATATAATTCACGAAATGTAAGACATAATATTAATCAATCGCTAATTGGTAATAATATAAATATACAGTCAGGTACAATAGTAAACAATGAACTGATGGAAGTTGAACATGACGCTTTATTTAATTCCACTGTAACTAGTGTGTGTTGCCCCCATACTGTGGTATGGGCAACAAGGAGTACTTCATTAGTAGAACATTCAGGCAGTAAAACTAGTAATACAGTAACAGATTTAAATATGCAACAAATGCTTGCTCGTTGGGCTATTGAAGAAAATGTTGCATCTTCTGTAAGAGCACTATTAAAAATTTTACATTCAGACCCATGTTTATCAAATATACCAAAAGATCGTAGAACTCTTGTCAGAACAGCTACAGACACACACATGTAATATCTTTAGGGACAGGAGGTTTCTATTATTTTGGAATAAAAATTTTGGGAGAATACAGTAAGTAGGACCTATTTTTAAATACCAAAATACTAAATAAATTATTTATTTATGTTTTACAATTACTTAGATGTCATATATTAATTCAAAAAATATATCTATTTGTTAATTTTTTTATTGCAGGTAACTTTGGAGTGGCTGAAAAAAAAGTTTCAAAGGCAAAAACAAATGACGTATTGTCTAGTTCTGATTTAGATGTGAGAAAAAAGAAGAAACCACAACGTTTCTCATTTTCCAATACGTCTACTGAAAATGAAATGGACTCGGACACATCAGGAGAATATCCAAGAGTTCCATCAGCACTTCAAAAAAAACCTGGTAAGGGACGTAATGATAAACTAAACTGGGTTTATTGTACTGGGTGTCCCATTTTTATCTAACCGGCCAAATAACTCGGGACCATGACGTTTTCAGAGAAAAAATTTGGAACAAAAGTTCTGCAGTTTGAAGGGAGACATTCGATGCCGCATACTTTTGACCTTGGGTGGAGGGTTCAAGGTCAACTTTTCGCTAATCACCACAAATTTGAATTGGTCAAATTTTGTTGCAACGATAAGCAGTGGTGATGATTCTTTACGAAAATTTGAGTACCTTTGTGTATCTTGCTAATTTCTTAGGCAGCTACCATCGTTTGCCGATGGGAAAAATAGGGGGTCCCATTAGAAAAAAAAACAAGTTGACCTTGAACCCTCCACCCAAGGTCAAATGTATCTGTGGCATCGAATGTCCCCCTTCAAACTGTACAACTTTTGTTCGAAACTTTTTTCCGAAAACGTCATATGATCTTGAGTTATTTGGCCGATCAGATTAAAATGGGACACCCTGTATAAATGCTGTCTGGAGAGCACTGATGTTTACACTGTAACAATCTAGTACTTCTCTATTTTAAAACTGAATTAGAACAATTTAATGATGTTTTTTATTTTCAAGATGACCATCAACAAGATATTTCAGAAGGGCGTAGGCTCAGGCATAGGGCAGTTAGTGATATATCAATCGGAACTGATACTAACCGAAGAAAATTTAGAAGGTAAACAAAATAAAAAAGGTGGAATGGTATGACATTTTTTAGTATTATTATTTATTTCAGAGTTCAAAAAAGAAATTACTAGACAATTTGCTATTATTAATGCCAAACTAGATGATATGTCGGATGATTTGGCGATAAAAATCAGACAGGAATAACCACTTCTGAAAGATATTGATGACAAATTAAAAAATATCATCTCCATACTACCATCATTGTCAGACCAAAACAATTTTAATGTTCTGGAGAAATTCTTGTTGGATCCTGTCAATGCTGCAGCCAGTAACTTTATTTTTTTCAGAGTAAGTACCTCAGCTTGGTTGGAGGTAATAGTGCCAAAGATGTGGTAAAACACATCATGTTCAAAATCTTCAGTGTACAGTTGGGCTGTTACTACAGTTGGGATGGTGCCAAAAAGAAAAACAGATTTAAATCTCTCAAAGTGGCACAAGTTATAATAGGTAATATTTTTGATACATTTCTTTAAAGATTAATTTATCAATTCTAAATTAGTATTATAGTGTTAAATGTGTATTTTATGTGTTTATTTTAGTTAGTTGTTAGTTAGTTAATTAGTAACAAATTATACTTGCAAACTACCAGAGTTTCTAGAAATGACTTGAGGTATCTAACAGTTAAAAACATGAATCATTTTCTTAAACCTTGAAACAACTAAAAGAAAGCAATATATTGTTGATTAAGGGATAAATATTTAATTATACAACTGAATATAATTAAAATATTAATGTATTATGTGGAAAAAAGATCTAAATATTTTCAGATACCGTGATGCTAAATCCCCCTACAAAATTTGCTACTGACTGTGAGATTATCAACAATGTAAAACTCTGGCTTGTCAGATGCCCTGACAGAATAGAAGGAGGAAGAAAATCTGTGCGACCCGGAACAGGAGGTCGCTTAAATACTATGGCCGAAAGCTAACTTAAATGCCCATTTATAAGTTTTTTTTTCTTAGAAAAATATTCTTTCTTTTTTAAGATTTTTAAATTATTTTTTTATAAAGGATTTTTTAGAAAACAATGCTTTATGTTGAAACTAAGAGTCCTAGCTCCAACACAGTATCCTAATGTTTTATGCATATCATAACAATATTTTGTAATGAATGTGCAAAAATTATATGTTTGAAATGTGCAACCAATATATGCCTGAAATTGTGGAAACATTTATACAACATGAAAACCCTGGCAAATAAGCATGTTTTGAATTTATTTTAAATATTTATACAATATATTGTGTACATATGCCCATATTGTAACAATATTACAAAATAAATGTTCAGAAGGGTATTTATGTAAAATATCCATGTGAACATTGTAGGAACATTAATGAATATATTCTAAATAAAGTTTGAATATTTATAGAATATATTTTGTGCATATAATAACAATATCTTATAATTAATATTCAATACAGTTTATATTTCAAATGTGCAAGCAACATGAAAACCCCTGACAAATGAATGGATTATAAATAAACAATATATCAATTCTGTATATTAAGAAATAATGGAAGCATACACATTTAAATTGTCATTTAATATTCCCTATAGGAGCCCTAATACGAGGTATAAGTATATGTACAGTTTATCGGAACTAACCTTCCATATAAGAACAATTTTGCATAGCTAGGAATATATACCGGCCCCTTTTAAGTATTTTAAATATTTTGGTATAAGAAAATAGTAAAAGGATGCAAAAATGGATTATAAATAAACAATATATATCAATTCTGTATTTTAAGAAACAATGGAAACATACATATTTAAATTGTCATTCAATATTCCCTATAGGAGCCCCAATACGATGTAGATATATCTACAGTTTATCACAACTAATAACCTATACAACTAATTTATATTAGAATAATTTGTCGTAGCTAGGAATATATACTGGCCCCTCTTAAGTATTTTAAATATTTTGATATAAGAAAATAGTAGAAGGATGCAAAAATGGATTATAAATAAACAATATATATCAATTCTGTATATTCAGAAACAATGGAAGCATACACATTTAAATTGTCATTTAATATTCCTTATAGGAGCCCTAATATGAGGTATAAGGTATATGTACAGTTTATCAGAACTAACCTCCCATATAAGAACAGTTTTTCATAGCTAGGAATATATACTGGCCCCTTTTAAGTATTTTAAATATTTTGGTATAAGAAAATAGTAAAAGGATGCAAAAATAGATTATAAATAAACAATATTATGTACTAATTCTAATTTCCAAATTAATTTTTCAAGATTAAGCAAATTTAAAACCTACTAATCATTTATAAACAAAATTTTTCGTCTATACAATGACCAAAAAGTACCTATTTATCAAAAAAAGTTCTAAGCAAATTTAAAATCTAATAAACAATCGTAAAATACTTGGTTTATATATTAAAAATCAATTTATTGTAATAAAATTGTTCGTATGTAAATAAAATGAAAACTTACCGTAAATGTATCAGATTGTAATCCATAGAGGCACTACACTACACGATACACGTTATCGAAAATAAATTTCGAACGCACGCCGATGTTTCCTATTCGAAAGTCAACTCGCTACTGAATATAAATCGACAAAAATTTAGCGTTAGTCACCCGCCGTTAAATAAGTAAAGTTGTTTATCATATCTACGATGAATATTTATATATACCGGCCGTCCTAGAAGTGAATATAAATATATGTATATTATTTTAGAAAAATAAAATGTAATCATGTTATTTTTCAGGACGTTCGAAGAATTTTGAAGAAAATTTTTAATGTTAATTCATTTTTCAGGATACTTTTTGCGAGCAGTATACAGTGAAGACTTTTTCGTTGGATTCAATTCGAAATACCCTAAACGAAAAGCCATCTATGTGATTAACCGAAAATTAATGACCAGAAAGAAGAGAATTTCAAAATTATCTACGTTATTAGCAGGATGATGAACCATTTTCACAAATAAGCAAATCAGCCAACATTCTCAAATTTTTTCGGGAAATTATCAATTAAATCAACGAAAAAAAAAGGTAATTTATAATCGTACCTATATTGCAATAAATATTTGTACATCAAACAGCAGTATATAACATTCAAAAAGGTGAACATTGTAATGAATTTATATAAATATAGAATGTGATTAACAGAATTCAAAACACTCGTTAAATAATGATTTCAAAAAGAAAAACATTAAAAAGTCTGGTAGTGTAAAGCTGGTTAAAACATGTACATTATCAGGGAGATTTTTTTACATTCGATATATCAAAATGTCAAATTTATTAAAATCCATAACGACACAAAGTCTTCTCTATATTCGTAAACACCACATGTATAAAAATTGTTTACTCGGGATTCTCAGTAGTTTCTATTACATTTTCAACGACGGGTCTACCAATTTCTTCATTAGAATTACTTTCCCAGTTGCTTGTATCCGCATCTAAAAAATATAAAAGTGTAGGGTGGCTTGGTTTGGGTCGTTTAGGTCGCGTAGGAATAAAGGGATCGGGAGAGTTCTGTGGGTGTTCCAATAGGTTTTACTTGGTAAAGCTCTTTCAACAACTTAGTTGATGGTTATTACTATATTTCACTGAACAAATTGTGATACTTGGCACATGGCAAATAAAAATACATGTGTGTGTCAACAAAATAAGAATAAGAATGAAAAGTCATCGTATCTTGTCGATTGTCACTCACTCGATTGTCCTTCACATCACGTTAAGGCGGTGTCACATTAGGGTGGTGTTACAAAAGTAGATGCAGATAGAACAAAATAAATAGTTTTTTTTTTAATCAACATAAGGTTCGACAGACAGTTTTAGCCCTTTTTATTATATTTTCTTCTTTGACTGTATTAATAATTGTTTTTTAGAGGTTATTATGAATTTGACACTTTCAGATGAATCCCACCTTGTTTTCAGAAATTATTTACTATTTTTAAGCGTACTGTATGTTAAGAACAAATAAGGAGTTGCAAAATAAGGCAAAATATCTAATACATGTCTTGAAGGTGCCCAAAATAATAGACATAATTGATACTGGGTAAAATTTTGTTTAATTCGACCATTTATAATTAATTATTTTTTGTATTATATTCACTTGTAACAGTGAAACACTCCTGTCTATCCAATTCCCTATTGACGAATATGAAAACATTCACAAACACTCACCTCTTAAAGTTACAGGTCCTTTGTTCCTACAAGTATTGTACGACCCACATTGTACACACTTAAATCCTACTACATGAAATTTAACTGTACTTTCCTAAAATTTAACATTGCAAATATTTTAAAAAGTTAAAAAATGTTATTACAACTTACAGAATGGCAATTTTTGCAAAGTATATCCACGTAATAATTCCTATATTCCGGGGGCATTGGCGTATTTTCTATTTCCATATCCCAATGTTTCCAAAGTCTCTGTATGTTCATTAACGATGTTTGACATATAGGACAAGCATACAATCCATTGCCTAAAAGTTCTTCATAACACGGTCTATGTAAAAGATGCCCACAAGGTGGTATATAGCAGGCTATTCTTGATGTATGGATATCTTCTAAACATATTGGGCAGTTAGTTCTAGACACATTTTCTACACACTAAAAAATACTTTTATAAAATCATTTAATTTCTCGATAAATTAAAAAAAAATACCCTATGTCCTTGTTTGAGCGAAATAGGAAGACACATATTACATTTCTCGCAGTGATAAAATCTTTCTGCACCTCCAATTCTACATATTCCACAACCTTGACAGTGAAATTGTTTTTTATCATCATCATAGAATAAATTACTTTCTAAACGTACATACTGAAAACGTCAAATTATTTAGGTATTGCAATTTTTGGATTCAAATTTATTACCTTTCCGAAAACTACTCCACAGTTCATACATTTACTTTGAACTCTTTGTTTAGAATCACATACATCACATATTAGTTCCATTACTTCTTTCATATTCAGTTTGTGGTCTTCATTTTCATCATGATAAAATCTACAAGTGTATACTTTGTTGCAGCAAGGTGTCTACAAAAAATAAATATCTAATAATTTTAATTTCTAAACGAAGATGAATGTGGGGATGCTTATAAAATAAATTGAATTGCAGGTCAAATTTTACCACAAATTTTGATTTTCTTTTGTAATGGCAACAACCAAAAGGTTTTTCAGTTTCTTCTGGAGGTCCTTCAGCACTCGGTGTGGAAACTGTATCCATTTGTTTCTAAGTTAAGTATACCACTTTTTAAAACGACCTACAAATCAATTATTGGGTTTCGCGTAAAAATATGCTTGTAAAATTTTGATATGATAAAATTTGATATGTCACGAAGCTACCCGTACCCAGTCGAATATGTTCGTTTTTTGCACAAAAGACGTAAATGTTTAGAATTTACATAGTTGCCACAACTATAAAAATAATGTTTAATTCACTTACCTAATTATTGTAACGAGAAAACCTACAATTATCTGAAATGAAACAATAACAAAATATAAGCACATACACTTACCTGATATATTTCTATTTTGGAAACCCAAAAATGAATCACAATTTGCCTTATGACTAATACACAAATACACTACGAAGTCGAATATCGAATTTTGCAAACATAAGATACCTAAGATACAGGTAAAATGGCCACTATATAGATATTGCAAGTACCTAAATATACCTAATATGACGTGCCTAGTTTTTCTTGTTAAAAAAATTTTGTTCTTCTCTACCTGTTTGAGGATTTTCTTTTAATATGGCAACATCGGTTGTATGCAGTATTCTGTATTTTACTTGGCTCTTTTGGATTCTAAACCTTCGATGCCAAATGTAAAAATTATCCCTAGAAATCCTTAGAATTTATATAATCCTCTAAGATATGAGGATGGTTATCTAGTTTTTAGCTTGCCATAGGTAATAATAATTGTTGAATAAAATCAATGAATGAGGTAGGTAACATTACATTTTAAGAAATTTCGAAGCATAAATGTTTTGTAACTTTGTCTTGTCAATATAATCGAAATTAATAAGCATTTAAAACAATGGAAGAAAATAAGAACCCAAATAATTATTAAAGGATGACTTAGTAATAGTGTTAGTTGTTGATAAAAAAAATATTGTAAAACAAAAGGACGACTAAAAATTAATTTCGTCTTCCTACTCTAGAAATGGCAATAGCGCTCATTAGAATAGACTTGGTAGGGTTGAAATATCTGAACATTATTTATTTTTTCCTTCAATCAGTTTTCTTATCTTATCAGTCGTAGTTAAGGTGGCTTCAAATTTTTTTAGCGAAAGGCTCGGTCAAGTTCCAGTTCCTTTTTGTATGAACATATTTTAAAATAAGTAATTTAACTGGCATTTAAAAAAATTTATGTTGGTCTCAAAGGTTTTATGGATATGCAGGTGAATAGAAACCCACAGGTTTAAAAAATATACCTAGATTGCCTTTTTAAAAACGAAAAGATGTTTAGAATTAAAAATAACTTTCAAATATTCAACATTGTTTATTTAGATCAAATAAATAATTTTTTCGACATTTTCTGTGAAATAAAAATTTTTTTTGAGGTAAAACAATGTTGAATATTTGGAAGTTATTTTTAATTCTAAACATCTTTTCTTTATAATAATTTTTGAAATTGTCCAAAATAAAGGAACCTACCTACCTACTTGAGACTCTTGAGCAAAAATCACATCTAATTTAAATTTTGATAATGTATATATTGCTATACTTACTTTTTTTCGTATTCAATAAATTATTTAAAAAAAAATGAAAAATGCGTAATAATTAATAATGGGTTGTAAGTTGTGTTGTAAATATTATATCTATAGGTTATGTCACGTGAAAATATTCACAAGATTAGCTTTTTGCAGTGTTTTTGCATTCAGATAATCTCAATGGATTTTTGTTAGATTGTCGGCTTGGTTTGCTGTGTATTATATCATTAGGTACTTCTCAATAAATGGAAATAAGTAGTTTAATACATGTAAAATCATTTTCAGGAGACAGACAAAATCACACTCATCACAAAAAAAAAGTTTTGGACACTTCTTTTGCTAAGAGCACCAGAAAAAATTCAAGGAAAGCAGAACCCTTGAAAGATTCAACAAATCTTCAATGTGGGGTGCTTGAAAGACTTAGCATAGTCTAATAATAATGTGGCTGCTGCTATTTCACAGTTAGCGAAGCAATTTTCCAAAAGAAACTGCTACAGGAGCCCTGTTGATAATTTGAGATTTTAATAGATTATTCTAATTTATTTTTTTTTACTTCATGTTCATGTGTATTATTTCAAAACTAGTCCTAACCAATCGTGATTTTTATTTATAGGAAACTTTGGTTGTAAACTAGTCTTAACTAATAATTCTGTTTTTTATTAATTTTTTTTTATAATCGGTTCACTTCATATGACTTACTAGTTATATATTTTATTTCAAAACTAGTTTTAACCAATTGTGATTTTTATTTATAGGAATCTTTTGTTTTAAACCTAGTTTTAACTAATAATTGTGATTTTTATTTTTTTATACTTTTTTTAAATAAAATATCAATATTTTCAATGAAGCCTTTTTATTTAATTAGTGCAGTTAATTATACAAAAAATTGTTGAGTGATATTGTTACGAATTTGCATTCCAGCCTATAACCATTGGTTTCCGTTATAACATTCAAATTTGGTCTATTTTGTGCTACATTATCATTGGGATTTATGATTACATCATCGTCTGGTAATTCTATACGATGTTGAACTGCCAAGTTGTGCAAGACGCCACAACTATAAATTATATTTGCAGCACGAATTGGGTCAAAATGGAGTGCCCTGTGACCCAATAGACATCTAAATCTTGCTTTTAGAAGTCCAGCTGAGGAGCTGAGGAAAGACTTGTATTGAATCTTGACTCAGGTGAATTATCTGCAGGATCATCATATGGTACTAATAACCATGGTTCTAGAGGATATCCACTATCACCGATCAAATAGCCTGAACACGGATGGGGGTATTTTTCCCAATCAGTTTGATTTCCCCGGTAAATAGTAGGGAAGGCGAAAAGAAAACCAGGTGTCTTCTTTGGTGTTATTTAATTATAGTCACTACATTAAATAATTGACCTTACAGTTGAGAAACGTCTCCTATCACTATTAATTCGTTTACGGGCAAAAGTATCGCTGATCAGAGGGTTATTACACATTGTTTTCCGGTAAAACCGCACGAAAACCTCGCGGTTCACCTAAATAATTAATTTGACAACAGCAAAAAATTATGACAGTTATTGCCACAGTCATTCTCGAACCCACGCTGTTAATAGGGCGTGATATAATATTAGTTTAATACTCAGGTGGAATTTTTTTTAAATTCCAACATAGCTATTGCCTCCATTTACATAGTCTTGACGTAGCAAGGTCTTTACTTGAGAACTAGCCATATTGCAGCATCGTGGGTTGAACCAGGAAATCTGGCATTCATATTAAGAATTAATTTGTTGGCATCACAAATAATTTGTGTATTTATGCTGTAGTATCCTTTGTGACAGTAATATGGTGCAGCATGATTAACAGGAGAATATAATCTTTATATGAGTGCAGTCAATCACTCCACATAAACCATTAAAATGAGGAAACTCCTCATTGAAAGTCTCCTGTATCCGATTTCTATTTTCTCCAACAGGAAATATAATGTACCTATGTAATAAATGATTGACTATTAGATCTGTAACTTCTGCAATACAGCGACTGACCATTGGCTGACTCAATGCAATTTGATGAAGCTGACCTGATGTGGGTGTCTGGTAAGTGCCATGACCAAGAAAATGCAAAGTACATAGCACGCGGAGGTGTTTAGGAACAAATGTTGATCTTTGACTATCATGCATGTGTTCAGATATTGAATTTATGACTGATTGGCAAGTTTCTTTATCAAGTCTGAAAAGGTTAGTGAATGTTTTATCAGGTAATTCGAAAGGATTTGAATTATCTCTCAAATTGCTTTGAATTCTCCTATACTGTTTCCTAAAAAAGATTTGATTTGTAACATAATATATCATAACCCCCCAAAATTAACTTACTTTCTAAGCGTTCCTATGAATTCGAATTGCTTCATTCATTAGTAAGACCATTGTCTAAAATTTAGACAATGGTAAGACATCAAATATCAAAGGCATTTCTATTATTCACTTGAATTTAAATCGATTCGATTGTATTCGTTAAAGTTTCCGCTATCAAAAATGTTTTAATTCTTAGTCTAGAGCCCT
The DNA here is from genome assembly GCA_947563755.1 of Lochmaea crataegi. Lineage (NCBI taxonomy): Eukaryota > Metazoa > Arthropoda > Insecta > Coleoptera > Chrysomelidae > Lochmaea > Lochmaea crataegi. Next base: position 19,863,182 of record OX387422.1, on the reverse strand, counting down.
TATCAATGTTTATGTTTAATGGATAATATTGGTAGTTGAATAAGTAATAACTGATCGATATTGAATGTTAGACTGTAGAAAGAATTATTTTATCTTTTACCTCAGTATTTGGGATGGGATAACTACATAGAGAAATAAAAATTCAGGGCCGGATCTACGTATGGGCTTAATGGGCTCCAGCCCAGGGCCTCCGGGGCTCCGAATAATAAAATAATGAACCAGTAAAAAAAATACAAATCAAAAATAAAAAACCCCAGACAAACATATCAAATTTATTTTTAATATTCCAGAGCAATTTACTTTCAATCTTCTGCCCTACTATCATCGAATACACGGGAATGAATAGATAGAGTCGCGAGCCTCGTAGTTACAAGAATGCCCTATTTCTGTAGTTATTTATTTGTGTGCAATTATAGTAATCTTTCGTGCTGAATAAGTTTAATCAGAGTGGTTGTATCTGGTTTAATGTATGTTCCACTGTGTTCCACTTCTGAATCTGTTGAATAGAATAGAAACGACATGCAGAGCTATAACTGTGTTCCACAATATTCGTAGTGGGTGTAATTGGAGATGGAAAACTCAGAAAATGGATCAACATCTATTTGATTATCTGAGACACTAGCAAGTTCTTGTACATTCGATTTGAGTCAATTCAGCATTTACCTAAGCTTCAGTAGACCCATCATTACAATAGGTTTTTGGATCTACACAATTATTATCGAAATGTTCACTACAAATATAAGTAGTTTTGTTGATTGTGGCAAAATTCAGATTTTGGTTGCCACATAACTCAATCCATTTGAAGCATCTGCTGGGACATCTCCTAGGTTTGGGAAATGGAATAAACTTAATGGCATTCTGTCTTCGTCCTTTAACTAAAACTATTGAATTATTTTTATAACTTTGATATGTACAATACATATCGCAATTTGTATAATCACAACGAAGATACAAATCATTACTGGGACTCTGCACACTATAGAATTCTATCGGTCGCTTTCTACAGTAGATAACTATTATTCCGGTCGACAGCAGTCAAAAATCTCACTCTGTACACTGGCGAAAACTCTGAATTATTACTATTTGTTTGAAAGATATTGAAGTTTTTATGTAAAAATGTCCTAGTTCTCATTGTGGCTTTGCTGCATTTTTTGTGGTAATTCAATTTTTGACGTGGTAACCGTTTCATAATTAACTTTTAAAGGTATTTTTGCATTGATTAATTGTGTGTATGGTATTTGCCATTGATGTTTCTAGATTGGGAGAACTGTAAATGTATGAAGATGAAATTTGTTAGTAATAAGTTTTGGGTTATTTACGCAAAGATGCGATAATTCAATTGTTATTTACAAATCAATATTAGGAACTTGTCCTTTATTAATTTGTTCTACTTTACTTTTTATGTCTATTGTGTCAAATGTCACAAATTTGAAAATATAACATTGTAGATGTCTCAGTAATCGTAGAAAACGTCACGTCTTCACATGTAGAAAGCGATAATGATTACTTTTGTCGACAAGACGAGTAGAATAGAGTCGATAGTAGAATTCTAGTGTGCAGAATCCCACTCCTGAAAACGTGTGTCAAAAGTCAAAGTCAAGTGTCAACATAAAATATCATCCGTCTAAGTTACACCATAGACTAAAGATTAGTATCGAAAGTGCACTCTTGCACCTGTTCGAGCGCATCGAACATTTTATGAGGAAGGAATGATTGGGGCTGCCGTTGCTGTTGAAAGATGTCCCCAACCGGTGAAGGATGTCACTACCGATAAAACATATATCCAACCGGTAAGAGATGTCCCCCAGCGGCGGAGGACCGTCTTCTCGGCTGGTGGATCCCCCTTGGAAGGTGTCCCTCGCTGCTGGAAGCTGTAAATGGAACATAGTTAGACTTGCTGTGGATAAAAGTAAAATTAATTACAAACAAAAATAAGCAATAAAAACAACTCGATAAATTCAATACATATGGAAAAATAAAAACTATTGCAATTGGAGGAAAACATTTGCGGTTGAAATATATGTTCCTCGCGGTTGGAAGATATACCGAAACAATAGAAAATATAAAAAATATATCCAATGACAAAGTATGTTCCTCACCGGTGGAAAACGATCCTCCTGGCTGGAAGATGCCCCTCTCGGATGGATGATGACACTCTCGGATGGATGATGTCTCTCTCGGTTAGAAGATGTACCTCTCGATTGGACGATAACTCGCATCCCTCTGCTGGATGATATCCCTTTCGGTTGGAAGATGCCCTCTAGACTCGGTGAGGTTCCTCTTGGTTGGGTGAGGTTCCTCTTGGTTGGGTGATATCCCTCTCGGTTGGAAGATGCCCTCTAAGCAGAATTATACCCTTCTGGTTGGAAAATTATCTTTAGGCTGGATAATGTCCCTCTCGGTTGGGTGAAACCACTCTACAAGGCAACAACAATACAAAAAATTACCACTACCACCTACGGCAAATATAATAATCCCCTACTAAGCAATAACAATACAAAAGATTACCACCACCACCTTTACCAGCAAAGATAATAATCCTCTACAAGGCCCATGATGATGTGGAATATTGGAAAGGTTTCTGAAACAAAAAATCAAATGAAACTGAAAAATTTAACAATAATAACGTTTGTATCTATGAATCCTGTAAAAAAATAATGTAAATTACAAACCAAGTGGCGAAAACGGGAAAGACATCTGGAATTTACAGGTGTACAGTTGACGATCCTCCTGGCCGGAAGATGACTCTCTCGGCTGGATGAAGTTCCTCTCTGTTAGAAAATGTCCCTCTAGATTGGATGAAACACCCCCCCCCCGTTGGAAGAACCTAAAAAATTTCTGGAATAGAAAATCAAACAAAATTGAAAACATTCAACAAAAACATCGTTGGAACCTATGAACCCTGTAAATAAATATATGCAAATTACAAACCAAATGGCGAAAACAGGAGAGACACCTGGAATTTACAGATGTACAGATGACGATCTTCCTGGCTGGAAGATGACCATCTCGGCTGGATGATAACCCTTTAGGTTGGAAGACGTCTCCTTCGACTGGATGAAATCCCTCTGGGTTAGAAGATGTCCCTCTAGGTTGGATGATACATCCCACGGTTGGAAAAATCTAAAAAAATTCCTGGAACAGAAAGTCAAATAAAATTGAAAAAATTCAACAAAAATATTGTTGGAACCTATGAACCCTGTAAAATAATATATGTAAATTACAAACCAAATGGCGAAAACAGGAGTGACCTGGAATTTACAGGTGTGCAGTCGACGATAGTCCTGGCTGGAAGATGACTCTCTAGGCTGGATGATAAACCTTTAGGTGGGGGAAACTGATCTTGGTTGGAAGACGTCTTCTTCGGCTGGATGAAATCCCTCTCGGTTAGAAGATGTCCCTCTAGGTTGGATGATACATCCCCCAGTTGGAAGAATCTAAAAAAAATCCTGGAACAGAAAATCAAATAAAATTGAAAAAATTCAACAAAAACATCGTAGGAACCTATGAACCCTGTAAAATAACATATGCAAATTACAAACCAAATGGCGAAAACATGAGAGACACCCGGAGTTTACAGGTGTACAGTTGACGACTCTCTCGACTAGATGAAATTCCTCTCGGTTAGAAGATGTCCCTTTAGGTTGGATCATACACTCGCGGTTGGAAAAACGTAAAAAAATTTCTGGAACAGAAAATCAAACAAAATTGAACCTGGAATTTAAAGGTGTACAGTTGTTTAAAAAAAAGAGCAAAAAATACAAGATTATTATAAATTATGCGCCATCCTACCTTTTTTTTGTCAAAGTTATGGTCGAATTATTCCTTCTTCGAATGTGCGTTGAAAAATTGGTAATTAAATTCATTGTTGTTTGTCTATCCAATCCGAACAATTGCTCAAGCTGGAAATCCGGTATTTCATAAGGATCCATCTCATCCTTTAAAACTCTCCGTTGAAATATCAAATGATTTCTAAAATAATATATATGTATTATGATATAGGACCATATCTTACCTGTCACGCTCTTCTATCATTGGAAATACCAATTTTATTTTTTTTTCACTGAAGAATGTAGCTTCACCAATAAATACACAACACAAAAACAAACTGTAAGACGCACCGATTTCCGAAAACCCGATCGAAAATATTCACAATTCTATATTCTATTTTCTATGACTTACACGGGATGCGCGGAATTTTACATATAGCCTGAAAAGTTATAAATTTGAGCAGAATTTTATATATATATAGCCTGAAAAGTTATAAATTTGCACATAATTGACCTTGAAGACATATGAAATTACATTTTTATAACATTTGGTTGAATGGAATAATAAATATAGGTACATACGCGTTTAGGGTAGTTCCTCGCTCCGTTACCTTAAACAAAAAAATTAAATAAATATCGATCCATTGACCATCTAACCTTTACCAATTTCAGATGTCCCAAAAGTTTCTGATCCATTTTCTATTCATTCTCTCTATTACTTGTGAGTTTGGAGATATTTGCAGTTAAAATAGGTCTGAAACTTCTGGGACACCCGGTGTTTTATCTAATATTTCTCCATATCTATTCTAAGTAAACGTAGAAATATTTTCAGAAAAAAAATAAATTAACGTCAAAAACTGACACAAATAGACATGGGAAAATATTGAGTAGGTTTAATGGGAAATAGTATAGGTATATAAAAAAGAATATAATATAAAAGCTGTTCCATGTTGAATATATAAGCAAAAGTTTTCTAGTAATCACCCTGTAAATAGAATTTTAAGAAATATATTGAAAATCGTATAAATTTTTATTGAAATATTTCTAGGTTTATCACAAGAAATGGAACTTTGTTAAAATTATTGTTATTTTAAATTAAAATCAATAAAAGTCCAAAAATAACGGAAAATTATTCACATTAACCGATTTTCAATTCAAATATTCTTAATTCATGTGTCCAAGATTCAATCAAAAGTAAAAAAAAATTATTTGTACGTGATAAAAAATATTATAATAAAACTTACACTTACCCTAAAGCTAATATTATAAACGAGAACTCCAGATCCATTCCAATTTTGTGAATTTGAGTTCCAATTCCTACAAAATTCAGTCATAAGTAATGAGTCAATGCGTTATATAATCCCAATTAGTCATGCCGGCCGGTCTTTTTTGGTAGAATATGGAAATTTTTAATTAAAAAAGACTCAAAAGTTGATTATAAACAATTATAAAATTTCATTATTGATTACCAGGATATTCGGAAGAAGTTCGAAATAAATAATTATTGAAAATTTTATTTTTTAGAGGCCGGAAAATTTCTGTTTTTAGGTAAAATATATTCGATAACGTTCTAAGCGATTTCAAAATCGATTAAACAATTAGTAACATTATTCTTTGCAAAAATTATAAAAAATAAATATTTTTGGGATCAAAAATATATAGTATGGAAACTTTTATAATTACTAGTAAAAACCGTTAAATGAAAGAAAAGCTTACCATATTCATTCCATTTCGATATATGATTCCAATCCATGGCACACACTTTCACTACACTACACAAAATTTCGAAAACGCCACTCCCGACACTACATTACACCTAATACCGAAAAGGTCACTCACGATGCTTCGCAAAATTTCGAAAACGCCGCTCCCGTCACTTCACTATTCAAAATTTCGAAACCGACACTCCCGACAGATCCGTACTACAAGACGGTTTGCGCGGTACTAAATGAGAATGTTGAATGTATCCTGTGCTATTAACGACTATTTTTAACGGTACTGATTTTATTTAAATTTAACAATGTGTAAAGTTTGTGAATCGAAATAATTACACAAACTGTTTTTTATTGCATGAGGGAGCTTAGCTGTACTAATTCAGTTTTCTTTAAATGTATAGTTTCTTAACAAATTGGAGGGAGACTTTTCAAAAGACATAGGTAAGCTATGTCAATCCGAAAATTTTCTAAATACACTATGCCTTTCGTTAATAAGTTGTTACTTTTCAAAAGACATAGGTAAGCTATGTCATTCCTCATATTTTCTAAATCTATCCAACCCCTTTTTTTACAAGTGGTACTTTTTTCAAAATACATAGAAACATTTTCTAAATACTATGCCTTTCGTTAATAAGTTGGTACTTTTCAAAAGACATAGGTAAGCTATGTCAATCCGAAAATTTTCTAAATACACTATGCCTTTCGTTAACAAGCTGATACTTTTCAAAAGACATAGGTAAGCTATGTCAATCCGAACATTTTCTAAATGCTATGCCTTTCGTTAATATGTTGGTACTTTTCAAAAGACATAGGTAAGCTATGTCATTCCTCATATTTCCTAAATATTATCCAGTCTTTCGTTAAGAAGTAGGTACTTTTTTCAAAAGACATAGGTAAGCTATGTCGTTCCTCATATTTTCTAAAAACTATCCAAAAATTAATTACCAGGGAAAAATACAAACCAGTACCTGTAAAAGAAATGCCTTGTTTGGTAAATAAAGTTCCATCATGCAATATCCAAATTAACAACTCTGAAGTATTAAACTTTTTTTGTGCTAACTTGCCTCAATCAGCAATTTCAAAACATAGGTATAAGTGTGAAGTTTTATATTTTGCAGATTTTAACCAAATTAATTTTAGAGCCGGTAGAAGACATTTTACTGATATGGATGACATTTTGGAGGAAGTTAATACGGGTAGGTATATAAACAAAATACTGGACAACGCTTCACAATCAACTATATTGATGGAGATATTTTCAAAGAAAGTTGCTTTAAAAGATTGTTGCAATGAAATGTTTCAATCATTGTGTTCCGAAGATATTGATTCAATAATGAAAGCAGCACAACATAGTCCAGAATGGTTAATATATAGAAAATTCAGAATAACTGGAAGTCGTTGCAATTCTCTGTATACATATTCAAAAAATGACTGGGAGACTAAAACGGTCAAATATTTTTACGAACATTCTTTCAATAATAAATTTGTTAAACACGGGTTAAAATGGGAGTCACAGGCAAGAACCGTTTTTAAAGATCAGACAAAATCAGTAGTATTTGAATGTGGAATGGTTGTAAGCCATTCAAACCCATGGCTTGGATTTTCTCCAGATGGAGTAATTATGGAAAATGACAGACCACATCAATTGTTGGAAATTAAATGTATTTTTGAAGGTAATAAAATAAAACAACTAATGTAAAGTAGGTAGTAGTTTATATTAACCAATATTTGACAAGCTTGAAATCATTGTAAAAAATAATTGAATACACACATGTACAGGTTATTATCTACATAAAATTAATTGAATCAATTTATAAAACACACTTATTTTTTATTTTAGGAGCTACTAAGAATATAGCCAAGGCTGTAAAAACTGCCAAGTACTTGATCCAAGAAAATGGAAAATATAAATTGAAAAAAAACCATCAATATTATGGACAGGTCCAAATGGGGATGGCAATTTTAAATTTACAAAAAGCAATATTATTTATATTTGCTTCTTTTGATGATTCTGGGTTAATTGTAGAGGTTGATTTTGATTACGAATTTTCAAAAAAAATGCTCCTAACTCTAAAAGAAAGATATTTTGAAAATATGTTACATATTTTATGTACTCGGTCTGATTTGTGATAATGGGCCTCTGTATCGATTTTTTTAATAGTTCATGGCAATATTTATGATCGAATGTACAAGAATATCCGACTTTTACAACTGAAAACTTCCTATTAACCAAGAAAACCGTTATTAAAAATCAAATTTCGATGAATCTGGTGAATTATTAAGTATCCCCAATGGTTACCAAAACATACAAAAGTCTATTCAAACTTTTGATATTTATTCGTTAAAAAGAGTGAAAGGGTTATATTTTTAATAGTCTTAGCTTTGTTCTAGTAGATTTCGGAACTGTATGAAGTAGTCCATTAACCCTTAAAATACGGTAACCTATCTTAAAATTTATTTTAGCACATTTTAAATTTTAAAGGTTCATTAAAAAAATTAATAAAGTTCTATATTATTAAACGTGATTTTCTTTAATTGGTTACCTTAAAAGTATGGAAACTGTTCTTATAGGCATTAAGAGTAGATTTTGGTTATTCATTAGCATCTGAAAGACTGAAGGGTGAAAAAAATTATGCATTAAAAATATATTTAAACTAATCTGTTAAGTTAAATATCTACAATCTGCCAAAATAGAGGAAGAAAGATTAGTAATTCCACATATAATGGTAAAAATGTCCTTTACGTAAGGCACTAATGACCATTTCAATTTACCTGATAAAATATTGAAAATTTTTATTCTTTGATTAGACCTTTCTATGTGAACCCTAGCAGAGGCTATTTTTGCATTAAAAATAGCTTCAGTGGCTGATAACTGTTTTTGATGTCTTAAAAATGGGGGTCTCAATAACTCAATTTGATTAAAATGACATACATCATCAATTAGAAACCCCTTATCTACCATTATAGCATCTTCTTTAGGTGTTAACATTGAAATTAAATTGCTGTTTTCAAAGATACATTTGTCTGATGCTTTCCCTCCATAGGATTCACTAACAAAAGTAATTAGTCCTCCAGGTGATACACCTGTCATAAATTTGACAGTCAAGTTAGATTTATAATAAGAGTAGAATTTAATTCGACAACATAAGCATTTTGGCTTTTGAATAAAAATTTCCATACAATCTAGCACAATCCGCACATTAGAAAATTCTTTGAAACACTTGGGCATATTATTTTTAATTTCACTGCTGTCTGGAAAGTATATAGCAGATGCCAATATTTTACTCAAAACAGGTATTAATTTCAAAATATAATCTCTACATAATGATGGAGAAATGCCAAAGAGAACAGCCAATGTGGCATATGATAGATTTGTTTTGAGTTTTGTCATCACAAGAATTTTTCTGTCTTTCAAAGATAAACGATGTACCTTTTTCTCCAAATGCACTTTCTCCAGCTGATGCACTAAACAGTTTAATAATTTAAAATTGTTTATACCAGTAAAACTATTAAGTGCTGACTCAGTTTTAATAAAGTGGCTTAATGTTAATACCTCAGGAGTATTTACTTGTGCACCAAAATCTCTAAAACTTTTTGGGCCACTATAGTTGGGTTGTGAATGCAACAAACTTATTAACTGTTCTGCAGCTTGAATTTCCTTTTCTGCACATCCCAATCCAGCATCTTCTTCATTATGAGATATGCACTTTTCAGCCACTAATATTGGATTTTCCGCTTCTTGTAACAATGTTTTTTTAATTTCTCTATTTTCTAACCTTACACTTCTACAAGAAGGACCAGGTTGATTTTCGTCTTCCAAAGGTAACTTCCTAGACGGTACTACATCAAATTTTAATCTGTGTAATTTAGAGCCGTCTCCTACAAACAAAAACTATTAATACAGAAGCACAAAAAACAACTGAGTACTAACCTCTATAAAAATAATCGTTTTCAGAGAAATGCAATGAACATACTCTCATGTACGGACTCACAGGCTTTCCAATTTTTAATTTCCTTATCCATTCCTCCCTCCGATCAACAGCTTCTCGTTTCCCTAATTTAGTTTCCACCAAAACACGTTGTCCTTTTTTGGGAAATGTATGAAAACTAAGTTCTTTATTTACTCTTACCCAAGAGGAACACATGGGTACGCAACAGTGATGGTTCATTTTGATGAATTAAACAATTTTTTTATCAATTTTGTGACTTTAAAACATCACGTACAAAAAGAAACCGTAAACTCAACGTATGAATTACATATAAACAAAACTTTAATGGCCCACTGGAAGGTTTCAAAATAAAACTGTAGGGGGCGTATCGCTTATTTTGTCTTGTCTATAACATCATATACTCATGTACCTGTCGGCTTAAATCACCGTTTTTCCTTCACATAATATTTAATATTTGTAAATAATGATATTTTATATCGATATTGGATCGGTATTGCTAGAGTCGACTGTTGTTGAAACAGAATCACCGATCACCGCATCTGCCAGAAGTGAATCACCGGTAGCGCCAGTGATTTTACATTCACCAGTGAAATATCGTGGTTACCGATATATCGACCAACACTAATAAAAAGTTCAGTGCTGTAATTGGTCTAATATATGGGGTGCCAATACTATCTCTTTCTAAGCCAATGTGTTAAACAAGAGTAAACATAATTAAAATTGACTCAGATAAATTCTGAAACGAAAGAGTATGTGAAATGTGAAATTCGAAAGTTTCAATATGGCGTGAATGGCGTATGTTGTTGTTGAGTTTAATTTTTCCTTATATATATAAGTATTTACGAACGAATCCAAACAATTGAGATTCTGACATTTCCGTGGTAACAACAAAATAATCTACTGTTTTTAAATGAAAAATATTTCGAGTGCAATAACTGTGACGGTTTTAAAAGAAAAGCTATTTTGATACAATATTTCGAGGGAAACCATCAAAGTATTATTCCCAAATGAACACCCTTGATAATAACACAATTGTAAAGGTATATAAAATAGAAGAAAATGGGACGGCGTCTGCAGGAATGTGGTATGGAAAGAATTCAAGCACCGAAGATCCTATATCTACAAATAACTTTTGTCCAGTAAACGTAAGCTTTGATCCTGATATATTATTATCTAATGAAAACCGATTAACATTGAATTTAAGCCAATTCAAGAACGATGAATATTTTGTTAAGTGTATTAAGTTAGAAGATAAATATGACTCACCACCGATATATGTCGGTAAGACCGTTTTGAATATTCCTACTATGATAAGATGCCAAAATTGTGAGACTATTTTTCCCACTAAATGTCAATATCAAAGGCATCAGTGTGAATTTAATGCAGAAAAAGTTGTTTTAAAATCGGATGTTGATTCTAGTGAAACTGGCGGTATTCCCGTTAAATACATTTGCGAATTTTGCAATAAACAGTTTGTTAATAAAAATAATTTGGTTCGTCACCAGTCTAGCCACGAAAATACACAAGAAAATGTGTGTGAAAATTGCAACAAACAATTTATTAGTGAAAATCGTTTGAGGATACACAAGGAAAACCATTGTAAAAAAGCTGGAGACATTTCTAAATTTTACAGAAGCGATGTGGCTGTTTGGAAATGCAAAAAGTGTTATGAAGTATTTTCTTCACCTTTATCAGCAAATTATCACATGACATCTTGTGTAGAAATCGTAGAAATCGAAGACGATGAAGCAGAAAAAACAACACAATTATCGGACGAAGATAAAGTTGTCTTGACTAACGAAAATATTCACACCAAAGAAGCAATTGACAAGAAAAACATAGAAAAAATATCAACCGAGCTTCTACTACAATGTGAATTTTGTAACAGAACTTACGCCGAAAAAAAGGTTCTGCTTATACACCAAAGGAAACACACTACAGCCAGAAATTACGAATGTGTTAATTGCTTTGAAGTTTTCGATTCTTATCCAATAGCCGCCCAACATTGGATGAAAAAGTGTTCGGAATACGTAAATCTGTTTTACTTGCCAAAATTAACTTACTGTGAATATTGCGACAGAACATTCAAATCTCACGAACTACTCTACACGCACAAAATAAAAAAGAAGCACTATACTTACAAGCTACATCTACGACAAACTGAAGAAACCAACAAAGATGTCGATGTTACAGTTCCCGAAGATATCAAAAATATCCTCAACAAACTAATCGAGGACGTTTTAAAAACTTTAGACGTCCCAGTTAACAAAATCCACTATCAAGGAACAGACGCAAATAAAGAGAATACCGGCGAACAACTTGAAAATTCTGTTGATACAACGGAAAAGAAGAAGAGAGGTAGAAAACGAAAATGGCCGACAAATCTGAGTGCGAGAACGAAAAAACCGAGTCTTCAAGTCGACGACGTCTGGACAAAAGTTATTTGTAGATATAGGATCTTCGGTGCTTGAATTCTTTCCATACCACATTCCTGAAGACGCCGTCCCATTTTCTTCTATTTTATATACGTTTACAATTGTGTTATTATCAAGGGTGTTCATTTGGGAATAATACTTTGATGGTTTCCCTCGAAATATTGTATCAAAATAGCTTTTCTTATAAAACCGTCACAGTTATTGCACTCGAAATATTTTTCATTTAAAAACAGTAGATTATTTTTATTAACAAACTGTTTATTGCAAAATTCGCAAATGTATTTAACGGGAATACCGCCAGTTTCACTAGAATCAAAATCCGATTTTAACACAACTTTTTCTGCATTATATTCACACTGATGCCTTTGATATTGATATTTAGTGGGAAAATTAGTCTCACAATTTTGGCATCTTATCATAGTAGGAATATTCAAAACGGTCTTACCGACATATATCGATGGCGAGTCATATTTATCTTCTAACTTAATACACTTAACAAAATATTCATGGTTCTTGAATTGGCTTAAATTCAATGTTAATCGGTTTTCATTAGATAATAATATATCAGGATCAAAGCTTACGTTTACTGGACAAAAGTTATTTGTAGAAATAGGATCTTCGGTGCTTGAATTCTTTCCATACCACATTCCTGAAGACGCCGTCCCATTTTCTTCTATTTTATATACGTTTACAATTGTGTTATTATCAAGGGTGTTCATTTGGGAATAATACTTTGATGGTTTCCCTCGAAATATTGTATCAAAATAGCTTTTCTTTTAAAACCGTCACAGTTATTGCACTCGAAATATTTTTCATTTAAAAACAGTAGATTATTTTGTTGTTACCACGGAAATGTCAGAATCTCAATTGTTTGGATTCGTTCGTAAATACTTATATTTATAAGGAAAAATTAAACTCAACAACAACATACCAATATTCACGCCATATTGAAACTTTCGAATTTCACATTTCACATACTCTTTCGTTTCAGAATGTATCTGAGTCAATTTTAATTATGTTTACTCTTGTTTAACACATTGGCTTAGAAAGAGATAGTATTGGCACCCCATATATTAGACCAATTACAGCACTGAACTTTTTATTAGTGTTGGTCGATATATCGGTAACCACGATATTTCACTGGTGAATGTAAAATCACTGGCGCTACCGGTGATTCACTTCTGGCAGATGCGGTGATCGGTGATTCTGTTTCAACAACAGTCGACACTAGCAATACCGATCCAATATCGATATAAAATATCATTATTTACAAATATTAAATATTATGTGAAGGAAAAACGGTGATTTAAGCCGATAGGTACATGAGTATATGATTTTATTATAGATAATACGATCGGCGGTGGACTGGTGGCGGCTGGCGGGCACCAACAAGTTATTGTTTTAGAATAAACCGATATGAGATGCTTGAATAATAAATAATATATTCGTATTCGTCGCCAGTCACCGCGCGCTGGTCTTATATTTTGATTTGTCTGTGCTATTTATATTTCCCAACACTACTTTTTATACCATCCAATGATAATGAAGATTGCAAATTCCATAATTTGCCAAAGGAACGTATACTATTCTATAGAGGTTGAGAAAATGCATTATTTCCCATCCAATGATAAAAAGTAAGAATATTTTTGGTCTTTTTAAAGTAAAAAATAATAGTTCTAATGCATTTATAGGTCAAAATTGTGACAAGAAGCGGTGGGAATGAAGTACAAGATAGTTACCTGAATTTGAGTACATGTAAACTGCGAATCGATGTTGTTCCGAGTTTATTCCCTAGCAATACACTTGGAAAAAATCATCAACAAGTAAATGGTAAATGAAACATTGGAGAACAGTAAAAATGAAGAGCATCTTGCATTGAAGGTATGTTAACGGACTAATTTTATTTCTGATAACCTACCTATCAAATGCATGAAAGAAAACTTGTGTACTTGTATTTTTTTCTTCAAATACTGCAATTTAATTATAATAATATAACTGTATTATGTTTACGCACTTTGATATTTTTCGCTATATTTATCAATAAACAATTCTTTGTGTTGATTTGTCTTATTATTTTTTAAACAACTCTGTAGTACGAACGAATTTTTAAATCGCTTCGTAGTTCGCGCCCTTTTTTAAACAGTTCCATGGTCTAGGAAGGGGGTGCCGAGTCGGGAAAATAGGCTCTCGAACCATTCTTGCCTCTGTCACAACATGCGCGCCACCTACCCCACACCTTGCAGAAAATGGACCAGTGGAAGTGGAGTATTGCGAACTAAAATTTTGCATGCACTTGGGCGTCTCAGGGTTGTCTCTATGTGCATCATTTCATTAGTTTTTTTCTTTAATCTCTCAGTCTACAATTTCTATTGCAGGTCAACTGAAATTGAAAAGACAGACTGGACAAGATATTAGTCACCATTCAGACCATGAATGTAATTCAGGTAAAGATATTGTACTATTGAAAGTAAAACATATTTATTTCTCAGTATTTTCAGAACATTTTATATCAAGTGATATTACCCAAGAGAATAATTTTGATGAGGAGAATGAGGATATAACTTTGATATCAAAAGAAAATAATTCACACGAAGCAGAAATTCCAAGTATGGGTGGTAAGTATATAAGTTAGGAAGTTTTTTGTGGTACTGTATTCAGATGAAACCATGTGTTTTTTATCAATTTATATAAAAATAAAATTTTTCGTTTCAGAAAGTATTAAGAGAATACTGAGTATTTGCAAAGGCGTTCTACTGGAAGTCAGATCCATCAATGAAAGATCGAGCAAAATAGAAACAACTGAGAATGCACCAAAAGTCGATGTTTCAGGAATTGTGTTAAATAAGCTACCATGCAAAAGTCTGCAGGATATAGAGCACGTAGAAAATTTGCTGAAAGAAGAAGAATTTAAAGAATCTTTTGTATGTATATCATTTTCACGTTTTTTTTTTAAATCTGGCTAAGGCAAAAAAAATTCTTCTGCAGTTGCAAATGTAGAGATGTGTTAGAACCATACATTTGTTTTCACTTTTTATTGTTCGTATTATTTGTAATGTTCTAAAAGCTTATAAAAATCTTATTCCAAAAATCAATGCATGTGAATTATTAATATTCCTTTCCAGGTAGTGTTCGTTAAGAGCATTGGTGGTAGAAATGCGGTAGATGATAGATCACACTAATCGGTCTTTACAGAGAATCTTCACTAACGCCTTGGGAAGACAGTGTTCCTGGTTGGGTTACAGAAACAATTTCAAAATCAAGGAATTGCATTCTATACGAATTTTGATAGGTAACTATAAAAGCATGGATAATTATATTGGTTATTTCAGCACACCTGTTGATCTTGTATAAAATCAGAGGTGTCTAAATTTTCTGTTATTTTTTTTCATTCTTTTTCAGAAATGAGAAATATTGTCTTTTATATTTAGTTTTTGTAATTCCAGGTGTGATAACTGCCAAGTATCTATTTTCAGAGAGCGATGTGGAAATGCAGATTTCCGAATGGTTCCGTCTCAGTAAACTGAGACATCAAAGGGAAAGATCGGGACCGACTGTATCATGATATAGATATGTATACACACCTATTTTCAATTAAAATTATGAAAAACAAATAGTATTCTTGATGATTCCATAAAATCATTAGTCAGATAATAGAATTATTTCCACTGAGTAAAAAATCCTGTATCCATACAATCCTACAAAGCGAATATCTGTGAGAAAATACCGAGTTTCCAAGATGACTTATATTTGTACAAGTTCCTCAAAAACTACTGCAAGTGCTTCTTAATTTATTTGGTATGGACAGGCTCTCGAGATGATCGCTACATTCACTACAATGAAATTCCTCTGTTGGATTAGAAGAAGCAATTGCAATTAGGTCTTTTGAGTAAGATGAACAAATATCTTAATTCAGTGCCCGTCTCAGTATTACCAGGAAGAGGTCACTAAATAACATGTTACATAACATTTTAGAATGTTATGTAACAGATACAACGATGATACAGAACAATTTATATTTGGTATATAACATTTTAGTTGAAATGTTACAGATCAGATACATAAAGTTGTTATGGCGTTGTAGAGCACATGTGGGTTACCAGCTACATAACGTGTTCCCTGGAAAAGCGTTCATTTTATGTAACATATATATGTTTGTGTTCACTGGGTATACACTACATATTTCACATATATTCGGTTAAATTTTGTATTGTTCCAGATACACGATTGAACATACATATATGATATTTGTATAATATTCATAATTGATACACTCCTGCAATATTCAGGAAATAATGTTTATTTGGAAATATCTATTAAATATTACATAGATACCGAGTAAAATGTATTCAATTCCAAATATGAACTAAACCATAGACATAATATATTTATTAAAATATTTAAATTTTCCGCCTTTTCTAAACTGTAGGCTAAAAATCCCCAATTTGATAAGAAATTTAAATCATTTCACCTTATTATATGTTACCTATGATTTCGCCTGCCAGCACTGCCTAGTAGTATTTAGGATTAGTTTAGTTTTAAATTTATTTAGGGTTTTAGTTTTAATAAAGGAAATAAAAGTAAGTGAACCTTTAAAATGTCATCACCAGGTATAATTCGTCATAGTTGTATTGCAAAAAATTGTAATAATAAATATTTTTGGCAACTTCGCAATTTGGAGTGTAAGAATAAAACATTTTTCAAATTTCCATCTGATATTAATCAAAGGGAACAGTGGTACAAAATCTTAGAACTTCCTTATACATCCAAAGATCAAAGGTTGTGTGAAGTTCATTTTGATGATAATGCATTCACAAAAGTTCATTACAAAAAATTCTTATTAAATTTGCTTTACCTTTTGCAACCCTTACATCATACACCACCAAATGTAGTTGAACATAATAATAATACCCAAGCTTTTGAAAATACCGTATTGCCTGTAAAAAGAAAGCTTAGTTTTTCTAATATTGATGATAGTCAATTTGAACATGTACCCAAAAAACAATGTTTGGAATTAAGTATTTTAAGTAAAATAAATGAAACTAGAGTCAGTAATCTATCTCCCAAGAAGAAGAAAATGTATTGCGAAGAATGTAAGGCTAATTTGCAGACAGACATTTTAGACGTTCACCATAGTTTCACTTCCTTCAAAGAAAATGATGATAAAACACGTCTGATTTATGTACAAAGGGAAGTCATTAAATTTCTTTCAATGCTGCATGATATTGTATACTATATTTTACCACTTTTAGGTCATGTAGAGAATATTATTGAAAAAACTGAACTCTTTGCAAAAGGTCATATTAATTTTGGTTGGTTCACCTGTCAAGAACATAAATCATATATTATGTATTTTCTCAGCTCATAAAAGTTTGCGTCCCCTCATTAATTAAAAAATATTATAATGATGGTAAGAGGACTAACAAACAACAATAATTCCTTTTTTTTTGTAAAAATGTACTGCATTTAATTTTTTTTGTTTCAGACCTGTTCTTGTCTTAATGGATCATCTAAGTTGGGAATTCTGGAACCGTTGGCGATACTTGACACTGAACACTGTTTACACTACCACTACACCAACACTAACACTTTACACTATCTTACGCGCGTTTCGATAACCAAGTTATCTTCTTCAGAGACTGCTTTTTTCTTCAACTCCATTTCTTTCTCTTTCATTTTTAAATATTTAGTCATTTTTTCATCTCGAGCCTTCTGGTTTTCTTGAATTTTTTCTAAAATGTCCATACTTTGAATACGTTGCTGGTTTCTTTCAGTTTTTTTAATGTCTGGAATTGTTTTAAGTTTTGGAGACTCATCAACTGGTGGTAGATTCTTTTCGCTGGATGTAGCATCTATTTTTAATTTTTTACTCTTACTAATGTTATTTGGTCCGGTTATGTCATGCTTTCTTTTTTTTCATCTGTAGAAAGTATCGCAAAAGAAAATGTACATGGAGTGGCAACGTTTTTCTCTTTATGAAAAATTTCTTCAAATTGCTCATAATATTCAAATGTCATATGAGCTCTTCCACTCTTATTGTTGTTGTCGATACACTCCTTATATTTATTATTTAAGCGATTAAACTTCCATTTAACTTGATCTGCTGTTACCTGTAAAACCATAAATTAATGCTTATAATGAAGATTTCTAATCAACACACTATCAATAGTTTAATGCACCTTCAGCATTAATGATTTATTTTTACCTGTATACATAAATCTTTTAAGCCTTCTGATATTCTCTTCCACACCGTTGATTTCTTGCCGATATCCATAAGCATCTGTATATTTGCTTCGTATAAGCTAAGCATTGCCATCGTCGCTTTTTTTGTCCACAAAGCATCTGAAATATTAAGAAACACAACAGACAATTATAATTTAATTAAAACTTCAAAATCTAATGCACAGTCTATAAACTATTATCAAGAAAAATTTAAAAATTAATTAAATTCTTACTTTTCTTAGGATTACTCTCCGTTTTAAAATCTGCAGACTGACTCAAGTCTTCATCACTTTCAATATTTGCAGTGTAACCTAAAATATACAAATAAAACTCTTAGTTCTAATCAGTAGATAATACTTTTAACTTCTTGCTAAGAAAATTGAAAATTTTCAAACATTGAAAAGTCATTTAAAATATAAAAATTATTTATTACGTAACTGTTTGAAAAAATTTTAATCTATTAGTGAAAGACATTTTATGTATTGTAAGATATTAAAGAACTATTTGTACCTGATGATAAAGAATTATGAACTTCAGACTCTTCGTAGTTAAACACCTGCTCTTCATCGTTTTCTTTATTTACATTCTCGTAATTATGAACAAATAAGATTGTGTTGTCTTCTTCATCTTGATAAATATGTTCTTTTCCACAAAAACATTGATGATTGCCTACTTCATTAAGTGATTCGATCAAGCCATTGCAATGTTGGCAAAAGTATATTTCTGTAAAATAAATTTGTTTATAGTTTGGAATTCTGAAATGAAATTGTATTCACGTTTTAAATGTGGAATATAAAAAAATCAATGTTTGTACCTTCATCCATACTTATATTTATTAACTAATTAACTTTAGGCCTGTATGACACGATACTAAATTTCGTGCAAAATTTTGAGGAAATTTTTGTACGAAAATTAAGCTGTTTTTTTACTGAAAAAAACAGTCTCGTCCTGTTTGCAACTACAAAATTATTTTAGCATAAATTTCGCTTGTAAGCATGCGCATTTACTAAAAAGCAGTCTAGTGACATCTGCACCATCAGCTGTTAAGCAACAATTTGTTGTGAAAACAAGATTGTCATAACCTAACTTTTTGTAGTGAGGGCAGTATATTACTTTACTTTAACAAAATGAATAGTACAAATCTGTTTATATCAGCTGCAGTAGTGGTAAATACTGTAATGATTTCGTTACTAATAAGAAAAAAATTAAAAACTAGAAAAAGACAACGAAAAGTGTGGAGTAAAAAGTGGTTAGAACAACGAAGAGGTAGAGGAGTATTAAATTTGTTAAATAAAGAATTGTCCATAGAGGATCCAGTAATGTACAAGAATTTTTTACGCCTCAATAACACTCAGTTTGAGCAAATATTGTCTTTAGTGGAAAAAGATATATGCAAACAGGATACTATTATGCGAGAATGTGTTTCTGCACAAAACAGGTAAGCAAACCAAAGATTACCATGTAATTGAAACTATACCTACTCTAAATTGTTGTAGACTGGAAGTTACACTTAGATTCTTGGCAACGGGTAATTCATATCGAGATCTCATGTTTTCCACAAGAATTCATGAGAGTACCATATCCAGATTTGTTCCTGAAGTGTGCAGTGCTATTTATAAAAATCTAAAGGGTAATTATTTACAGGTAAAACAAGTTTATAATTAAAATGTTGGATATCTAAAATAGTACAATTTTTTAGACTCCAAAAACAGTTGAAGGTTGGACTACAATTGCAGAAGATTTTTACAAACTATGGCACTTCCCCAATTGCCTGGGTGCCTTAGATGGGCGGCACATTCAATTTCGGGCACCTGCTTCTGATGGCTCTTATTATTTTAATTATAAAGGGTATCACAGCATTGTGCTACTTGGAATGTGTGATGCTAAATATAAATTCACATATGTTAATGTTGGTGTAAATGGACGTATTAGTGATGGAGGTGTATTCCAACAAACTGCACTGTCAAAAGCTATGGAAAATCCAAGTAACCCATTAAATTTTCCCCCTGATAGAGCACTACCTGGTAGAACTATGTATGCACCATTTGTGATTATAGCAGATGATGCTTTCCCATTGTCTAAGCACTTGCTAAAGCCTTATACACTTAGAGGTATAACACATGACTGTAAAATATTCAACTATCGATTAAGTAGAGCCAGGCGTATGATTGAAAGCTGTTTTGGAATTTTGGCTAATCGATTTAGAATTTTATTAAATCCTATAAATCTCTCTCCTGAAAAAGTTGAAGTAATTGTACTAGCTTGTGTAGCTTTACATAACTATCTGGCAGAGACAAATGATTCAAATTACTTAGAAAATGTTACAGAAGAGATTTTTGAAAATGTATTAGTAAGAATAGGACAACAAGGAGGTAATAATTCTACAAAAGTTGCTAGAGATATTCGGGATGAATTTAAAACATTTTTCAAAACCAGTGGAGCTGTTTCCTGGCAGGAAGCTGCTATACAAAAACATAATCTTTAGTGCAACAATTACTTTGTTTTTGTAAAGTTTACTTTTATACAGATTATTACAGTACCCTTTGTAATGTATTTTGACAATTATGCAAATAAGTTCACTTGAATTTTGAAAAAAAAACTGTATAAGCTTAGAATTTTATTCTTAACTAGATATAAATAAATGTATGTATGAGTTTATAAACTTTATTTAATTGTCATGTTGTAATGCATTATACAATAAATTTATAATTTCGATTTCAACATTAGTTTTTAAATCGGCATTTTCTATGCACTTTAATTTCGAAACCACAAATGCGCCGAATATTTCTTCATTTCCCTTTGGTGGAACTACATGTGGATTTTGTAGAGAAGTGAATGCATTGGAAATTAAATTTAAACTGCTACTAGCTTGCTCAAGAACTTTATCGGCAGAATCGGTGTGTATTTTTCTTTTACGCTTAACAAGAAGGTTACTACTCGAGTTGGCCGATGCTGATCTGGATTGTGATTGAGACGGTGTAGTTCTAATACTATTGTGATCTTCGATGTCTGTCACTGTGTAATGAATATTACTTTCTTCATCCTAAAAATGTATTACATGTAATCATTTACTGCAGCAGCACCTACAACAATTCTTACTAGATAATATTCCTGGATGTTACTACAACTGTTGTTTGCTTCCACGTTGTCTTCGATGGTTTCTTCTAAATTTTCTTCGATTGTGTCTGTAGCTTTTCTAACTATATTATGCTCCAGTAGGAAAAGAAGTTTATCATAGTACCATAGGCTGGGATGGTAAACCTACAAGAACATTAATATTAACATATTATCATTTATTTTACAACACTAACTTAATGCTTAATCTTTTTATATCGTACAGGTACTCTTGACCAGACTTTTATTTTAGATATCTGTTATTTTTTGTATTTCTACAATTGTTTACTTACAGTTTCTTCGCCCGCTCCACTATGTTTGGATGCTTCAACTTTCTTATGCTCGTTGTAAAAGTTGGTTTTCAAACCTTGTAGTTTGGTTTTAATTTCAAGAGTGTTAGTCAATGGACGAACGGTTTTTAATGCCGCCTCGACGGCCTGCATTGCAGAGGATCTGGCGTATTTGTTTTTATACTCTGCACTTTTGATCATGTAAAGGCAGGGCCATTTTTGATAATTGTCGATTAACCCTTTCAGTACGGTTGTCTTACATACACGACACCGACTTTTTTGGCAGACAGACGGCTGTCGTGTATGGACGACAGTAGCTCATATCCCTGCTAGACGTCTGCCGTTTCAGATACGACACAAATAAATTTTTGCTTTTCCCCATCGGCGTCCGTCGTACCGTTTCGACAGTTTGTGTTTCTCAGACAGACGGATGTCGTGAATTTTCGACAGTGTCGTAAATACGCGACACCCGGCAACATGGCAAAGTTAGGCGATCCTGTGCCACACCCGTGAGTTTTAGCGCCAGTCTGTTTCAGCAAAGCATAGAGTTAGGTACTTTGGTTACAGAATGTCATATAAAGATCAAGCTGGTCCTTCGGGCTTTTGTGGATTATGTGATATGGATGTGAGAAATATTTTGAATGCGGTGAACGATAGTGATATGTATATCAGTGAGGAGGAACCATTTATAGATAGTGGCAGCGAATATATTCCTGACTCTGAAAGCGAATTGAGCTCCGAAGAAAACGACGAAAACGCCGAAGAACAACAACATTCAGTTGCTTCTGCGTCTGATATCTCTGATCACAGTATACGGCAGGAGGAATTTCAGATAATATGGGATTCACGTGAGTTTGTTCCCAAAGTTCACCAGTTTGACGACACTAATAGTGGACTACAAAATGAAAATCTAAAAAATGAAGGAAGTGAGATAGAGTATTTTATGAAATTATTCTCAGAAGAAATAGTCAACATTATTATTGAAGAAACTAATATTTATGCTCAACAACAAGATGCCAAAGGTTAGAAAAACGTTGATAAAAATGAGTTTTACAATTTTATTGCCCTTTCAATGTTGATGCCTCACGTCAAAAAGTCTGATATAAAGGATTACTGGTCTACAAATAATTTAATTGGCATGCCTTCTTTCCGCCAAACAATGTCTCGAGATCGCTATCTAGAAATACTAAGGTATTTGCATTTTACTGATAATCAAAATGAACAGGAAGGTAATCGACTGCACAAAATAGAAAATGTTCTCAATATGGTACAAAACAATTTCAAAAGTAATTTTTATCCATTTCAAAATATCATCATTGATGAAAGTATGATCCTTTTTAAAGGGAGACTGTCTTTCAAACAGTATATTAAAACCAAAAGGCATCGCTTTGGAATAAAGCTTTATGTATTATGTGATTGTGATACGGGCTATGTTTTGGGATTTCTGGTTTATACTGGCAAGAATACAGATAAAAATAGAGATAATAACAGCGGTCTAGGATTGTCAGGCGATGTTGTTGTGAAACTTTTGGAGCCCTACTTGGACAAAGGCCATTCGTTTTACAGCGACAACTACTACACCAGTCCAACTTTGTCCAATTATCTTTTTGTTCACAAGACAAACTCTTGTGGAACTGTCCGCATAAATCGTAAGCACATGCCAATTTTTGAAAAAAAATTAAAGAAAGGGGAAACAGAGTGGCGTAGCAGTGATTCAATGCTTGCACTGAAATGGAAAGACCGTCGCGACGTGGTAATGCTTACTACCATCCATGAAAATAAGATGGTTACCCTTCCCCAGCTGGACAGACTTACCAATGAACATAGGATCAAACCTTTATGCGTACTGGATTATAATGAAAGAATGGGGGCAGTTGATAGAAGTGATATGATGATGAGCATTACAGATTGTACGCGAAAAACTTTAAAGTGGTATAAAAAATTATTTTTCCACACACTGGATATATGCATGCTCAATGCACATGCATTATATAAGACTCAGAATGCCAGTAACATCTTGTTTCCTGCCTTCCATTTAGAAGTTATTGGGCAGCTTCTCGAAAGGTATTTTAAATCTTTTGTTTTTGTCTTTTTTTACATTGTAATCATTTTTTATTTTCAGATATCCAACCAACTACCATATGAAAAAAACCATGCAACCTACTAACGTGGCGAGGCTATCAGGCAAGCACTTCCCTTTAGAAGTCCCTCGCAAAAATGGGAAACCGCAATTGAGAAGATGTTGGGTCTGCTCTCATACAACAAATGTTAACAAAAAAAGGAAAGAATCGAGATTCATGTGCAGATTGTGTGACGTCGGGCTCTGTGCTGTTCCATGTTTCCAAACATACCACGAAAAAATAAAATATTAGCTATTTTCCTATTTTTTTGATTATTTCTTTAATAAAAATTACTTTTTCTAGAGTGTCGTTTATATCCGACAGCCGTCTGTCTGCCACTGCAAAATCTCCCGTCCGAGTATCATGCTACCTACTTTTGGGTGCCGTACTGAAAGGGTTAAAGTTTCTACCTGTTCGTGTGACCACGACATAATTACTGAATATGAATACACTTTCGCTTCAACCACGTTGATCTCAGAATCGCAAATCACAACAAATACACATAACCAGCATAACCTCACAATTCCATTATGTCGCACTGCGCACAATTTCACGCCGATTTCGTACGAAATCAACCAGTTTTTAGAACAAGTTCTAAAAAATTTTTCATACAAAAAATTTGATACGAAATTTTACACAAACTAGCGAGAAATTGTGTTTGCAACGACACTAAATAATTTTTCAAAAGTTTTGCCTAAAATTTTGTAAAAAATTTAGTATCGTGTCATACAGTTAGACTTTGATTATTTCCAAAAAACTACTACGAAACCAAAGCTCTAAAAATTTTTTCAACAATAAACAATGACATTACTAACCAATAATTTCGATCAATGCCAACTTAAAGAAGAAACACTTGTTAATTTTCTGTCACTGAGTTGGTATCGACTGCACGCATCCACGCGAAAACAGTACTTTTGAGAGTGCTCGATTGTGCGAAGCGTTGCTGTAGTTGAAACATTCAACGTTGAGCATTATGCCGCATAATGCGCTTTAGTGCTATAATTGGAAAACTACCATTATATACTAAGTATATTCCAAAACGGATTCAATATATTGTATATATATCATACCGGTAGCGCTAGTGATTTTACATTCACCAGTGAAATATCGTGGTTACCGATATATCGACCAACACTAATAAAAAGTTCAGTGCTGTAATTGGTCTAATATATGGGGTGCCAATGCTATCTCTTTCTAAGCCAATGTGTTAAACAAGAGTAAACATAATTAAAATTGACTGAAACGAAAGAGTATGTGAAATGTGAAATTCGAAAGTTTCAATATGGCGTGAATATTGGTATGTTGTTGTTGAGTTTAATTTTTCCTTATAAATATAAGTATTTACGAACGAATCCAAACAATTGAGATTCTGACATTTCCGTGGTAACAACAAAATAATCTACTGTTTTTAAATGAAAAATATTTCGAGTTCAATAACTGTGACGGTTTTAAAAGAAAAGCTATTTTGATACAATATTTCGAGGGAAACCATCAAAGTATTATTCCCAAATGAACACCCTTGATAATAACACAATTGTAAAGGTATATAAAATAGAAGAAAATGGGACGGCGTCTTCAGGAATGTGGTATGGAAAGAATTCAAGCACCGAAGATCCTATTTCTACAAATAACTTTTGTCCAGTAAACGTAAGCTTTGATCCTGATATATTATTATCTAATGAAAACCGATTAACATTGAATTTAAGCCAATTCAAGAACGATGAATATTTTGTTAAGTGTATTAAGTTAGAAGATAGATATGACTCACCACCGATATATGTCGGTAAGACCGTTTTGAATATTCCTACTATGATAAGATGCCAAAATTGTGAGACTAATTTTCCCACTAAATATCAATATCAAAGGCATCAGTGTGAATATAATGCAGAAAAAGTTGTGTTAAAATCGGATTTTGATTCTAGTGAAACTGGCGGTATTCCCGTTAAATACATTTGCGAATTTTGCAATAAACAGTTTGTTAATAAAAATAATCTACTGTTTTTAAATGAAAAATATTTCGAGTGCAATAACTGTGACGGTTTTATAAGAAAAGCTATTTTGATACAATATTTCGAGGGAAACCATCAAAGTATTATTCCCAAATGAACACCCTTGATAATAACACAATTGTAAACGTATATAAAATAGAAGAAAATGGGACGGCGTCTTCAGGAATGTGGTATGGAAAGAATTCAAGCACCGAAGATCCTATATCTACAAATAACTTTTGTCCAGACGTCGTCGACTTGAAGACTCGGTTTTTTCGTTCTCGCACTCAGATTTGTCGGCCATTTTCGTTTTCTACCTCTCTTCTTCTTTTCCGTTGTATCAACAGAATTTTCAAGTTGTTCGCCGGTATTCTCTTTATTTGCGTCTGTTCCTTGATAGTGGATTTTGTTAACTGGGACGTCTAAAGTTTTTAAAACGTCCTCGATTAGTTTGTTGAGGATATTTTTGATATCTTCGGGAACTGTAACATCGACATCTTTGTTGGTTTCTTCAGTTTGTCGTAGATGTAGCTTGTAAGTATAGTGCTTCTTTTTTATTTTGTGCGTGTAGAGTAGTTCGTGAGATTTGAATGTTCTGTCGCAATATTCACAGTAAGTTAATTTTGGCAAGTAAAACAGATTTACGTATTCCGAACACTTTTTCATCCAATGTTGGGCGGCTATTGGATAAGAATCGAAAACTTCAAAGCAATTAACACATTCGTAATTTCTGGCTGTAGTGTGTTTCCTTTGGTGTATAAGCAGAACCTTTTTTTCGGCGTAAGTTCTGTTACAAAATTCACATTGTAGTAGAAGCTCGGTTGATATTTTTTCTATGTTTTTCTTGTCAATTGCTTCTTTGGTGTGAATATTTTCGTTAGTCAAGACAACTTTATCTTCGTCCGATAATTGTGTTGTTTTTTCTGCTTCATCGTCTTCGATTTCTACACAAGATGTCATGTGATAATTTGCTGATAAAGGTGAAGAAAATACTTCATAACACTTTTTGCATTTCCAAACAGCCACATCGCTTCTGTAAAATTTAGAAATGTCTCCAGCTTTTTTACAATGGTTTTCCTTGTGTATCCTCAAACGATTTTCACTAATAAATTGTTTGTTGCAATTTTCACACACATTTTCTTGTGTATTTTCGTGGCTAGACTGGTGACGAACCAAATTATTTTTATTAACAAACTGTTTATTGCAAAATTCGCAAATGTATTTAACGGGAATACCGCCAGTTTCACTAGAATCAAAATCCGATTTTAACACAACTTTTTCTGCATTATATTCACACTGATGCCTTTGATATTGACATTTAGTGGGAAAATTAGTCTCACAATTTTGGCATCTTATCATAGTAGGAATATTCAAAACGGTCTTACCGACATATATCGGTGGTGAGTCATATCTATCTTCTAACTTAATACACTTAACAAAATATTCATCGTTCTTGAATTGGCTTAAATTCAATGTTAATCGGTTTTCATTAGATAATAATATATCAGGATCAAAGCTTACGTTTACTGGACAAAAGTTATTTGTAGATATAGGATCTTCGGTGCTTGAATTCTTTCCATACCACATTCCTGAAGACGACGTCCCATTTTCTTCTATTTTATATACCTTTACAATTGTGTTATTATCAAGGGTGTTCATTTGGGAATAATACTTTGATGGTTTCCCTCGAAATATTGTATCAAAATAGCTTTTCTTTTAAAACCGTCACAGTTATTGCACTCGAAATATTTTTCATTCAAAAACAGTAGATTATTTTGTTGTTACCACGGAAATGTCAGAATCTCAATTGTTTGGATTCGTTCGTAAATACTTATATTTATAAGGAAAAATTAAACTCAACAACAACATACGCCATTCACGCCATATTGAAACTTTCGAATTTCACATTTCACATACTCTTTCGTTTCAGAATTTATCTGAGTCAATTTTAATTATGTTTACTCTTGTTTAACACATTGGCTTAGAAAGAGATAGTATTAGCACCCCATATATTAGACCAATTACAGCACTGAACTTTTTATACCATCCAATGATAATGAAGATTGCAAATTCCATAATTTGCCAAAGGAACGTATTCTATATTCTATAGTTCCATGAGAGGGCTGAGAATACAAACAGTCCAAGTCCAAATTTTTTTATTTTGTATTATTTTCTTAACCTAAAAGCCATAGACAAAATATTTCTCTTTGCTAAAAGCTCAATCATTTTGTTTGATATTTTGGCTGTGTTGAGACTGTGCTAATAATTTAAAGAAGTGTCTAGTTTACGTGATCTGTGAGAAGTAATTCTCTAAGAGGTAAAAGTGATACCTACGAGCAGTGTAAAAAAGTGAGTAACTAGAAAGTACCCCATTAATCTGAACTATTAGTACTCCTAATAGTATATGAATACGAAACGAATAACCCAGAAATTACTGGAATAACGGAATAACCAATCACTTCAGAAATCAAAAATGCCAAAAGTTGAGACATTTTTAAGAACTCTTCCGGCAGATCTATAGAGACGTAAACCGCCGCGTTGAAAAGAAAATGGCGATATATAATTCACGAAATGTAAGACATAATATTAATCAATCGCTAATTGGTAATAATATAAATATACAGTCAGGTACAATAGTAAACAATGAACTGATGGAAGTTGAACATGACGCTTTATTTAATTCCACTGTAACTAGTGTGTGTTGCCCCCATACTGTGGTATGGGCAACAAGGAGTACTTCATTAGTAGAACATTCAGGCAGTAAAACTAGTAATACAGTAACAGATTTAAATATGCAACAAATGCTTGCTCGTTGGGCTATTGAAGAAAATGTTGCATCTTCTGTAAGAGCACTATTAAAAATTTTACATTCAGACCCATGTTTATCAAATATACCAAAAGATCGTAGAACTCTTGTCAGAACAGCTACAGACACACACATGTAATATCTTTAGGGACAGGAGGTTTCTATTATTTTGGAATAAAAATTTTGGGAGAATACAGTAAGTAGGACCTATTTTTAAATACCAAAATACTAAATAAATTATTTATTTATGTTTTACAATTACTTAGATGTCATATATTAATTCAAAAAATATATCTATTTGTTAATTTTTTTATTGCAGGTAACTTTGGAGTGGCTGAAAAAAAAGTTTCAAAGGCAAAAACAAATGACGTATTGTCTAGTTCTGATTTAGATGTGAGAAAAAAGAAGAAACCACAACGTTTCTCATTTTCCAATACGTCTACTGAAAATGAAATGGACTCGGACACATCAGGAGAATATCCAAGAGTTCCATCAGCACTTCAAAAAAAACCTGGTAAGGGACGTAATGATAAACTAAACTGGGTTTATTGTACTGGGTGTCCCATTTTTATCTAACCGGCCAAATAACTCGGGACCATGACGTTTTCAGAGAAAAAATTTGGAACAAAAGTTCTGCAGTTTGAAGGGAGACATTCGATGCCGCATACTTTTGACCTTGGGTGGAGGGTTCAAGGTCAACTTTTCGCTAATCACCACAAATTTGAATTGGTCAAATTTTGTTGCAACGATAAGCAGTGGTGATGATTCTTTACGAAAATTTGAGTACCTTTGTGTATCTTGCTAATTTCTTAGGCAGCTACCATCGTTTGCCGATGGGAAAAATAGGGGGTCCCATTAGAAAAAAAAACAAGTTGACCTTGAACCCTCCACCCAAGGTCAAATGTATCTGTGGCATCGAATGTCCCCCTTCAAACTGTACAACTTTTGTTCGAAACTTTTTTCCGAAAACGTCATATGATCTTGAGTTATTTGGCCGATCAGATTAAAATGGGACACCCTGTATAAATGCTGTCTGGAGAGCACTGATGTTTACACTGTAACAATCTAGTACTTCTCTATTTTAAAACTGAATTAGAACAATTTAATGATGTTTTTTATTTTCAAGATGACCATCAACAAGATATTTCAGAAGGGCGTAGGCTCAGGCATAGGGCAGTTAGTGATATATCAATCGGAACTGATACTAACCGAAGAAAATTTAGAAGGTAAACAAAATAAAAAAGGTGGAATGGTATGACATTTTTTAGTATTATTATTTATTTCAGAGTTCAAAAAAGAAATTACTAGACAATTTGCTATTATTAATGCCAAACTAGATGATATGTCGGATGATTTGGCGATAAAAATCAGACAGGAATAACCACTTCTGAAAGATATTGATGACAAATTAAAAAATATCATCTCCATACTACCATCATTGTCAGACCAAAACAATTTTAATGTTCTGGAGAAATTCTTGTTGGATCCTGTCAATGCTGCAGCCAGTAACTTTATTTTTTTCAGAGTAAGTACCTCAGCTTGGTTGGAGGTAATAGTGCCAAAGATGTGGTAAAACACATCATGTTCAAAATCTTCAGTGTACAGTTGGGCTGTTACTACAGTTGGGATGGTGCCAAAAAGAAAAACAGATTTAAATCTCTCAAAGTGGCACAAGTTATAATAGGTAATATTTTTGATACATTTCTTTAAAGATTAATTTATCAATTCTAAATTAGTATTATAGTGTTAAATGTGTATTTTATGTGTTTATTTTAGTTAGTTGTTAGTTAGTTAATTAGTAACAAATTATACTTGCAAACTACCAGAGTTTCTAGAAATGACTTGAGGTATCTAACAGTTAAAAACATGAATCATTTTCTTAAACCTTGAAACAACTAAAAGAAAGCAATATATTGTTGATTAAGGGATAAATATTTAATTATACAACTGAATATAATTAAAATATTAATGTATTATGTGGAAAAAAGATCTAAATATTTTCAGATACCGTGATGCTAAATCCCCCTACAAAATTTGCTACTGACTGTGAGATTATCAACAATGTAAAACTCTGGCTTGTCAGATGCCCTGACAGAATAGAAGGAGGAAGAAAATCTGTGCGACCCGGAACAGGAGGTCGCTTAAATACTATGGCCGAAAGCTAACTTAAATGCCCATTTATAAGTTTTTTTTTCTTAGAAAAATATTCTTTCTTTTTTAAGATTTTTAAATTATTTTTTTATAAAGGATTTTTTAGAAAACAATGCTTTATGTTGAAACTAAGAGTCCTAGCTCCAACACAGTATCCTAATGTTTTATGCATATCATAACAATATTTTGTAATGAATGTGCAAAAATTATATGTTTGAAATGTGCAACCAATATATGCCTGAAATTGTGGAAACATTTATACAACATGAAAACCCTGGCAAATAAGCATGTTTTGAATTTATTTTAAATATTTATACAATATATTGTGTACATATGCCCATATTGTAACAATATTACAAAATAAATGTTCAGAAGGGTATTTATGTAAAATATCCATGTGAACATTGTAGGAACATTAATGAATATATTCTAAATAAAGTTTGAATATTTATAGAATATATTTTGTGCATATAATAACAATATCTTATAATTAATATTCAATACAGTTTATATTTCAAATGTGCAAGCAACATGAAAACCCCTGACAAATGAATGGATTATAAATAAACAATATATCAATTCTGTATATTAAGAAATAATGGAAGCATACACATTTAAATTGTCATTTAATATTCCCTATAGGAGCCCTAATACGAGGTATAAGTATATGTACAGTTTATCGGAACTAACCTTCCATATAAGAACAATTTTGCATAGCTAGGAATATATACCGGCCCCTTTTAAGTATTTTAAATATTTTGGTATAAGAAAATAGTAAAAGGATGCAAAAATGGATTATAAATAAACAATATATATCAATTCTGTATTTTAAGAAACAATGGAAACATACATATTTAAATTGTCATTCAATATTCCCTATAGGAGCCCCAATACGATGTAGATATATCTACAGTTTATCACAACTAATAACCTATACAACTAATTTATATTAGAATAATTTGTCGTAGCTAGGAATATATACTGGCCCCTCTTAAGTATTTTAAATATTTTGATATAAGAAAATAGTAGAAGGATGCAAAAATGGATTATAAATAAACAATATATATCAATTCTGTATATTCAGAAACAATGGAAGCATACACATTTAAATTGTCATTTAATATTCCCTATAGGAGCCCTAATACGAGGTATAAGTATATGTACAGTTTATCAGAACTAACCTCCCATATAAGAACAGTTTTTCATAGCTAGGAATATATACTGGCCCCTTTTAAGTATTTTAAATATTTTGGTATAAGAAAATAGTAAAAGGATGCAAAAATAGATTATAAATAAACAATATTATGTACTAATTCTAATTTCCAAATTAATTTTTCAAGATTAAGCAAATTTAAAACCTACTAATCATTTATAAACAAAATTTTTCGTCTATACAATGACCAAAAAGTACCTATTTATCAAAAAAAGTTCTAAGCAAATTTAAAATCTAATAAACAATCGTAAAATACTTGGTTTATATATTAAAAATCAATTTATTGTAATAAAATTGTTCGTATGTAAATAAAATGAAAACTTACCGTAAATGTATCAGATTGTAATCCATAGAGGCACTACACTACACGATACACGTTATCGAAAATAAATTTCGAACGCACGCCGATGTTTCCTATTCGAAAGTCAACTCGCTACTGAATATAAATCGACAAAAATTTAGCGTTAGTCACCCGCCGTTAAATAAGTAAAGTTGTTTATCATATCTACGATGAATATTTATATATACCGGCCGTCCTAGAAGTGAATATAAATATATGTATATTATTTTAGAAAAATAAAATGTAATCATGTTATTTTTCAGGACGTTCGAAGAATTTTGAAGAAAATTTTTAATGTTAATTCATTTTTCAGGATACTTTTTGCGAGCAGTATACAGTGAAGACTTTTTCGTTGGATTCAATTCGAAATACCCTAAACGAAAAGCCATCTATGTGATTAACCGAAAATTAATGACCAGAAAGAAGAGAATTTCAAAATTATCTACGTTATTAGCAGGATGATGAACCATTTTCACAAATAAGCAAATCAGCCAACATTCTCAAATTTTTTCGGGAAATTATCAATTAAATCAACGAAAAAAAAAGGTAATTTATAATCGTACCTATATTGCAATAAATATTTGTACATCAAACAGCAGTATATAACATTCAAAAAGGTGAACATTGTAATGAATTTATATAAATATAGAATGTGATTAACAGAATTCAAAACACTCGTTAAATAATGATTTCAAAAAGAAAAACATTAAAAAGTCTGGTAGTGTAAAGCTGGTTAAAACATGTACATTATCAGGGAGATTTTTTTACATTCGATATATCAAAATGTCAAATTTATTAAAATCCATAACGACACAAAGTCTTCTCTATATTCGTAAACACCACATGTATAAAAATTGTTTACTCGGGATTCTCAGTAGTTTCTATTACATTTTCAACGACGGGTCTACCAATTTCTTCATTAGAATTACTTTCCCAGTTGCTTGTATCCGCATCTAAAAAATATAAAAGTGTAGGGTGGCTTGGTTTGGGTCGTTTAGGTCGCGTAGGAATAAAGGGATCGGGAGAGTTCTGTGGGTGTTCCAATAGGTTTTACTTGGTAAAGCTCTTTCAACAACTTAGTTGATGGTTATTACTATATTTCACTGAACAAATTGTGATACTTGGCACATGGCAAATAAAAATACATGTGTGTGTCAACAAAATAAGAATAAGAATGAAAAGTCATCGTATCTTGTCGATTGTCACTCACTCGATTGTCCTTCACATCACGTTAAGGCGGTGTCACATTAGGGTGGTGTTACAAAAGTAGATGCAGATAGAACAAAATAAATAGTTTTTTTTTTAATCAACATAAGGTTCGACAGACAGTTTTAGCCCTTTTTATTATATTTTCTTCTTTGACTGTATTAATAATTGTTTTTTAGAGGTTATTATGAATTTGACACTTTCAGATGAATCCCACCTTGTTTTCAGAAATTATTTACTATTTTTAAGCGTACTGTATGTTAAGAACAAATAAGGAGTTGCAAAATAAGGCAAAATATCTAATACATGTCTTGAAGGTGCCCAAAATAATAGACATAATTGATACTGGGTAAAATTTTGTTTAATTCGACCATTTATAATTAATTATTTTTTGTATTATATTCACTTGTAACAGTGAAACACTCCTGTCTATCCAATTCCCTATTGACGAATATGAAAACATTCACAAACACTCACCTCTTAAAGTTACAGGTCCTTTGTTCCTACAAGTATTGTACGACCCACATTGTACACACTTAAATCCTACTACATGAAATTTAACTGTACTTTCCTAAAATTTAACATTGCAAATATTTTAAAAAGTTAAAAAATGTTATTACAACTTACAGAATGGCAATTTTTGCAAAGTATATCCACGTAATAATTCCTATATTCCGGGGGCATTGGCGTATTTTCTATTTCCATATCCCAATGTTTCCAAAGTCTCTGTATGTTCATTAACGATGTTTGACATATAGGACAAGCATACAATCCATTGCCTAAAAGTTCTTCATAACACGGTCTATGTAAAAGATGCCCACAAGGTGGTATATAGCAGGCTATTCTTGATGTATGGATATCTTCTAAACATATTGGGCAGTTAGTTCTAGACACATTTTCTACACACTAAAAAATACTTTTATAAAATCATTTAATTTCTCGATAAATTAAAAAAAAATACCCTATGTCCTTGTTTGAGCGAAATAGGAAGACACATATTACATTTCTCGCAGTGATAAAATCTTTCTGCACCTCCAATTCTACATATTCCACAACCTTGACAGTGAAATTGTTTTTTATCATCATCATAGAATAAATTACTTTCTAAACGTACATACTGAAAACGTCAAATTATTTAGGTATTGCAATTTTTGGATTCAAATTTATTACCTTTCCGAAAACTACTCCACAGTTCATACATTTACTTTGAACTCTTTGTTTAGAATCACATACATCACATATTAGTTCCATTACTTCTTTCATATTCAGTTTGTGGTCTTCATTTTCATCATGATAAAATCTACAAGTGTATACTTTGTTGCAGCAAGGTGTCTACAAAAAATAAATATCTAATAATTTTAATTTCTAAACGAAGATGAATGTGGGGATGCTTATAAAATAAATTGAATTGCAGGTCAAATTTTACCACAAATTTTGATTTTCTTTTGTAATGGCAACAACCAAAAGGTTTTTCAGTTTCTTCTGGAGGTCCTTCAGCACTCGGTGTGGAAACTGTATCCATTTGTTTCTAAGTTAAGTATACCACTTTTTAAAACGACCTACAAATCAATTATTGGGTTTCGCGTAAAAATATGCTTGTAAAATTTTGATATGATAAAATTTGATATGTCACGAAGCTACCCGTACCCAGTCGAATATGTTCGTTTTTTGCACAAAAGACGTAAATGTTTAGAATTTACATAGTTGCCACAACTATAAAAATAATGTTTAATTCACTTACCTAATTATTGTAACGAGAAAACCTACAATTATCTGAAATGAAACAATAACAAAATATAAGCACATACACTTACCTGATATATTTCTATTTTGGAAACCCAAAAATGAATCACAATTTGCCTTATGACTAATACACAAATACACTACGAAGTCGAATATCGAATTTTGCAAACATAAGATACCTAAGATACAGGTAAAATGGCCACTATATAGATATTGCAAGTACCTAAATATACCTAATATGACGTGCCTAGTTTTTCTTGTTAAAAAAATTTTGTTCTTCTCTACCTGTTTGAGGATTTTCTTTTAATATGGCAACATCGGTTGTATGCAGTATTCTGTATTTTACTTGGCTCTTTTGGATTCTAAACCTTCGATGCCAAATGTAAAAATTATCCCTAGAAATCCTTAGAATT
Source organism: Lochmaea crataegi (assembly GCA_947563755.1). Taxonomy (NCBI): domain Eukaryota; kingdom Metazoa; phylum Arthropoda; class Insecta; order Coleoptera; family Chrysomelidae; genus Lochmaea; species Lochmaea crataegi. The sequence goes on along the minus strand of OX387422.1, from coordinate 19,827,709 downwards.
TATATAATCCTCTAAGATATGAGGATGGTTATCTAGTTTTTAGCTTGCCATAGGTAATAATAATTGTTGAATAAAATCAATGAATGAGGTAGGTAACATTACATTTTAAGAAATTTCGAAGCATAAATGTTTTGTAACTTTGTCTTGTCAATATAATCGAAATTAATAAGCATTTAAAACAATGGAAGAAAATAAGAACCCAAATAATTATTAAAGGATGACTTAGTAATAGTGTTAGTTGTTGATAAAAAAAATATTGTAAAACAAAAGGACGACTAAAAATTAATTTCGTCTTCCTACTCTAGAAATGGCAATAGCGCTCATTAGAATAGACTTGGTAGGGTTGAAATATCTGAACATTATTTATTTTTTCCTTCAATCAGTTTTCTTATCTTATCAGTCGTAGTTAAGGTGGCTTCAAATTTTTTTAGCGAAAGGCTCGGTCAAGTTCCAGTTCCTTTTTGTATGAACATATTTTAAAATAAGTAATTTAACTGGCATTTAAAAAAATTTATGTTGGTCTCAAAGGTTTTATGGATATGCAGGTGAATAGAAACCCACAGGTTTAAAAAATATACCTAGATTGCCTTTTTAAAAACGAAAAGATGTTTAGAATTAAAAATAACTTTCAAATATTCAACATTGTTTATTTAGATCAAATAAATAATTTTTTCGACATTTTCTGTGAAATAAAAATTTTTTTTGAGGTAAAACAATGTTGAATATTTGGAAGTTATTTTTAATTCTAAACATCTTTTCTTTATAATAATTTTTGAAATTGTCCAAAATAAAGGAACCTACCTACCTACTTGAGACTCTTGAGCAAAAATCACATCTAATTTAAATTTTGATAATGTATATATTGCTATACTTACTTTTTTTCGTATTCAATAAATTATTTAAAAAAAAATGAAAAATGCGTAATAATTAATAATGGGTTGTAAGTTGTGTTGTAAATATTATATCTATAGGTTATGTCACGTGAAAATATTCACAAGATTAGCTTTTTGCAGTGTTTTTGCATTCAGATAATCTCAATGGATTTTTGTTAGATTGTCGGCTTGGTTTGCTGTGTATTATATCATTAGGTACTTCTCAATAAATGGAAATAAGTAGTTTAATACATGTAAAATCATTTTCAGGAGACAGACAAAATCACACTCATCACAAAAAAAAAGTTTTGGACACTTCTTTTGCTAAGAGCACCAGAAAAAATTCAAGGAAAGCAGAACCCTTGAAAGATTCAACAAATCTTCAATGTGGGGTGCTTGAAAGACTTAGCATAGTCTAATAATAATGTGGCTGCTGCTATTTCACAGTTAGCGAAGCAATTTTCCAAAAGAAACTGCTACAGGAGCCCTGTTGATAATTTGAGATTTTAATAGATTATTCTAATTTATTTTTTTTTACTTCATGTTCATGTGTATTATTTCAAAACTAGTCCTAACCAATCGTGATTTTTATTTATAGGAAACTTTGGTTGTAAACTAGTCTTAACTAATAATTCTGTTTTTTATTAATTTTTTTTTATAATCGGTTCACTTCATATGACTTACTAGTTATATATTTTATTTCAAAACTAGTTTTAACCAATTGTGATTTTTATTTATACGAATCTTTTGTTTTAAACCTAGTTTTAACTAATAATTGTGATTTTTATTTTTTTATACTTTTTTTAAATAAAATATCAATATTTTCAATGAAGCCTTTTTATTTAATTAGTGCAGTTAATTATACAAAAAATTGTTGAGTGATATTGTTACGAATTTGCATTCCAGCCTATAACCATTGGTTTCCGTTATAACATTCAAATTTGGTCTATTTTGTGCTACATTATCATTGGGATTTATGATTACATCATCGTCTGGTAATTCTATACGATGTTGAACTGCCAAGTTGTGCAAGACGCCACAACTATAAATTATATTTGCAGCACGAATTGGGTCAAAATGGAGTGCCCTGTGACCCAATAGACATCTAAATCTTGCTTTTAGAAGTCCAGCTGAGGAGCTGAGGAAAGACTTGTATTGAATCTTGACTCAGGTGAATTATCTGCAGGATCATCATATGGTACTAATAACCATGGTTCTAGAGGATATCCACTATCACCGATCAAATAGCCTGAACACGGATGGGGGTATTTTTCCCAATCAGTTTGATTTCCCCGGTAAATAGTAGGGAAGGCGAAAAGAAAACCAGGTGTCTTCTTTGGTGTTATTTAATTATAGTCACTACATTAAATAATTGACCTTACAGTTGAGAAACGTCTCCTATCACTATTAATTCGTTTACGGGCAAAAGTATCGCTGATCAGAGGGTTATTACACATTGTTTTCCGGTAAAACCGCACGAAAACCTCGCGGTTCACCTAAATAATTAATTTGACAACAGCAAAAAATTATGACAGTTATTGCCACAGTCATTCTCGAACCCACGCTGTTAATAGGGCGTGATATAATATTAGTTTAATACTCAGGTGGAATTTTTTTTAAATTCCAACATAGCTATTGCCTCCATTTACATAGTCTTGACGTAGCAAGGTCTTTACTTGAGAACTAGCCATATTGCAGCATCGTGGGTTGAACCAGGAAATCTGGCATTCATATTAAGAATTAATTTGTTGGCATCACAAATAATTTGTGTATTTATGCTGTAGTATCCTTTGTGACAGTAATATGGTGCAGCATGATTAACAGGAGAATATAATCTTTATATGAGTGCAGTCAATCACTCCACATAAACCATTAAAATGAGGAAACTCCTCATTGAAAGTCTCCTGTATCCGATTTCTATTTTCTCCAACAGGAAATATAATGTACCTATGTAATAAATGATTGACTATTAGATCTGTAACTTCTGCAATACAGCGACTGACCATTGGCTGACTCAATGCAATTTGATGAAGCTGACCTGATGTGGGTGTCTGGTAAGTGCCATGACCAAGAAAATGCAAAGTACATAGCACGCGGAGGTGTTTAGGAACAAATGTTGATCTTTGACTATCATGCATGTGTTCAGATATTGAATTTATGACTGATTGGCAAGTTTCTTTATCAAGTCTGAAAAGGTTAGTGAATGTTTTATCAGGTAATTCGAAAGGATTTGAATTATCTCTCAAATTGCTTTGAATTCTCCTATACTGTTTCCTAAAAAAGATTTGATTTGTAACATAATATATCATAACCCCCCAAAATTAACTTACTTTCTAAGCGTTCCTATGAATTCGAATTGCTTCATTCATTAGTAAGACCATTGTCTAAAATTTAGACAATGGTAAGACATCAAATATCAAAGGCATTTCTATTATTCACTTGAATTTAAATCGATTCGATTGTATTCGTTAAAGTTTCCGCTATCAAAAATGTTTTAATTCTTAGTCTAGAGCCCTTATCAATGTTTATGTTTAATGGATAATATTGGTAGTTGAATAAGTAATAACTGATCGATATTGAATGTTAGACTGTAGAAAGAATTATTTTATCTTTTACCTCAGTATTTGGGATGGGATAACTACATAGAGAAATAAAAATTCAGGGCCGGATCTACGTATGGGCTTAATGGGCTCCAGCCCAGGGCCTCCGGGGCTCCGAATAATAAAATAATGAACCAGTAAAAAAAATACAAATCAAAAATAAAAAACCCCAGACAAACATATCAAATTTATTTTTAATATTCCAGAGCAATTTACTTTCAATCTTCTGCCCTACTATCATCGAATACACGGGAATGAATAGATAGAGTCGCGAGCCTCGTAGTTACAAGAATGCCCTATTTCTGTAGTTATTTATTTGTGTGCAATTATAGTAATCTTTCGTGCTGAATAAGTTTAATCAGAGTGGTTGTATCTGGTTTAATGTATGTTCCACTGTGTTCCACTTCTGAATCTGTTGAATAGAATAGAAACGACATGCAGAGCTATAACTGTGTTCCACAATATTCGTAGTGGGTGTAATTGGAGATGGAAAACTCAGAAAATGGATCAACATCTATTTGATTATCTGAGACACTAGCAAGTTCTTGTACATTCGATTTGAGTCAATTCAGCATTTACCTAAGCTTCAGTAGACCCATCATTACAATAGGTTTTTGGATCTACACAATTATTATCGAAATGTTCACTACAAATATAAGTAGTTTTGTTGATTGTGGCAAAATTCAGATTTTGGTTGCCACATAACTCAATCCATTTGAAGCATCTGCTGGGACATCTCCTAGGTTTGGGAAATGGAATAAACTTAATGGCATTCTGTCTTCGTCCTTTAACTAAAACTATTGAATTATTTTTATAACTTTGATATGTACAATACATATCGCAATTTGTATAATCACAACGAAGATACAAATCATTACTGGGACTCTGCACACTATAGAATTCTATCGGTCGCTTTCTACAGTAGATAACTATTATTCCGGTCGACAGCAGTCAAAAATCTCACTCTGTACACTGGCGAAAACTCTGAATTATTACTATTTGTTTGAAAGATATTGAAGTTTTTATGTAAAAATGTCCTAGTTCTCATTGTGGCTTTGCTGCATTTTTTGTGGTAATTCAATTTTTGACGTGGTAACCGTTTCATAATTAACTTTTAAAGGTATTTTTGCATTGATTAATTGTGTGTATGGTATTTGCCATTGATGTTTCTAGATTGGGAGAACTGTAAATGTATGAAGATGAAATTTGTTAGTAATAAGTTTTGGGTTATTTACGCAAAGATGCGATAATTCAATTGTTATTTACAAATCAATATTAGGAACTTGTCCTTTATTAATTTGTTCTACTTTACTTTTTATGTCTATTGTGTCAAATGTCACAAATTTGAAAATATAACATTGTAGATGTCTCAGTAATCGTAGAAAACGTCACGTCTTCACATGTAGAAAGCGATAATGATTACTTTTGTCGACAAGACGAGTAGAATAGAGTCGATAGTAGAATTCTAGTGTGCAGAATCCCACTCCTGAAAACGTGTGTCAAAAGTCAAAGTCAAGTGTCAACATAAAATATCATCCGTCTAAGTTACACCATAGACTAAAGATTAGTATCGAAAGTGCACTCTTGCACCTGTTCGAGCGCATCGAACATTTTATGAGGAAGGAATGATTGGGGCTGCCGTTGCTGTTGAAAGATGTCCCCAACCGGTGAAGGATGTCACTACCGATAAAACATATATCCAACCGGTAAGAGATGTCCCCCAGCGGCGGAGGACCGTCTTCTCGGCTGGTGGATCCCCCTTGGAAGGTGTCCCTCGCTGCTGGAAGCTGTAAATGGAACATAGTTAGACTTGCTGTGGATAAAAGTAAAATTAATTACAAACAAAAATAAGCAATAAAAACAACTCGATAAATTCAATACATATGGAAAAATAAAAACTATTGCAATTGGAGGAAAACATTTGCGGTTGAAATATATGTTCCTCGCGGTTGGAAGATATACCGAAACAATAGAAAATATAAAAAATATATCCAATGACAAAGTATGTTCCTCACCGGTGGAAAACGATCCTCCTGGCTGGAAGATGCCCCTCTCGGATGGATGATGACACTCTCGGATGGATGATGTCTCTCTCGGTTAGAAGATGTACCTCTCGATTGGACGATAACTCGCATCCCTCTGCTGGATGATATCCCTTTCGGTTGGAAGATGCCCTCTAGACTCGGTGAGGTTCCTCTTGGTTGGGTGAGGTTCCTCTTGGTTGGGTGATATCCCTCTCGGTTGGAAGATGCCCTCTAAGCAGAATTATACCCTTCTGGTTGGAAAATTATCTTTAGGCTGGATAATGTCCCTCTCGGTTGGGTGAAACCACTCTACAAGGCAACAACAATACAAAAAATTACCACTACCACCTACGGCAAATATAATAATCCCCTACTAAGCAATAACAATACAAAAGATTACCACCACCACCTTTACCAGCAAAGATAATAATCCTCTACAAGGCCCATGATGATGTGGAATATTGGAAAGGTTTCTGAAACAAAAAATCAAATGAAACTGAAAAATTTAACAATAATAACGTTTGTATCTATGAATCCTGTAAAAAAATAATGTAAATTACAAACCAAGTGGCGAAAACGGGAAAGACATCTGGAATTTACAGGTGTACAGTTGACGATCCTCCTGGCCGGAAGATGACTCTCTCGGCTGGATGAAGTTCCTCTCTGTTAGAAAATGTCCCTCTAGATTGGATGAAACACCCCCCCCCCGTTGGAAGAACCTAAAAAATTTCTGGAATAGAAAATCAAACAAAATTGAAAACATTCAACAAAAACATCGTTGGAACCTATGAACCCTGTAAATAAATATATGCAAATTACAAACCAAATGGCGAAAACAGGAGAGACACCTGGAATTTACAGATGTACAGATGACGATCTTCCTGGCTGGAAGATGACCATCTCGGCTGGATGATAACCCTTTAGGTTGGAAGACGTCTCCTTCGACTGGATGAAATCCCTCTGGGTTAGAAGATGTCCCTCTAGGTTGGATGATACATCCCACGGTTGGAAAAATCTAAAAAAATTCCTGGAACAGAAAGTCAAATAAAATTGAAAAAATTCAACAAAAATATTGTTGGAACCTATGAACCCTGTAAAATAATATATGTAAATTACAAACCAAATGGCGAAAACAGGAGTGACCTGGAATTTACAGGTGTGCAGTCGACGATAGTCCTGGCTGGAAGATGACTCTCTAGGCTGGATGATAAACCTTTAGGTGGGGGAAACTGATCTTGGTTGGAAGACGTCTTCTTCGGCTGGATGAAATCCCTCTCGGTTAGAAGATGTCCCTCTAGGTTGGATGATACATCCCCCAGTTGGAAGAATCTAAAAAAAATCCTGGAACAGAAAATCAAATAAAATTGAAAAAATTCAACAAAAACATCGTAGGAACCTATGAACCCTGTAAAATAACATATGCAAATTACAAACCAAATGGCGAAAACATGAGAGACACCCGGAGTTTACAGGTGTACAGTTGACGACTCTCTCGACTAGATGAAATTCCTCTCGGTTAGAAGATGTCCCTTTAGGTTGGATCATACACTCGCGGTTGGAAAAACGTAAAAAAATTTCTGGAACAGAAAATCAAACAAAATTGAACCTGGAATTTAAAGGTGTACAGTTGTTTAAAAAAAAGAGCAAAAAATACAAGATTATTATAAATTATGCGCCATCCTACCTTTTTTTTGTCAAAGTTATGGTCGAATTATTCCTTCTTCGAATGTGCGTTGAAAAATTGGTAATTAAATTCATTGTTGTTTGTCTATCCAATCCGAACAATTGCTCAAGCTGGAAATCCGGTATTTCATAAGGATCCATCTCATCCTTTAAAACTCTCCGTTGAAATATCAAATGATTTCTAAAATAATATATATGTATTATGATATAGGACCATATCTTACCTGTCACGCTCTTCTATCATTGGAAATACCAATTTTATTTTTTTTTCACTGAAGAATGTAGCTTCACCAATAAATACACAACACAAAAACAAACTGTAAGACGCACCGATTTCCGAAAACCCGATCGAAAATATTCACAATTCTATATTCTATTTTCTATGACTTACACGGGATGCGCGGAATTTTACATATAGCCTGAAAAGTTATAAATTTGAGCAGAATTTTATATATATATAGCCTGAAAAGTTATAAATTTGCACATAATTGACCTTGAAGACATATGAAATTACATTTTTATAACATTTGGTTGAATGGAATAATAAATATAGGTACATACGCGTTTAGGGTAGTTCCTCGCTCCGTTACCTTAAACAAAAAAATTAAATAAATATCGATCCATTGACCATCTAACCTTTACCAATTTCAGATGTCCCAAAAGTTTCTGATCCATTTTCTATTCATTCTCTCTATTACTTGTGAGTTTGGAGATATTTGCAGTTAAAATAGGTCTGAAACTTCTGGGACACCCGGTGTTTTATCTAATATTTCTCCATATCTATTCTAAGTAAACGTAGAAATATTTTCAGAAAAAAAATAAATTAACGTCAAAAACTGACACAAATAGACATGGGAAAATATTGAGTAGGTTTAATGGGAAATAGTATAGGTATATAAAAAAGAATATAATATAAAAGCTGTTCCATGTTGAATATATAAGCAAAAGTTTTCTAGTAATCACCCTGTAAATAGAATTTTAAGAAATATATTGAAAATCGTATAAATTTTTATTGAAATATTTCTAGGTTTATCACAAGAAATGGAACTTTGTTAAAATTATTGTTATTTTAAATTAAAATCAATAAAAGTCCAAAAATAACGGAAAATTATTCACATTAACCGATTTTCAATTCAAATATTCTTAATTCATGTGTCCAAGATTCAATCAAAAGTAAAAAAAAATTATTTGTACGTGATAAAAAATATTATAATAAAACTTACACTTACCCTAAAGCTAATATTATAAACTAGAACTCCAGATCCATTCCAATTTTGTGAATTTGAGTTCCAATTCCTACAAAATTCAGTCATAAGTAATGAGTCAATGCGTTATATAATCCCAATTAGTCATGCCGGCCGGTCTTTTTTGGTAGAATATGGAAATTTTTAATTAAAAAAGACTCAAAAGTTGATTATAAACAATTATAAAATTTCATTATTGATTACCAGGATATTCGGAAGAAGTTCGAAATAAATAATTATTGAAAATTTTATTTTTTAGAGGCCGGAAAATTTCTGTTTTTAGGTAAAATATATTCGATAACGTTCTAAGCGATTTCAAAATCGATTAAACAATTAGTAACATTATTCTTTGCAAAAATTATAAAAAATAAATATTTTTGGGATCAAAAATATATAGTATGGAAACTTTTATAATTACTAGTAAAAACCGTTAAATGAAAGAAAAGCTTACCATATTCATTCCATTTCGATATATGATTCCAATCCATGGCACACACTTTCACTACACTACACAAAATTTCGAAAACGCCACTCCCGACACTACATTACACCTAATACCGAAAAGGTCACTCACGATGCTTCGCAAAATTTCGAAAACGCCGCTCCCGTCACTTCACTATTCAAAATTTCGAAACCGACACTCCCGACAGATCCGTACTACAAGACGGTTTGCGCGGTACTAAATGAGAATGTTGAATGTATCCTGTGCTATTAACGACTATTTTTAACGGTACTGATTTTATTTAAATTTAACAATGTGTAAAGTTTGTGAATCGAAATAATTACACAAACTGTTTTTTATTGCATGAGGGAGCTTAGCTGTACTAATTCAGTTTTCTTTAAATGTATAGTTTCTTAACAAATTGGAGGGAGACTTTTCAAAAGACATAGGTAAGCTATGTCAATCCGAAAATTTTCTAAATACACTATGCCTTTCGTTAATAAGTTGTTACTTTTCAAAAGACATAGGTAAGCTATGTCATTCCTCATATTTTCTAAATCTATCCAACCCCTTTTTTTACAAGTGGTACTTTTTTCAAAATACATAGAAACATTTTCTAAATACTATGCCTTTCGTTAATAAGTTGGTACTTTTCAAAAGACATAGGTAAGCTATGTCAATCCGAAAATTTTCTAAATACACTATGCCTTTCGTTAACAAGCTGATACTTTTCAAAAGACATAGGTAAGCTATGTCAATCCGAACATTTTCTAAATGCTATGCCTTTCGTTAATATGTTGGTACTTTTCAAAAGACATAGGTAAGCTATGTCATTCCTCATATTTCCTAAATATTATCCAGTCTTTCGTTAAGAAGTAGGTACTTTTTTCAAAAGACATAGGTAAGCTATGTCGTTCCTCATATTTTCTAAAAACTATCCAAAAATTAATTACCAGGGAAAAATACAAACCAGTACCTGTAAAAGAAATGCCTTGTTTGGTAAATAAAGTTCCATCATGCAATATCCAAATTAACAACTCTGAAGTATTAAACTTTTTTTGTGCTAACTTGCCTCAATCAGCAATTTCAAAACATAGGTATAAGTGTGAAGTTTTATATTTTGCAGATTTTAACCAAATTAATTTTAGAGCCGGTAGAAGACATTTTACTGATATGGATGACATTTTGGAGGAAGTTAATACGGGTAGGTATATAAACAAAATACTGGACAACGCTTCACAATCAACTATATTGATGGAGATATTTTCAAAGAAAGTTGCTTTAAAAGATTGTTGCAATGAAATGTTTCAATCATTGTGTTCCGAAGATATTGATTCAATAATGAAAGCAGCACAACATAGTCCAGAATGGTTAATATATAGAAAATTCAGAATAACTGGAAGTCGTTGCAATTCTCTGTATACATATTCAAAAAATGACTGGGAGACTAAAACGGTCAAATATTTTTACGAACATTCTTTCAATAATAAATTTGTTAAACACGGGTTAAAATGGGAGTCACAGGCAAGAACCGTTTTTAAAGATCAGACAAAATCAGTAGTATTTGAATGTGGAATGGTTGTAAGCCATTCAAACCCATGGCTTGGATTTTCTCCAGATGGAGTAATTATGGAAAATGACAGACCACATCAATTGTTGGAAATTAAATGTATTTTTGAAGGTAATAAAATAAAACAACTAATGTAAAGTAGGTAGTAGTTTATATTAACCAATATTTGACAAGCTTGAAATCATTGTAAAAAATAATTGAATACACACATGTACAGGTTATTATCTACATAAAATTAATTGAATCAATTTATAAAACACACTTATTTTTTATTTTAGGAGCTACTAAGAATATAGCCAAGGCTGTAAAAACTGCCAAGTACTTGATCCAAGAAAATGGAAAATATAAATTGAAAAAAAACCATCAATATTATGGACAGGTCCAAATGGGGATGGCAATTTTAAATTTACAAAAAGCAATATTATTTATATTTGCTTCTTTTGATGATTCTGGGTTAATTGTAGAGGTTGATTTTGATTACGAATTTTCAAAAAAAATGCTCCTAACTCTAAAAGAAAGATATTTTGAAAATATGTTACATATTTTATGTACTCGGTCTGATTTGTGATAATGGGCCTCTGTATCGATTTTTTTAATAGTTCATGGCAATATTTATGATCGAATGTACAAGAATATCCGACTTTTACAACTGAAAACTTCCTATTAACCAAGAAAACCGTTATTAAAAATCAAATTTCGATGAATCTGGTGAATTATTAAGTATCCCCAATGGTTACCAAAACATACAAAAGTCTATTCAAACTTTTGATATTTATTCGTTAAAAAGAGTGAAAGGGTTATATTTTTAATAGTCTTAGCTTTGTTCTAGTAGATTTCGGAACTGTATGAAGTAGTCCATTAACCCTTAAAATACGGTAACCTATCTTAAAATTTATTTTAGCACATTTTAAATTTTAAAGGTTCATTAAAAAAATTAATAAAGTTCTATATTATTAAACGTGATTTTCTTTAATTGGTTACCTTAAAAGTATGGAAACTGTTCTTATAGGCATTAAGAGTAGATTTTGGTTATTCATTAGCATCTGAAAGACTGAAGGGTGAAAAAAATTATGCATTAAAAATATATTTAAACTAATCTGTTAAGTTAAATATCTACAATCTGCCAAAATAGAGGAAGAAAGATTAGTAATTCCACATATAATGGTAAAAATGTCCTTTACGTAAGGCACTAATGACCATTTCAATTTACCTGATAAAATATTGAAAATTTTTATTCTTTGATTAGACCTTTCTATGTGAACCCTAGCAGAGGCTATTTTTGCATTAAAAATAGCTTCAGTGGCTGATAACTGTTTTTGATGTCTTAAAAATGGGGGTCTCAATAACTCAATTTGATTAAAATGACATACATCATCAATTAGAAACCCCTTATCTACCATTATAGCATCTTCTTTAGGTGTTAACATTGAAATTAAATTGCTGTTTTCAAAGATACATTTGTCTGATGCTTTCCCTCCATAGGATTCACTAACAAAAGTAATTAGTCCTCCAGGTGATACACCTGTCATAAATTTGACAGTCAAGTTAGATTTATAATAAGAGTAGAATTTAATTCGACAACATAAGCATTTTGGCTTTTGAATAAAAATTTCCATACAATCTAGCACAATCCGCACATTAGAAAATTCTTTGAAACACTTGGGCATATTATTTTTAATTTCACTGCTGTCTGGAAAGTATATAGCAGATGCCAATATTTTACTCAAAACAGGTATTAATTTCAAAATATAATCTCTACATAATGATGGAGAAATGCCAAAGAGAACAGCCAATGTGGCATATGATAGATTTGTTTTGAGTTTTGTCATCACAAGAATTTTTCTGTCTTTCAAAGATAAACGATGTACCTTTTTCTCCAAATGCACTTTCTCCAGCTGATGCACTAAACAGTTTAATAATTTAAAATTGTTTATACCAGTAAAACTATTAAGTGCTGACTCAGTTTTAATAAAGTGGCTTAATGTTAATACCTCAGGAGTATTTACTTGTGCACCAAAATCTCTAAAACTTTTTGGGCCACTATAGTTGGGTTGTGAATGCAACAAACTTATTAACTGTTCTGCAGCTTGAATTTCCTTTTCTGCACATCCCAATCCAGCATCTTCTTCATTATGAGATATGCACTTTTCAGCCACTAATATTGGATTTTCCGCTTCTTGTAACAATGTTTTTTTAATTTCTCTATTTTCTAACCTTACACTTCTACAAGAAGGACCAGGTTGATTTTCGTCTTCCAAAGGTAACTTCCTAGACGGTACTACATCAAATTTTAATCTGTGTAATTTAGAGCCGTCTCCTACAAACAAAAACTATTAATACAGAAGCACAAAAAACAACTGAGTACTAACCTCTATAAAAATAATCGTTTTCAGAGAAATGCAATGAACATACTCTCATGTACGGACTCACAGGCTTTCCAATTTTTAATTTCCTTATCCATTCCTCCCTCCGATCAACAGCTTCTCGTTTCCCTAATTTAGTTTCCACCAAAACACGTTGTCCTTTTTTGGGAAATGTATGAAAACTAAGTTCTTTATTTACTCTTACCCAAGAGGAACACATGGGTACGCAACAGTGATGGTTCATTTTGATGAATTAAACAATTTTTTTATCAATTTTGTGACTTTAAAACATCACGTACAAAAAGAAACCGTAAACTCAACGTATGAATTACATATAAACAAAACTTTAATGGCCCACTGGAAGGTTTCAAAATAAAACTGTAGGGGGCGTATCGCTTATTTTGTCTTGTCTATAACATCATATACTCATGTACCTGTCGGCTTAAATCACCGTTTTTCCTTCACATAATATTTAATATTTGTAAATAATGATATTTTATATCGATATTGGATCGGTATTGCTAGAGTCGACTGTTGTTGAAACAGAATCACCGATCACCGCATCTGCCAGAAGTGAATCACCGGTAGCGCCAGTGATTTTACATTCACCAGTGAAATATCGTGGTTACCGATATATCGACCAACACTAATAAAAAGTTCAGTGCTGTAATTGGTCTAATATATGGGGTGCCAATACTATCTCTTTCTAAGCCAATGTGTTAAACAAGAGTAAACATAATTAAAATTGACTCAGATAAATTCTGAAACGAAAGAGTATGTGAAATGTGAAATTCGAAAGTTTCAATATGGCGTGAATGGCGTATGTTGTTGTTGAGTTTAATTTTTCCTTATATATATAAGTATTTACGAACGAATCCAAACAATTGAGATTCTGACATTTCCGTGGTAACAACAAAATAATCTACTGTTTTTAAATGAAAAATATTTCGAGTGCAATAACTGTGACGGTTTTAAAAGAAAAGCTATTTTGATACAATATTTCGAGGGAAACCGTCAAAGTATTATTCCCAAATGAACACCCTTGATAATAACACAATTGTAAAGGTATATAAAATAGAAGAAAATGGGACGGCGTCTGCAGGAATGTGGTATGGAAAGAATTCAAGCACCGAAGATCCTATATCTACAAATAACTTTTGTCCAGTAAACGTAAGCTTTGATCCTGATATATTATTATCTAATGAAAACCGATTAACATTGAATTTAAGCCAATTCAAGAACGATGAATATTTTGTTAAGTGTATTAAGTTAGAAGATAAATATGACTCACCACCGATATATGTCGGTAAGACCGTTTTGAATATTCCTACTATGATAAGATGCCAAAATTGTGAGACTATTTTTCCCACTAAATGTCAATATCAAAGGCATCAGTGTGAATTTAATGCAGAAAAAGTTGTTTTAAAATCGGATGTTGATTCTAGTGAAACTGGCGGTATTCCCGTTAAATACATTTGCGAATTTTGCAATAAACAGTTTGTTAATAAAAATAATTTGGTTCGTCACCAGTCTAGCCACGAAAATACACAAGAAAATGTGTGTGAAAATTGCAACAAACAATTTATTAGTGAAAATCGTTTGAGGATACACAAGGAAAACCATTGTAAAAAAGCTGGAGACATTTCTAAATTTTACAGAAGCGATGTGGCTGTTTGGAAATGCAAAAAGTGTTATGAAGTATTTTCTTCACCTTTATCAGCAAATTATCACATGACATCTTGTGTAGAAATCGAAGACGATGAAGCAGAAAAAACAACACAATTATCGGACGAAGATAAAGTTGTCTTGACTAACGAAAATATTCACACCAAAGAAGCAATTGACAAGAAAAACATAGAAAAAATATCAACCGAGCTTCTACTACAATGTGAATTTTGTAACAGAACTTACGCCGAAAAAAAGGTTCTGCTTATACACCAAAGGAAACACACTACAGCCAGAAATTACGAATGTGTTAATTGCTTTGAAGTTTTCGATTCTTATCCAATAGCCGCCCAACATTGGATGAAAAAGTGTTCGGAATACGTAAATCTGTTTTACTTGCCAAAATTAACTTACTGTGAATATTGCGACAGAACATTCAAATCTCACGAACTACTCTACACGCACAAAATAAAAAAGAAGCACTATACTTACAAGCTACATCTACGACAAACTGAAGAAACCAACAAAGATGTCGATGTTACAGTTCCCGAAGATATCAAAAATATCCTCAACAAACTAATCGAGGACGTTTTAAAAACTTTAGACGTCCCAGTTAACAAAATCCACTATCAAGGAACAGACGCAAATAAAGAGAATACCGGCGAACAACTTGAAAATTCTGTTGATACAACGGAAAAGAAGAAGAGAGGTAGAAAACGAAAATGGCCGACAAATCTGAGTGCGAGAACGAAAAAACCGAGTCTTCAAGTCGACGACGTCTGGACAAAAGTTATTTGTAGATATAGGATCTTCGGTGCTTGAATTCTTTCCATACCACATTCCTGAAGACGCCGTCCCATTTTCTTCTATTTTATATACGTTTACAATTGTGTTATTATCAAGGGTGTTCATTTGGGAATAATACTTTGATGGTTTCCCTCGAAATATTGTATCAAAATAGCTTTTCTTATAAAACCGTCACAGTTATTGCACTCGAAATATTTTTCATTTAAAAACAGTAGATTATTTTTATTAACAAACTGTTTATTGCAAAATTCGCAAATGTATTTAACGGGAATACCGCCAGTTTCACTAGAATCAAAATCCGATTTTAACACAACTTTTTCTGCATTATATTCACACTGATGCCTTTGATATTGATATTTAGTGGGAAAATTAGTCTCACAATTTTGGCATCTTATCATAGTAGGAATATTCAAAACGGTCTTACCGACATATATCGATGGCGAGTCATATTTATCTTCTAACTTAATACACTTAACAAAATATTCATGGTTCTTGAATTGGCTTAAATTCAATGTTAATCGGTTTTCATTAGATAATAATATATCAGGATCAAAGCTTACGTTTACTGGACAAAAGTTATTTGTAGAAATAGGATCTTCGGTGCTTGAATTCTTTCCATACCACATTCCTGAAGACGCCGTCCCATTTTCTTCTATTTTATATACGTTTACAATTGTGTTATTATCAAGGGTGTTCATTTGGGAATAATACTTTGATGGTTTCCCTCGAAATATTGTATCAAAATAGCTTTTCTTTTAAAACCGTCACAGTTATTGCACTCGAAATATTTTTCATTTAAAAACAGTAGATTATTTTGTTGTTACCACGGAAATGTCAGAATCTCAATTGTTTGGATTCGTTCGTAAATACTTATATTTATAAGGAAAAATTAAACTCAACAACAACATACCAATATTCACGCCATATTGAAACTTTCGAATTTCACATTTCACATACTCTTTCGTTTCAGAATGTATCTGAGTCAATTTTAATTATGTTTACTCTTGTTTAACACATTGGCTTAGAAAGAGATAGTATTGGCACCCCATATATTAGACCAATTACAGCACTGAACTTTTTATTAGTGTTGGTCGATATATCGGTAACCACGATATTTCACTGGTGAATGTAAAATCACTGGCGCTACCGGTGATTCACTTCTGGCAGATGCGGTGATCGGTGATTCTGTTTCAACAACAGTCGACACTAGCAATACCGATCCAATATCGATATAAAATATCATTATTTACAAATATTAAATATTATGTGAAGGAAAAACGGTGATTTAAGCCGATAGGTACATGAGTATATGATTTTATTATAGATAATACGATCGGCGGTGGACTGGTGGCGGCTGGCGGGCACCAACAAGTTATTGTTTTAGAATAAACCGATATGAGATGCTTGAATAATAAATAATATATTCGTATTCGTCGCCAGTCACCGCGCGCTGGTCTTATATTTTGATTTGTCTGTGCTATTTATATTTCCCAACACTACTTTTTATACCATCCAATGATAATGAAGATTGCAAATTCCATAATTTGCCAAAGGAACGTATACTATTCTATAGAGGTTGAGAAAATGCATTATTTCCCATCCAATGATAAAAAGTAAGAATATTTTTGGTCTTTTTAAAGTAAAAAATAATAGTTCTAATGCATTTATAGGTCAAAATTGTGACAAGAAGCGGTGGGAATGAAGTACAAGATAGTTACCTGAATTTGAGTACATGTAAACTGCGAATCGATGTTGTTCCGAGTTTATTCCCTAGCAATACACTTGGAAAAAATCATCAACAAGTAAATGGTAAATGAAACATTGGAGAACAGTAAAAATGAAGAGCATCTTGCATTGAAGGTATGTTAACGGACTAATTTTATTTCTGATAACCTACCTATCAAATGCATGAAAGAAAACTTGTGTACTTGTATTTTTTTCTTCAAATACTGCAATTTAATTATAATAATATAACTGTATTATGTTTACGCACTTTGATATTTTTCGCTATATTTATCAATAAACAATTCTTTGTGTTGATTTGTCTTATTATTTTTTAAACAACTCTGTAGTACGAACGAATTTTTAAATCGCTTCGTAGTTCGCGCCCTTTTTTAAACAGTTCCATGGTCTAGGAAGGGGGTGCCGAGTCGGGAAAATAGGCTCTCGAACCATTCTTGCCTCTGTCACAACATGCGCGCCACCTACCCCACACCTTGCAGAAAATGGACCAGTGGAAGTGGAGTATTGCGAACTAAAATTTTGCATGCACTTGGGCGTCTCAGGGTTGTCTCTATGTGCATCATTTCATTAGTTTTTTTCTTTAATCTCTCAGTCTACAATTTCTATTGCAGGTCAACTGAAATTGAAAAGACAGACTGGACAAGATATTAGTCACCATTCAGACCATGAATGTAATTCAGGTAAAGATATTGTACTATTGAAAGTAAAACATATTTATTTCTCAGTATTTTCAGAACATTTTATATCAAGTGATATTACCCAAGAGAATAATTTTGATGAGGAGAATGAGGATATAACTTTGATATCAAAAGAAAATAATTCACACGAAGCAGAAATTCCAAGTATGGGTGGTAAGTATATAAGTTAGGAAGTTTTTTGTGGTACTGTATTCAGATGAAACCATGTGTTTTTTATCAATTTATATAAAAATAAAATTTTTCGTTTCAGAAAGTATTAAGAGAATACTGAGTATTTGCAAAGGCGTTCTACTGGAAGTCAGATCCATCAATGAAAGATCGAGCAAAATAGAAACAACTGAGAATGCACCAAAAGTCGATGTTTCAGGAATTGTGTTAAATAAGCTACCATGCAAAAGTCTGCAGGATATAGAGCACGTAGAAAATTTGCTGAAAGAAGAAGAATTTAAAGAATCTTTTGTATGTATATCATTTTCACGTTTTTTTTTTAAATCTGGCTAAGGCAAAAAAAATTCTTCTGCAGTTGCAAATGTAGAGATGTGTTAGAACCATACATTTGTTTTCACTTTTTATTGTTCGTATTATTTGTAATGTTCTAAAAGCTTATAAAAATCTTATTCCAAAAATCAATGCATGTGAATTATTAATATTCCTTTCCAGGTAGTGTTCGTTAAGAGCATTGGTGGTAGAAATGCGGTAGATGATAGATCACACTAATCGGTCTTTACAGAGAATCTTCACTAACGCCTTGGGAAGACAGTGTTCCTGGTTGGGTTACAGAAACAATTTCAAAATCAAGGAATTGCATTCTATACGAATTTTGATAGGTAACTATAAAAGCATGGATAATTATATTGGTTATTTCAGCACACCTGTTGATCTTGTATAAAATCAGAGGTGTCTAAATTTTCTGTTATTTTTTTTCATTCTTTTTCAGAAATGAGAAATAT
The DNA here is from genome assembly GCA_947563755.1 of Lochmaea crataegi. NCBI lineage: Eukaryota > Metazoa > Arthropoda > Insecta > Coleoptera > Chrysomelidae > Lochmaea > Lochmaea crataegi. The sequence goes on along the minus strand of OX387422.1, from coordinate 19,809,048 downwards.
TGTCTTTTATATTTAGTTTTTGTAATTCCAGGTGTGATAACTGCCAAGTATCTATTTTCAGAGAGCGATGTGGAAATGCAGATTTCCGAATGGTTCCGTCTCAGTAAACTGAGACATCAAAGGGAAAGATCGGGACCGACTGTATCATGATATAGATATGTATACACACCTATTTTCAATTAAAATTATGAAAAACAAATAGTATTCTTGATGATTCCATAAAATCATTAGTCAGATAATAGAATTATTTCCACTGAGTAAAAAATCCTGTATCCATACAATCCTACAAAGCGAATATCTGTGAGAAAATACCGAGTTTCCAAGATGACTTATATTTGTACAAGTTCCTCAAAAACTACTGCAAGTGCTTCTTAATTTATTTGGTATGGACAGGCTCTCGAGATGATCGCTACATTCACTACAATGAAATTCCTCTGTTGGATTAGAAGAAGCAATTGCAATTAGGTCTTTTGAGTAAGATGAACAAATATCTTAATTCAGTGCCCGTCTCAGTATTACCAGGAAGAGGTCACTAAATAACATGTTACATAACATTTTAGAATGTTATGTAACAGATACAACGATGATACAGAACAATTTATATTTGGTATATAACATTTTAGTTGAAATGTTACAGATCAGATACATAAAGTTGTTATGGCGTTGTAGAGCACATGTGGGTTACCAGCTACATAACGTGTTCCCTGGAAAAGCGTTCATTTTATGTAACATATATATGTTTGTGTTCACTGGGTATACACTACATATTTCACATATATTCGGTTAAATTTTGTATTGTTCCAGATACACGATTGAACGTACATATATGATATATTTGTATAATATTCATAATTGACACACTCCTGCAATATTCAGGAAATAATGTTTATTTGGAAATATCTATTAAATATTACATAGATACCGAGTAAAATGTATTCAATTCCAAATATGAACTAAACCATAGACATAATATATTTATTAAAATATTTAAATTTTCCGCCTTTTCTAAACTGTAGGCTAAAAATCCCCAATTTGATAAGAAATTTAAATCATTTCGCCTTATTATATGTTACCTATGATTTCGCCTGCCAGCACTGCCTAGTAGTATTTAGGATTAGTTTAGTTTTAAATTTATTTAGGGTTTTAGTTTTAATAAAGGAAATAAAAGTAATGTTGTAACCTGGTAGATTTAAACAATATTACTATCGATTTATTTCATAATTACAATATTATTATTACTGTATTATTTAGTTTTCGTTTCATTTATCTTTTTCAATTCTTGGTATTAAATCTTAACAAAGGAAAGTACACTATAGAAACATAAAACCTTCCCTTATCATTTTATAAAAGCTTTTTAAGTCACGATTTGAATTTTAATATTACTTGTAATAATATATTAAGTCTCCTTTTTGTCACATACTATTTAATTCGCAGAATGCAGTTTCAGTATGTATTTTATAGAAACAAGTTTTGATTTAAGTTTTAAAAGTGCATTTAGTATTATTGTGGAAACACACAATAATTGTAGACTTTTATTCTATACTTATTTCTTTTAATAAATGCAACTTTAGATATACCTCCTGAATTGAAAAAGAGAGGATTCTCTAACAAGAGCTGAAAGCGGTAACATTGTACCTAATATTAGAAATGTATTAAGTTCCAAATTTACAATAAACTGACGGACTATTGAACTACTGCCTTTTTATTCTAACACCTACTATTTGTGTGAGTTTACAACAGTAAGTGAACCTTTAAAATGTCATCACCCGGTATAATTCGTCATAGTTGTATTGCAAAAAATTGTAATAATAAATATTTTTGGCAACTTCGCAATTTGGAGTGTAAGAATAAAACATTTTTCAAATTTCCATCTGATATTAATCAAAGGGAACAGTGGTACAAAATCTTAGAACTTCCTTATACATCCAAAGATCAAAGGTTGTGTGAAGTTCATTTTGATGATAATGCATTCACAAAAGTTCATTACAAAAAATTCTTATTAAATTTGCTTTACCTTTTGCAACCCTTACATCATACACCACCAAATGTAGTTTAACATAATAATAATACCCAAGCTTTTGAAAATACCGTATTGCCTGTAAAAAGAAAGCTTAGTTTTTCTAATATTGATGATAGTCAATTTGAACATGTACCCAAAAAACAATGTTTGGAATTAAGTATTTTAAGTAAAATAAATGAAACTAGAGTCAGTAATCTATCTCCCAAGAAGAAGAAAATGTATTGCGAAGAATTTAAGGCTAATTTGCAGACAGACATTTTAGACGTTCACCATAGTTTCACTTCCTTCAAAGAAAATGATGATAAAACACGTCTGATTTATGTACAAAGGGAAGTCATTAAATTTCTTTCAATGCTGCATGATATTGTATACTATATTTTACCACTTTTAGGTCATGTAGAGAATATTATTGAAAAAACTGAACTCTTTGCAAAAGGTCATATTAATTTTGGTTGGTTCACCTGTCAAGAACATAAATCATATATTATGTATTTTCTCAGCTCATAAAAGTTTGCGTCCCCTTATTAATTAAAAAATATTATAATGATGGTAAGAGGACTAACAAACAACAATAATTCCTTTTTTTTGTAAAAATGTACTGCGTTTAATTTTTTTTGTTTCAGACCTGTTCTTGTCTTAATGGATCATGAAAATCGAAAATCTAGTTTTTAACTCCTTTTTATTAAAATATTTGTTGTTTTGTTTTAAAATAATGTGCAATTCGATGTGATATAGGATTAGCTTTCTTAAATATAATGTAATTTTAGTGAAAATATTGTGATACCAATTCAAATTTTCTAGTTAGGATAGAATATTTATGTGATACAGTTTTAACAGATATATTATAAAATAAGCATTTAACTAATGTACAATTTATTGTAAGTGATCTGTGATAATTTAATCCAAAGATACAATAAGAATGTTAATTAATGAAAGTTGATAATGTATATAGAATAATTGTACTAATTTAATAAACAAATATTTTAGTTAATTTTGTTATGTTATGTGCAGGTTAATAAAAATTTTAAATTTGTTTTGTTTTCTTATTCATCTAAATTATGTGTTTTAAAATTGTTTGTTAATTATAATTATTTCATTGCAAAAAATTAAATAAAATTTTATTTTTGTAATGAAATTATTATATAATAAACAATTTTAAGACAAATTGTAAAATTTGCTACCCATAATCCAAACTACCAGATTTAAATATCCCGCCTGTTAAAATTAGTTCCGACACCCCTTCCTGGTGCGCTCTATGGTTTCCTGCCACCCCTCCTATTTAATAGTAGATCCCCAACGAATTAAAACATCTCTCTTGATAATACGGAATAAGTAGTTTACTTTACAGATATACGAACCGTTTCGACTATTAAATACTAGGTGGCGCTGAAGGCAATTTCTCAATGAGAACTTTATAGTACAAGCACAGAATACCCCACTCTCACAGAAACTATAAATTTTTTTATGCTTCTGTATGCGTGGGGCATTCTGTGGTACATTCTACCTTTGACATTTTGGTGATTACGGGAGGGTCGTTCGGCAATGCTACTCCATTGACTCCGAACACTCCTCCCTTCTCTAAACCGTTCGGCTATTACAGAACGAGTAAGAGGAGCAGTCTTTAATCGTTCGTGTACTGTGGAGTGGTGTGAAAAGAGCTGCTCCAATTGTACCACCTCGACGAGGTAGGGTTTTAGGAGTGAATATGCTCATTTCGATTACCGGCCAAAAAATAAAATTCTCATGTATTTTAGGTTTTAGAATTGCGAAGTAATAGTTATTCATATTTTATAAAAATACTGAAAAATAACCACCAAAATACTACAACGAATGACTTTTGTTTGAATTTGACGTTTGATAGATGTCCCTCGTTTGACCGGTAACAAATGATCCTTTTACTCTACGAAAAATCTGCTTCTGCTCCACTCCTTTCAATCTCCATTTCGTAGTTAATTGCCGAACGGCCCTGGGTAAGGTTGGTAACCATGGAGGCTATAGTATAGCCTCCATGTTGGTAACGATGACACAAACGTTACTAAAGAAATGCTACATTGTCAGATTTACGTAAAATAATTCTGTGGTTTCAGGGTAAAAGTGCTTAAGTCATATTTTTGGTAATATGAGCTTTTGTCAGTAAACTACGCTAGACTCTTTGCTTTTTCAGTGGGTAAATCCTCTTAAGTCGTTTGTTAGCCGTAATAATAAAATCAAGGTTAAAAAAACTGCTTAAGTTAAATTAGGCTGGAGCTAAAAGTCATAACAATACTTGGGATAATTCACACATAAAATTGACTCGGTAAAATATCCTTAAGTGTACTTAAACTATATTTATCTTACAAAAATAATCAGAATCAATCTGGGTAAATTAACCTATGTCAACTTAGTTAGTTCATCCCAATTTAAAAGCAAAATGCTTCATACATAAGTCGACATAAGAAGATATTCGCGTGTCTAGATATACATTTAATAAAAACTAAGTCCAGTTAGTCGCTTTCATCTATTACAAAACGTGCTAGTATTCCGTTGAGGCGATTTCGAGCGAGTCTTTTCTTGTTTAGTAGTGGATGTTTGTGTGTTTTATGGTGTTGTTTTTGCCTAATGTGTAATAAAATAAATAATGTCTTCAAGAAGCAAAACTGTAATTGCTCTAGCAATTGGTTATAAATGAGGTAAGTGCAGCTTACTGGGTTTTAAACATACTAATTTGAAGTTAGATATTCACACATACTGCGAATGTGAACAAACATCTACTCGAAGCATATTAGGTACCGTATGCAGTATTCAGTATCCCGTCGTTTTAGTTAAGAATGATTTTTGAAGGGGGCTGCTAATGATATGGCTGCTAATGCATTGGCTGTTAACTTCAATTTTGGTTCAATTTCAAGTCCATAACGATTTTTGTTACCTATCATGAGCTACTGTTTCTTAAGCTGCCTTAACTTTTTCTGAAAGTAGGGCTGTTTACAGGTAGGTATGTAGCTAGATTATCATATTTTTAAATATAATTAAATCTTTGCAGATGATGATTCTATATTAATTGGAAATCATATAACTGAAGAACCAAGTACTGACCTACCATCGCCTGCGTCATATTCAATTCGACCTGTCGATGATTTTTCAGTTAATTATGGTGAGTTTTACTAAAAAATTACATTTACAGCATAGGTACCTACTGTATTAGTGTTATTCTTTATCATATCTACTGGCAATTCTTACAGAAGTGACAGATTTTGAACCTGGAGAGTTGAGAGGTGAAATACAAATGGACATTGATCCAGAAGTAGTTGCTGCAGACAAAAGCTTTGGATATGAAAATATTACTGTCGATTGTGGTAAGTGTTTTAAAGATCGTAATCGTGATCCATATTCATGAGATTATTTTTAGGCCTCCTCACTGTAGCCACTACTCAGTCAAACGAAGAAAACAATTTGGAATTTTCCATAGATAACCCTTGTACTTCTTAGACATTCCCACCACTGATGGTGGCATAATTATTGAATCGTGTATATGTTTTTTTTTTAAGAAAATGATGGAGCTACTGTGCGTGCATTTTCCCTCGATGAAGAAGAAGAACAAGAAGAGGATCCTTTTGCTGGCGATGATAATTTAAATGATCCAGATTTTTTACCGACTCCGGAATCTGATAGCGAATCCAATCAATATCAAGTATTTGTTAAAGTTTTAAGGCAAGATTCTGAAAATAACAATAATAAAGCGCAGGAAAAGCTGCAATACGACGTACCATGTATGCAATCGAGAAAAATACGAAAAGATAAAAGAAACTTGGGAAAAGCCTATGTAACCGAAAATGGAAACAGATCAGAGGGGAGCCCATCCTCCTCCTTCCAAAACTTCGGAAGAGAAAAGAAATGAAGTTTTTGCACATATTAACTCATTTCCTCGCTACAAGAGTCATTATAGGCGAAGACATACGGATAAAGATTACCTTGCAGCAAATTTAAACATAAGGTTGATGTATTCACTTTACAAAGAAAATCACTCAAATCCAGTGTCATATGGCATTTACAGGCAACTTTTCAATGAAATGAGTTTGTCATTTAAATTGCCCCATAATGATACATGCAATACGTGTGATACGTTCTCTTTGCAGTTTAAACTTGCTGGTACAGAAAATCAGAAGGAAATTCAGACTGAGTGGGATAAACATAAAGACATGGCTGACAAACATTTTCTGGCTAAGTCCAACGATAAGGAAAACGCAAAAATCGACAAATCAATCAAAATTATTTCATTTAATCTTCAACAAGTACTAGCAACACCACACATTCAAACGAATGTTATGTTCTATAAACGTCAGCTGTCTGTATATAATTTGACGATTTATGATGGGGCAGAAGGGATTGCCAACAATTTTTTATGGGATGAGACAAAAGCTGGTCGAGGTGCAAATCAAATTGGATCTTGTTTATTTAAATATTTTACAGAATTACCTCCAGAAGTAACGCAAGTGATCATGTACTCAGATACCTGCACTGGTCAGAATCGGAATTCTCATATAGCAGCGATGTGCTCTTCAGCCTTACAGAAAAATCCAAATTTAAAATCAATTGACCACAAATTTATGGTAAGTGGTCATTCTCATATGGAGTGCGATACAGCTCATGCCATGATTGAGAAGAAGAAAAAACGAACCGATATGAGAATCCATCACCCTTGGGACTGGGCTCAACTTATTCGCACTGTTGGATCAAAAAATAAGTTTTTAGTCACAGAAATGCAACAAGAAAATTTTTTTGGACTTCAAATCATTTTATACCCAAAAACTGCAGATTAAAAGTAAAAACTGTGACAATGAAAAATTTGTATGGCATGATGTGAAGTGGATGAGTTTCACAGCTGACCATATTGGTATAATGCAATATAAAACATCGGTAGAGTCTTTGGAGCCGTTTAAAAAGTTGTCCTTTTTACGAAGACGCCAAGTAAATCCAGTTTTGGATGGTCCGCGTCAGTACTCGAAATTACTTCCAATTCCTGAGGAAAAAAAGAAAGATCTCCTAAGCATTCTACACCTGATACATCCTGTATTTCACCATTACTATAAGAATTTGCCAGTTTCGTCAAGTTGTGGAAACGAGCAAAATAGTTCTGGTGAAGCTGAAAACTAGAACTCTTTGAGGCTACGTTTATTTTTGTTATTATTTTGTAATCTCTTTTGTATTTTTCCGTAAACAGCAAGTTATTGTTTTTTTGAAATATAGTTTTTCATATAGATATGATCAATATATTTGTTGTTTTATTCCTTGAGGAAAACTGCCTAAGTCTTACTTTGACGTTGGTCATTTTGCATAAGTCAATCAAACTATTGTTGCGGTGAATTATAGATCTATCTGAAAACTTATAAAGAAATCTATAGTGCCAGTACTGGTACTGACAAAATTACGACAAGCCTATTATAGCTTAAACAATTTTTACATTCTCTTGAAATATGAGTAAAATTTAAATTGTCATTTTCCTGAAACAGTGATTTTTGACTTAGGCACTTTTACCCTAAAACCACAGAATTATATATAAATATTTTTATAAATTTTTTTAATATCAGCTAGATTTTAACAAACAATTCGATTATTTCTGGAACAAAACATATATTACCAATAAACGTGTAACAAATTTCTGAAATATATTAAAAATTAGAAAAAAAAACTAACACAATGCGTTTCAATTTTAACTTAAACTGAAACAGGATGCTGAGTCCTAACATGTTTGTTACGATCTCCTTTCTGTCTAAACTGCCTTCGGCATACATGGCAAGGGTAAGGGCGTTCGTCGGTATGGATCCTTCGGTGATTATTGAGAACATAGGCTCTAAAAAACCGTTTAGGACAGAGCTGTAACAAAAAATTTAATTCAAAACAATTTAGAAAACAAACGTTAAAGTTGAAAATTCCGGAAGTAGATTGAGGGCGCGCCTGCGCATTCAGAATATAGCTATACATACTTACATCACATGCATATCTTCTGTCATTGGTATGTATCAAACGGTGTTGGTAATAAGCAGAACCAGTTAAAAAACATTTATCGCAATCGTTGCATTTGAATGGTCTCTCTCTAGTGTGGGCTTGTCTAATATGATCCTTCAAATGCGGACTTATCGTGTATCTCGCTTCACAGCCTTCGTGAGGGCACCCAAACGGCCTTATCCCTAAAATCGTAACGAAAAAAGGATTAAAAACCACCCCCATATACCATTAAAACATTTCGCGGTTTAATCCCAGTGAGTATGTATTTACCTTGATGGAAGCGCATATGTTGCAAAAGATGAGAAGTTTGGGAATAGCTTCGGCCACAAGTTTCACAAACATACGGTTTCAGCATCTTATGAGCACGACTGTGTACTATCAAAGCTTTGGCGTTATGCAAAACCTAAAATTCCATATATAGCATTTAAATAACGAAGCGGTACTGGAACATTTAAGTGCCGCCATCCAGATTTCATTTACTTAATTACTTAATTTTAGAAATCCACAAAATTAAGAGAACGATACGCTCCGTCGGACTTTCTAGAAGTCTCTGGTATGACACTATATAAAGAACTTATTTCTTACCTGTCCACATTCATCACAAGTGAAATTCGAAGCATGTACCTTCTCCCGATGTTCCTCAAGATCGTCAACATTTATAAAAGTTTCGATGCACCTTTCGCATTGATATTTATAACCGTCGTCGACTTGAAGACTCGGTTTTTTCGTTCTCGCACTCAGATTTGTCGCCCATTTTCGTTTTCTACCTCTCTTCTTCTTTTCCGTTGTATCAACAGAATTTTCAAGTTGTTCGCCGGTATTCTCTTTATTTGCGTCTGTTCCTTGATAGTGGATTTTGTTAACTGGGACGTCTAAAGTTTTTAAAACGTCCTCGATTAGTTTGTTGAGGATATTTTTGATATCTTCGGGAACTGTAACATCGACATCTTTGTTGGTTTCTTCAGTTTGTCGTAGATGTAGCTTGTAAGTATAGTGCTTCTTTTTTATTTTGTGCGTGTAGAGTAGTTCGTGAGATTTGAATGTTCTGTCGCAATATTCACAGTAAGTTAATTTTGGCAAGTAAAACAGATTTACGTATTCCGAACACTTTTTCATCCAATGTTGGGCGGCTATTGGATAAGAATCGAAAACTTCAAAGCAATTAACACATTCGTAATTTCTGGCTGTAGTGTGTTTCCTTTGGTGTATAAGCAGAACCTTTTTTTCGGCGTAAGTTCTGTTACAAAATTCACATTGTAGTAGAAGCTCGGTTGATATTTTTTCTATGTTTTTCTTGTCAATTGCTTCTTTGGTGTGAATATTTTCGTTAGTCAAGACAACTTTATCTTCGTCCGATAATTGTGTTGTTTTTTCTGCTTCATCGTCTTCGATTTCTACGATTTCTACACAAGATGTCATGTGATAATTTGCTGATAAAGGTGAAGAAAATACTTCATAACACTTTTTGCATTTCCAAACAGCCACATCGCTTCTGTAAAATTTAGAAATGTCTCCAGCTTTTTTACAATGGTTTTCCTTGTGTATCCTCAAACGATTTTCACTAATAAATTGTTTGTTGCAATTTTCACACACATTTTCTTGTGTATTTTCGTGGCTAGACTGGTGACGAACCAAATTATTTTTATTAACAAACTGTTTATTGCAAAATTCGCAAATGTATTTAACGGGAATACCGCCAGTTTCACTAGAATCAACATCCGATTTTAAAACAACTTTTTCTGCATTAAATTCACACTGATGCCTTTGATATTGACATTTAGTGGGAAAAATAGTCTCACAATTTTGGCATCTTATCATAGTAGGAATATTCAAAACGGTCTTACCGACATATATCGGTGGTGAGTCATATCTATCTTCTAACTTAATACACTTAACAAAATATTCATCGTTCTTGAATTGGCTTAAATTCAATGTTAATCGGTTTTCATTAGATAATAATATATCAGGATCAAAGCTTACGTTTACTGGACAAAAGTTATTTGTAGATATAGGATCTTCGGTACTTGAATTCTTTCCATACCACATTCCTGAAGACGCCGTCCCATTTTCTTCTATTTTATATACCTTTACAATTGTGTTATTATCAAGGGTGTTCATTTGGGAATAATACTTTGATGGTTTCCCTCGAAATATTGTATCAAAATAGCTTAATTAGCTTTTAAAACCGCCACAGTTATATCGCACTCGAAATATTTTTCATTTAAAAACAGTAGATTATTTTGTTGTTACCATGGAAATGTCAGAATCTCAACTGTTTGGATTCGTTCGTAAATACTATGGAGGTGAGAAGGGTGACTCGAGAACGCCATAGATTAGAGTAAGATAAAGAGCCCACGCTACAGAATTCACTCGACCGGCGACCACAGATCACCTACTGCTTTTATTCCCGCCCACAGAGCGGATTCTCGTCGTATTTGTGTTATTTGTTTATCTATGGTTATTTTCTTAACCTAAAAGCCATAGACAAAATATTTCTCTTTGCTAAAAGCTCAATCATTTTGTTTGATATTTTGGCTGTGTTGAGACTGTGCTAATAATTTAAAGAAGTGTCTAGTTTACGTGATCTGTGAGAAGTAATTCTCTAAGAGGTAAAAGTGATACCTACGAGCAGTGTAAAAAAGTGAGTAACTAGAAAGAACCCCATTAATCTGAACTATTAGTACTCCTAATAGTATATGAATACGAAACGAATAACCCAGAAATTACTGGAATAACGGAATAACCAATCACTTCAGAAATCAAAAATGCCAAAAGTTGAGACATTTTTTAAGAACTCTTCCGGCAGATCTATAGAGACGTAAACCGCCGCGTTGAAAAGAAAATGGCGATATATAATTCACGAAAGGTAAGACATAATATTAATCAATAGCTAATTGGTAATAATATAAATATACAGTCAGGTACAATAGTAAACAATGAACTGATGGAAGTTGAACATGACGCTTTATTTAATTCCACTGTAACTAGTGTGTGTTGCCCCCATACTGTGGTATGGGCAACAAGGAGTACTTCATTAGTAGAACATTCAGGCAGTAAAACTAGTAATACAGTAACAGATTTAAATATGCAACAAATGCTTGCTCGTTGGGCTATTGAAGAAAATGTTGCATCTTCTGTAAGAGCACTATTAAAAATTTTACGTTCAGACCCATGTTTATCAAATATACCAAAAGATCTTAGAACTCTTGTCAGAACAGCTACAGACACACACATGTAATATCTTTAGGGACAGGAGGTTTCTATTATTTTGGAATAAACATTTTGGGAGAATACAGTAAGTAGGACCTATTTTTAAATACCAAAATACTAAATAAATTATTTATTTATGTTTTACAATTACTTAGATGTCATATATTAATTCAAAAAATATATCTATTTGTTAATTTTTTTATTGCAGGTAACTTTGGAGTGGCTGAAAAAAAAGTTTCAAAGGCAAAAATAAATGACTTATTGTCTAGTTCTAATTTAGATGTGAGAAAAAAGAAGACACCACAACGTTTCTCATTTTCCAATACATCTACTGAAAATGAAATGGACTCGGACACATCAGGAGAATATCCAAGAGTTCCATCAGCACTTCAAAAAAGACCTGGTAAGGGACGTAATGATGAACTAAACTGGGTTTATTGTACTGGGTGTCCCATTTTTATCTAACCGGTCAAATAATTCTGAACCATGACGTTTTCGGAGAAAAAATTTTGAACAAAAGTTCTGCAGTTTGAAGGGAGACATTCGATGCCGCATACTTTTGACCTTGGGTGGAGGGTTCAAGGTCAACTTTTCGCTAATCACTACAAATTTGAATTGGTCAAATTTTGTTGCAACGATAAGCAGTGGTGATGATTCTTTACGAAAATTTGAGTACCTTTGTGTATCTTGCTAATTTCTTAGACAGCTACCATCGTTTGCCGATGGGAAAAATAGGGGGTCCCATTAAAAAAAAAACAAGTTGACCTTGAACCCTCCACCCAAGGTCAAATGTATCTGTGGCATGGAATGTCCCCCTTCAAACTGTACAACTTTTGTTCGAAACTTTTTTCCGAAAACGTCATATGATCTTGAGTTATTTGGCCGATCAGATTAAAATGGGACACCCGGTATAAATGCTGTCTGGAGAGCACTGATGTTTACACTGTAACAATCTAGTACTTCTCTATTTTAAAACTGAATTAGAACAATTTAATGATGTTTTTTTTTCAAGATGACCATCAACAAGATATTTCAGAAGGGCGTAGGCTCAGGCATAGGGCAGTTAGTGATATATCAATCGGAACTGATACTAACCGAAGAAAAATTAGAAGGTAAACAAAATAAAAAAGGTGGAATGGTATGACATTTTTAGTATTATTTATTTCAGAGTTCAAAAAAGAAATTACTAGACAATTTGCTATTATTAATGCCAAACTAGATGATATGTCGGAAACATTAAATTTGGCGATAAAAATCAGACAGGAAGAACCGCTTCTGAAAGATATTGATGACAAATTAAAAAATATCATCTCCATACTACCATCATTGTCAGACCAAAACAATTTTAATGTTCTGGAGAAATTCTTGTTGGATCCTGTCAATGCTGCAGCCAGTAACTTTATTTTTTTCAGAGTAAGTACCTCAGCTTGGTTGGAGGTAATAGTGCCAAAGATGTGGTAAAACACATCATGTTCAAAATCTTCAGTGTACAGTTGGGCTGTTACTACAGTTGGGATGGTGCCAAAAAGAAAAACAGATTTAAATCTCTCAAAGTGGCACAAGTTATAATAGGTAATATTTTTGATACATTTCTTTAAAGATTAATTTATCAATTCTAAATTAGTATTATAGTGCTAAATGTGTATTTTATGTGTTTATTTTAGTTAGTTGTTAGTTAGTTAATTAGTAACAAATTATACTTGCAAACTACCAGAGTTTCTAGAAATGACTTGAGGTATCTAACAGTTAAAAACATGAATCATTTTCTTAAACCTTGAAACAACTAAAAGAAAGCAATATATTGTTGATTAAGGGATAAATATTTAATTATACAACTGAATATAATTAAAATATTAATGTATTATGTGTAAAAAAGATCTAAATATTTTCAGATACCGTGATGCTAAATCCTCCTACAAAATTTGCTACTGACTGTGAGATTATCAACAATGTAAAACTCTGGCTTGTCAGATGCCCTGACAGAATAGAAGGAGGAAGAAAATCTGTGCGACCCGGAACAGGAGGTCGCTTAAATACTATGGCCGAAAGCTAACTTAAATGCCCATTTATAAGTTTTTTTTTCTTAGAAAAATATTCTTTCTTTTTTAAGATTTTTAAATTATTTTTTAATAAAGGATTTTTTAGAAAACAATGCTTTATGTTGAAACTAAGAGTCCTAGCTCCAACACAGTATCCTAATGTTTTATGCATATCATAACAATATTTTGTAATGAATGTGCAAAAATTATATGTTTGAAATGTGCAACCAATATATGCCTGAAATTGTGGAAACATTTATACAACATGAAAACCCTGGCAAATAAGCATGTTTTGAATTTATTTTAAATATTTATACAATATATTGTGTACATATGCGCATATTGTTACAATATTACGAAATAAATGTTCAGAAGGGTATGTATGTAAAATATCCATGTGAACATTGTAGGAACATTAATGAATATATTTTAAATAAAGTTTGAATATTTATAGAATATATTTTGTGCATATAATAACAATATCTTATAATTAATATTCAATACAGTTTATATTTCAAATGTGCAAGCAACATACATTTGAACATTGTAGGAACATTTATACAACATGAAAACCCCTGACAAATGAATGTGTTTTGAATTCATTTTGAATAATATTTGAATATATATACAATATATTGAATCCGTTTTGGAATATACTTAGTATATTGTATGTATATGAAAATGCTATGTGGGGTTTAGATGGGAATTGTCGAAAATAGGCTTATAGGCCCATTTTTTATCGATGGAAACTTGAATGGTGACAAGTATTTGGATCTACTAAAAATAACGAAATTATTCCTGCACTTCGACAGAATGGGCAATTACCACAAAATGTTTGCTTTCAATAAGATGGAGCACCTCCCCACTATGATAGACGGGTTAGGGATTTGCTGGATGCGAATTTTCCAAATCGATGGATTGGACATAGAGGATTCAGAGTGGCCTGCTCGTTCTCCGGATCTTAGCCCGTTAGATTTTTTCTTTGGGGTTATCTAAAATCACGTTTTTACCTTAGACGACCAACATACTTACAGGAATTGAGACAAAGAATTATTGATGAATGTGAACTAATACGTGGAGAAGTCTTGGAAAGAGTGACTCAACGATTTGTTAATACGATGGCATATTGTCAGCAAGTAAACGGCGATCATTTTGAACATTTGAAGTAATTTTGTTTCTCATTATTCTAAAATAATGAAATGTACACCTATTGTACAACTAACAGTGAGTTATTCCTCGTTTTTACAAATTTTTTTACACTAAACTCGGTATGTATGAATTCAAAATAACAAGCTCTTGCGCGGGCGATCAAGGTTCGATTCCAATGGAAGAATTTTTTTTAATACATTAGTCGTGGAGAAAGTATAGTCTTTTACATGTGTAGAATGGCTATTATTCTCTTGAATGATTCCAAAACTCACTTGCTCGTTTTGGAAACTTCATCCGCGTGAATAATAGCCATAATTCTACACTCTTTAAAGAATATACTATTATCACATTGAAACGTAGCGTGTCATAATTTGCTACATTTTTGCAATCAAAAATGCAGTTGGGAGTAGATTGACCTGAATTTCTTTGACGCAATTACTTTTAAATATCTTGGCTGTTGGCAAATCTCGATTTTTATAAGAGCCACACTGAGGATATGGAATAATTTTTCTCTTTCATCTTTTACTGTTATTTTTGGATTAAGAATTTGATCATCCGGAGTACACATCTCTCATATTATGTGTATAGAAAGCTAATTTTTTTTAATGTCTCCATCTTAACTTGAAGAAAGTAAAGGGTTAAAGGGACACTTTGTATGTTTTCTCTTGAATTGTTTGGAATACTCGAACAAAAAAATGACCTACAAGTAAATATACTTGTTTTCTACAATGCCATATACTATCTGTGGTGGTCTGTTGAAAACAAAATTTTATCGAGTAAATCATTAATAGTTATTTAACCAACAAATGTATTAACAAAGCGAGATATTTTAAACCGGCAAAGCAAACGCGATAAGGTTCTAGATAAATAGCCTTTAAAGACCATACAGTTACCACCACATATCTGGTGGATCAAAAGCCCCATTTAGGAAAATTTTGTTTTCCAAATAATAGAGAAATATAAAAAAATTAATAGGTGAATAAGAATATAACCCAACATAATTAAAGATATCAATTTTCTTAAGGAAGACAATCAGAATTAGTAAACTGAAACTTTAATATTCAGATATTGTACAAAATAATATCAACAAGTGCATCTAGAGTATGGTATGTTAAATTTCAGAGCAGGTACATTGAACTAGGAAAAGAAAACACATATGTTTCTACTGTAACTCTAAAACAAACTTTATTGACTCTACTAAATAGGACACTAGTTTACAAATGAACACTCAAAAGAAAATTAACCAAATCATCTATATGGTTGAACAAAAGAGCATTGTTTGATTTTGTATTATACAGTCAAGAGTTGGAAGATTTTCTCTGAAGTCTTGCAATAGTAAATACCCAAAAATAATGGTTAATGAATAGTTGAATAATACTGCCACATTGGGATCAAGTATACAACTGAATTCTAAATACTTATTAATATTGTAAATTTGATGATTTTTAAAAATAAAAGAATGTGACATCTGAAATGTACAAGTGTAGGTTTTCCCTCAATGAAATGAAATCTCTACATTTTTTTAGATATATTACAATGACAGCAGACACATTGTATCTTCTTATTACACAGTTTATTGGAATAGGCCTTTGCTTAAATTTATTGATGGATCACAATATTTACAAAATATGCTTTTCTTTGGAATAACTTCAATGAAAACTAAACCATTGAGCCCCTGGAAGTCTGAAAAAAAAAAGAAAAATTCTAGATTCTTGTAACTATACTATAATGGAATTTTAGAGAAAATTAGTATTTTGTAGGACATGCACAATCTTATATTTTTGAACTTGTATTTGGTTTCCAAGTTAAGAATGCAGCAACAATCTTAACCATATACAACAAATTTGGAAACAATTGAACAATTTGCAGAACTTGGCATTTTAAAATTATATTTTTGTTTTTGAATTGTGACAATTGGTTTAATTGTATTGTCCAATTGATTTACAGTTATCAGAACAAACTTGGACACCATGTCACAAGTATGTAAGAAATCTAAAGAAATCCAATAAAAATTTAAAAACAGTATTTGTACATATTTTTCTCGTTTATTATCTATCATAATTTATATCCACTGTACAGGGCAAGTTTAAGTAAATATGAAGTACTTATGAAAGTTACTGTTTCTACTACTTTTATTGATTTTGGTTTTTTCAATTTTGTACAAACAATATAAATTTGGAAATTTATTAATTTTAGAAAATAAAATGGTCTAATTAAGTAAATATTCTTACCAAATATACTCCAACAATTAAGCCAAACAATCCAATAGCACTTCCAAAAATTTCAATAATCAAAATTTTTACAAATAATGATGAATTGGCTGCATCTGATATGGCTGCTCCAGATCCTACTTGACCAACACAAAATCCGCACACTAAGTTTACAAATCCAACAGTTAAACCGGATCCAAAAATAACGTGTGCTCCATAATGATTCTTAGAAAAGACCTCATAAGAGGTGTTGAATTCCTCAATATCAAAGTTCTAAAATGAGATTATTAACATTAAATTATGATCATACCAGGAAATTAGGATTTAAGCAGACTTTTTGCTTGGTATATATAATTTTAATAAATTTTTTAATTAATCGAGATATCTTTAAACTTTTACCATATTTGTTAAATTTCTCACTTTATTTTCAATTTATGTCTACAATTCTTAAGAAACATTGAAATGTAGTGAATATGTGTTATCAATGGTATATACTTAGCACTTTGAAAAAGAAATTAACTTCATTAAAAATCAATATAAAATAATTGTCAATGTTTTCAATAAAAGATCTGCATATTAATAAAAAATCTTCAGAAACATGAAAAAGTATCTGTTCCTGGCAATGACCATTAATTTATATAAGAAATATTTTAGTAAAGCCCGTTTGTAATTATCAATTATTCATTAAGTTTTAGTCAATTTTTCATACACATTTTGTATCAATTTTTAAATCATCAAAACTTGTCCTATTTCTGTTCAATTTTAATTGACATGACAGCTTAGGGCAAAAATATAGGGTAATATTCACTTTAACATTGTTTATTTTTGCAACATAGTATTGAGTTTGAAATAAATTGAGCAAAATTAACAGTTTTGAGATATTAGCCAAAAAACTATATAACTGGTTTTGAACACAAATGAGACAATTTATTTAAAAAAATATATAATAGCTGATATTTCTTGGTTCACGCCAACAAACTAAAACACAGTTGAATTGTTAAAACGTGCTTGTGGATATATCTGCTTTTGATGCAAAAGCTTAACTTTAGCTACTAATTTAACTACTTTATACTCTGTTTTGATCCAAAATGAGCACGAGAGTCGATATAACTAAGAAATGTGATTAGAAACCGTCAAAGCCTCATCATTTTGTGGAAAAAGTGGATATAACTGGTTTTGATTGCGAACTCATCAAGTAGTCTCACTGATCGAACTTTATAGAGAAAGGCCATTCCTTTATCAGTCAAAAGTGCACAATATAAAAATAAGCCTATGCGTGTTTCTGCTGATGCTTAAAAAAAGCTGCTGCTGTTAATAATAAAAATTCAGCATCCACATTTCTATTTAGAACTGTAGACTGTAAAGGATAAAAATACCTAACTAACCTCTCTCGCCAACTGCACTGCTCATGATCACATCCTAAATAAATTATTAAAACTTTGAGGGTTGCATACATTTGATTTTATAGTTTCAAAGTTTAGTGTCCTACATTTAGGATCCTAAAAAAATGACTAAAACTTGTAATAAATCATTGATAATTACAAACGGGCTTAATAGTAAAGCAATACAGTACCTTCCAACTACCACACAATACAATAGCCATAATCAAACCATAAATAGCTACAGCTTCACAAAAAATAATGGAAATCAAATTTTTGGTTTTAATTCTGGGTGCTTTTACACCAGCACCTACTATACTAACTCCTGTGGTGTGAATTCCTCTAAAAGTATATTCAAGTTTAAAAAACTACAGCTTTTAAAGACTGCATATATCTTTAAAATAGTCAAAAAACTTACGCTGCAGCTCCTACTACTGACAATGACACTGCCAAACCAATTCCAAGAGAAGCCCACATGTGCGGAGAAACATTCAATAAAAACCTAGATATAAAATTGAGTTAGAAAAAAGAAATAAAGTAAGTATATGACTTTATAATTAAAGAATTCTCGAATCAAATTATCAATATAAATGTATTTTGAAATACCAACTGCATAATAAAATAAGTACTTAGTAGCTTAAAACATCAATAATAATAATTGATTAAAAGTATATTAAAACTAAATAGATAACATTCTTTCCTTGAGCAAAAATTAGTTGATTATATTGTTTATTTGTCATACCAAAGAGAAATCATGGGAAAATAAGACAAGGTACATAATTTAACAAAATATGAACTAGATACTGCTTATAGCATATGCAAGTTTGTGAATTTAAAAAAATGTAACTCAATAATTTGAATTTCCTCTGTATTGAGAGTTACTTGTCATGTGACAAGGCATAAGAGTCTGAACAAATTAATATAGGTTTAAATTGTTTTGAACGCGTCTATCATTAATTTCTAATAAATAGGAAAAATTACTTACCATGCTATACTAATTTGCTCTCCTTTTCCAGTAAGACAATAATAAAGTCCTAAAATATAACATCGGATTAGGTCACATGCTTTTTACACACCTACTTGTAATACTTTGTTGTATTTAAACTTACCAAAAATTATTATTGCTGACCAAGCAAGGGCACTAAAAATGTAACTTAAAGCGTAGCGCATTTTGTGAAATTTAACTTTCAGTAGGTAAACAAAAATTAATGGTTTGGCAAAATTCGGGATCTAATAATACATAGTACAAACGTCAAAAGTTGTAGAGTGACTGTCATGTGTCAGTGTCATGTTGGTTGGAAAGGGAGTAGTTATCAAGCATCACAGACCTGCTGATTCAACAGAACCGTACTAGTCCAGTAAATCAAGGATGAAAAGTAGGTAAAGTGTACAAAAATCCTGCCTGTCCATGGATTTTCCGTGAAGGATAGGGTTTGACTAGTAATTGAACATCCAGAAATTTCACACACCTCATCGCCATTTTGGGGGGGTATTCCCGGCCCCAAAGTTCCAAAAGTTGGTTTTCCGCCAATATCTCCTAAAATATGGTATTTAGAGAATTTTTATATAGGGGAAAAATGAAGAGTAGTTCATTAAATACAAAATTGGTCCTCATGATTTTTTTCGCAAATTAATATTTTTTGCAAAAACCGATGTTGAAAAATCCATAATTTTGAGGTGTCATGGATTTCTGAAAAACCACTAAACTCGAGAAAAATGAGGGTACAACCAAAAAGGAGAAGTTCCCAGCTTTAAAATGACGTATCTTGGAAGACAATCCGATAATGTACAAACTTTTAGACAGTGATTGTTCGCAAAATATTCCCAACCTCGAAAAACAGCAAAAATTTGGAAATGAAAACACCAACTGAAAAATCATGGGGCAAGAAAGATGGCCAATAAAGACCTGTAAAGGACCCGTAATAACAAAAAATCGAGAGTAAATGTCTATTATTAAGAAAAATATGAGTAATTTGTCGACACTCGAAAAAAAAGTTATTACAAAATCTTTCGACCCATTTTATAAATATTGTGGAAATATAAAAATGGGCCTTGAATCGGATATGATAGCTGTGGATTTCCCCGTTCATCGGAAAATTCATGGACCGGCAGGTATAATCGCTTCTGGGACCATTTATTTACTTAACTATACGTATTTGTAATTTTTGAATGGTTCGTAGGTACATATTCTAATTTAGTACAATACATATTTTATAATAGACACTTTTAGCTTGTCATAAGTTTTTACACGTATCCGTATCCGTATTGGAGTTACGTTGACGTAAAGAAATTGTCAAGAAAACCTTTTTAGCAGAAAACGTATCGTTTCGTTCTGTTTTTAATTGTATAACCTCAAAACTTTTTTAGTTTGTCTGTTTATATTTTTGTAAAAACGTGATATGGGAACGATATTAAATAATCCACTGCTGCTAGACGAGGACGATGATGATTTGGAAGACCTATTTTTGATGCATATTTTGCATTACCAAAATATGTTGGGTTATAATTAAACCAAACCAATATCAAAGAAGAAGAAGACATGTAAAATAGCACTAATAGCACAGAATTCTGATTTTGGTAGGGATACGGATACGTTTACGTATACGGAGTAGGGGACGTAACAATACGTTCAACGCATCGTATCGGCTGAGACGTAACGGGTCTACTCATGCGCAGTTCGTTACGGATACGGATACGTGAGAAATTTAAGGCAAGCTAAAAGTCTCTAATATATGGTGATATTTTAATTGTAATAAGAAATAAGATTATGCTGACAATCTGACAACATCGCAATAGGTATGATGGCAGTCACTATTAAGAATAACTGAAATAATTGTATAGATTACAATAGTAGTTTGTGCAACTAGTGTGGATATGATGGCCATATCGCACGAGGACGAAGTGTGCTCAATCGTCCGAGAGCGATATGGACAATCCACACGAGTCGAACAGTATATTTTTTCTACGACCCACTTAAGAAAAAATCTAGAAAATAAACATTTTATTAACCTATAATATAACTTCAAATTAAAAATTTTTAATAATTTTACTATTATTATTATTTTATTATTATTATTATTATTTAGAAATAAAATTAAAATTTAAAAAAAATTATTATATTTATTATTTCATCAAATTTGGTGGGATTAGCCATGACGACGAAAAACAAGAAATGAACGTCAAGTTACCAGATAATACTATACTATCTACTTTATCAACTATTTTAATCGGCTCTATTAATTTCTCACAACATTATAATAATTTCGATAACAATTTACCTATATAATAATTTAAAAGAAATTATAAAAGGTGAATTTCAAAAGTCATTGTTGATATCTCGGGCACGCCTCTCTACCTAGAGCGACGGCGAATCAAATGTCGACAGGGGAGGGAGGTATAAGCGCTCTGCAGATTCTGACAAGTCTGAACAATTCAGTAGATCTTTTTAACGCCATAAAGAGAAAGCATTCAAATACTCAAATTGAAATAGGTACATACCTACTTAAATAGATAATAAACCAGAAAAACACAAAAAGGTTATTACACTTTTTTTATATCATTTGTGAATTTCATTTTCAATTTTCAGTAATGGAAGACATTTCTTCTGAATCAAAAATTGCAATAAATAATTGTAACAATTGTACTTTCATATTTAACATTAATAAATAATATGACAACTAAAATGTTTTAAATCATAATCCACTCCTATTATAACCTAAGATAATATAAAAAACTTTTTTAATTATTAAAAGGGCGACTGTAGAAAAAATTATGTGTGTTTTTCGAGCGTAAAGTAATAGATTGCCGCTTGAGAAAGAATGTTGATCTTTTGACAGCGGCAATTTTACTTTACGCTCGAAAATCACACATAATTTTTTCAATAGTCGCACTTTTAAGAATTAAAACAGTTTTTTATATTATCTTAGGTTATAATAGGAGTGGATTATGATTTAAGATAGTACTTAGTTGTCATATTATTTATTATAATGTTGAATGTCAAAGTGACATTATCATGTATGTATATTGTCAGTTATAATATCACAAGAGCATAGACAATATTCGATAATTCACCGAGTCACGAGACGTATTTGGCGAAACATCACGAGAGCGCAGCTCGAGTGGTGTTTCGCGAAATACGTCGAGTGAAGAGGTAAATTAATGGAAAAATATTGTCTATGCTCGAGTCGGTATTCGTTACGATTATATAACGAATAATATTCTAATTTTTTTTATTGATTAATATTAATATTGAAGGTACAATTATTATAATACATACCTATTTGATGGATTGTTGTTTTCGGAATTTGTAGTAGAATTAACTTACATTTCATTGAGCTTGCCCGTTACTATAGAAATGATCACAATATGGCATTTATAGATATTTTAAAATAAAAATAAATTAGTTTAAAAGTAAAAAACCTCAATTACTTACAACTAGGTGAGGTTATTCACAATATCTATAAATCTGTATAAAATGGAGAAAAAACATATGTTATATATATAATTTCCTTTTTAAAAGAAATTAAATAAAAAATAAAACTTTCAAAATTAACATTACTGACATCGATGTTAATTTTTAGTAGTCATAGAAATGTCTTTAAGTATGTTTAGTATATTAGCAAGTGAAATAATAGTTGGTAAGTTAATTAAAAGTAACAGAATTCTCATTTTCAATATTTTTTATAAAAAATTAAAAAGTCGTTCAAGTTTACATAAAAGTGATTGTAGATTACATCCTGACAGATGTGCATTAGCAGAACATGTAATTGATAAAGACCTCGTTATGGATTTTGAATCTGTTAATATTTTAGACATACAAACAAATACTAAAAAAAGACTTTTCTTAGAAATGGCTCACATATCACAAGAACCTTGTACTATTAACAAGAAGAGTGACCATAAGAATCTCAGTGATATTTATCACTACTTACTATCAATGGATCACAATAATAAGATTTCAAATTTCAATTCTTAATTAATTTTTTAAAAAAACTTTTATAATAATTTGACATTATCATAACCTACACTCTCCATTTTTTGACATAATTTTTATAACTTATTAGAAAGAAAAAAATGAAATTGTTTATCTGTCATAATGACAATATTTCAATATTTTTAAAAAAATTCAAATACCAATTTTAGCATTTAATATATATTTACCATTTTATATCAATCCTCAATTTACTGTAACTTGATAATGGAAATAAAAGTTTCCGAAAGCTTGTTAAATTAGTAAGAAGAGTTCACTTTTATAAACTTGCCGTTTCCCCAATATTTCTGGTTTTATATATATATATTCGACGACGATAGTGAAAGTGAAACCGATCTTCGTGAGTAATTTTGTTTATAAATACCTTTAATAACTTATATGCAAAAACAGCAACTTCACGAGTGTGTGTATATTAAATTTAATTCTAAACAAAACTTAAATATTATAAACTTTCTGAACTATAATCGCTTTTATTATAGTGCAGATGTTTATAAATGTTTTTGAGTTATATATCATATACATATAACAATCCTCAATTATATTCAAGAAATTTTTCTTAATAATTATCTTAACCCAATATCATTATATCTACCTATAAAACAAAATTTAATGGCTAGGGCAGATACAACTCTGCGTAGAATCGACCGCCTGCAGATAACTCAAGTGGTTGGTGATTTACGACGTTCTTAGATTTCTGGTCGTAGTTTACATCTATTGATATCTTAGGTGATTTAAAGGAGTATAATATAAATCCAGGTGCAATGATAACGCATCTTTGGGGAAGTTTGCATCCGTATTCCAGGCGGAAATCCACGCCATCGACAGGTGTTTGTAAATGAACATCGAAATTTAATATACAGGGTGTCCCAGGAGTTCGTACCAAAAACTTGGGAGGGATAGAAAGACTAAAAATAATGATGGTATTTCATATAAAAATTTTTCTTTACGCCCTTCGTTAACGAACTATAGGGCTCTAAAGTTGGGAATGAAAAATGGTTTTTTATTTACAATTATTAAATGGCTGATTGGAAATTAGTAATATTTTAGCCGTTAATAAACACCATAATTGCACACTTTTTGGCGTGATAGACAAGTCTACAACATACTTGTGAACTCAGGTACCGACTAAGTTAAATGGTGGATGCGCCATTTTTTGGTAAGTAAAACTTTTTTCAGTTATAAATGCAACAATTGGCTTTTGTGAACATTTTTAGAGATATCAAGTCCTCTTGTGACATCTCGATAACATTAATGGTTTAAGAGATACGGGCAATTTTATGTCGCACTGCACACCTATTGGCGCATTCACATTTATTTTGAATGTACGATTACAGGAAGCATCCTGTATTATTAGTAACTTATTAATAAATCGGAACAGTCCACATTTATAAAAATAAACTTTTACATTGTTAATACTACTTTTATTATTTACTAATTATGATGTATAAAAAGCTTTTCTGAAAACAAACACAATTAATTTAACAAAAGAAAAAATACGAGAATAGGTACCAACAACAACCAAATACATAAAAAATCATTTCTACACTTGTCAGGGTAAGAAATTGTAACATTATTTATTTTAAATTCAAAAATGGAAGAATTTACCTTTAATGAGTGTGCGGATATGCAAATGATGTTTGGAATGGCAGACGGAAATTCTAGCCTAGCTAGAAGACTTTATTCGGAACGATATCCAAATCGACGGTTACCTACAGGAAAACGTTTGAACGCATAGATGGGAGTTTAAGAGAAACAGGTACGTTTAGCTTAATGCAGTAACTTTATAAAATGTTTTTACAATGGATAATTACGTTGTAGGATCATTTTTACAGAAGAAAGGTGGCGAAGGGAGTATAAGAAACGTACGTACTCCAATAATTGAACAAAACATACTAGATGCTGTTGATAATGAACCTACATACCTACAACCAGTTTAAAGAAACTTTCAGCACAATTTAATATTTCAAAATCAAGCGTACATAGAATACTTCAGGAGCAACTATTGCATCCATTTCATGTACAAAAAGTTCATGCTATGTCACCAGATGACTATATCCTCCTAGGCTTAATTATGCCAACTGGTTTTTGGGTAAACAACGGGAAGACCGAAATTTCATTGAAAATGTACTATTTACAGATGAAGCAAGTTTTACCAGGGATGGCCTAAATAATTCCCATAATCTACATCTGTGGGATGATGAAAATCCTCACGGGATAATTAAGACTAAACACCAACAAAAGGTCAACGTATGGGCAGGTATTATAGGCAACCGCTTAATTGTTCCGTATATCCTTGTGGATCGTTTAAACGGACAGTCTTATTTACAATTTTTGCAGGATATTCTGCCAATTTTATCAGAGGATGTACCTTTACAAAAGCGCCAATGTATGTGGTTTATGCACGATGGAGCACCCCCTCACTTCAGTCGTGAGGTACGCGCCCATCTGAACAATATTTTTCCAGATAGGTGGATTGGAAGGGGTGGACCATGTCTATGGCCAGCACGTTCGCCAGATATCAACCCATGCGATTTTCACTTTTGGGGTTACCTTAAAAGCTTAGTTTACAGTACACCTGTAAATACAAGAAATGAATTAATTGATAGGATACGTTTTCACTGCGAAAACATCCGAAATAATCCTGGAATGTTATTTCAAGTACAAAGATCTAATCTTAGAAGATTGAGGAAATGTGTGGATGTAAGAGGAGCCCATATTGAACATTTGTTGTAATTTTTTTAAACCGTTTTGACTTTTTTAATGTCGTTAATTACTTGGTAACTCGTTTTTTTAATCTGTTAATGTAATGTAGTTATTCATTTTCAGGGTTTTGTTGCTATTTTTACTTTTATTAAAGTAATGTTCGTTTTCAATAAAGTTTTTTATGGTTAAACAAAGTAAAAGTTTATTTTTATAAATGTAGACTGTACCGATTTATTAATAATTTACTAATAATACTGGATGCTTCCTGTAATCGTACATTCAAAATAAATGTGAATGCGCCAATAGGTGTACAGTGTGACATAAAATTGCCCGTATCTCTTAAACCGTTAATGTTATCGAGATGTCACAAGAGGACTTGATATCTCTAAAAATGTTCACAAAAGCCAATTGTTGCATTTATAACTGAAAAAAGTTTTACTTACCAAAAAAATGGCGCATCCACCATTTAACTTAGTCGGTAGGTACAAGTATGTTGTAAACTTGTCTATCACGCCAAAAAGTGTGCAATTATGGTGTTTATTAACGGTTAAAATATTACTAATTTCCAGTCAGCCATTTAATAATTGTAAATAAAAAACCATTTTTCATTCCCAACTTTAGAGCCCTATAGTTCGTTAACGAAGGGCGCAAAGAAAAAATTTTATATGAAATACCATCATTATTTTTAGTCTTTCTATCATCTCCCAAGTTTTTGGTACGAACTCCTGGGACACCCTGTAGATGCCAAAAGATCCTTATTTTTTCGGATAATCAGGCAGCACTGAAATCCTTAGCATGCCCTCAGATTGCAGACGGCTAGCGCCCAATGGAGGATTTCTCCAAATCTAGTGAGAAGTCTGTTAAGCCTGATAAGGACAAGCAGTCTCTTCATATAATTGGTACAACCAAGAGAGCAAAAAGCCTAAAGGCTGAGGTGTCGAGGACTTGAAGCCTCTGACTAGACGTACTATATAATAAATCAATCAAGGATTGAGATAAATGAAAGATAGTGTTGATGATGTTATTACGTACTTGTAGTATAAATTATGTAAAATAAATGGAATATTTTTTGTTAAAATTGTTCTAACCTTATTTTAGTAGACTACAGTACTGTAATATAAACTGCTTACGACTTCATATTAACATGCAGCAAAATACCACTATGGACGAAAATAAACACAAATTTATCAGTAGAAAATATGTAATGTAATTCAAAAAAAATACTTTTATACTGTTGCAAGAGTATATACAATATTGTCTAAAATATATTGAATTCAAAGGCACGTCACCTTCTGCGTTTATCACATAGTGAAAATGTGCATTGCACTAAAATAAATTGTCCGTCAACCAACTTTGCAACATAATGAAAATATTTTTTACAAACATGGAGTTTATTGGAAACTCAAGATACGAAATGTCATTGAACACAATAGTCTCAATTTTCTGAAATACTAATAACGAAATCATGGTTAAAAGAGGTTTAAAATTTTCGAAGCCATGTTTGCACCAAACTCACAATTTGTTAAAAATAATGTACAAAAGAAACGTATTCAAGTAATCTTCAAAGTTGCACTGTTGGTGGACTTAATCCCTACTAAATATAAACAAATTCGAAGTTAGAAAAAATTTGTAGACATGAGAAAATATTTCCAAAATACACCTAATCTTTAAAATACATATTTAAAAGAATAAACATTACAGATTATAATTTTATTTATTGCTTGTTCCAAACCATAGATCAATAAAAAGACTACAAGAGTAATGCACAATCCTGGCCAAACAGTTTATTTGAAGCCAAAATCTCAACAGATTATTTGATTATTTTGGATTTGCTTTTTAAATATTGGGGAACCATAGAAAATTTAATAATATGATATGGCAACATCTGTGGTGGAAATAAATGAATAAGGATTTTTATGTTGGCTTCAGGCGAGTTCATGCTGTTACTCTTCTAGTTTCAAACAATAAAGTTATATACCAAATAATCCAGTGAAAAACATAATATAAAAGATGACATTTATTTGTTTGCCGTTTGTTTACTAAAAAACAAAACGCCGGGTTTCCTTGTGCCTTTTTATAAGCACAACTCTTACATTTTTTGCTGCTGTTTTGTATAGTAATAGTTTAGTAAAGATTTACATTTTAGCATCTACTAGAACTGGAAGGTACTAGATTTGACTCTTCCATTGATATCAATACAAAGTTTTTAATGAATTGCGGAATTTAATGTCCATACTGACATTATGTGCGTATCAGTGTATTTTTTCCATCAACTCATATTTTGATTATTTCCATACTTTATCCCAACTATGTATGCTTTTATAATTAAATATTTATCAAAAATATATGTTTCCTAAATATTAGTTCCCGTATACGAAGTAGAAAAGGATAATTGTAAGAAAATAGTATTCAACATGTATAATATCATTGTTTAATAATATTATTGAACAATGATAATATACAGTGCAGATACAAAGTTCCTTCGGCAAACTGCAGCTAGAGAGTGGTAATAGGTATAATTTCATCTAATAGAGTCCACGTTTACTAAAGGGATATCTTATAAATTGAGATATTTTTGTAATCATGGGCTCTACTGTTTGAAATGATAGCAATACCTATTACCACTCTCAAATTTTTGAACCTGCGGAAGTCTTCAGCATATTTTTTTTATTGTCAACTTTCTCAGAACAAAACTCGTGATTAGTATAAAAATAATTAAATACAAAAATCTATATCCTTATAATACAATATAAAGTTGAAAGAACTATTTTTTAAGACAACGTTAATATTTTTGATGTTATAGTTATTAAATTTGGATCGAATGTTAAATTTTCTGTCCTTTTATTGTCAGTTCTATATTTATGATACGAAATCATGAATAAATGGGTATTCTGGATGAGCAAGAATTTTCAAATAGTTCGATAGTGTCTATCTTTTTACGATTAGTTGCAATAGGAGGTGTGTTAATGTGAATGTATGGAAAAATACCTTGCCTCCCTGTGGATAGGTTATACATTTTTTTATGTTGTAATGTGACAAACTACATTGTTTTCAAGATCACGATAGATCGCACATTAAAAATATCTAATACTGCCGAGACAGTTTTTGACTGGTGATAAAGAATACGAAGACATTCATTCCCTTTCCGACTTTGCATGCACATCAATTTTTCATTTAAATGTATAAAGTGTTAATGATCTGCCAACAATAAACTTGGACTATACAAATATAATGGACTATTTGGCCAGTCACATTTAACCCTATTAAAATTTGGCGTTAAATAAATATCATTATATCTAATGAAATAGTTCAATCGACAATTACATAATTAAAAAGCGGAAAGATTGAAATTAAGGCTAGTTAAAATTTGACAGCAGCTTATTCATGATATTTTTTGGAATAATGACATTAAAAAAGACTAGAAATTAATTTAAGGTACATTAATGTTTATATTGTATAGTATATTAACCTTTTAAGGTTTCTAGTTATCAAAAAATGTATACATGATATAACATAATTGCTGTTTGTAGTGTATTTATTGAATAAAAAAGGCTTACAACTCAACGTTTTGACAGAGAGCTTACATTATTCTAAAAAATAGATCGTTCTGGATTACCATCACAAACAGAACCGTGATCAGTATTAATTTGACAGCGTCAAAACATTATTTTGATATACCAAATTCTATGAATGCCGTTTCTTGACTCTTGCCTACAATACCTTTGTACCCACTCAAGTGTTACTCTATTGTGGTTTGCCGGGGTTAAGAGTTTTTGTAGGCAGTCCCAGACCAGACTAGATCTGATCTAAGGACATGCTATGGATTTCAGTGCTACCTGACTATCGGAGAGTAAGGATGGATTTATAAACTCCGTTGTTCCCGTAGTTCGTTGCTTGCCGTATTTTCCAAGTTGCTGGCGTTATTCACAGTTGTTCCCGAGCTGACTAATTTATATTGGTTTTTCGTTGCTGGTGATGTTGAAATTTGATTGGAAAAATTTACATGACAGATTACTGTTTTTCGTTTTGTATCATTATACAGGGTGTTTCATAGTTAAACCACCATAGGTTAACTGCAAGTAGAGGACACTTTGGTGGTTCCAAATAGCCTTGGTTAATTGGTCTAACATAATTGTTAACAGAGATACAGGGTGTTTTATTCATTTAGTCCAATGCTTTTGAAGGCCATATTTTTAGAACCACCCTATATATTTCTTCCATTTTTGGTAAGGATATATTGCATTGATAACACAATAAGATAGTGTAATAAAAATAATTATAATCCAGGTCTGGTTTGAGAAAAATTTGCAAAATTCGATAATCTCCAAAACAACACCCTGTATATCAGAATTTTTAAAATCCAATAGATTATTCGAAGAGAACAGAAAAAATAGAGCGGCACCAAAATATTTTTCGAAGTGCACATCCCGTTTTACTGCTTAACTTTTAATGTCAAAGTTATTTAAATGTATCATTGACATTTTCGTACGTAATAACTTTACAACCACCCTATAGATTTCTTTCATTTTTTGGTAGGTGTAAGTTACATAAGCATCAGAATCTTGTCATCTAACAAAAACAGTTATAATCCAGGTTCGGGTTAAGAAAAAAAATATTTTATCAAGATTTTTATAAATCAATAGTTTATTCCAAAAGAACAGAAAAAATTGAGTTACACGGAAATGTTTTTCGAAGTGGACACTT
The DNA here is from genome assembly GCA_947563755.1 of Lochmaea crataegi. Taxonomy (NCBI): domain Eukaryota; kingdom Metazoa; phylum Arthropoda; class Insecta; order Coleoptera; family Chrysomelidae; genus Lochmaea; species Lochmaea crataegi. The sequence continues at coordinate 19,778,662 of OX387422.1, read as the reverse complement.
ACTAAAATATTCAAGTCAAAATCATTAACAATTATCAAGTAGGTCTAATATTCTAAAGGAACAGAAAAATTATCAAATAGGCGTAAACTGTTGAAGTACGGAAAACTTTGACAGTTCGTTTTGTTATTGGTAGTTAATCGTTTGTTGTTAGTAAATGTCGCACGAAATAATTTAGATCATTTTGAATAATAATTAATTATGCCTCATAAATTTACAAATGTAGAATATGCAGACATACTATTTGTGTATGGCTTTTGTAACGGAAATGGTAGAGAAGCAGTAAGGGAATATGAAAGACGCTTTCCTAATCGTCGCACTCCTCATTACCAGACATTTTCGAGAGTATTTGATTACAGTCGGCAACATGGTAGATTTCCTACAGCGACAACCAATGATTATGGTGAAAGACAACACTTGAATGTTGAAGATGATATACTAGGTAAAGTAAAGATATTAAATTTTATTTAATAGATATTAAGAGTCGATTAAAAATTTCCCTTTTGTTCATTACATTAATATGTTATACTAAATTAGTCTCCTCCAGTGCCATAATTTCATTTTGTTCCAGATATGGTTGACAACAACCCAACAATCAGTACAAGAAGGATTGGCCACGCATTAAATGTACCCCATACTACCGCTTGGAGGAGATTAAAAAATTTAGCTTTTACCCGTATCATGTTCAACAGGTTCAAAGACTAGAACCACGTGATTTGGAACCGCGATTAGACTTTAGTCGGTGGATACTTAGAAGGAGAAGAATAGTTAGCAGGTGCCTAATCACTGATGAGGCTACATTTACAAGGGATGGGGTTTACAATCTACGAAATTCCCATGTTTGGGATTATGAAAATCCTTTTGCTACAAGACAAACACATTCGCAGTATAGGTTTTCGGTTAACGTTTGGTGTGGAGTTTTAGATAATCACCTTATTGGACCATATGTCCTACCCCGTACATTAACAGGGGACGACTATTTTGCTTTTTTGCAAAATATGTTACCAGTGCTATTAGAAAATGAGGAAATTGGAGGAATGTATTTCCAGCACGATGGTGCATCGCCTCACTTTAGGGTAATTGTGCGATATTTTCTAGACGAGAATTTTAGAAACATGTGGATAGGGCGGGGCGGGCCCAATAATTGGCTTTGCCGTTCGCCGGATTTTAACCCAGTGGACTATCATATTTGGGGATATCTGAATGCCAAAGTATACTCTACTGAGATAAACAGCTTAGAAGATCTTATTCAAAGAATTGATGATGCTTGCGAGGAAATCAGGGCAAATGCATTAATGATAAGACAAGCAACACAAAACATCTTAAAAAGAGTTCGTAAATGCATAGAACAAAATGGTGGACATTTCGAACAATTATTAAAATAATTTGACATTCCGTGTAACTCAATTTTTTCTGTTCTTTTGGAATAAACTATTGATTTATAAAAATCTTGATAAATTTTTTTTTTCTTAACCCGAACCTGGATTATAACTGTTTTTGTTACATGATAAGATTTTGATGCTTATGTAACTTAGACCTATCAAAAATGAAATAAATCTATTCGGTGGTTCTAAAGTTATTACGTACGAAAATGTCAATGATACATTTAAATAACTTTGACATTAAAAGTTAAGCAGTAAAACGGGATGTGCACTTCGAAAAATATTTTTGTGCCGCTCTATTTTTTCTGTTCTCTTCGAATAATCTATTGGATTTTAGAAATTCTGATATACAGGGTGTTGTTTTGGAGATTATCGAATTTTGCAAATTTTTCTCCAACCAGACCTGGATTATAATTATTTTTATTACACTATCTTATTGTGTTATCAATGCAATATATCCTTACCAAAAATGAAAGAAATATATAGGGTGGTTCTAAAGTTATGGCCTTCAAAAGCATTGGACTAAATGAATAAAATACCCTGTATCTCTGTTAATAATTATGTTAGACCAATTAACCAAGGCTATTTGGAACCACCAAAGTGTCCTCTACTTGCAGTTAACCTATGGTGGTTTAACTATGAAACACCCTGTATAGAAAGTAAGGTAGTAATGAGTTTTTCAACAGCAAATCTATTATAAAAAAAGTGGAGTTTGACACGATTGGAAGATATCGAGTCATGTGGCACTAACTTCAGTTTTCATTGGCGGAACTTCGAATCACGAATAACAAGATATAAAATTTGGTTATTTGAGAGCACAGACGAAAGACATGGAAACTACGAACAACACGACAACAACGGTTTATAAACGCATGTATGTGATATCAATGTTTTATTTTCGAGCAGCGGGAATCGCGAACAACGAACAACAGAGTTTATAAATCCAGCTGATAAGGATCATTTGGCCTCTACACCCACTTTCAATGTTCATTTGCTAACACTTGTCGATAGCGTGCGGATGCAAACTTCCTCAAATATGTGTTAACATTGCACCTGGGTTTAGCATCATGGACTCCAGCTCCTGTTCCTTCATTAGTTCCAGATCCGTCAGTGTACCACACCAACGTTTTATCCTGACTGCATGTTTCTAGTCCATTCCAGTTTAGATAAATCTTTTATGGTTGGTTGTCATTAATTATGGCCAAAATGTCACTTCTCATTTCAAAAAGTGAGTTTGTTATAACATCTGTTATTCTGGAGTGACTATTGATGATGGTTCCTTCATGCCCATTCCCATTGCATTCCAGCCTATTTGTAGCCAGCAGAGCAAGAGGCTACCATTGCCGCGATCGGGCCTGTTACTCATCGCACCCATTATGCACAGGCATAATTTTGATAGCTCCAGTTTTAGGCCACCAGACTAAGGCACCTTAGGTAACTATGAGTCTCACCCATTATAGAAAAGGTAACACCTTAAGTAGGTATATCAAGCATATTATTTCAATTGACATTATATGACTAGTAGAAAGATATAATAATATAAGGAATTTAATTAAGGATATGTTATTAACCGGTTAAAACAAAAAAATGAATTCTAATAAAAAACATACTACTTATTTATAGTTTACGTGCAGTCAAAGGACCTATCCATACATTTTATAGTTTATGTGTAGAATGATTGTAAAACTGGGTTAGCTTAAGTATGTATTCCGCGCAAAAACCAATTTACACGCTATAAAGTATTACTTCACTTACTCTGAAGAAGATAAAAGTTGGTTATTGAAACGTGCGACAGAAAGTATGTTTGACGACAGTGGTTTACATTTTTTTTGTAAGGAAACTATACTAAATACTAAAAAATCACAAATATTAAAAAATAATTTTAAATGTTAAGTATACAAGAGGATATTTATAATTTTTCTTGAAAAAATATTAATATTGTCTTATTTAAGAATTAACATACCTTTAAAACAGTGCGTTATATAAAAAAACCAACGTAATTTATATATTACGCTTCAATTTTTTATACAATAAGAAATGTACATAATAATTATTACTACAGCTCCCAAAGTATTTAGCCCTAAAAATATATAAAATTATATTTTGTGAGGCAAAAGTGTGGTTATAAAACTTATTACACAATTACTCTTTCAATATTTTCAACATTCTACAAATGTGTCATTCTTTGGCAAAACTTTTAAACCTATATTAGTCGGATAAAATTGAAAACATAAATTTGCTATATTTATTAATTTTCTTTATTGTTGTCGACTCCCAATTCTATAAATAGATTGTATTGATAAGGATTCTAATAAGTAATTTTAAGTGGAATATGCGGTTGAATTCAGAAACGAGAACTCTGACACAATGGAACATTTAAACAGTGGCTGATTTACACATTTGCCACTAGTGTAGGCTATTCAAATTTTGCCTCTACAATTCGATACCCTAGTTCTTAATTAAAATTTTTTGTCTAATAAACTGCAACTTCATGATTAGTGAACTACCTCACCTTTTCCCCCTAATTAGTATGATATGAACTAGGGGATCGATATACGAGTTCCCAGATTATTTTCAATTATTTTTACAATTCAACGATTTAGTTAAGATTACACAAGAAATCTTAGTGGTGAAATAATTATACATGTTGAATTCTTTGTGTGGAACTAATAAGATTTGGGTATATACATATGAATATTTCTAATTTCTGTAAGAGACGAAAAATATTTTGGTCCTAGACTTCAGCCTGCTGGCAAATCCGCCACTGCATTCAAAGGAAAAAATATACATCGAGAATTATTTAATTAACATCCAAGAGCAAATGAATATCCATCTCAAAGGAGACAGATGAGAGGGAAACAAAGAGAAGAAAAGGTAGCATGAAACAACAACAAAAGCAAAAATTGAATGACTGAAGAAATAGGTTACATGAAAGAAAATGCGAGGTAAATGTATATAAGACTAAAGTAACAATAATTTGCGAAAAAAACAAAAAAAGCAAAGAACAAAATGATAGAAAAATCATGATCCAACAATTAATTCAGTTACATGACTGAACTTGAGGATATAGATGACACTCTCATTTATTAAATATCTCTTTCTTTTGCTTTGGTTAAAAATATAGCAAAACATGCTTCAATTTTATAAAATTACAAAATAGAATGAATACTTTTTTAATTACTTTCTTATCTTACAAAAAAAGCTGTCCATAATATTTAAAAATTACACAACATATTTAAAAAATTGCACCACATAAATAAAACTAAGTACAGAAACACACAAAAGTATACATATAAGTAGAAGTTAGATCACTATATAGATATTTATCACGTATACAGGGTGTCCCGTAAATTAGAGGCATGATAGAACGTTAATAAATTTTTAAAATACCCAAATACAACTTTTCTCTAACCTTCTTAGTTTGTGAGATACAGGCATGCTTGAGCATAGGAGACGGGGACGGCATCAATGGAAGTCCTTATTGGACTTCCTCCTCTAGAACTTTTTATAAGGGCGGAGGCAATGATGGCAATTCTTAGGCTGAAATCGGGAAACTTATGGTCCCCGAACAATGTTCGAGAAGGACACACTGATACGACTGGGACATTACTAGACAAACCCATATTTCACATGAGTTTTGATAGCATGACACCAGAGAATATATTCACTGAGCGAGTGAATATCATCATCCCATCTAGGGAACAGGTGATGCACCCAGGTAATTCTGGAGAAATCATCTGGTTCACCGATGGCTCCAAAACAAACAATAGCACTGGGGCTGGTATAAAAGGATCTAGAAAGAGAATGTTCTTTAGCCTTGGTTGATATACGACTGTGTTTCAAGCAGAGGCGATTGCCGCTATAGCCTGTATTGATGAAAACATCAGAAGAGGATATACCGGACAAAAAATTGAAATATTCACTGACAGCCAGGCTCTGCTTAAGGCTATCAGTAATCCTACAACTAGGTCTAGACTGGTGAAAAACTGCAAAGAATCCCTCAACAGGCTGGCAAGAGACAACAAAGTGTATCTAATATGGGTGCCGGCACATGAGGGTATTGCAGGTAATGAAATGGCGGACCAGTTAGCTAAAGAAGACTCTAAAGGAGACTTCATAGGCCCGGAACCGTTTTGTGGAATCACAAAAGATTGCATAAGAGGGGAAATCGGGAACTGGCTAGATAGGGAACACCAATTCAAATGGAGGGTGACACAAGGGCACCTTCATACAAAGAGTATACTGAACAAGGTAGACAAGGAACTCTCAACCAGGCTACTGAAACTGGGTAAGAGACATTTGAAGACAGTTACCGACCTGGTGACTGGACACTGCACCTTGAGGAAACATCTGTACAATATGGGCAAAGTTAGTGAACCTATGTGCAGAAAATATGAACTTGATGATGAAACACCTACTCACATACTCTGCTTCTGCGAGGACTTACAATAACTTAGACGGAAGCACTTTGGAGATGAAATTATACAACCATCACAACTACTGAAAATCCCTCCAGTCAAACTAGTGACCTTCATAGAAGACACGAAGCTTCTGGAATAGAAGTAGATAACTTGGGAAATGGAACAAAGATTCAGTTCAAGTGCCTGGGCTGATGAGCACAACCCAAATTAATGAATGAATGACAGGCTGTTGAAGGGTGCAGAAGAAATACTTCTTTTATTGTATATCTTCTCGGGGGATTAAAGTACAAATTTGAATTTTTTTTGTAGGTTATTGTCTCTTCAAAACACATCAACAGTATTCATTCTGTCAAATTCTAATAAACCACTTACGTGGTATGAGAGGTTCAAAACTTTTATTATACCATATTTTTGAAACACCCTGTATTTAGAGCTTTTGTCTGCAATCCTTTATTAAATTTTCTACATAAAAGGTGCTCTCCGTTGAACTCGATACACCACTCTATTATCAAGATTTTCAACTTTTTATTGCAGTAGGACACTCAAGTAGTCTTTTTTTAAATAAATTTTTAGTACTTACTTGCAGATCATTTCAAAATAATTTAAACACAAACGTTTTTTATGGGTTTGTAATTCATAGTTCTTCAATTAAGAAGAGTAATTTGAAATAACCTCATGAATAAACTTATTATTGAAACTATTTTGTATGTAGTAGTTGACTACATTAACAAACGTTGCTGTTTCATTGAAAAATGTTCAGAATGACGTCCTTCATTTTTGCATACGTTTATTCATTTGGTTGGTTATCTTCCTCAGCTTCTGACGTAACCACTTTCCAAAGCCCTGGTGGGACGAAACATGTAATACAGTAACAACAAGAAGGCGTCAAGCATATATAATTTACAAAACTAATCCAAACACTCAAAACCTAATTGAGTTTAAGCGACTTGATGCATTAGCCAAAAGAACTTTTAAACAAGTCAAAAGACAGAAGTGGAAGAAGTACTGTGAAAGTCTTAACCAAAAAACTCCAATAATATCAGATGTATGGAAAAAATTGAATAACTATAAAAACCGAAAACAACAAAATAAAAATCCAATCGATCCAAACGCAATATGGATAGATGAATTTCATAGAAAAATATCACCAGTTTGGGCTCCACATAACCTAGAAGAAATAACAAAATCCGAAATGACCACTGTACCTAGAAATACTTCACAATTGATTAAACAATTTGACAGGTGGGAACTAGATCAAGCTCTATTACAAACAAAAAATACCTCCCCAGGTAAAGATAAGATTTCCTACTCAATGTTATTCAATCTTCCACGCAAGCATAAAGAAAGCCTCCTAAACATATACAACTCTATTTGGAATGGAACGTCTCCGTTACCAGGGAGTTGGAAGGAATATATTGTATTACCAATAAAAAAAAACAGGAAAACCATATGAGCAACCAGAGTCATACAGAGCAATATCGTTATCATCCTGCATTCTAAAAATGTTGGAGAGACTTATCAAGAACCGTTTGGAACATTGGTTAGAAAGCGAACATGTACTTCCGGACAATATGGTTTTCGAAAATCAAGATCTACTTTAGAAGCAATAACAGCATTCGTTTCCGATGTATTAATAAAGTTTACCGAAAAATCCATCACAACTGCAGCGTTTATAGATATCATATCAGCATTCGACAGTGTTAATTTAATTACATTACACCGTAAACTAATATCAATAGGGCTACCAGATAAACTAAGCTCTTTCTTAATATCAAACTCCGACCGACAGATATACATAAAAATCAATCATCAGTTTACTTCTCCGAGAAGCGCAAGTGTAGGACTCCCTCAAGGGAGTATTCTTAGTCCTCAGTCTCTACTGTATATATTATACACAACTGATATGGAAACAGCATTAAACAACTCCAAAAAAATACAATTTCCTGATGATATAGTTATATACACTAAGGATAAAACCTATAATTATACCAAAAGAAATTATTTGCCGATTTTAATATGACACATGAATGGCTAAAGGAACATAATCTGTCACTTTCAGAGACAAAATCGGAGGTTTGCATATTTACTAAAAAAACTCAAATAACCCAAGGCAACATGCAGCTAGGACCATATTCATTACCAATAAAAAACACTGTCAGATACCTAGGACTACATTTGGATAGAAAACTCCTATGGAAGGACTATATTCACAATGTAATTAAAAAATCAGAGAATTCAATCAACATTCTTAGAGCTTTCTGCTACACAAAATGGGGAGCAGATCCAAATATAGCCTTAATGTTTTACAAAACAATGGTAAGAAGAGTTTTGGATTATGGCTCAGCAACAAATGTCCACTTGAACAAAATTGAGTCACAAAAAAATTAATGCTTTAGGAGCAGTCTAGGATATCATAGATCAACACCCATAAACATAATGGAAGCAGAAGCTCTGGAACCACCATTAAAATATAGGAGACAATTGATCAGTCATAAATTCATAGCCAAGGCAACAGCAAAAGAGGCAGAATACTTAAAACCCATACATAAATTGACATTATTAGTACTAACTCATCCATATTGGAATACTAAAACCACTCCCCTGACAGTTGAAAGTTATATCACCTGCTCAAAATACATTCTCTCTACTAACAACATCCTGCCATATTATTCAAAGGATCTGCAAATTCTTTTTTTACAGAAAATCTATACATGTCAAATAAAACCCGAAAATCTAGATGAAGCTTTAACTTACTAACGGCCAAATTATCAATATTTATACACAGACGGATCAAAGACACAAAACAATACAGGCTGTGCAGTTTACGAAGAGAATACAAAATTCGTGAATAAATTTAAATTACAAAACGAGACAACAATATATTCAGCAGAAATGATAGCAATAAGTCAAGCATTGAAATATATAACAGACAGTAACAAGGATAACTTCATCATTTTCTCTGATAGCAAAAGTGCAGTATTAATAATTTATATAGATCCACACAATTAACACATATAAAAGTAGACATTCTGCAGTATAACTATGATATAAAATCCCAAAACAAAAAGGTGGCAATTGCATGGATAAAGGGACATTCAGGCATAAAAGGAAATAAAATGGCAGACACTCTAGCTAAATCAGCTCTAACTTCCGGAATAAATTTGAATAATAAAGTTACCTATGGAGACTCAAACAAAAAATTTAAAGAACAAAAAAATAATTGGCAAGAAAGATACCGAAATTCTATCACTGGACTAAATTATATCAACCATCAAGATACCATTCCTTCTGAGAGATGGTTTAGATCAGAGAATAAAAGACACTTCATTGTGTTAATTAACAGAATACGATCACTCCATGCCCTAACCCCACTATATCAATTCCGAATGAGATTGAATGACAATAAATATTGCACATGCGGCAATATCGAAGATTTGCTACATATGATATTAGAATGTAGATTGTACAAGAAAAGCATTGACTTGCTATACATATTTAAAAATTATATTAACTTACCAATAAGTCTATTGTTTAGTATTTAGTAATAACATTCAGGTTTACATGAGTTTGTACAATCACATTATAAGGTGTAAAATGAAATTGTGAGCAACTAACAAAATTTGTGAACAATACAGACGTAAAATAAATTGTGTGTTGATGAAAAGATTAAAAAAAAATGTAAATAGAAAGAAAATAAATAAATAAAAAAACAGGAAAACAGACACACATATTACTAACTAATACTAATCTATTTAGAATGACTGTAAAAAAAGGGTCTGGTAAAGCCATAAAACTAATTAAAAAAAAATCTTCCTCAGCAAAAATCTATTAAGAGACAACCCACCGCAAGCCGTTTATATTCTTTCTCTGAGTTCACCCTCCATATTGACTGTTGTATAGTAAATTTTATACCCATTTAGAATAAGACCATCCTTATTTATTATTAATAAATCGGTTGAAACAAAAAATTACCAACAAAAATGAACGTCGTAACTAATTTATTAGATGTCACGTTTTTGAAGTTACGTCAAATTTTGATTTCATGTTAATGTCATAACGCAAAATAAGATATAAAAATGCGATATTCTGATGAATCCAAAAAACTTATGCTTAATGTAGTAAACTATTTTCAAAACGATTTAGGATCTCGATTTAAGGCAATTCAAAAAGCGTCCGAAGCACTAAAAGTTCCAGAAAGCACATTATATAATCTTGAAAAACCAAACAGAGCTACAGATTTCGAATTTAGAAGAAATATGTCTGCAAGCGTTTCCCGGAGCAAAACCCGAATTACAAAAAATACCCTGCATTGTTTGAGGGAAGTAATTTATAAAATGTATGCGCGAAAGGATAAAATCATAGTAGAAACTATTTTACGGCAATTTATCGAAGAGTCTCCAGAAACTAAGATTTCCAAAGGTTCGTTATATTTGGGAATTAAAAAAATGGGTTTTCATTTCAAAAAACAGGATGGAAGAAAACATTTATTGGAAATGCCTGCAGTCAGATTAAAAAGTATATTATTTTTGAGCAAATACCATGCTGCTAAAAGCGAAAAGCTCTTTACACCTGTTTTTCTGGATGAGACATGGGTTTTTAGTAAAAGCGGGGACAGAAGAATGTGGCAAGATGGTACTAAACACAGTGATTTAAAAATAACTGGAAGTGGGACACGATATGTAATTGTTCATGCCGGTAATAAAAAAGGTTTTGTGGCAAATGCATCGCTTATTTTTAAATGCAATAAAAAAACAGGCGATTACCATGATAACATGAACACCGAAAATTTTGAAAATTGGTTTAAACAGCAACTAATTGTAAACTTGGAAGAACCATCGTTAATTATAATGGATAACGCAACGTATCACAGTCGCCTGGATGAAGAAATCCCAAGAAAAAGTTGGAGTAAAACACGCATGTTAGAATGGCTCAAAAAAAAGAATATTCCTTTTCCAGATCACATTTTAAAGGATGCTGTTTGGAATATAATTGAAAAGCAAGTTTTGCCAGAAAAAAATTATCATTTATACAAATACGCTGCCGAGCATGGTCATTGTGTTCTCAGGCTACCACCCTATCATTGCCATTTTAATGCCATCGAAATGGTATGGTCAGAAACTAAAAGGCATTATGACCAAGCCATTACGAAAACTGCAAGGTCACCTACTGAAGTCTTAAAAGTATGGAATGACGTTGTAAAAAATGTACCGGAGCAACACTGGCAAAATTACAAAAATCATACAGAGAAAATTATTTCTGAAGCATGGGAAGTAGAAAACAAACTGGACCTACTAAACATCGAACCTATGGTGATCTCTGTATCCAATGAATCCGATGATGAACTATCACTTTCCGAAAGTTATTCTGATTTAGAAACTAATTAAACTTTGCCTTGAAGATCACGTTGTCATTTTTTTAAAATCTAGAATTTGTACTTAATCGAACTCTGAATTGCCATATTTTTTTAAGAAAACTATGTATCTAGTTAATAAAACAATGTTTTTAAAATTAGTGCGCTTCTTTTATATTCTTTTATTATGTCAACATCTTTAGAATTCTATGAATTTCATAAAATTAATTTGTATTATTACAAACCGCCACTGATAATATGAAATTTCAAGTCACTACGCCAATGCAATAAGAAATATGTCAAGCATTTGACATGACAAAGGTCATAACCTAATTTTTTTCATGCGGGTTCAGATGGTTCAAGAAGCCGCATACGTTAAGTTACTAAAACGGCTGGTACCTCTAAATAGGTATTAATTTTACTATAGATTACTTTTTGTATTAATATTCCCCACGCGGCATAATCCATTGGATTACATTCAGGAGACCGTGCTGGCCATTTGACCGGTGCATCTACTCCACGGCCTATCCATTTTCCCGTAAAGTTTTCATTTAGCAATTCCCTAGCTCACAGTGTAAAATGTCGCGAGGCCCCATTGACAGTCTACGTTGATAAGGTAGATCAACAAGAAGATCTATTGAATGATTCCTAAGAAAATTTACATATCTAGGTCCATTTAAATATTCCGGTAGAATAAAAGGACTGATAAACAGGTCCCCAATTATTCCAGCCCAAACGTTAATTTTAAACCTGTGCTGATGATTTGTAACTTTCACGGCGTGTCAGTATTCGTCAGATCAAATTTATTGTTTAAAAAAATTTACAACATAAAAAAGTGTCTTACTGCAATAAAAAGTTAAAAATATTGAAAATGGAGTGTTGTATCGAGTTCAACAAAGAGTACCTTTTATGTAGGAAATTTAATAAAGAATTGCAGACAAGTCTTTAGCTCTAAATACAGGGTGTGTCAAAAATATGGTACAATACAAGTTTACGAACCCCTCGTACCACGCCACTGGCTCATTAGAATTTGCAGAATTAATACTGTTGATGTGTTTTGAAGAGACAATAACCTACAAAAAAATTTTAAATTTGTACTTTCATCCCCCGAGAAGATATGCAATAAAATGTGTATTTCTTCTGCTCCCTTCAACAGCCTGTATCCCACAAACTGAGAAGGTTAGAAAAAAGTTGTATTTGGGTATTTTAAATATTTCTTAACGATCTATCATGCCTCTAATTTACGGTACATATTTACGGGACACCCCGTATAATGTTCCAAATCTAGTTTTTTAATCTCAGTGACAATAAATACATTTTTAAGGATAAAGATCAAACATGAATAATACGGTAAGATCTGGAATAAATATGTGTGATTTGGAACATAAAACGTAACGGAATCTATATAAAACTTTTCACAAATAAATGTTATCAAAAATAAGCAACGACGTAGATGTAGTGGGGTAAATGGGATTATTACCCTGCAAACACAAATCAAAATCATACACACTTAAAATATACCCATACCCCTTTGTAAAATACATTATCGACGCCAATGCATTTAGTTTTACGAGAAATTCGATGTGGGCAAAATCACTTCGAATTCTATAAAGGGATTGAATTTACTGTTATTTACATAAAAATTCATCTAGATGATGCTCCGTTTTCACTTGTCTATTACTACTTGAGGAAGACATATTGCTTCCCATCCTCAAGATATATGGAACCACACTATCAATTTGAACCTGCCCAATTAAGCCAGCGAAAAATAATTCTTCTAAAATACTTGATTCAATTGCTCTTAGCGGGGGTAAACATAGCAGTAATCTATAACAAATACAAATAAATTTAAAAATATAGTTTAGAAAATAAATGATGCATCAAGTTCTTGCAACCAAATGCGAGAAAATTGATAAAATGTTGTGGGGGGTCTAACAAACTGTCATCTATGACAAACTACTGCACGCGTACTCTGTAACTTGATAGAAATAGAAAAGAAATAGCAAAGAAAAGAAATTTCTTTCTATAGACCTACCATCCATGATTTTTCCTGAAAACTTCGGGCGAGGTGGGGTAGAAAGAAACGAATATTACCTAACTTGAAAACCGTTGAAAACATTTTCAGAATTTTTATATCTTGTGATGTTTTTGACATTTTGTTGCCAGTAATATCAATTATTTCCATTTCTAAGTTTTGGTTGGATGTCTTTTTATTCTGCCATTCCATACAGGATGTTTAATTTTTCATCAATTCTTAAAAAGCCGAGAGGATTCAATTGTTTCATACCCAAGTATTATTGACATAATTCTATAGTGTATTTCTTGGGTGCGACGGGAAAGCGCTTGGCTTCCATAGTGAGGGTCGTAGGTTGAAGTCCTACCGATGTCGTTTTATTTTTTTATTTTTTTTTATGTTTTAACTCTAGTAATCATATAATAAAAGCGCTATGTAAGTCAAGCCAGAAGGTAGTCACTAATTAATGGTTTTGTGTACTTTCATAGGTATAGATCAAAATGCTAAGTAGACGAAAAATTCTTTACCTAAGATTATTTAATTAGATACCAGTCATTTATCTTGATAGTTAAATAAACTTAAAAATATACCTATTCATTTTTAAATAAAAATAAACAATATTCATAACCTAATCATACTCAACAATCATTGTAAACAATGGCAAAACGGGATAAGTATGTATAAATAAACAGATAGAAAGACCCTTGCAGCCGTTTCTATTTCTATCTGCAGAATATTCACAGGGAACTACTCGAAAGTCTCCGAATAGACATACGGAGTAACCTTACTAGAAATTTCCTAACATAGAAAGGAATTTCCTTTCTATTCCCTTACAGAGTTCACGTGCTGTTAACAAATGTCCTAGGATGTCAAAATGAAACTTTTAGACATAGGCTCTATTTTGACAACCTATGACGTTTTTTAACCTTAAACTCCAGCTGGTTTTATGCAAATAGGATGATGCTAACATCTCTTTCTAATTGTTGTGCCTTTTTTTATACAACTACATTTATAATTACTTACCGTGGAAATCGGTCATTATCATCAGGAAAATTGATGCTTAGGTAAGTTCTTAATCCCTGAAAAGACTTTTCTTGCAACTTTTCAATGGATTTCCTTAATAATATGTCTGGTTGATCAGCGGAAAATAATGTAATGGCTTTCAAAAAAGCATATTCATGCTCATTCACATGAAGCCTGTTCATAGTAGTAACAAAATCTTGAAGTTTTACTATGTGATCTGTGACTTGTTTCACTTTTGTAGCAGTCATTTTATCCTGGGCAATGGATGCATGCAAATGGCTTATCAGAGCTGAGAGAATTGTTGACAATGATAAAGACTGTGAACATTGAGCTAATCCTAGGGTAAACAGTTCTGACCAACAATTTTTTAGCAGACAGATTTGTGTTTCGGAACTAAAACAAGAAAATAAGATAGAAAGTAAACATAAATAGTTAATGATAATAACACCAATATATAAAGAAGAGAAATGAATCTGCTTAATAATTATAAAATAACTGAATTGAATTGCACACATTATAGTCAATAATAAGATTACCTATCTTCTCTGAACTTCCAAAATTTGGATATAGTAAAACTTTTATCCATCTTTGTGAACATAATTCTGTACAGCACAATACATAAAATAATTTACTAGTCATTTCATTTGAAATCGTCTAATTGACAAAGCCGATCCATTTTAGATTTTGGTGTAGCTTTGAGAAACTCTTCTCTAGGGTCCCAATGAACAAAATTTACACGAGTTTGATTTTTAGAAGCGCTTGTTTCCGTCTATTTAATTAAAGACTTTTAAAAATCGATATTTTTAAGCTTTATCAACTTTTACTTTAAAATATTTCTTTTTGAAGGTATTTATATGTTCGAAGCGGATTGATAGTAGTTTAAGTGTAAGCAACGATAATTGGCTTGGTTAATATCTTTAAATAATAACAGCATGCTGAAAATTAGTGTTTTTTATTCATTTTTTGTGAATTTTAATAGACTGTAGCGTCTTGACTGTTGAGAATTAAAAGCTTACGTTTCGCAGGAATCAAGTATACATATCATAGACAAAATACAGCCATGGGTTGACCGGAGAAGCCCACTCTTTATAGAAAGAAACTTTGCTTGAAGTTTTGAAATTTAAAAAAATCGCATTATTCAGATTATAAAACGAACGTGTTGACTTCGAGATAAAAATCTGAAACTCGCAGAATCTAATGTTCTTACCTTCAACTTTGAATAACTGCATTATCTACAGAATTTTTATACATATATCTTTATGTATGCGTATAGAGGTAAACTCATCTTTATAATTTGACTGTATTGAATTTACAAGAATACGCGTAGATTTGAAAAAATAATTGACAATATTATTAATTATTCATTATATTAGTAACTTCGTTTGCTTCACTACGACCGAAGAATTGTGTTTTAGCTGGAGCAAGTGGTACACATTCAGTATGCGTTCGTTTGAACCATCAAAATATGAAGTTAATGTTAATGGCATGTAAAACTAAACTAACGTACAAAGAATTACTAAAAAAGATAGTTTTGATGATAGTAGTGAACAATGTATGTTATCTAGCTGTAAAGAATGTCCAGGCACTGATGTTATTGATTCTGAATTTCATTTTAAGCAATGGGTTTGTACTGATCGTTGCAATTTAATAACTGTAGTCAAGACCGACGATTAATTCAAAGATGACTTGAAAATACAATTGACAGCTTTAAAATCTCATCATTTCATTTCAAAAAAACAATCTGCGTACTTAAGAAACCTGAAAGAAAATTTAAAAGACAATTCAGAGTGTATAGCATTGGTCGATTTCTCAGAAAATTATTCATTCATGGTACAAGATGAAGTACAATATTTTCATTGGACAAATAATCAAGCTACTTTACATCCCTTTGTAATTTATTTTAAAGAAGACGGTTTACTTAAAGCAAAAACTTTATGTATGATTATTGATTATCTTACTCAGAGTACAGTATCGTTTTTCGTGTTTCAAAAAATTTTTCTTGATTACGAGTTCAGAAAAATTTATTACTTCAGTGATGGAGCAGCCACTCAATACAAAAATAAAATAAAAATTTAAATATGCATGTCATCATGAAGCGGATCATCATATTTTAACTCCAGAAGCAATGTACAACTTTTGTTCTAATCAAATTTCTGGCATAATTTTTTTTTGTATCGAGTCAGGACATGGAAGCTGCTGAAACATTGTTTTCGGAAAGATTTATAAAAATAAATACAATTACAAATACTAGATCATATCATAGCTTTATACCAATTTCTCAAAATCAATTAAGAGCGCGGAAATATTCAGCATCTGATAATTTTGATATTGTTAATATTCTAAAACCAAAACGTAAATTGTTCAATAAAAAATAATTTTCTAGTTGAAATTGTTTACAGTTATGATAATTATTTCCAGAGACAATTTTACACTCAAAATATTCATAACTTTATCGAAACTTGAGAACTTCTTTTCCATTCATAATTATTTTTGATAATAAGTAATTTTAATCTATTAGTAAAAATGTCCAGATTTTTGCATGAAAATAACAAAACAAGTGGTGCAGTTATTCAAAGTTGAAGGTAAGTCAACACGTTCGTTTTATAATCTGAATAATGCGATTTTTTTTAAATTTCAAATCTTCAATCAAAGTTTTCTTCTATAAAGAGTGGGCTGCTCAGGTACACCCATGGCTGTATTTTGTCTATGATATGTATACTTAATTTCCACGAAACATAAGCTTTTAATTCTCAACACTCAAGACGCTAGAGTCGATTAAAATTCACAAAAAAATGAGTAAAAAACACTCATTTTCAGCACGCTGTTATTATTTAAAGGTATTGACCAAGCCAATTATCATTGCTTACACTTAAACTACTATCTTTCCCCCTGAAAATTCCGCATCGATCATATAAATACATTCAATAAGAAAAATTTTAAAGTAAAAGTTGATAAAGCTTAAAAATATCGATTTTTACAAGTCTTTATTTAAATAGGCGGAAACAAGCGCTTGTAAAAATCAAACTCGTGTAAATTTTGTTCTTTGGGACCCTAGAGAAGAGTTTCTCAACGCTACACCAAAATCTAAAATGGATCGGCAACAATTTTTTTTATTTTCAGGCGATTTTATATGGAATGACTCTTACTTTAATTTGCATCTTTTTAATTTATTTTATGTTCATTTCCAAGAAAAACTTAATTGTATTACCTTAAATACTGAAAAGCTGGAATATTTTTAGCCCAATGAACTGACAAAAATAATAATCTGGAACCACTTTCACAAATATAGTGAATATTTAAATATGGAGGTACAGGTCCTGGTATTAACAAATTAAAAGACATATTTTGCTCCTGAAGAATAGGTCCATCATAATCAAAACACTTTTCTTCACTAGTTAATGCATTTAAATCAGTTCCATTCAAACACTGTACTCTTGCCATAGTATCTAAAGCTTTTGAAATAAGTTGTTTGTCTCTTGCACTAGATAGAGCATCACTAAGTTCTGTACTAGCATTAATACTATCCATCGAAACATCATCTTCTACACTTGCTTGACTTGGGGATAGGTGAAAAGTTTCTGGAGCTGTGGTACTATTAGCTGGAAAATTCCAATTATTTATCAGTACAAAATTTACTACAACTGACATGGAATAACTTGAAATTAGTAGTAGTAGTAGTTTATTTGATCACTATAGGTAAATAGTTACATTTGTGACAGGTCAACATACAATAGGTACAATTAAAAATAAATGGGTACAATTAAATTAATAAAAATAGGTGATATACAATTGCAGAATTTAAAACTGACATGGAAACACTTATATTGTAAATTGGACATCACATTGCAGGTATTCCGTAATTTAATAAAAACACTGCCTTAAAAGGTAAGATTTAACCTTTTTCTTAAATAAATTGTAAGGTAATGATCGACATGCATTAGGTAGTTTGTTATAGAAGCCCACATCCACAGTATTGCAATCTGTCAGACTTAATTTCACAAAGTGTGGCCTTAATTGAGAGGCGATTCTAGTAGGATAATTGTGAAAAGAAGAGTTGGTTTGATACGAATTTTTATTTTTATGAATTTCTAGAACAGTGAGCAGTATGTATAGGCAAGGCAGCGGTAATATTTCCAATTTCTTAAATATGGGACAACAGTGTTCTCTGTAAGAAGCACCAGCCAAAATCCTAACTGCTTTCTTTTGCATAATGAAAGCTCTTTCTGCATAACTAGATTTTCCCCATAAGAGTAAACAATAGGTCAAATGACTTTGGAATAGAGAATAATAAGCTTGAAGTAGTACATTAAAGCTAATTGCAAATTTCAATTGTCGGATCACAAATAGTTGGGTGGAAATTTTCTTGCATAGCTTGTTAATATGTGGTTCCCAGGTGAGTTTATCATCTAAAGTGTAACCCAACAATTGGACCTGTGTCTGAGAAGTTAAATTATGATTGGATGAAAACATAATTTTTTGTGTTTTCTGTCGATTTAATTTGAGATGATTAGATGTAAACCATTGTTCCACATGTTCCTCCATCCTAGCAGTTGTATTTAGTAAGTCACCAGGAATAGAATTAGCATGGATGAAAGATGTGTCATCTGCATAGCAGATACATAAAACAGGCAGTAAATAATTGAAAATAGTATTTATATAGATTACAAATAGAATTGGTCCCAGAATTGAACCTTGTGAAACTCCATGTAACACAGTTCTACATTCACTAATTTCCCCTGAAGCAAAAACTGCTTGTTTTCTATTGAGTAAGTATGATTTAAAAAGATTCAATGCTGTGCCCCTAATACCATAATGCTCTAGTTTACTTATCATCAGCTTATGATCTACACAATCAAAAGCCTTGCTAAGATCACATCGAGGATCACATAGGGTTAGGGAGGTGTGCATACCTTTTTCTATGCTATCTGTAATCAACTTTACAATAGCTAATACCGCCAGAGTAGTAGACCTACCAGCAATAAATCCAAACTGGTTTTCATTTAATATGGAAAATTTGCTTAAAAAAGTTGTTTAACATTCCTTGATCGGTATTTCAAAAATTTTGCCAAAGACAGGTATTATAGAAATGGGCCTATAGTTATCAAGTACATCTCGATCACCCTTTTTAAATACTGGGATAACCTTATTAGTTTTAAAAACTTGGGGAAAATATCCTTCAATGAAACATTTATTGAATAAAACTGTGAGAGGAGAAGTTACTGAGTGCATTGTTTCTTTCACAACTCTAATATTCAAGTAATAAATATCAAAACATGAAGAATTTTTTAGTTTTTGTATTGCCATTCTGACTTCCTCCTCAGTAATTGGAAGCAAGAAAAAAGACTGTGTTGGGCTAGGAATATTGGAAAGAACATTTAAGGGGTCTAGATTATCCGTCGGAAGGGTTTTTATTATTTGTTCAGCAATGTCAGTAGATAAGATGTTATAGTCTTCAGCACATATTTTGTTGGACGCAGAGTTATGCTTAGCATTATGATGTACAAATAATAACAAATATATTGCAATTACTAAACCTTACGTGAATTTATTAAAAATATCTAAACATATAGCTTACCAATTCGTTTATTTAAAAATTGTAGGCCTAAATCACTAGGGCAGAATGGAGGAAGAAGGCCATACTCTGAGTTTAAATCTTTTCTAATAAATATTTTGTTTACAGCATTTACTGCATTTTGATTAAACTTAATCTCAGTGTTATTTGAGAACTCTTTCTTATCAATAATAGGCTTTCTTTCATGTTGTACGGCTGAAAAATTATTAAGAAAATCTGAAAAACGATTCATACTGCTACAATGTTGAAGTTATAAAAATATGTTTAAACATATTTCCAATAATCATTATGGACATTTGATAAATTTATCATACATGTTATTAATTAAATCATGAATATATGTATTAGGATTTTGAGCACATAACATTCCAACTTACATTTATTCATTTTTATCAAATTTTTATCCATGCTTGATTTTTTAAGTAAGTATATGTAACTTTAACAACAAAAACTACTTACAATCACTTCTCATTCCACAAGCCAGACATTTCTGGAGTCTACAATATTGACATCTATTTCTATGGTGTTTGGTAACTTCACAGTTTTGACTACCTCTGCACTGATATCCTAATTGCTTACGAATTGACCTTTTGAAGAAGCCTTTGCAACCCTCGCAAGAAATAGCCCCATAATGCCTACCAGAAGCTCTGTCGCCACAAACAACACAAAGTTCAACAGTTAAACACATGTTATTAGAACTATTTCTGTTTTTGTCCACCAACATTTCTGTTTTTATGGTTTGCTCCATATCCATATTATTGTTGGAACTGCATAGACATTAAAATATAAACTAACAAAATCTCATAGTTTATTATGGTTTCCAGTAACACATAAGATGAGCGAAGTTACTGGTTTTGCTAATACCAAATAAATTGCAGTTCGACCTTTCATTGAACATAAGAATAGAACGAGTACATTGAATAAGGTTCATGACCTTACACCTGCCACTCTCTATAGGTAAAAAAATGATGCAGACTAGCCATTTGACCTATTATTTCGCGGGAAATTTGAAAGCAAGTGCCACCCACGTATTTTTAATAATGAGATGGCTAAATTGCATTTGCAGGTTAAGTTATCTGTAGTATTATTTTTAAAGTAGTACCCGTCACATGCCATTCTAATCTAATATCGAAATAATTTGTAAAAAGTAAATCTAGTACCCAGCAAGAAATGTATTTTATACAGAATACGAGAGCTTATTAATACAGAATACAAGTAACGAGTTTGTGATAAATATAGAGAAAATAATATAAGAATTTATTTTACGTTTCATAGTTTTCTCCTTGTTTTTGAATAGACTTTATATACATAATTTTCTAGAGAAAAATTTGTACAATGGATCAAAAATGTATATACCTATACTTTCACCTACATCTTTTGTTTATTTGACTGAACAATAATATATTATAGAAGATGCCTAGCTGATCAGCGTAACCAAAACAAGAAATTCTGCTCTTGGTATTGTATTATTCTAATAGATGGCAGCTAGAGTTGTCTCGTTCTACAGTTATAAAGTAATGGCAGGTAATGGACTAGTTCTATCTATGGAGGGTAGAAGGAAGGAGCACCATCTGAATGTATTAAAAAGTGTCCATCCAAAGGAAGCAAATTAAGGTGGCGCCATAGTAGCAAGTGGAAAGATTTTAAAAACAGCGCCATGAATTATTAGAGTAAGATACAAAATTAAAAAAGGAAATACTACGTAAATAATTGAGATTTTAAATACTGTATATTTCTCAATTACACAAGTCACGAAAAATACTACATTTTTCAACCCAACACACTTCACTCGGTTTATAACCCTAAATTCACATCATTTCCATTAGCTACACGAGCGCCATTCCGGTGAATCTTCGAATTATAATTTGCTGTTTACAGGTGGACACTTTTTCAACTTGTCATCCATACAAGATGGTGCTCCTTCCTTCTATCCTCCTATGGAGGGTAGAAGGAAGGAGCAACATCTGAATGTATTAAAAAGTGTCCATCGAAAGGAAGCAAATTAAGATGGCGCCATAGTAGCAAGTGGAAGGATTTTAAAAACATCGCCATGAATTATTAGAGTAAGATACAAACTTAAAAAAGGAAATACTACGTATAATTGAGATTTTAAATACTGCATATTTCTCAACTACGCAAGTCACGAAAAATACTAAATTTTTCAACCCAGCACACTTCACTCGGTTTATAACCCTAAATTCACATCATTTCCATTAGCTTCACGAGCGCCATTTCGGTGAATCTTCGAATTATAATTTGCTGTTTACAGGTGGACAATTTTTCAACTTGTCCCCCATATAAGATGGTGCTCCTTCCTTCTACCTTCCATATATCCTCCATAGTTCTATCAAAGAATACAGGGTGTATTCTTTGTTTCTATACAAGGGAAATGCTGCCAACATAACGAACAAAAAAATACTGAAAAAGGTTAGTCGGCTAGTCGCATAAGAAAGCTGTTTTTTCGATATTGGAGGTCTTTTTAGTAAGCGGTGTGAAATCAGCTGCCTAACATGGCTGCCAAAAGTTCCGACTGCGTCCGATCGTTCAGTGGCGCACGAAAAAAAATGATGAACGATATACATGGGAACTGAAGGAAATCCTAAATCTGACTAAACAAATAGCTAGAATATTTCATTTCAATTGTTCTTTCTCGGAATTTATCTAACAAATACTATTTTATTGATAAAGACGTAACAATATAGAAATGAAAAATAACAGAGATGAAGTTTGTTTTCGCAAAGGACAATAAATCAATACAAAATCTGTTCGTAGGGCATAAGGATTACTTTTGATGTAGGACTTTTACAAAAATATTTTTAAATTCAAGGGACATCAGGGCCGTATTACGCAAAATAGGAACTTTAAAAAGTATTATTTTTCATTAATTTGGCAAGAGACTATTAAGATGAAATATATTCAGGCAGCTTACTTTTGATGTAAACTAACGTATTTTAGTGAAATTATTCCATGCTCTAGGGGATAGCAGGGTCGTATTTTGCAAAATAGGGAATTTAAAAAACATCACTATAGAATTCTACCGGTCGCTTTCTACAGTAGATAACTATTATTCCGGTCGACAGCAGTCAAAAATCTCACTCTGTACACTGTCGACAACTCTTCTATTATTTCTGAATTATTACTATCCGTTTGAAAGATATTAAAGTTTTTATGTAAAAATGTCATAGTTCTCATTGTGGCTTTACTGCATTTTTTGAGGTAATTCAATTTTTGACGTGGTAACCGTTTCATAATTAACTTTTAAAGGTATTTTTGCATTGATTAATTGTGTGTATGGTATTTGCCATTGATGTTTCTAGATTGGAAGAACTGTAAATGTATGAAGATGAAATTTGTTAGTAATAAGTTTTGGGTTATTTACGCAAAGATGCGATAATTCAATTGTTATTTACAAATCAATATTAGGTGATTTGTGTTGTTATTGTTTTGTTTCCTAATTAGGAACTTGTCCTTTATTAATTTGTTCTACTTTACTTTATTTTATGTCTATTGTGTCAAATGTCACAAATTTGAAAATATAACATTGTAGATGTCTCAGTAATCGTAGAAAACGTCACGTCTGCACATATAGAAAGCGATAATGATTACTTTTGTCGACAAGACGAGTAGAATAGAGTTGATAGTAGAATTCTAGTGTGCAGAATCCCACTCCTGAAAACGTGTAATAAGTTTTGGGTTATTTACGCAAATATGCGATAATTCAATTGTTATTTACAAATCAAGATTAGGTGATTTGTGTTGTTATTGTTTTGTTTCCTAATTAGGAACTTTTCCTTTATTAATTTGTTCTACTTTACTTTACTTTATGTCTATGGTGTCAAATGTCACAAATTTGAAAATTAAGGCTGCGTTCCGAATGAAGGTCTCTTTAAAATTTAGGCCGTAAGGTTGGCTACAGTTGGTCGAAATTGCATATGGCGACCATATAAACAACAGTTACAAAACTGAAACGCAACTCGAAACCCTTGTTTACGTGGTCGCCATATGCAATTTCGACCAACTGTAGCCAACCTTACGGCCTAAATTTTAAAGGGACCTTCATTCGGAACGCAGCCATAACATTGTAGATGTCTCAATAATCGTAGAAAACGTCACATCTTGACATATAGAAAGCGATAATGATTACTTTTGTGACAAGACGTGTAGAATAGAGTCGATAGTAGAATTCTATAGTGTGCAGAGTCCCACTCCTGATCCCCAAGACAAAGGTCCAAGTTATATTGTGTTAAAATTTCAACACTTAATTTTACTGCGTTCTTTAGATTTGTTGTTTACAAAATGACCTAAATTTTGTTGCAAGTCAGGGGTGCCAACTGTTTTGAGCTGTCTAATTTGTGAGGGCGCTCTTAAGGCATTCTTTGTGTATTGTATGTATACTGATTTTTATTCTACCGGGTCATAGACCGGCTGTCTGTGATTTGTGTGACTCTGATCTGCTTTTATCATTGCAAATACCATCGAGAAGAGTTGTTCTACCCTGGAGTGGGACTCTGCACACTACAGAATTCTACTATCGACTCTATTCTACACGTCCTGTCGACGAAAGTAATCGTTATCGCTTTCTATATGTGAAGACGTGTCGTTTTCTACGATTACTGTTATCTCTCAAGTCACAGTTTAATTCAGAACAGTACTGTAAAAAAGGCAAATAGAAACAGCTATGATAAAAAGTGGAGTTAAATATTTAACAATAATACACAAAATATCATATACAACAACCAAAGCGCAATATAAAACTTATGAAATTAAATACGTATATATAAACAAATCTAAGCAAACGTTGCCCATCACGGCTGGAAGTTGTCCCTCTCGACTACGTTATTCCCTTTATCGGTAGAAAATATCATCAACCGGTTAAAATATTCACAACCGATGGAAAATATTTCCCGCCGGCGGAGGAATACACAGACAAAACTAGAAAATGCCCCCCCCCCCTGAAAGCTGGATGTCTTCTACCGGCTGCACTAAGCCAGAGTTTATCTTTACTCTAGCAAAGTGCAGATATATACATTTACAAACAGGATAAAATAAATGCTAACTTAGCAATTATAAAAAAGATATGTTCAATATCAATAAAATATTAACATTTACATTTTTTCATAAGAGCCGAAAAATTTAAACACGAATTGCAACATAAACATATTTTTACATACAATATTTTATAATTAAAATACTAATATCCCTAGATCACCACTACTTTACCACCGTCCACAAGACATGCACATTTTAAACCCATGCAGCTAAGAAAAAATCATGCAAAGAAAACTTTACCAAAATATTAATGAAAATTCTGTAGCTCCAAACTGTAGTCACTTTTGTAACCTAAAAAATCCTTTCCTAATAAGAATTCTAAAACAAAAAACAAAATTAATAAGAAACAATGTAATGGAAACCCTAGGACATAAAACAAAGTAAATTTATTAGATAGGCCTATCAGCAAGTTTAAATATATGCATATATTCCAAATAAATCCATCCCTAAGAAAATTCCTGGAACAGAAAATTAAACAAAATTAAAAAATGTACAAAAAATTTGATGACATCTTGAAGCCTGTAAGAGAAGTGTTAGTATATGCTGAAAAGAAGC
Source organism: Lochmaea crataegi (assembly GCA_947563755.1). NCBI lineage: Eukaryota > Metazoa > Arthropoda > Insecta > Coleoptera > Chrysomelidae > Lochmaea > Lochmaea crataegi. The sequence goes on along the minus strand of OX387422.1, from coordinate 19,753,299 downwards.
GCTGAAAAAAATTGTTAGTAATAAATTGTCAAGAATAGCCATTTTGCATATACCAACTTAGAAATCTACGATATTTTGATAGCCCATACTGGGCAACTATTCCACCTACTTGTCAACCCATACCCATTCGACAAACGGAAAACACTTAAGCGTACTCGCCCATCTGAATGACCCTAGGTAACGAGTACTTTCTCACAGTGTGATACTGCGTGCATCCGTGCGGCAAATAGTCAAGGTACTTAACAACTGCAATAAAAAATAATTCACAATTCCAAACCGAATGACACCAACACGGGAGAAAGGGCAGAAAAAAACAGAAGAAAAAATACGAGGAACGACATAGCTTACCTATGTCTTTTGAAAAGTACCAACTTATTAACGAAAGGAATAGTATTTAGAAAATGTTCGGATTGACATAGCTTACCTATGTCTTTTGAAAAGTACAAACTTATTAACGAAAAGCATAATATTTAGAAAATGTTCGGATAGACATAGCTTACCTATGTCTTTTGAAAAGTACCAACTTATTAACGAAAAGCATAATATTTAGAAAATGTTCGGATTGACATAGCTTACCTATGTCTTTTGAAAAGTACCAACTTATTAACGAAAGGCATAGTATTTAGGAAATGTTAGGATTTACATAGCTTACCTACCTATGGCTTTTGAAAAGTACCAACTTATTAACGAAAGGCATAGTATTTAGAAAATGTTCGGATTGACATAGCTTACCTATGTCTTTTGAAAAGTACAAACTTATTAACGAAAAGCATAATATTTAGAAAATGTTCGGATAGACATAGCTTACCTATGTCTTTTGAAAAGTACCAACTTATTAACGAAAAGCATAATATTTAGAAAATGTTCGGATAGACATAGCTTACCTATGTCTTTTGAAAAGTACAAACTTATTAACGAAAAGCATAATATTTAGAAAATGTTCGGATAGACATAGCTTACCTATGTCTTTTGAAAAGTACCAACTTATTAACGAAAGGCATAGTATTTAGAAAATGTTCGGATTGACATAGCTTACCTATGTCTTTTGAAAAGTACCAACTTATTAACGAAAGGCATAGTATTTAGGAAATGTTAGGATTTACATAGCTTACCTACCTATGACTTTTGAAAAGTACCAACTTATTAACGAAAGGCATAGTATTTAGAAAATGTTCGGATTGACATAGCTTACCTATGACTTTTGAAAAGTACCAACTTATTAACGAAAGGCATAGTAATTAGAAAATGTTCGGATTTACATAGCTTACCTACCTATGGCTTTTGAAAAGTACCAACTTATTAACGAAAGGCATAGTATTTAGAAAATATGAGGAACGACATAGCTTACCTATGTCTTTTGAAAAAAGTACCTACTTCTTAACGAAAGACTGGATAATATTTAGGAAATATGAGGAATGACATAGCTTACCTATGTCTTTTGAAAAGTATCAGCTTGTTAACGAAAGGCATAGTGTATTTAGAAAATTTTCGGATTGACATAGCTTACCTATGTCTTTTGAAAAGTCTCCCTCCAATTTGTTAAGAAACTATACATTTAAAGAAAACTGAATTAGCACAGCTAAGCTCCCTCATGCAATAAAAAACAGTTTGTGTAATTATTTCGATTCACAAACTTTACACATTGTTAAATTTAAATAAAATCAGTACCGTTAAAAATAGTCGTTAATAGCACAGGATACATTCAACATTCTCATTTAGTACCGCGCAAACCGTCTTGTAGTACGGATCTGTCGGGAGTGTCGGTTTCGAAATTTTGAATAGTGAAGTGACGGGAGCGGCGTTTTCGAAATTTTGCGAAGCATCGTGAGTGACCTTTTCGGTATTAGGTGTAATGTAGTGTCGGGAGTGGCGTTTTCGAAATTTTGTGTAGTGTAGTGAAAGTGTGTGCCATGGATTGGAATCATATATCGAAATGGAATGAATATGGTAAGCTTTTCTTTAATTTAACGGTTTTTACTAGTAATTATAAAAGTTTCCATACTATATATTTTTGATCCCAAAAATATTTATTTTTTATAATTTTTGCAAAGAATAATGTTACTAATTGTTTAATCGATTTTGAAATCGCTTAGAACGTTATCGAATATATTTTACCTAAAAACAGAAATTTTCCGGCCTCTAAAAAATAAAATTTTCAATAATTATTTATTTCGAACTTCTTCCGAATATCCTGGTAATCAATAATGAAATTTTATAATTGTTTATAATCAACTTTTGAGTCTTTTTTAATTAAAAATTTCCATATTCTACCAAAAAAGACCGGCCGGCATGACTAATTGGGATTATATAACGCATTGACTCATTACTTATGACTGAATTTTGTAGGAATTGGAACTCAAATTCACAAAATTGGAATGGATCTGGAGTTCTCGTTTATAATATTAGCTTTAGGGTAAGTGTAAGTTTTATTATAATATTTTTTATCACGTACAAATAATTTTTTTTTACTTTTGATTGAATCTTGGACACATGAATTAAGAATATTTGAATTGAAAATCGGTTAATGTGAATAATTTTCCGTTATTTTTGGACTTTTATTGATTTTAATTTAAAATAACAATAATTTTAACAAAGTTCCATTTCTTGTGATAAACCTAGAAATATTTCAATAAAAATTTATACGATTTTCAATATATTTCTTAAAATTCTATTTACAGGGTGATTACTAGAAAACTTTTGCTTATATATTCAACATGGAACAGCTTTTATATTATATTCTTTTTTATATACCTATACTATTTCCCATTAAACCTACTCAATATTTTCCCATGTCTATTTGTGTCAGTTTTTGACGTTAATTTATTTTTTTTCTGAAAATATTTCTACGTTTACTTAGAATAGATATGGAGAAATATTAGATAAAACACCGGGTGTCCCAGAAGTTTCAGACCTATTTTAACTGCAAATATCTCCAAACTCACAAGTAATAGAGAGAATGAATAGAAAATGGATCAGAAACTTTTGGGACATCTGAAATTGGTAAAGGTTAGATGGTCAATGGATCGATATTTATTTAATTTTTTTGTTTAAGGTAACGGAGCGAGGAACTACCCTAAACGCGTATGTACCTATATTTATTATTCCATTCAACCAAATGTTATAAAAATGTAATTTCATATGTCTTCAAGGTCAATTATGTGCAAATTTATAACTTTTCAGGCTATATATATATAAAATTCTGCTCAAATTTATAACTTTTCAGGCTATATGTAAAATTCCGCGCATCCCGTGTAAGTCATAGAAAATAGAATATAGAATTGTGAATATTTTCGATCGGGTTTTCGGAAATCGGTGCGTCTTACAGTTTGTTTTTGTGTTGTGTATTTATTGGTGAAGCTACATTCTTCAGTGAAAAAAAAATAAAATTGGTATTTCCAATGATAGAAGAGCGTGACAGGTAAGATATGGTCCTATATCATAATACATATATATTATTTTAGAAATCATTTGATATTTCAACGGAGAGTTTTAAAGGATGAGATGGATCCTTATGAAATACCGGATTTCCAGCTTGAGCAATTGTTCGGATTGGATAGACAAACAACAATGAATTTAATTACCAATTTTTCAACGCACATTCGAAGAAGGAATAATTCGACCATAACTTTGACAAAAAAAAGGTAGGATGGCGCATAATTTATAATAATCTTGTATTTTTTGCTCTTTTTTTTAAACAACTGTACACCTTTAAATTCCAGGTTCAATTTTGTTTGATTTTCTGTTCCAGAAATTTTTTTACGTTTTTCCAACCGCGAGTGTATGATCCAACCTAAAGGGACATCTTCTAACCGAGAGGAATTTCATCTAGTCGAGAGAGTCGTCAACTGTACACCTGTAAACTCCGGGTGTCTCTCATGTTTTCGCCATTTGGTTTGTAATTTGCATATGTTATTTTACAGGGTTCATAGGTTCCTACGATGTTTTTGTTGAATTTTTTCAATTTTATTTGATTTTCTGTTCCAGGATTTTTTTTAGATTCTTCCAACTGGGGGATGTATCATCCAACCTAGAGGGACATCTTCTAACCGAGAGGGATTTCATCCAGCCGAAGAAGACGTCTTCCAACCAAGATCAGTTTCCCCCACCTAAAGGTTTATCATCCAGCCTAGAGAGTCATCTTCCAGCCAGGACTATCGTCGACTGTACACCTGTAAATTCCAGGTCACTCCTGTTTTCGCCATTTGGTTTGTAATTTACATATATTATTTTACAGGGTTCATAGGTTCCAACAATATTTTTGTTGAATTTTTTCAATTTTATTTGACTTTCTGTTCCAGGAATTTTTTTAGATTTTTCCAACTGTGGGATGTATCATCCAACCTAGAGGGACATCTTCTAACCCAGAGGGATTTCATCCAGTCGAAGGAGACGTCTTCCAACCTAAAGGGTTATCATCCAGCCGAGATGGTCATCTTCCAGCCAGGAAGATCGTCATCTGTACATCTGTAAATTCCAGGTGTCTCTCCTGTTTTCGCCATTTGGTTTGTAATTTGCATATATTTATTTACAGGGTTCATAGGTTCCAACGATGTTTTTGTTGAATGTTTTCAATTTTGTTTGATTTTCTATTCCAGAAATTTTTTAGGTTCTTCCAACGGGGGGGGGGGGGTTTCATCCAATCTAGAGGGACATTTTCTAACAGAGAGGAACTTCATCCAGCCGAGAGAGTCATCTTCCGGCCAGGAGGATCGTCAACTGTACACCTGTAAATTCCAGATGTCTTTCCCGTTTTCGCCACTTGGTTTGTAATTTACATTATTTTTTTACAGGGTTCATAGATACAAACGTTATTATTGTTAAATTTTTCAGTTTCATTTGATTTTTTGTTTCAGAAACCTTTCCAATATTCCACATCATCATGGGCCTTGTAGAGGATTATTATCTTTGCTGGTAAAGGTGGTGGTGGTAATCTTTTGTATTGTTATTGCTTAGTAGGGGATTATTATATTTGCCGTAGGTGGTAGTGGTAATTTTTTGTATTGTTGTTGCCTTGTAGAGTGGTTTCACCCAACCGAGAGGGACATTATCCAGCCTAAAGATAATTTTCCAACCAGAAGGGTATAATTCTGCTTAGAGGGCATCTTCCAACCGAGAGGGATATCACCCAACCAAGAGGAACCTCACCGAGTCTAGAGGGCATCTTCCAACCGAAAGGGATATCATCCAGCAGAGGGATGCGAGTTATCGTCCAATCGAGAGGTACATCTTCTAACCGAGAGAGACATCATCCATCCGAGAGTGTCATCATCCATCCGAGAGGGGCATCTTCCAGCCAGGAGGATCTTTTTCCACCGGTGAGGAACATACTTTGTCATTGGATATATTTTTTATATTTTCTATTGTTTCGGTATATCTTCCAACCGCGAGGAACATATATTTCAACCGCAAATGTTTTCCTCCAATTGCAATTGTTTTTATTTTTCCATATGTATTGAATTTATCGAGTTGTTTTTATTGCTTATTTTTGTTTGTAATTAATTTTACTTTTATCCACAGCAAGTCTAACTATGTTCCATTTACAGCTTCCAGCAGCGAGGGACACCTTCCAAGGGGGATCCACCAGCCGAGAAGACGGTCCTCCGCCGCTGGGGGACATCTCTTACCGGTTGGATATATGTTTTATCGGTAGTGACATCCTTCACCGGTTGGGGACATCTTTCAACAGCACGGCAGCCCCAATCATTCCTTCCTCATAAAATGTTCGATGCGCTCGAACAGGTGCAAGAGTGCACTTTCGATACTAATCTTTAGTCTATGGTGTGACTTAGACGGATGACATTTTATGTTGACACTTGACTTTGACTTTTGACACACGTTTTCAGGAGTGGGATTCTGCACACTAGAATTCTACTATCGACTCTATTCTACTCGTCTTGTCGACAAAAGTAATCATTATCGCTTTCTACATGTGAAGACGTGACGTTTTCTACGATTACTGAGACATCTACAATGTTATATTTTCAAATTTGTGACATTTGACACAATAGACATAAAAAGTAAAGTAGAACAAATTAATAAAGGACAAGTTCCTAATATTGATTTGTAAATAACAATTGAATTATCGCATCTTTGCGTAAATAACCCAAAACTTATTACTAACAAATTTCATCTTCATACATTTACAGTTCTCCCAATCTAGAAACATCAATGGCAAATACCATACACACAATTAATCAATGCAAAAATACCTTTAAAAGTTAATTATGAAACGGTTACCACGTCAAAAATTGAATTACCACAAAAAATGCAGCAAAGCCACAATGAGAACTAGGACATTTTTACATAAAAACTTCAATATCTTTCAAACAAATAGTAATAATTCAGAGTTTTCGCCAGTGTACAGAGTGAGATTTTTGACTGCTGTCGACCGGAATAATAGTTATCTACTGTAGAAAGCGACCGATAGAATTCTATAGTGTGCAGAGTCCCAGTAATGATTTGTATCTTCGTTGTGATTATACAAATTGCGATATGTATTGTACATATCAAAGTTATAAAAATAATTCAATAGTTTTAGTTAAAGGACGAAGACAGAATGCCATTAAGTTTATTCCATTTCCCAAACCTAGGACATGTCCCAGCAGATGCCTCTAATGGATTGAGTTATATGGCAACCAAAATCTGAATTTTGCCACAATCAACAAAACTACTTATATTTGTAGTGAACATTTCGATAATAATTGTGTAGATCCAAAAACCTATTGTAATGATGGGTCTACTGAAGCTTAGGTAAATGCTGAATTGACTCAAATCGAATGTACAAGAACTTGCTAGTGTCTCAGATAATCAAATAGATGTTGATCCATTTTCTGAGTTTTCCATCTCCAATTACACCCACTACGAATATTGTGGAACACAGTTATAGCTCTGCATGTCGTTTCTATTCTATTCAACAGATTCAGAAGTGGAACACAGTGGAACATACATTAAACCAGATACAACCACTCTGATTAAACTTATTCAGCACGAAAGATTACTATAATTGCACACAAATAAATAACTACAGAAATAGGGCATTCTTGTAACTACGAGGCTCGCGACTCTATCTATTCATTCCCGTGTATTCGATGATAGTAGGGCAGAAGATTGAAAGTAAATTGCTCTGGAATATTAAAAATAAATTTGATATTGTTACGCGAGCTACTGCAATAATATTCTCACTTAGTGCCCCCAGTGAAATCCCCGTATGAGACGACTATGGCTCCTCCGCCCAATTTTCGAGAAGCATCCAGAATACGAAACATCGAGAATATCCAATGCGCCCGCGAGAACGCCGAGATACTTCGAGAATTACGGCGTGCGAGTATAAATAGGCCACCAGCTTCGCTGCAGGCAATTAGTCAATCAGTCAGTGTTGATACCGAAGGAAAGTAATCGCGCATCGATAAAGTGTTTATTAAGTGACTCTCATATAAATTATAATTAGTGTGTTTAGTATATTACATAAATTATTAAATAAGGACCGTATTACATATAAATCTGTAAATATAAATTAATTGTAAATATAAATTAGAATAAACGTTACATTGGTGTCAGGTGTGGGGTTAAAATAAATAAATATACAGGAAGATGGCGAAGAAACTTTGTGAATTAAAAGTTTCAGAGCTTCGAAGAGAGTTGGAGGATTACGAACTGGACACAAGTGGGGTCAAGTCAGTGTTAGTGGAACGACTAAAACAAGCTATGATTAACAATGGATTGGACCCGGAAACGTTTGAATTCACCGACGAAGCGTCCGCCTCTATAACCTCTTCCATAAAAAAACTTTCGGCGGACATGGAAAACAAAATGTCGGACATGGAAAATAAAATTTCGACGGATATAAAAGACGAAATTTCATCCATGGAAAACAAAATGTCGGACGTGGAAAATAAAATTTCAGCCATGGAAAGTAAACTCTCGGCAGACATGGAAAACAAATTGTCGGACGTGGAAAATAAAATTTCATCCATGGAAAATAAAATTTCGACGGATATAAAAAACGAAATTTCAGCCATGGAAAGTAAACTCTCGGCGGACATGGAAAACAAATTGTCGGACGTGGAAAATAAAATTTCATCCATGGAAAGTAAACTTTCGGCGGACATGGAAAACAAAATGTCGGACATGGAGAATAAAATTTCGACGGACATGAAAAATGAAATGACATCCATGAAGACTGATATTTCTGCCGTGGAAGAAAAGATTAAAAGTATGGAGCAAGAAATGAAACAAAAAATAAAAGAAATCGAAAGGAAGACTAGTAATAAACCGGATATTACAACTAGGCAAGCCCCGAATAACGACGAACTGGCAGAGAAAGTAGAATTGAAACCAAAAATGGAAAACGATATTAACAGCCGAGTGAAACTGCCAACATTCGATGGTAAAACGTCATGGCCGAACTATCTTAAGCAATTCGAGGCGGCATCAAAGGCAAACAACTGGAGTGAGAAGGAAAAAGCGTTAAATTTAACTCTTGCCCTTAGAGGAGACGCTATGGATATCCTCCAGACCATTCCAGTGGAAGAGGCCGAATATTTTGAACAACTCAAAAAGCGATTGAATATGAGATATGGCCTGGAACACCTGGAGCATCTGTACCAGTCGCAGCTGAAAAACCGCAAACAAAAACGCGACGAAACTCTGCAAGAATTCGAAGCAGACATTGCGAGGTTGGTGCGGTTCGCCTATCCATCGGCACCGGAGAATGTCATGGAATGTTTAGGCGTACAGACATTCATCGACGGAGTTCGTGACCATGAGATGCAGAGAACTCTACGCTTGGCTCGGCATAAGACACTGGTCGACGTACTCTCTGCAGCCTTGGAGTACGAAGCAGCTACACAGGCTTCCGGAGTATACGGCAAGGTGAGGGCTGTAGCAGACGAAGAAGTTGAGAGCAAGCTCGACCAGATTGTCAAATGGAAAACTGAAAGCTGTGAGATGCTGGAATTGTGGAGAAATGGGACATGTACGCAGTTCGTGCAAGCGACCGAGAACTGCTACAAGCGAAGACGCCCAGCAGGAAAACTAGGAAGGGTCGACCTTCAGAGGGCAGCTTCGACCCGAAGACCTTCCAAAGACCCTCTCATCCTAATAGCCTCTCTGAAATGCCGCGATGATAGTGTATACGTGGATGGTGAAGTTAATGGAAGGAAGTATACACTATTGGTGGACACTGGAGCAACGAGGACTATTATTCGCCCCGAGACTGTCAACACCCGGAAAAGACTTTTACCGACGAGACTGCGACTCAGGACTGCCACAGGTGAAAGCGCCAATGTCCATGGAGAACTACCGGTGCAATTGGGAATTGGCGCAGAGAAGTTCACCCACACTGTCGTTGTCGCTGATATCGAAGAGGACATAATACTCAGAATGGACGTTATGAACCTACATGGCTTCCAGCTAGATTTCAAGAACCGAGTGATTAGAGTAGGTTCTGAGGAGGTATTCCTTCACCCACACGAGTATAAGACTGTTCAGGTAGCCGTACAGGAGGATACAGTTGTACCCGCAAGGAGTGAATTTTTCACTGTGGCAAGGCTACAAGGAACCGTCGAAGAAGGAACACCGGTCATGATGGAACCATGGAATCACGATGAAGAGGTTGGTCGAGGAATCCTGGTTGGAAAAGGGTTAGTCATGGCTGCCGAAGAAATACCTGTACGCATTATAAATGTAAATGACCATCCAATAACTATGAAGAAAGATACCAAAATTGGAACTTGCGTACCAGTGGCGTCGATAATTCATCAAACAACAACCTCCAATGATGCCAACAATAAATTTGAACAAATGATAGCAGTGGCTGGACAATCCCTTAGCCTGCAAGAGAAGAGAAAGATCAGAGAACTCTTGTTACAATACCGATCTCTTTTTGTACCAAAAGGAGGAAAGACAGGAAGAACATCTGCTGTCAAACACAAAATTGACACCGGCGACGCTAAACCGATAAGACAATCGGCTCGACGGCTACCACAGGCCAAAAGAGAGGAGGCGGAGAGAATTGTTCGCGAGATGGAAAAGGACAAGGTAATAGAACCTTCTACCAGCCCTTGGGTCTCTCCGGTAGTCCTGGTAAAGAAGAAGGATGGTACCACAAGGTTTTGCGTGGACTACCGGCAGTTGAACAATGTTACAAAGAAAGATAGCTATCCTCTGCCGAGAATCGACGACACTCTGGATACGCTGGCCGGTAGCAAATTGTTTTCTACCTTGGACCTGAAGTCTGGATATTGGCAGGTAGAAATGGATCCAGCCGATAGAGAAAAGACAGCGTTTACCACCGGATCTGGTCTATGGCATTTCACCGTTATGCCCTTTGGGCTGTGCAATGCGCCCGCAACGTTCGAAAGACTGATGGAAAACGTATTGCGAGGGTTGTCCTGGAAGACATGCTTAGTGTACCTTGATGACATCATAGTCTTGGGAAGGACATTCGAAGAACATCGAGAGAATTTGGAAGGTGTCTTCAAAAGGTTGCAAGCTGCCCAACTGATGCTCAACCCCAAGAAATGTCAACTATTTCAAAACAAAGTCAATTACCTAGGCCATGTAGTCAGCAAGGATGGTGTAGCTGTAGACGAAGAAAAAGCTGCTGCCGTACGAAAGTGGCCAAGACCCACCGACAAGCACCAAGTTAGAAGCTTCCTTGGACTCTGTACATACTACAGGCGATTTATAAAGAAGTTTGCAGATATCGCTAAGCCCTTGACACGACTTACAGAGGAAGCAAGGGAGTTTCGCTGGGACGAAGATTGCCAAACTTCGTTCGAAACCTTGAAGAAGCACTTGACTACTGCACCTATACTCGGCTATCCACTACCAGAGGGAGAATTCATACTAGATACTGATGCTAGCAATGTTGGAATTGGAGGAGTGCTATCACAGGTTCAAGGAGGACAAGAGAAAGTTCTGGGATATTTTAGTAAAGTCCTTTCCAAACCAGAACAAAACTACTGCGTCACAAGAAGAGAGCTCCTAGCAGTAGTGAAGTCCGTGGAGCACTTCTATCAGTATCTGTATGGGAAGAAATTTGTGATCAGAACCGATCATGCAGCACTTAAGTGGCTTATGCAATTCAAGAATCCTGAAGGTCAAATCGCTAGATGGATCGAGCGGCTCCAAGAATATAATTTCACTATTGAGCATAGAGCCGGAATAAGCCACAGAAATGCAGACTCCCTCTCTAGAAGACCATGCCCTGCAGAGTGCTCTCACTGCAGCAAAACAGAAGCTAAGGAAGCTGCGATTCGAAGAACCACGGTGACCACCGCCGAATGGACACCAGAAAAGTTGGAAGAGGAACAAGAGAACAATCCCGACTTGAAGAAAATCCGACATTGGAAAAAGGAGAACTGTCGACCTACTTGGCAGGAGATTTCAAGGTACTCGCCAACGATGAAATCGTATTGGGCCCAGTGGGACTCGCTGGTTTTGGAAAACGGTTTGCTACAGCGAGTAATCGAGAACGATGAGGGTTCCGAAAGTAGAAGACAGTTGGTGATTCCAAGAACAAGGATAGCAGCAGTACTGCGGAAATTACACGACAGTCCGTCAGGAGGACATCTAGGTGTGAAGAAGACCCTCCAGAAAGTGCGAGAACGGTTTTATTGGATGCACAGTTCCGAAGATGTGAAGGACTGGTGTAAGAAGTGCACTACCTGTGCTACGACCAATGGACCGCACGGGAGAAGAAAGGCCCCTATGAAGCAGTACAATGTCGGAAGCCCTTTTGAACGCATTGCCCTGGACATTGCCGGACCGTTTCCACCGACAGCAAATGGCAGCAGGTACATTTTGGTGGTGATGGACTACTTCACAAAATGGGTAGAAGCGTATGCCATTCCAAACCAAGAAGCCGCAACGGTTGCCGATGTGCTTGTGAAAGAGTTCATTTGCCGATATGGAGTGCCCCTGGAAATACACAGCGACCAGGGCAGAAACTTCGAAAGCCAGCTGTTCCAGGAAGTTTGTGAAAAGCTCGGCATGAAGAAAACAAGAACTACGGCTTTGCACCCACAGTCGGACGGAATGGAAGAGCGAATGAACAGAACCCTTGGCAAATACCTGTCTAAAGTAGTATCTAACCATCAGCGTGATTGGGACCAATATCTCTCGCTATTCGCGATGGCCTACAGATCCGCCATCAATGAGTCCACCGGCCAAACACCAGCAAGAGTTCTGTTCGGACGCGAAATGAGATTACCCTGCGACCTCGAATTTGGATGCCGACCCGGAGAAGACATAGCTGGTGAAGATTACGTGACCCAGCTGAGAAAAAGAATGGATGACGTACACGAGCTGGTTCGATCGAATCTTCAGATCGCTAGCGATAGGATGAAGAAAAGGTACGATACGCAAGCTACGGAAGGAGGTTTCCACGAAGGAGACAAAGTCTGGCTGCATAACCCAAGAAGACAAAAGGGTTTTTCTCCAAAGTTGCAGAAAGCTTGGGACGGTCCGTACCTCGTAAAGAAAAGAATCAACGATGTCATCTATCGTATCAGCAAGATCCCAAATGGAAAGCCAAAGGTGGTACACCGTAACCGATTAGCGCCATTTGAGGGTGACCACGATGAGGAAGTAAACCAGCTTCAGGAAGTAGCCGATCCTGCTTTTGTAGAATTCATGGGTGCTTATGGTGGTACCGGAAAAGCAAGATTCGGCGTCACCACTGAGAGACGACAAGACCTGCTTACCGTTCCGGAGGAATACTCACTGGCAATAAACATCCCTGCCAGCGTAACCGATGCGCGCGGACTGGCATCTCTGTTTATAAAGAAGAGTGGTGCACGACCTTTGGTAAACCAGTTACCAGTACCAGGTAAAGCTTTGAAGCTGCAAAATGGCTCCCGCTACAATTTCCACCTAGTGACGAGGAACACTTTCGACGAAAGACCAACGTACGAGGATGTCTGGGAAGCATTACGAAGCCTGAGGGAGCATGTGCTTGAATTGAACGTGCATAGGCTAGCCATGCCCAAGATTGAATGTAGGCATTTAGATTGGCGAATAATCCGTAACATGGTAGAAGTAATCTTCCGAGACACCGAAGTGCAGGTACTGGTTTGCGGCCATGCTCGGGAGACACAGCCAACAGAGAAGACGGTCGCATGTTACTTCCATACAACTGGAAAATGCAACAAGGGGACCAGTTGCCGATACAGTCATCTTGTTCCAGTTTCCTAGCTAGTTCCAGGAGGAACTGTCTCTTAAGGAGGGGGCAATGTTACGCGAGCTACTGCAATAATATTCTCACTTAGTGCCCCCAGTGAAATCCCCGTATGAGACGACTATGGCTCCTCCGCCCAATTTTCGAGAAGCATCCAGAATACGAAACATCGAGAATATCCAATGCGCCCGCGAGAACGCCGAGAAACTTCGAGAATTACGGCGTGCGAGTATAAATAGGCCACCAGCTTCGCTGCAGGCAATTAGTCAATCAGTCAGTGTTGATACCGAAGGAAAGTAATCGCGCATCGATAAAGTGTTTATTAAGTGACTCTCATATAAATTATAATTAGTGTGCTAAGTGTATTACATAAATTATTAAATAAGGACCGTATTACATATAAATCTGTAAATATAAATTAATTGTAAATATAAATTTAGAATAAACGTTACAATATGTTTGTCTGGGGTTTTTTATTTTTGATTTGTATTTTTTTCACTGGTTTATTATTTTATTATTCGGAGCCCCGGAGGCCCATTAAGCCCATACGTAGATCCGGCCCTGAATTTTTATTTCTCTATGTAGTTATCCCATCCCAAATACTGAGGTAAAAGATAAAATAATTCTTTCTACAGTCTAACATTCAATATCGATCAGTTATTACTTATTCAACTACCAATATTATCCATTAAACATAAACATTGATAAGGGCCAATTCTGTAAGCAACAGTTAAATTTTAAAGCATGGTTAAAAATTAGACGATCCTCTAACTTCATTTTATTATTCTGTATGCATGATAAGATAAGCTTTAAAATATTAACGGAAGACGCTTAATTTCACCCGATAACTGTTAAAATTTAAACCCTACTCTAGACTAAGAATTAAAACATTTTTGATAGCGGAAACTTTAACGAATACAATCGAATCGATTTAAATTCAAGTGAATAATAGAAATGCCTTTGATATTTGATGTCTTACCATTGTCTAAATTTTAGACAATGGTCTTACTAATGAATGAAGCAATTCGAATTCATAGGAACGCTTGGAAAGTAAGTTAATTTTGGGGGTTATGATATATTATGTTACAAATCAAATCTTTTTTAGGAAACAGTATAGGAGAATTCAAAGCAATTTGAGAGATAATTCAAATCCTTTCGAATTACCTGATAAAACATTCACTAACCTTTTCAGACTTGATAAAGAAACTTGCCAATCAGTCATAAATTCAATATCTGAACACATGCATGATAGTCAAAGATCAACATTTGTTCCTAAACACCTCCGCGTGCTATGTACTTTGCATTTTCTTGGTCATGGCAGTTGCCAGACACCCACATAGGTCAGCTTCATCAAATTGCATTGAGTCAGCCAATGGTCAGTCGCTGTATTGCAGAAGTTACAGATCTAATAGTCAATCATTTATTACATAGGTACATTATATTTCCTGTTGGAGAAAATAGAAATCGGATACAGGAGACTTTCAATGAGGAGTTTCCTCATTTTAATGTTTTATGTGGAGTGATTGACTGCACTCATATAAAGATTATATTCTCCTGTTAATCATGCTGCACCATATTACTGTCACAAAGGATACTACAGCATAAATACACAAATTATTTGTGATGCCAACAAATTAATTCTTAATATGAATGCCAGATTTCCTGGTTCAACCCACGATGCTGCAATATGGCTAGTTCTCAAGTAAAGACCTTGCTACGTCAAGACTATGTAAATGGAGGCAATAGCTATGTTGGAATTTAAAAAAAATTCCACCTGAGTATTAAACTAATATTATATCACGCCCTATTAACAGCGTGGGTTCGAGAATGACTGTGGCAATAACTGTCATAATTTTTTGCTGTTGTCAAATTAATTATTTAGGTGAACCGCGAGGTTTTCGTGCGGTTTTACCGGAAAACAATGTGTAATAACCCTCTGATCAGCGATACTTTTGCCCGTAAACGAATTAATAGTGATAGGAGACGTTTCTCAACTGTAAGGTCAATTATTTAATGTAGTGACTATAATTAAATAACACCAAAGAAGACACCTGGTTTTCTTTTCGCCTTCCCTACTATTTACCGGGGAAATCAAACTGATTGGGAAAAAATACCCCCATCCGTGTTTAGGCTATTTGATCGGTGATAGTGGATATCCTCTAGAACCATGGTTATTAGTACCATATGATGATCCTGCAGATAATTCACCTGAGTCAAGATTCAATACAAGTCTTTCCTCAGCTCCTCAGATGGACTTCTAAAAGCAAGATTTAGATGTCTATTGGGTCACAGGGCACTCCATTTTGACCCAATTCGTGCTGCAAATATAATTTATAGTTGTGGCGTCTTGCACAACTTGGCAGTTCAACATCGTATAGAATTACCAGACGATGATGTAATCATAAATCCCAATGATAATGTAGCACAAAATAGACCAAATTTGAATGTTATAACGGAAACCAATGGTTATAGGCTGGAATGCAAATTCGTAACAATATCACTCAACAATTTTTTGTATAATTAACTGCACTAATTAAATAAAAAGGCTTCATTGAAAATATTGATATTTTATTTAAAAAAAGTATAAAAAAATAAAAATCACAATTATTAGTTAAAACTAGGTTTAAAACAAAAGATTCCTATAAATAAAAATCACAATTGGTTAAAACTAGTTTTGAAATAAAATATATAACTAGTAAGTCATATGAAGTGAACCGATTATAAAAAAAAATTAATAAAAAACAGAATTATTAGTTAAGACTAGTTTACAACCAAAGTTTCCTATAAATAAAAATCACGATTGGTTAGGACTAGTTTTGAAATAATACACATGAACATGAAGTAAAAAAAAATAAATTAGAATAATCTATTAAAATCTCAAATTATCAACAGGGCTCCTGTAGCAGTTTCTTTTGGAAAATTGCTTCGCTAACTGTGAAATAGCAGCAGCCACATTATTATTAGACTATGCTAAGTCTTTCAAGCACCCCACATTGAAGATTTGTTGAATCTTTCAAGGGTTCTGCTTTCCTTGAATTTTTTCTGGTGCTCTTAGCAAAAGAAGTGTCCAAAACTTTTTTTTTGTGATGAGTGTGATTTTGTCTGTCTCCTGAAAATGATTTTACATGTATTAAACTACTTATTTCCATTTATTGAGAAGTACCTAATGATATAATACACAGCAAACCAAGCCGACAATCTAACAAAAATCCATTGAGATTATCTGAATGCAAAAACACTGCAAAAAGCTAATCTTGTGAATATTTTCACGTGACATAACCTATAGATATAATATTTACAACACAACTTACAACCCATTATTAATTATTACGCATTTTTCATTTTTTTTTAAATAATTTATTGAATACGAAATAAAGTAAGTATAGCAATATATACATTATCAAAATTTAAATTAGATGTGATTTTTGCTCAAGAGTCTCAAGTAGGTAGGTAGGTTCCTTTATTTTGGACAATTTCAAAAATTATTATAAAGAAAAGATGTTTAGAATTAAAAATAACTTCCAAATATTCAACATTGTTTTACCTCAAAAAAAATTTTTATTTCACAGAAAATGTCGAAAAAATTATTTATTTGATCTAAATAAACAATGTTGAATATTTGAAAGTTATTTTTAATTCTAAACATCTTTTCGTTTTTAAAAAGGCAATCTAGGTATATTTTTTAAACCTGTGGGTTTCTATTCACCTGCATATCCATAAAACCTTTGAGACCAACATAAATTTTTTTAAATGCCAGTTAAATTACTTATTTTAAAATATGTTCATACAAAAAGGAACTGGAACTTGACCGAGCCTTTCGCTAAAAAAATTTGAAGCCACCTTAACTACGACTGATAAGATAAGAAAACTGATTGAAGGAAAAAATAAATAATGTTCAGATATTTCAACCCTACCAAGTCTATTCTAATGAGCGCTATTGCCATTTCTAGAGTAGGAAGACGAAATTAATTTTTAGTCGTCCTTTTGTTTTACAATATTTTTTTTATCAACAACTAACACTATTACTAAGTCATCCTTTAATAATTATTTGGGTTCTTATTTTCTTCCATTGTTTTAAATGCTTATTAATTTCGATTATATTGACAAGACAAAGTTACAAAACATTTATGCTTCGAAATTTCTTAAAATGTAATGTTACCTACCTCATTCATTGATTTTATTCAACAATTATTATTACCTATGGCAAGCTAAAAACTAGATAACCATCCTCATATCTTAGAGGATTATATAAATTCTAAGGATTTCTAGGGATAATTTTTACATTTGGCATCGAAGGTTTAGAATCCAAAAGAGCCAAGTAAAATACAGAATACTGCATACAACCGATGTTGCCATATTAAAAGAAAATCCTCAAACAGGTAAAGAAAAACAAAAAACAAAATTTTTTTAACAAGAAAAACTAGGCACGTCATATTAGGTATATTTAGGTACTTGCAATATCTATATAGTGGCCATTTTACCTGTATCTTAGGTATCTTATGTTTGCAAAATTCGATATTCGACTTCGTAGTGTATTTGTGTATTAGTCATAAGGCAAATTGTGATTCATGTTTGGGTTTCCAAAATAGAAATATATCAGGTAAGTGTATGTGCTTATATTTTGTTATTGTTTCATTTCAGATAATTGTAGGTTTTCTCGTTACAATAACTAGGTAAGTGAATTAAACATTATTTTTATAGTTGTGGCAACTATGTAAATTCTAAACATTTACGTCTTTTGTGCAAAAAACGAACATATTCGACTGGGTACGGGTAGCTTCGTGACATATCAAATTTTATCATATCAAAATTTTACAAGCATATTTTTACGCGAAACCCAATAATTGAATTGTAGGTCGTTTTAAAAAGTGGTATACTTAACTAAGAAACAAATGGATACAGTTTCCACACCGAGTGCTGAAGGACCTCCAGAAGAAACTGAAAAACCTTTTGGTTGTTGCCATTACAAAAGAAAATCAAAATTTGTGGTAAAATTTGACCTGCAATTCAATTTATTTTATAAGCATCCCCACATTCATCTTCGTTTAGAAATTAAAATTATTAGATATTTATTTTTTGTAGACACCTTGCTGCAACAAAGTATACACTTGTAGATTTTATCATGATGAAAATGAAGACCACAAACTGAATATGAAAGAAGTAATGGAACTAATATGTGATGTATGTGATTCTAAACAAAGAGTTCAAAGTAAATGTATGAACTGTGGAGTAGTTTTCGGAAAGGTAATAAATTTGAATCCAAAAATTGCAATACCTAAATAATTTGACGTTTTCAGTATGTACGTTTAGAAAGTAATTTATTCTATGATGATGATAAAAAACAATTTCACTGTAAAGGTTGTGGAATATGTGGAATTGGAGGTGCAGAAAGATTTTATCACTGCGAGAAATGTAATATGTGTCTTCCTATTTCGCTCAAACAAGGACATAGGGTATTTTTTTTTAATTTATCGAGAAATTAAATGATTTTATAAAAGTATTTTTTAGTGTGTAGAAAATGTGTCTAGAACTAACTGCCCAATATGTTTAGAAGATATCCATACATCAAGAATAGCCTGCTATATACCACCTTGTGGGCATCTTTTACATAGACCGTGTTATGAAGAACTTTTAGGCAATGGATTGTATGCTTGTCCTATATGTCAAACATCGTTAATGAACATGCAGAGACTTTGGAAACATTGGGATATGGAAATAGAAAATACGCCAATGCCCCCGGAATATAGGAATTATTACGTGGATATACTTTGCAAAAATTGCCATTCTGTAAGTTGTAATAACATTTTTTAACTTTTTAAAATATTTGCAATGTTAAATTTTAGGAAAGTACAGTTAAATTTCATGTAGTAGGATTTAAGTGTGTACAATGTGGGTCGTACAATACTTGTAGGAACAAAGGACCTGTAACTTTAAGAGGTGAGTGTTTGTGAATGTTTTCATATTCGTCAATAGGGAATTGGATAGACAGGAGTGTTTCACTGTTACAAGTGAATATAATACAAAAAATAATTAATTATAAATGGTCGAGTTAAACAAAATTTTACCCAGTATCAATTATGTGTATTATTTTGGGCACCTTCAAGACATGTATTAGATATTTTGCCTTATTTTGCAACTCCTTATTTGTTCTTAACATACAGTACGCTTAAAAATAGTAAATAATTTCTGAAAACAAGGTGGGATTCATCTGAAAGTGTCAAATTCATAATAACCTTTAAAAAACAATTATTAATACAGTCAAAGAAGAAAATATAATAAAAAGGGCTAAAACTGTCTGTCGAACCTTATGTTGATTAAAAAAAACTATTTATTTTGTTCTATCTGCATCTACTTTTGTAACACCACCCTAATGTGACACCGCCTTAACGTGATGTGAAGGACAATCGAGTGAGTGACAATCGACAAGATACGATGACTTTTCATTCTTATTCTTATTTTGTTGACACACACATGTATTTTTATTTGCCATGTGCCAAGTATCACAATTTGTTCAGTGAAATATAGTAATAACCATCAACTAAGTTGTTGAAAGTGCTTTACCAAGTAAAACCTATTGGAACACCCACAGAACTCTCCCGATCCCTTTATTCCTACGCGACCTAAACGACCCAAACCAAGCCACCCTACACTTTTATATTTTTTAGATGCGGATACAAGCAACTCGGAAAGTAATTCTAATGAAGAAATTGGTAGACCCGTCGTTGAAAATGTAATAGAAACTACTGAGAATCCCGAATAAACAATTTTTATACATGTGGTGTTTACGAATATAGAGAAGACTTTGTGTCGTTATGGATTTTAATAAATTTGACATTTTGATATATCGAATGTAAAAAAATCTCCCTGATAATGTACATGTTTTAACCAGCTTTACACTACCAGACTTTTTAATGTTTTTCGTTTTGAAATCATTATTTAACGAGTGTTTTGAATTCTGTTAATCACATTCTATATTTATATAAATTCATTACAATGTTCACCTTTTTGAATGTTATATACTGCTGTTTGATGTACAAATATTTATTGCAATATAGGTACGATTATAAATTACCTTTTTTTTTCGTTGATTTAATTGATAATTTCCCGAAAAAATTTGAGAATGTTGGCTGATTTGCTTATTTGTGAAAATGGTTCATCATCCTGCTAATAACGTAGATAATTTTGAAATTCTCTTCTTTCTGGTCATTAATTTTCGGTTAATCACATAGATGGCTTTTCGTTTAGGGTATTTCGAATTGAATCCAACGAAAAAGTCTTCACTGTATACTGCTCGCAAAAAGTATCCTGAAAAATGAATTAACATTAAAAATGTTCTTCAAAATTCTTCGAACGTCCTGAAAAATAACATGATTACATTTTATTTTTCTAAAATAATATACATATATTTATATTCACTTCTAGGACGGCCGGTATATATAAATATTCATCGTAGATATGATAAACAACTTTACTTATTTAACGGCGGGTGACTAACGCTAAATTTTTGTCGATTTATATTCAGTAGCGAGTTGACTTTCGAATAGGAAACATCGGCGTGCGTTCGAAATTTATTTTCGATAACGTGTATCGTGTAGTGTAGTGCCTCTATGGATTACAATCTGATACATTTACGGTAAGTTTTCATTTTATTTACATACGAACAATTTTATTACAATAAATTGATTTTTAATATATAAACCAAGTATTTTACGATTGTTTATTAGATTTTAAATTTGCTTACAACTTTTTTTGATAAATAGGTACTTTTTGGTCATTGTATAGACGAAAAATTTTGTTTATAAATGATTAGTAGGTTTTAAATTTGCTTAATCTTGAAAAATTAATTTGGAAATTAGAATTAGTACATAATATTGTTTATTTATAATCTATTTTTGCATCCTTTTACTATTTTCTTATACCAAAATATTTAAAATACTTAAAAGGGGCCAGTATATATTCCTAGCTATGAAAAACTGTTCTTATATGGGAGGTTAGTTCTGATAAACTGTACATATACCTTATACCTCATATTAGGGCTCCTATAAGGAATATTAAATGACAATTTAAATGTGTATGCTTCCATTGTTTCTGAATATACAGAATTGATATATATTGTTTATTTATAATCCATTTTTGCATCCCTCTACTATTTTCTTATATCAAAATATTTAAAATACTTAAGAGGGGCCAGTATATATTCCTAGCTACGACAAATTATTCTAATATAAATTAGTTGTATAGGTTATTAGTTGTGATAAACTGTAGATATATCTACATCGTATTGGGGCTCCTATAGGGAATATTGAATGACAATTTAAATATGTATGTTTCCATTGTTTCTTAAAATACAGAATTGATATATATTGTTTATTTATAATCCATTTTTGCATCCTTTTACTATTTTCTTATACCAAAATATTTAAAATACTTAAAAGGGGCCGGTATATATTCCTAGCTATGAAAAATTGTTCTTATATGGAAGGTTAGTTCCGATAAACTGTACATATACTTATACCTCGTATTAGGGCTCCTATAGGGAATATTAAATGACAATTTAAATGTGTATGCTTCCATTATTTCTTAATATACAGAATTGATATATTGTTTATTTATAATCCATTCATTTGTCAGGGGTTTTCATGTTGTATAAATGTTCCTACAATGTTCAAATGTATGTTGCTTGCACATTTGAAATATAAACTGTATTGAATATTAATTATAAGATATTGTTATTATATGCACAAAATATATTCTATAAATATTCAAACTTTATTTAGAATATATTCATTAATGTTCCTACAATGTTCACATGGATATTTTACATACATACCCTTCTGAACATTTATTTTGTAATATTGTTACAATATGCGCATATGTACACAATATATTGTATAAATATTTAAAATAAATTCAAAACATGCTTATTTGCCAGGGTTTTCATGTTGTATAAATGTTTCCACAATTTCAGGCATATATTGGTTGCACATTTCAAACATATAATTTTTGCACATTCATTACAAAATATTGTTATGATATGCATAAAACATTAGGATACTGTGTTGGAGCTAGGACTCTTAGTTTCAACATAAAGCATTGTTTTCTAAAAAATCCTTTATAAAAAAATAATTTAAAAATCTTAAAAAAGAAAGAATATTTTTCTAAGAAAAAAAAACTTATAAATGGGCATTTAAGTTAGCTTTCGGCCATAGTATTTAAGCGACCTCCTGTTCCGGGTCGCACAGATTTTCTTCCTCCTTCTATTCTGTCAGGGCATCTGACAAGCCAGAGTTTTACATTGTTGATAATCTCACAGTCAGTAGCAAATTTTGTAGGAGGATTTAGCATCACGGTATCTGAAAATATTTAGATCTTTTTTACACATAATACATTAATATTTTAATTATATTCAGTTGTATAATTAAATATTTATCCCTTAATCAACAATATATTGCTTTCTTTTAGTTGTTTCAAGGTTTAAGAAAATGATTCATGTTTTTAACTGTTAGATACCTCAAGTCATTTCTAGAAACTCTGGTAGTTTGCAAGTATAATTTGTTACTAATTAACTAACTAACAACTAACTAAAATAAACACATAAAATACACATTTAGCACTATAATACTAATTTAGAATTGATAAATTAATCTTTAAAGAAATGTATCAAAAATATTACCTATTATAACTTGTGCCACTTTGAGAGATTTAAATCTGTTTTTCTTTTTGGCACCATCCCAACTGTAGTAACAGCCCAACTGTACACTGAAGATTTTGAACATGATGTGTTTTACCACATCTTTGGCTCCACCTCCAACCAAGCTGAGGTACTTACTCTGAAAAAAATAAAGTTACTGGCTGCAGCATTGACAGGATCCAACAAGAATTTCTCCAGAACATTAAAATTGTTTTGGTCTGACAATGATGGTAGTATGGAGATGATATTTTTTAATTTGTCATCAATATCTTTCAGAAGCGGTTCTTCCTGTCTGATTTTTATCGCCAAATTTAATGTTTCCGACATATCATCTAGTTTGGCATTAATAATAGCAAATTGTCTAGTAATTTCTTTTTTGAACTCTGAAATAAATAATAATACTAAAAAATGTCATACCATTCCACCTTTTTTATTTTGTTTACCTTCTAAATTTTCTTCGGTTAGTATCAGTTCCGATTGATATATCACTAACTGCCCTATGCCTAGGCCTACGCCCTTCTGAAATATCTTGTTGATGGTCATCTTGAAAAAAAAAACATCATTAAATTGTTCTAATTCAGTTTTAAAATAGAGAAGTACTAGATTGTTACAGTGTAAACATCAGTGCTCTCCAGACAGCATTTATACCGGGTGTCCCATTTTAATCTGATCGGCCAAATAACTCAAGATCATATGACGTTTTCGGAAAAAAGTTTCGAACAAAAGTTGTACAGTTTGAAGGGGGACATTCCATGCCACAGATACATTTGACCTTGGGTGGAGGGTTCAAGGTCAACTTGTTTTTTTTTCTAATGGGACCCCCTATTTTTCCCATCGGCAAACGATGGTAGCTGCCTAAGAAATTAGCAAGATACACAAAGGTACTCAAATTTTCGTAAAGAATCATCACCACTGCTTATCGTTGCAACAAAATTTGACCAATTCAAATTTGTGGTGATTAGCGAAAAGTTGACCTTGAACCCTCCACCCAAGGTCAAAAGTATGCGGCATCGAATGTCTCCCTTCAAACTGCAGAACTTTTGTTCCAAATTTTTTCTCCGAAAACGTCATGGTCCCGAGTTATTTGGCCGGTTAGATAAAAATGGGACACCCAGTACAATAAACCCAGTTTAGTTTATCATTACGTCCCTTACCAGGTTTTTTTTGAAGTGCTGATGGAACTCTTGGATATTCTCCTGATGTGTCCGAGTCCATTTCATTTTCAGTAGACGTATTGGAAAATGAGAAACGTTGTGGTTTCTTCTTTTTTCTCACATCTAAATCAGAACTAGACAATACGTCATTTGTTTTTGCCTTTGAAACTTTTTTTTCAGCCACTCCAAAGTTACCTGCAATAAAAAAATTAACAAATAGATATATTTTTTGAATTAATATATGACATCTAAGTAATTGTAAAACATAAATAAATAATTTATTTAGTATTTTGGTATTTAAAAATAGGTCCTACTTACTGTATTCTCCCAAAATTTTTATTCCAAAATAATAGAAACCTCCTGTCCCTAAAGATATTACATGTGTGTGTCTGTAGCTGTTCTGACAAGAGTTCTACGATCTTTTGGTATATTTGATAAACATGGGTCTGAATGTAAAATTTTTAATAGTGCTCTTACAGAAGATGCAACATTTTCTTCAATAGCCCAACGAGCAAGCATTTGTTGCATATTTAAATCTGTTACTGTATTACTAGTTTTACTGCCTGTATGTTCTACTAATGAAGTACTCCTTGTTGCCCATACCACAGTATGGGGGCAACACACACTAGTTACAGTGGAATTAAATAAAGCGTCATGTTCAACTTCCATCAGTTCATTGTTTACTATTGTACCTGACTGTATATTTATATTATTACCAATTAGCGATTGATTAATATTATGTCTTACATTTCGTGAATTATATATCGCCATTTTCTTTTCAACGCGGCGGTTTACGTCTCTATAGATCTGCCGGAAGAGTTCTTAAAAAATGTCTCAACTTTTGGCATTTTTGATTTCTGAAGTGATTGGTTATTCCGTTATTCCAGTAATTTCTGGGTTATTCGTTTCGTATTCATATACTATTAGGAGTACTAATAGTTCAGATTAATGGGGTACTTTCTAGTTACTCACTTTTTTACACTGCTCGTAGGTATCACTTTTACCTCTTAGAGAATTACTTCTCACAGATCACGTAAACTAGACACTTCTTTAAATTATTAGCACAGTCTCAACACAGCCAAAATATCAAACAAAATGATTGAGCTTTTAGCAAAGAGAAATATTTTGTCTATGGCTTTTAGGTTAAGAAAATAATACAAAATAAAAAAATTTGGACTTGGACTGTTTGTATTCTCAGCCCTCTCATGGAACTATAGAATACGTTCCTTTGGCAAATTATGGAATTTGCAATCTTCATTATCATTGGATGGTATAAAAAGTTCAGTGCTGTAATTGGTCTAATATATGGGGTGCTAATACTATCTCTTTCTAAGCCAATGTGTTAAACAAGAGTAAACATAATTAAAATTGACTCAGATAAATTCTGAAACGAAAGAGTATGTGAAATGTGAAAGTCGAAAGTTTCAATATGGCGTGAATGGCGTATGTTGTTGTTGAGTTTAATTTTTCCTTATAAATATAAGTATTTACGAACGAATCCAAACAATTGAGATTCTGACATTTCCGTGGTAACAACAAAATAATCTACTGTTTTTGAATGAAAAATATTTCGAGTGCAATAACTGTGACGGTTTTAAAAGAAAAGCTATTTTGATACAATATTTCGAGGGAAACCATCAAAGTATTATTCCCAAATGAACACCCTTGATAATAACACAATTGTAAAGGTATATAAAATAGAAGAAAATGGGACGGCGTCTTCAGGAATGTGGTATGGAAAGAATTCAAGCACCGAAGATCCTATATCTACAAATAACTTTTGTCCAGTAAACGTAAGCTTTGATCCTGATATATTATTATCTAATGAAAACCGATTAACATTGAATTTAAGCCAATTCAAGAACAATGAATATTTTGTTAAGTGTATTAAGTTAGAAGATAGATATGACTCACCACCGATATATGTCGGTAAGACCGTTTTGAATATTCCTACTATGATAAGATGCCAAAATTGTGAGACTAATTTTCCCACTAAATATCAATATCAAAGGCATCAGTGTGAATTTAATGCAGAAAAAGTTGTTTTAAAATCGGATGTTGATTCTAGTGAAACTGGCGGTATTCCCGTTAAATACATTTGCGAATTTTGCAATAAACAGTTTGTTAATAAAAATAATTTGGTTCGTCACCAGTCTAGCCACGAAAATACACAAGAAAATGTGTGTGAAAATTGCAACAAACAATTTATTAGTGAAAATCGTTTGAGGATACACAAGGAAAACCATTGTAAAAAAGCTGGAGACATTTCTAAATTTTACAGAAGCGATGTGGCTGTTTGGAAATGCAAAAAGTGTTATGAAGTATTTTCTTCACCTTTATCAGCAAATTATCACATGACATCTTGTGTAGAAATCGTAGAAATCGAAGACGATGAAGCAGAAAAAACAACACAATTATCGGACGAAGATAAAGTTGTCTTGACTAACGAAAATATTCACACCAAAGAAGCAATTGACAAGAAAAACATAGAAAAAATATCAACCGAGCTTCTACTACAATGTGAATTTTGTAACAGAACTTACGCCGAAAAAAAGGTTCTGCTTATACACCAAAGGAAACACACTACAGCCAGAAATTACGAATGTGTTAATTGCTTTGAAGTTTTCGATTCTTATCCAATAGCCGCCCAACATTGGATGAAAAAGTGTTCGGAATACGTAAATCTGTTTTACTTGCCAAAATTAACTTACTGTGAATATTGCGACAGAACATTCAAATCTCACGAACTACTCTACACGCACAAAATAAAAAAGAAGCACTATACTTACAAGCTACATCTACGACAAACTGAAGAAACCAACAAAGATGTCGATGTTACAGTTCCCGAAGATATCAAAAATATCCTCAACAAACTAATCGAGGACGTTTTAAAAACTTTAGACGTCCCAGTTAACAAAATCCACTATCAAGGAACAGACGCAAATAAAGAGAATACCGGCGAACAACTTGAAAATTCTGTTGATACAACGGAAAAGAAGAAGAGAGGTAGAAAACGAAAATGGCCGACAAATCTGAGTGCGAGAACGAAAAAACCGAGTCTTCAAGTCGACGACGTCTGGACAAAAGTTATTTGTAGAAATAGGATCTTCGGTGCTTGAATTCTTTCCATACCACATTCCTGAAGACGCCGTCCCATTTTCTTCTATTTTATATACGTTTACAATTGTGTTATTATCAAGGGTGTTCATTTGGGAATAATACTTTGATGGTTTCCCTCGAAATATTGTATCAAAATAGCTTTTCTTTTAAAACCGTCACAGTTATTGCACTCGAAATATTTTTCATTTAAAAACAGTAGATTATTTTTATTAACAAACTGTTTATTGCAAAATTCGCAAATGTATTTAACGGGAATACCGCCAGTTTCACTAGAATCAAAATCCGATTTTAACACAACTTTTTCTGCATTATATTCACACTGATGCCTTTGATATTGATATTTAGTGGGAAAATTAGTCTCACAATTTTGGCATCTTATCATAGTAGGAATATTCAAAACGGTCTTACCGACATATATCGGTGGTGAGTCATATCTATCTTCTAACTTAATACACTTAACAAAATATTCATCGTTCTTGAATTGGCTTAAATTCAATGTTAATCGGTTTTCATTAGATAATAATATATCAGGATCAAAGCTTACGTTTACTGGACAAAAGTTATTTGTAGAAATAGGATCTTCGGTGCTTGAATTCTTTCCATACCACATTCCTGAAGACGCCGTCCCATTTTCTTCTATTTTATATACCTTTACAATTGTGTTATTATCAAGGGTGTTCATTTGGGAATAATACTTTGATGGTTTCCCTCGAAATATTGTATCAAAATAGCTTTTCTTTTAAAACCGTCACAGTTATTGAACTCGAAATATTTTTCATTTAAAAACAGTAGATTATTTTGTTGTTACCACGGAAATGTCAGAATCTCAATTGTTTGGATTCGTTCGTAAATACTTATATTTATAAGGAAAAATTAAACTCAACAACAACATACCAATATTCACGCCATATTGAAACTTTCGAATTTCACATTTCACATACTCTTTCGTTTCAGTCAATTTTAATTATGTTTACTCTTGTTTAACACATTGGCTTAGAAAGAGATAGCATTGGCACCCCATATATTAGACCAATTACAGCACTGAACTTTTTATTAGTGTTGGTCGATATATCGGTAACCACGATATTTCACTGGTGAATGTAAAATCACTAGCGCTACCGGTATGATATATATACAATATATTGAATCCGTTTTGGAATATACTTAGTATATAATGGTAGTTTTCCAATTATAGCACTAAAGCGCATTATGCGGCATAATGCTCAACGTTGAATGTTTCAACTACAGCAACGCTTCGCACAATCGAGCACTCTCAAAAGTACTGTTTTCGCGTGGATGCGTGCAATCGATACCAACTCAGTGACAGAAAATTAACAAGTGTTTCTTCTTTAAGTTGGCATTGATCGAAATTATTGGTTAGTAATGTCAAATGTCATTGTTTATTGTTGAAAAAATTTTTAGAGCTTTGGTTTCGTAGTAGTTTTTTGGAAATAATCAAAGTCTAAAGTTAATTAGTTAATAAATATAAGTATGGATGAAGGTACAAACATTGATTTTTTTTATATTCCACATTTAAAACGTGAATACAATTTCATTTCAGAATTCCAAACTATAAACAAATTTATTTTACAGAAATATACTTTTGCCAACATTGCAATGGCTTGATCGAATCACTTAATGAAGCAGGCAATCATCAATGTTTTTGTGGAAAAGAACATATTTATCAAGATGAAGAAGACAATACAATCTTATTTGTTCATAATTACGAGAATGTAAATAAAGAAAACGATGAAGAGCAGGTGTTTAACTACGAAGAGTCTGAAGTTCATAATTCTTTATCATCAGGTACAAATAGTTCTTTAATATCTTACAATACATAAAATGTCTTTCACTAATAGATTAAAATTTTTTCAAACAGTTACGTAATAAATAATTTTTATATTTTAAATGACTTTTCAATGTTTGAAAATTTTCAATTTTCTTAGCAAGAAGTTAAAAGTATTATCTACTGATTAGAACTAAGAGTTTTATTTGTATATTTTAGGTTACACTGCAAATATTGAAAGTGATGAAGACTTGAGTCAGTCTGCAGATTTTAAAACAGAGAGTAATCCTAAGAAAAGTAAGAATTTAATTAATTTTTAAATTTTTCTTGATAATAGTTTATAGACTGTGCATTAGATTTTGAAGTTTTAATTAAATTATAATTGTCTGTTGTGTTTCTTAATATTTCAGATGCTTTGTGGACAAAAAAAGCGACGATGGCAATGCTTAGCTTATACGAAGCAAATATACAGATGCTTATGGATATCGGCAAGAAATCAACGGTGTGGAAGAAAATATCAGAAGGCTTAAAAGATTTATGTATACAGGTAAAAATAAATCATTAATGCTGAAGGTGCATTAAACTATTGATAGTGTGTTGATTAGAAATCTTCATTATAAGCATTAATTTATGGTTTTACAGGTAACAGCAGATCAAGTTAAATGGAAGTTTAATCGCTTAAATAATAAATATAAGGAGTGTATCGACAACAACAATAAGAGTGGAAGAGCTCATATGACATTTGAATATTATGAGCAATTTGAAGAAATTTTTCATAAAGAGAAAAACGTTGCCACTCCATGTACATTTTCTTCTGCGATACTTTCTACAGATGAAAAAAAAGAAAGCATGACATAACCGGACCAAATAACATTAGTAAGAGTAAAAAATTAAAAATAGATGCTACATCCAGCGAAAAGAATCTACCACCAGTTGATGAGTCTCCAAAACTTAAAACAATTCCAGACATTAAAAAAACTGAAAGAAACCAGCAATGCATTCAAAGTATGGACATTTTAGAAAAAATTCAAGAAAACCAGAAGGCTCGAGATGAAAAAATGACTAAATATTTAAAAATGAAAGAGAAAGAAATGGAGTTGAAGAAAAAAGCAGTCTCTGAAGAAGATAACTTGG
Source organism: Lochmaea crataegi (assembly GCA_947563755.1). Lineage (NCBI taxonomy): Eukaryota > Metazoa > Arthropoda > Insecta > Coleoptera > Chrysomelidae > Lochmaea > Lochmaea crataegi. The sequence goes on along the minus strand of OX387422.1, from coordinate 19,723,234 downwards.
TTATCGAAACGCGCGTAAGATAGTGTAAAGTGTTAGTGTTGGTGTAGTGGTAGTGTAAACAGTGTTCAGTGTCAAGTATCGCCAACGGTTCCAGAATTCCCAACTTAGATGATCCATTAAGACAAGAACAGGTCTGAAACAAAAAAAATTAAACGCAGTACATTTTTACAAAAAAAAAGGAATTATTGTTGTTTGTTAGTCCTCTTACCATCATTATAATATTTTTTAATTAATAAGGGGACGCAAACTTTTATGAGCTGAGAAAATACATAATATATGATTTATGTTCTTGACAGGTGAACCAACCAAAATTAATATGACCTTTTGCAAAGAGTTCAGTTTTTTCAATAATATTCTCTACATGACCTAAAAGTGGTAAAATATAGTATACAATATCATGCAGCATTGAAAGAAATTTAATGACTTCCCTTTGTACATAAATCAGACGTGTTTTATCATCATTTTCTTTGAAGGAAGTGAAACTATGGTGAACGTCTAAAATGTCTGTCTGCAAATTAGCCTTACATTCTTCGCAATACATTTTCTTCTTCTTGGGAGATAGATTACTGACTCTAGTTTCATTTATTTTACTTAAAATACTTAATTCCAAACATTGTTTTTTGGGTACATGTTCAAATTGACTATCATCAATATTAGAAAAACTAAGCTTTCTTTTTACAGGCAATACGGTATTTTCAAAAGCTTGGGTATTATTATTATGTTCAACTACATTTGGTGGTGTATGATGTAAGGGTTGCAAAAGGTAAAGCAAATTTAATAAGAATTTTTTGTAATGAACTTTTGTGAATGCATTATCATCAAAATGAACTTCACACAACCTTTGATCTTGGATGTATAAGGAAGTTCTAAGATTTTGTACCACTGTTCCCTTTGATTAATATCAGATGGAAATTTGAAAAATGTTTAATTCTTACACTCCAAATTGCGAAGTTGCCAAAAAAATTTATTATTACAATTTTTTGCAATACAACTATGACAAATTATACCTGGTGATGACATTTTAAAGGTTCACTTACTTTTATTTCCTTTATTAAAACTAAAACCCTAAATAAATTTAAAACTAAACTAATCCTAAATACTACTAGGCAGTGCTGGCAGGCGAAATCATAGGTAACATATAATAAGGCGAAATGATTTAAATTTCTTATCAAATGGAAGAGTTCTATATAAGGTCAATGTAGCCAACACAATAAAATAAAATGATCAAAATGACATATGAAATGGGGGTCACTGAAAGGGTTCACCTATTGACTTAATTTTTCAGTTTTTCAGATATAAACCATGTTTTATGCAATATATCTTGTACCCGAATGATAAAATGCTCGTTTTAATTTAGGGAGTTTTGCTTTCTAATGTTTACCACAAATGTCACAGGTAACTGTCAACATTGTCAGTGCAAGCAACATAGGCGTAGTTTTAGCTTGGTATTTGTTTTGTATGTTTCAAATTTTCAAAATTGAATTATAATACACTGGAAAGACATATATACAAACGAATAAAGTTTATAAAAATAAAACCACGCTATGACAACCAATGTTATGACGTTGACTTTGACAGTTAACAGACAGGCCATAAGCCTTAAGAATCAAAATTCCCTAACTTAAAACAAGCTTTTTATCTTATGGGTACAATATATATTATATAAAACATTGAGTATATCTGAAAGAAACAAGAAGTAAGTTAAATGGTGACCCCTTTCAGTGACCCCCATTTCTTATGTCATTTCGATAATTTTAATTTATTGTGTTGGTTACATTGACCTTATATAGAACTCTTCTATTGGGGATTTTTAGCCTACAGTTTAGAAAAGGCGGAAAATTTAAATATTTTAATAAATATATTATGTCTATGGTTTAGTTCATATTTGGAATTGAATACATTTTACTCGGTATCTATGTAATATTTAATAGATATTTCCAAATAAACATTATTTCCTGAATATTGCAGGAGTGTATCAATTATGAATATTATACAAATATCATATATGTATGTTCAATCGTGTATCTGGAACAATACGAAATTTAACCGAATATATGTGAAATATGTAGTGTATATTGAAAAAAGTATATCAGTTTCTGAATATCTCAAAAATATAAAACAGTGAACATTATATAAATATCCTTCAATGTAGACGTAATACATATTTTGAATAGTATATATTTTACTAAGTATTTATGTAATATTTAATACATATTTTAAAATAAACGTTATTTTCTAAATATTGCAGGAATGTAAGAATCATAAATATTATATAAATATCATAGACTGCATGTTTAGTTGTATATTTCGAACAGTACGTACTTTTCTGAATATCTGTTTAATATGCAATGTATATTTAAAAATATATACCATTTTTTGTATATTGTCAAAATATTACAATCGTGAACATTATATAAATATTGTTATCTGGATGTTTAATACATATCTGGAATAATAAATATTTCACTTAATATGTATGTTTTGTATATATTAAAACAAATATACTTTTCTTCATGTTGTAAAAATATACAAAAATATTTCACAATATTGATACAACATCTAATTTATATTTTCTCAAGTATATTGCAGTTTGTATGTTTACTTAACGTTTAAAATTCATTCCGAATATTATTTGAACATGTGGAATATATTTTGAATATTTATGTAATATACTGTGCTATGCGGGTATATGACAATCCGAACATTTTCTAACTACTATGCAGCCTTTCGTTAATAAGTTGGTACTTTTCAAAAGGCATGGGTAAGCTATGTCAATCCTCATATTTCCTAAATATGTCGTTAACTCGTATTTTTTGTTGTTTTTTTTCTGCCCTTTTTCCCCTGTTGGTGTCGGGTTATCAAAATATCGTAGATTTCTAAGTTGGTATATGTCAATCCGAAAATTTTCTAAATACTATGCAGCCTTTCGTTAATTAGTTGGTACTTTTCAAAAGACATGGGTCAGCTATGTCAATCCGAAAATTTTCTAAATACTAAATACCGTTAATAATTTGGTACTTTTTTCAAAAGACATAGGTAAGCTATGTCATTCCTCATATTTCCTAAATATTATCCCAGTCATTCGTTAATAAGTAGGTAGTTTTTTCAAAAGTTATATCGTCATTATCTAGTCATTATTATTAAGATGTTAGATCTCTCCGAATTCTCAGTTTTCTTAAACCTGTACTTGTGCTTCTCACAAGTAATGTAATTTCAAACCTATATGAAATTTTTATTCCTACTTTATCCTAGAATATTTTAAATTTCCTTTGGTAGGAACTGAAAAATTCCTCGTTTTCTTAAAGTCAACTCACGTCTCAGTTTTAAATGAAGCTGCACTACCATCCAATATTTCATTAAGCTGGCGAATGGACTTAGTATCGGCAGCCAAGGGAAACCATATCACACACACACACACAACCAATATTTAAATTTTTAATTAAACACAACTTGCCCATTTTCAATTTTTAATCTTTCTAGTTTTTATTATTCAATATTTACTGTTTTATTTTTCTGTTGCTGTCACTTCAGTAGATTAGAGGTTAGAAATGGAGATCATTGATCTACTTTCCGAGCTAAATAGTTCAAATGAGTCAAGTTCGATTTGTCAACATTGATCATTTAACCACATTTAACACCACCATTAAAATGAATGATTTTAAAGGATCCTTTAAATATTGACGTTATAGAATTGGAATTGGGTTATATTCAAATAACGGAACGTTAAAAACACATTCTTTAACGTGCCTTTAATTTTTAACCAGTTCTATAGGGCGAGTTGTACCAACAAGGTTTAAAACATAACTAATGGTTTAAGCAAAATGGGTGTTGTACCAGACTGGATCAGTGGGTAACCAGAGTTTTGCCAACGGGTTTGTTAACCGCCCAAAAGTGAGTGGTTAAAATAATAATCCTAGTTTTCTAACCTAAAAACTTTGTGTCAGTGGATTCTGTAAATTTTCTATTTTACCAAATTATAATAATGGAATATTCTGATTTACCAAATTTTAATGATGACGAAGATTTTAATGAACTTGTAAATTTACGTTCTTCTTTGGCCGTAAAGCTTTCTGACCTTTTTTTATTCTTATTCATTTTCAGTAAATAAAATAATATCCACAAGCAAACAACACTTCAGGAACTGAGGGTTATAATCGCTTTTAAAATTCTTCTTTTATATTTTCAATTTGGCAAAACGTAAGTAATTTACCCCACAGTAGTTCATTCGTCTAAGATTCATTGATACCAACCTTTCAAAATAATTGATTAACTAAACTGCACAAAAACACCACTAGTACAACACGCACCGGTTTAAACTTTTGTTAAATTTAACCCTATGGTTAAATAAACCAGGTTTAACCGACTGTTGGTACAACTCGCCCATAGTATGTTTAAATAATAGGGCGAGTTGTACCAACAAGGTTTAAAACATAACTTATGGTTTAAGCAAAATGGGTGTTGTACCAGACTGGATCAGCGGGTAACCAGAGTTTTGCCAATAGGTTTGTTAACCACCCAAATGTGAGTGGTTAAAATCATAATCCTAGATTTCTAACCTAAAAACTTTGTCTCAGTGGATTCTGTAATTTTTTTATTTTTACCAAATTATAATGGAATATTCTGATTTACCAAATTTTAGTGATGACGAAGATTTTAATGAACTTGTAAATTTACATGTAAATTTCTTCTTCTTTGGCCGTAAAGTTTTCTGACCTTTTTTTATTCTTATTCATTTTAAGTAAATAAAATAATATTTGTCTCTGATAATATGCAGAAGCAAATAACACTTCAGGAACTGAGGGTCAGGGCATGTTCTCTTTTTAGTTTTGACTAAGATCACCTAAGCGCTGCGGTTCCGCAGTTGGCAATAAATTATATTTTATTGTTGGTAAAATGTGCTGTTGCCGATCATAGACCAATATCAACGTCAATCTAACCATTTTCCATGTTTGAATTTCAGAGGATTGGATATTCGTTATTTTGTGCTTTCGACTTCATTATTCTTACATTTTAATAATGGTATTTACGTGTTGTGTACCCAATTGTTCTTTTAAGAACACTGAAAAGCGAATGCATGCTTTTCCTAATGATCTTGAGGTAAGTTAAAGTGCATAATCTTTTATTTATAAAGACCTCAAAATGTAGCACTAATGAAGCATGAAGCATATTAAGTTCACTTTTTTGTCATCATGCAAAGTTTCGTATTGAAAAATATAATATTCTGATGTATATAAAACATATATTCGCATAGCTTTCACATTATAAATTTGTTTGTCACTTTGGTCACAATACAAATAAGTTTTGAATAAGGTGTTTTGCCCTATTTTACTTCATAAGTGCCGATAGGAATTTTCTTATAATTAACAACTTATTTTTTCTTAGCTCTTCGGTATGTGGATGAATATCATTAACCATGAATATTTACTCACCCAGGCTCAAGATAAAGTTATTCGTAATTATAGAGTTTGTGATGTCCATTTTTCTGAGGATTGTAAATTCCAAACCATAAATAACAGAACAAATTTAAAACGAGATGCAGTACCTACTTTATGCTTAGGACAAACTGGTAAATAATGTAGTTTATGGTTATATTACATAATCTTAGTCAATGTATACCTCGATGTATACTATAAAAGTTTTCAGGATATTTTGATAATTAAGTTTTGTTTTGTGAAAATAAATGGTTTTTGACAAAGAATAAAAATATGCATTATATTTTTGGTAACAGGCATGCTTTGTGACTTCATTTTATTTTTGTTGTTTTAGAAAGTGGCAGTGAACAACCTGATTTAAATCAAAGTTCTAATGGGAAAATGATGGAAAGTTTAGGTAATTTTTAATATGTTACTATAATTTGTACTTTTATACTTACACTTCATTGATACAAAATAAGATGATTAAAGTATTAAGTTGAAAAAATTATAATAGTGCAGGATTGTACTAACAATAAATTATTATTTTGCTGGCCGAATAGGACTAGCATATATTTTAAAAATTTATGCATGTAAGGACAATACTAATTAATTTACAATATTCTATAGTATACACAAGAAATACACCTACAGGTTTAAAAGTACAAAAATCAAATTGATAAAAAGCATTGAAAATTATAAAAAGTAAATTATATTATTTTAATGATTTAATATTGTGGTATTATGTAGGTATACTTCTTAGGGCTTTGTACCTTAGTTTAATTAGATTGTTTTTATTTATTTATTTGTAGATAAAACAAGTGAGGAAACTATGAGAAGACATAAACATTACAAGAAAGTAACAGTGTACAAGAAGAAAATCTCTAGATGTACTATTACACGGAAAAATGTCCTACAAGCTGCTCAACACTTGAAAACATTTTCTGAATGTTTACACACAAAAAAATTGACAAATCAAGAATATTTAACAAATATTATGGAGTTTACTAATTCTGAAACATATTTAAAGGATAGATTGAATACAATAAGCTATCGATTTTTAATTAGTCAAGTAAGTCAGCAATGCAAAACACCAAAGGGACGTCGTTATACATTGGATGACAAGATTTTTGCAATGTCACTGCTGAAACAAAGCCCAAAAGAATACAGATTGTTAAGGAGAGTGTTTGCCTTGCCATCAAGAATAATAATATCACGTGTACTACAAAACTGTGAGTTTTCTGCAGGGTTAAATGAGCAAATACTAAATACATTACGTAAGGAAGTTACTAAAATGAAACCTCTTGATAAATACTGCATGCTATTATTTGACGAAATGTCTTTGGAAGCCGGCTTGAATTATAATAAAAATGAAGACTACATATATGGTTTAGAGGAGATTCCAGTTCGCAAACCAAATTTTGCTGACCATGCTATGGTTTTTATGTTGCGAGGGATTGCAAGAAAATGGAAGCAACCAATAGCCTATTATTTTGCACGAAGTACAATGAAATCGGCTAATATTGCAATAGAATTGAAAAAGGTAATAGCTGCTGTACACGACACTGGATTGCGTATAGTTGGTACCTGTTGTGATCAATATTCTTCTTGAGCTATAAATAATTTGATAATGGAGAGCAAAGCAGAGTTTGCTAAGAAACAACTGGAATATAGGTCATTGGGTTTTTTTGTTAATGAACAAGAAATAATTCCAATTTATGATGTGCCTCACCTAATAAAAGGTTTGCGAAATAATTTATTAAAATACAAATGCTCCTTTAAATGGAAAAAAGGTGACCAGACTGCTTCATGGGAAGACATTATTAAATTTTATGAAATAGATTCTGGTGATTATGATACTAAAATGTGCAATAAGTTAACTGATGCCCACATATATATGGAAAAAATGAAAAAAATGAAAGTGAAACTTGCAGCACAAGTTTTTTCTCAACGTGTTTCTGCATCAATGAGGGCACTTTTAAAATATGGTAAGATTTCCCTATATTTCTACTAATCTTCAATTTCAAAATCATCTAGATGTTCGTTAATATGTATTTTTATTCTTATTAATGTATGGGACAAGATAGGTAACTAAACTTATATTACAAATCATTTTTTGCTACATTTAAATAATTATTGTGTGTTTAAAAGTATATTTTTCAGAAAACTAACAATTAAGCTATATGACTAGATTGCATGTAATGTATAAGTAAAATAAATCTGGCAAACATGCAGTGGCAGTGTGTGGTCGAAATTTTTGGGGGTGCATAACTTTAAAATAAAGGACGAGTGATGTGATATCACTCAGGTCAGAAAAGATATAAGCACATTTGTATTTATACCTGTTGCTTGTATTTTACTATTAGGGACAGGATATTATGCAAGATGCATGCAACGTCTATTATTATTTCGTGATAAAGTTCTTTGAATAATAGAAAAATTTAAATGTTTACTTGAGAAGAGACATCAAATTTGGGAGTGCACATACACGTGCACTTATTTTGAAGAGCCGCCACTGCAAACATGATACGTTTGAACAATGTATTTTTTCTAACTGCTGTTCTAGTAAGTTTGAAAATATATAACCACTAATTATTGAAACATTTTAGGTAACAACATTTTGCCAAGTTCTGCTGAGGGCACTGCAGACTTTTTGCTGTTCATGGACAAGCTCTTCGACAGCTTAAATGGGTCTACGCTAAAACCAGAGCTAACCAAACCATTAAAATGTGCCTTACAGGATAACTGCAGTCATAACCAATTTTATATTGAGGCAATAAAAGTACTGCAATCCATCTCCTTTTTAGATGAGGTAAAAGGAAAAGTTCGTGTGCCACCTAGTGTTAAAAATACAATTAAGACTATTAAAGGCATTCAGCAAATCTGGAAAATATGTAAAGCGGAAGGGTTTCAATATGTGTTTCCTAGGAATTTAAATCAGGATCCTTTGGAAAACACATTTTCCATTGTAAGAAGTTATGGATACCGCAATATTAATCCTACTTGTGTTTCCTTTCAGTCGTCATTTAAAACACTAGTTGTCAATAACTTTTTCTCGGGTCACTCTCCAAATGCTAATTGTGAAGAGGATGATTGTGCACTGCAGATTACAACGATGAAACACTTTCTAGGTCACAGTCCGGAAATAGAGACTACTCCTGAAAGTAGCAATCCTTGTGGCATGAATGATATATTTATCAAAGACTTGATGAAAAAGTACAAGCGACAAGAGAACATAAACCTAATTATCAAAAATCAACATGCATACATTGCTGGATATCTTGCCAAAAAAATTTTTAAAAAAATTGGTAGTTGTGATAAATGTAAAAATAATTTGCTTAGTAAATATGGCAATGAAGATTTTAATCAATTGATTAATTTTAGATCTCGGGGTTCTCGCGCTCTTTTAAAACCTAGTAGCTACTTTGTATTTCTGTTCAACAACTGTGTTGATATAGTACATTACTTTTTACCAAAAATGTACTATTTAAGTAAAGTTAAATTAATATTAAAGTATATTTGCAAACAGTATATCATTAAAATTTTTGTTGTAAAGACCATAATTTGCTAGAAATATACTTAGATTTGTTCTTAACATTTTATATATTTACGTGGGTCAAGAACGTAAATTGTGTCTTAAGAGGCGTTAGTTCCATCCAAATTAATGATAATGTAAAAATCGCAGCAAATTCCTATTTTTTAAAACAAAAATCAAGGAGAAGGGCTATTCAGAATATGAAAAGAAATGTTGAAAGTAACCAATCAACAAAAGATACACATACTTATTTATAGGTATGTCAAAATTTATTATGACTAACCTAGGTGACAAAAACTACATTTATTCTTTTGATATACACGTGATGCTACAGCTGTTACTGTTGACAACGAATATAAAGTAATGATCAGTATAGTTGAAGATCCCAATGTAAGCACAAGGCAATTAAGCAATCAGTTAGATATTTCCAATACCACAATTAGACGCATAATAAAGAAGAATAAATATCACCCTTACCATATCCAGCTTCACCAAGAATTGTTACCGCGTGATTTCGCGCGTAGAGAAGAATACTGTAGATGGTTAATAAACAAGATAAATACAGAGCGTAACTTTTTAAACAAAGTTTTATTCTCCGACGAAGCCACATTTCATAAGAACGGTTGTGTAAATAGACACAACTTCCATTATTATTCGGACCACAATGAACATTTATTTAGAACCACATCACAGTATCGATGGTCTTTGAATGTGTGGGCGGGAATAATAGGTGATTATGTAATTGGTCCCTATTTCTTTGATGGGACTGTAAATGGAGCTGCTTTTTTTAAATTTTTTAGAACTTGATTTTAGAAACCTTTTGCAAAATGTGCCTCAAAATTATCGCAACGGAATGTGGTTTCAATTAGATGGTGCCACACCACACTACCAATTAAATGTTCGCAATTGGTTAAATAGGGAATTTCAGGATCGTTGGATAGGAAGGGCAGGACCTACAAATTGGCCTGCTAGATCGCCGGGCCTTACACCTTGCGATTTTTTCTTGTGGGGTTTTATTAAAAATATTGTTTACAAAGAAGAGGTTACCACAAAACAAAATATGAAAGACAGAATTACTGCAGCATTTAGATAGGTGACCCCTGCAATGCTAAGAGATGTGCGTAAATCAATGAAAGAAAGGGCAAGAAAATGTATAAATGAAAATGGAAGACATTTTGAACACCTATTATAAATTTTAACTTTCAATATTGTAGTTTTCTTACGATTAAACTTTGTAAAATTTTGTACTTATTAAAAATTGTGTAAAATATGTTATTTCTCATTTAACGTCAATTATTAAAGTAAATAGTAAAGTTAGATGTCCAAAACCCTATATTTTTTAATGTGTATTAAGGAGAGCTTCTAACTGAAGAAAAATATACAGGGTGTCCCATTTGAAAAAATTAAGTTATTGCAATTTGAAAACTAGACTATTTGCACGCCATCGGCAAACACCCTGTGCAACAGGTGAAGATGTTGGGTAATTATTGTGGTAGGTGTATGTTTCATTTACATCATAGTAGCCTTTTGGAGGAATTTTTGAAAAAATGTGTTTATTGTGCTAATATTTCTGAAGTGCTGTTTTTTCATTAAATCTGCTTATAATAGGAATAACTTGTCAACGCCGCGTCGGATTTACAAATTCAAAAAACTACCGTAAAGCTAATATTAAGTAGAATCAGAAGACATAATCGTATACAGGGTGTTCAATTTAAAAAAACCAAATTAATTTTCATTCCACAAAAATTAGCCACCCTGTATACATCAAAATATTTTACAATTGTAGTCCGAGTGACACCGTATAAACCTACAAGAAATCTTGTTGATACCTCTTTTAGTTTCGGTGCTAGAGATCGAGTGGAAATAATTGGCGCACCCTGTATAATAAAATAATAATCTTTATTTTAATTCATCCTGATACAAGATGATAGTAACAAAATTGAACAAATCTGTTGAGTTTTAACAGTAGCTACAGTTTACAAGACATGTATTCCTCAATACTATATGGTTTCAGTTTTATCAGAATATCGTATAATTTTTTTTGTATTTATTATAATCCTTTCTTTGCTTTATATTCTTTGGTAATTTATTGTACATTTTAATCATTGAATTGAAACATTTTTTTATGTTGTTTTCAACTGTGTAGTGGATGTATAAATTCTCATGTTGGTTTTTGTTAATTGATTTAGAAGTAAGTAAGCTCTTTTGAATCCGTAATCAAAGATCTCGTTTTTGATAGAATGGTCCGAAAACTAATCAGTCAGATCACTGGAAAATTAAGGAATCTCTTTGATTAATTTCAAAGGATCATGTGATGACACATGACAAATTAAAGAACCGTTTCAATTATTTTTGGAATAAGTGTTTGTGAGCCACAAAATGTAGACCTGTCTTTGATGGGGAATCTTAACGAAGCCTGAAACATCTCCATTCGTCTTAAACTTATGCCTCCTGGGTGGGCCATGGAAAGAGATGAATTCTTTTTAAATAATAAATATCAGGAATATTGGAATTGTTTTGTGTGTATTTGTATTTAAATGTGATGGTTATATTCTGAATTATAATTTTAAGTATTATAAATTCTGTAAAACGTATAATTAAATTATTTCTGAAAAGAGTATTAACTACTTTGTTCCTAGTTTATATTGAACTAAATTCCCAGTACAAAAATAAGTCCTTTTAAGTTTTGCAGAAAAAAATTCGATCAACTGAAATAGTATAATGTAAAATATGCAGTATGCAATTATTTAGAGATTAATGCTAGTTCTCCAAGCTTGCTATGAATTAAAAAAAATACTGGAAACTGCATATAATTGCTAGTAGTAATGTTCTCAATTTGCAATATAGTCAGTTGATTTGTACTAGTCTAACAAAATTGAAAGGCGTACCCGACAATTTAAAATTTTTAAAAATCGCGCCATTTTAAAATTTTAAATATTCCCGCAAGACAATGACATTGTCCATGTTTCTCACAGAACAAAAAGTTCTCAGATGTCACTGCTAAGGCAGCGCCTTGGTGACATTAGTCGTAACTAAGTCGTGTACTTCAAGTGAGCCATCTTCTTTTTTTTATAGTAGTTATATGATCTGTGCTGAGGGTTAGAATCGCATTAAACATTCTTCTTTTATATTTTCTATTTGGCAAAACGAAAGTAATTTACCCCCCAGTAGTTCATTCGTCTAACATTCATTGATACCAACCTTTCAAAATAATTGATTAACAAAACTGCACGAAAACACCACTGGTACAACACGCACCGGTTTAAACTTTTGTTAAATTTAACCCCATGGTTAAATAAACCAGGTTTAGCCGACTGTTGGTACAACTCGCCCATAAGTATTCAGTAATTCGGTTATTGGTTTAATACTAGTGATTTGTAACAGCTATTGAAATTTCGCCCACTACACTACCCTTTACTTTAGTTCTTTGGTAAATTGACAACTGACAACATCGCAGTAGATAAATAATGGTGGTTGATGCAGGCGTCATGTAAAAAGGAAATACTTCTTTATTTAGTTTGTTTTGCTGTAATTTTTTTGTTGAAGAATTTATGTTACAAAAATGGCAAACCGTAAACGAGGAACATTTGCATTACCAGATGAATTGAAAACAGACGAAAAATTATCAACAAAAAAGGTAATTAATTACACCATGTTAGGACTTGCAGTGGCCATTCTTTTGATATATTTAAACATCTATTTTTGAGTAACGGTATATTGTCATAACTTATTTTCATTGTTTTAGGAATTAGCACAACGTAAAATACCTCCATGTCCGCCTGTGCCTAATAAAATCTTTAGAAAAAGTATTCTTGCTTCCAATGGAGCTTTTAATAAACCAAAGGCCATATATTTCAACAACACCGGTAACACAGAACAATCAGAGTTTCAAATTTCAAGTATTTTTCTAGCAACATCTGTGACATTTTGAGTTTAACAGCTTTTATTCAATTAGCTTAAATTATTTAGAAATGGAGATTTAGTTGGAAATATTTGAAAATTGTTATTTCAACTTTGCTGCAACCTCACTATTCAATTTGTATAGTATTTGTTTTATAATTAAATACTTTATATTCCTATTCATTATTCTTAAAAAATGGGGGTTGTTTTTAACTGGGTTTGACAAATTGATATAGTAATATACCTTTACTATCATGTGTGATGATAGTATTCTAGTCTATTGATGAATTCCACCCACCTCAAAATATCACACATGAAAGTACATATTCTTGAAATCATGAAGTATCTGAATTACATACAGTGTCTTGTGCATGTGGTATGTTGGAACTAATATCATGGTTTGAGTAAAATGTTGAAATTTTTTATTTAATTTGTGTATTTATTGTAGAATATGAATAAGAAGAACAGGCATGATATATTTCTGACTTCAATATGTATAATTTGAGAAGAAATATTTGGCAGCTATTTGTATAAAAGGAATCTTTGTGGGGATGTGGCAATAATACCAGAGTGTACTCTTTTATGAATTTATTTCCGAGCTTTCCAATATCATAGTATTCATTTTCAAGGACTAAAAACAGTATATTAAGTCAAATAAATTATATAGCAGATAAAATTAAATAATACTTACACTTCTAGGTGAGATTATTGGTAGAAAATTGTGAAAAAAGTAATAAATTTTAACATTGGTAACTGGGAACGTGTCTTTAAACATCAGAATCGTATAATTCGATTATTATTCAATCTCAGTTATAGAGAAAGTTGTAAAGAAATATTTAAAACAAAACAGATATAAACATTTCCATCATTATATATTTTTAAATGTGTTGCATACGTCAGAGCTAATTATAACGATTTTCTTGAAACAAACAGTCCACGAAATAGTGATCTTGTTGTCCCTCTGCATAGGACATCTACATATAAAAAGTCTCCATATTACAATTTCATTACACTATATAAATCCTTGCCATGTTACATAAAAAAATTGTTTATAACTATAAGTACAAAAATGAAGTTAAGAAGTTTCTTGTTAATAGCTGTTTTTATAATGCAAGTTATTTTCGTTCTTATTAATTGTAATTGTCATTTTTATATTTTATATGTCATTGTAGATTTTATTTATATTTTATAATTTATATAATTTTTAATGTACTTGAGGACCGAATTTATTTTTTTCGCTTGATTATTAATTTTTTCATTTTTTTTAAATAGTTGGATAGCAAAACAACATAAAATAAGATTTTTTTAAAATTCAATATACAGGGTTGAAAAAAACATTGATACCATATGGTACTCGTGGTCTTTAAAGGATATTTTTATTGCACATTTTCAAATTTTTACAGTGGAACAAAAAATTAATTTATTTCGGTACGAAGCAAAACAATTTAAGCCCAACATTGCATTTTTGGCAATGGTCCTACAACAAAATGGTCCATTCTATCAAACCTTTTGGCTAGAGTTATGGGTCCAGGATTTTTTGGACTTACCCCATACCTTGTCAAGTAAACTTGAAAACCTCGAATTGATGGTTCTAAATCACCTTCTATCCATTTTGGGTTGTTTTTCACTGTGAGTCGATTATGTATCCATTCTTTGTTGCGTGCCTCAAAAGTAGTTTCCCATTTTGCTGTTGATGGTTCCACACTCGTCTGCTGTGTGTCATCCAAGTTTGTACTGGTTGTCTTCTACAATAATAATTTAGCTTTTAAAATCAAAACTGACTTTTGTTTATTTTGGAATTTACCTCGATATTTTTTGAAGTTCCACTGATCCTGTCATTGTTTGTCAGCTGAATTTCAGCATCAGCTCGTAACTGGCGTCCTATATAAAAAATAAATTGTTGATCTAGGTAAAAATAAATGACAACATAATATACCTGTAAGATTGTACACCATTACCCAATCATCGTCATCTGCCGAATCCTCGTCTGAATCAGCATTAACTTCTGGCGGTGTTATAAAAATTTGTTCGACCTTCTCTTGTACTTCTTCATCTAGCATATCTAGAGCTTGAGAAAGCGAAAAACCCCGCCTAAAATGATATATTTACACTGTATTTATCAATTTGGTAAACGACATAACTTTGGACCCAAAGGACCACGGATACCATATGGTATCACATGCCTTCTGGGCATTATAATGGAAACTATGGATAACAAAAATGTAGAAAAATTATCTAAACATATTTAGCAAACCTTTGGCAATCTAGTACCATATATTAGCTTACATAAAATATTACCAATAAGTCAAAAATATACTTACACCCATTGAATGTCCATTATTTCACACGCCTTTAAATCAAACTTCACAATGGCACCAAAACTAACGTATACTCATCCAACTTCGTCTGGAGGTCAACTATGTGCTTTTAAGGATCCAAATAACACGAAAGCGTCACTGCCCAATTTGTGGGCTCTAGCGGGGTGGGGGATTTTGCTACACCTGTCTTGCCATGCGGTATCCATGGTCCCTAATTGGTTAATGTAAACAAATTTTTTTGGCATGCCTTCAATATGTACATATTTAAAGGTAAATAAAGCTATCTATCTATCTATAAATCTCAAAAAACAATGTAAAATATAAAATTTTAAATTGTTCAATATCTCCATAGTAATTCGTTTTTTCTAAGTTTTCAAATGTTGTTTTTCTAAATCCAAAAGATATGCATATATTATAATTGAATTATTTAGATCAGTTTTTTTATTAATGCATCGATCTTCTTGAGCTATATAAGCTGTTTCTAAAAAGATCCGTTTTTTATAATTAATTTCTGTCCTTACAATTTTGGCATGTTCATAATTCATTGTGTGGCCTTCAGAAAATACTTTATTTTTCATTTGTTTGATCAAGTTTAGTTTAGTATTAGGTGGATGATATGAATGATAGTTGATATGTCTTCCAGAGCTTATCGTTTTTCTATCCCAGTCAATTGAAATTATTATCCTTGTTTCTTATAAATTTAGTATCAAGAAAAGGTAAGGATTGTTCTGTATTTTCTTTTTCTATAGTAAATTGTATATGTGGATCAAAACTGTTGAGGTAAAATAGTATATTATTTATTTCATTGTATGGAAGAGACAAAATTATATCGTCCACATATATTTTAATAAAGAACAATTCAAACGGTAAAACAGATATAACTAAGTGCAATATGTAATCCATTACATCCACGTGTTTGTGTGGATTCTCGCAGTTTTAATATTTTAACTTTTCAATGATTTTATATTATTTTAATGTGACTTGTGCTTGTAATGCAAGCTGGACTTGTTTCATTTTTCAATGTTAACTGTTTAACACTTTTCCCAATGTTAAGATTAAGGATACCTACATTCTCGATTAGCTTCCCTGAAGATGTAAATAAAGATTTACGAAAGCTTGGAAATCTAACAAGAGTACACTTTTCCTTTTTTCCTGCTAACCTCAATAGTATTTGTCTTTTTGTGTCCTAATTGATCAGTAACGATCACATGTGTTTGTCGCTTTTCAGCTTATTTGCATGATGGGTTTTTTTGAAGATATACAGTGTGTAAATCCAGTGTGATATATCGATTAAAAGGTCTCTTCATTCTCTATTCAAAAATATTATCGTTTTCAAGTTTATTGCAACAATTAAGATAGAATAAAATAAAATCATGTGGTTACTGAAATTCGCTATAATATACTAAAAACTCGTTATAATATACCCAAAATTTATTTCCCATTTAGGTCTTGATAATAAGGAAGTAAGCAAGAGTATGAAGAGACCTTTCAAACGATATATCACAAGCCTATACTTCCCATTTAAAAAATTTGGGGCTGTATCTGTCATTTGAAGGGGGTTCAAGGTACGGATCGCATTTTCTCGTTGAAGTTTGTCAATTTATTCCATTTGGCTTTTACACACTGTATATATATATGTACATGTATTTAAAGGTTGCATGATGCTTTTTAGAATATGAAATAAAATCAGCCAGAAGAATGTAATATAAAATGCCATCGTTATGTAGCATCGTTAAGTATTGCTTGAATACTAGGAGAAAAAGATAGGGTATATTTTTTAAAATTTTCTATTTAAATACTTTGTCTGCACAATGTCGCAATGCTTGGATTGGTGCTTCAAAACGAGACCTCCACAGTAACTTCCAACTTGAAACTTGGTGAGTGAGTTCTCAACATTAAACTGAAGTTTAGTTAGTGTTAATTAAAAAAAATTTGTTAATAAACAACTTTCGAAAATAATTTGAAGGAAAACCCAATGACTTGAAGAACAAAATGCGAACTGACTGAACTCCTGCCCAAAATATGGGCTACATCACAATTGGGAAACCAGATGAGGTTTTTCTCTGAATATTTGTGAATGTTGAACCTTCAACAAACAATAAATTAAGTACACAAAGTTCTAATGTGCTTCTGTCTTTCATTCAACAATTTAAAACATGCTGGTTCACTTAGATGATAATGAATAAAATGTCCTATCTTGCTTAACACAACAAAAGTATCATCATTAATCTGCTTTGCTGATATCCCCAAGATTAAACCAGATTTGTTATATTTGTAAGCTTTGCTGTGCACCAGCGTAAAAACTATGATTTAAAATAAATAGTTCACCAAGTCCACTATAGCCAAATTGGGTAGTTCACTAGGTTGCAAAGAAGATTCTTTGGTCAAAAAGGATCAATATTGTCTATAATATGAGTTTTTTCATCGTACCGACACTTGATATCACCACTAAGGGATAACTGATGAGTTCTTCTAGACAAGTTTGCTACAAATTTATTAAAATACCACCAGAAAACTCAACTTTTATACCATACACATGGTTAAACGTAAACTAATTGATTTGGGTGCCCTCCAGAAAATATGGCTGACCTGTCATTGAATTTGTTTTGTAGTCTGTTATTATCCATTTTATTATGAACAGTCAGATATACCTTTTTAAAAATGAGTAGATTTTGTTCAGTAGTTGGTTGAGGTAGTAATAATATAAGGGATAAAATATCCTCATAAATTTCCATAAAAATTTGACGACAGTGGGAGGGCTTGGTGTTTTGGCCCAAGAAGAAGGGAAAAATGGATAAAATCCCTCAAAATTACTGAAAAAAAAATGGAATATGGACACATATGTTTTAAACATATAGTTTAAAATGTCAAAAGTTTCTGGAAAATCTCGCACATTTGTACTACAATAGCTGAATTTTAATTTTAGTAGATAAGGGTCCACTGAGTTTGTTAGATTTAAATTTTCCAAGTAACGCTCTTGAATTTGCTTTGGAAGGGTATTGAAGTATTTACTTTTATCCATTGAAGTAGACAAGTCGAGAAGCAGCAAAAATATCACGTCTTGGCAGCAGTTTAAAATATACCAGTTTTGTTTTGGCCAAGACCATAAAATATGTTGGCACACTTATTATAATAGAAAAGAAGCCCAGAGCCATTAAGCCAACGTCGAAAAAAGCAATAAAGCAAAACCAAATGGACTTAAATCTATCAAAATAACTATTAGAAACCATGTACTCTGTACTTCAGTTGAACTCGGTCGAAATAATTTGTGAGGTCACATGGACTTTCCCTATGTCAGTTGAAGTTTGTCTTGCTTCTTATTTTAAATGTTTTAATGCATGCAAACATTTCAACTTGGATTGAATATTTTGTTTGAAACTTTTAACTTTATGTTTGTTGTTTGAATGTCATCTTTATGAAACAGCCACTATAAAATGGCCTTGACCTTGTCAAGTGTTTCCCTTCATAACATTTAATTCTTTTGTTATTAAAAATATACTTTTATAGATTTTAACCAAGATTGCTTGGAGAGAATAGTTGCTTAGTTTTATATTTTAGATGTGCTATTCATAAAATTAAGACATTCCTGAATTTTTTCACATTTGGTAACAGCTTAGTTGGCTTTTAACCTTTTGAAAATTATTGCTATTTATTTGCCATAATTTAGAATATAATTCAATTCCAAAACTAGTATGTCTTATTTTCTGATCTATTGTTCAAGTAGCTCTAGTAGTATGTATAGAGTAGCATTTTGAATAATCAACTAATTGTTAAACCGACCTATGAACATTTATTTAATATTTTCCAGTTGAACTAAGTCCAAACTACAATCCTAGTCTAGATGCGACATATTTTGAACAAATGTACCCTACTCACTCTTTGATTGGAGAAGGTAGTTTTGGCAAAGTTTATAGAGTACAAGGAGCCTATGACAAACAACAATATGCTATTAAAAGACTGAAACCCATGATCAGTTTCCATGACAGATATGCTGAAATTAGAAATAATGAAAAAGTTGGTGTTCACCCAAATTGTGTTCAATTTTATATGGCTTGGGAGGAAGGTTGTGAAGTGTTTATGTTGTTAGAAGCTTGTCAACTCAGTCTATTCGACTATGCATCAAGAAACAATGATATTCATGAAGATTTGTTATGGGATGTACTTTATGATATGTGTCAGGCCTTGAATTATTTACATAGAAAGGACTTGTTACACTTAGATGTTAAACCAGGGAATATTATGATGAAAAATGGGCATTATAAACTTGCTGATTTTGGATTATTAGTCGATTTGAATTTGGTAAGTAATTAAAACTAAAATTAAATTTTATTGTGTATTTTATCTAGACTAATATTATAAAGAGATCAGTATGAATGTTTGTTTGTAATGGATAAACTTGAAAACTACTAAACCAATTTTTAAAATTCATTCACCAATAGAAAGCTACATATGCTATATTTTATAAAAAAAAATTATAGGTCCCTTCGAAAATTACAATAATTGAACCCAATGTATAAAAATTATTCCTGTTGTGCTGTTTTCATTTAATTCTTTAATGAATTTTACATGAATATTTCAGGCACCTATGGGCATTAAGTCTACATTGTCAGATGGTGACTCAAAATATTTAGCTTTAGAAGTTCTAGAAGGTATTTATACGCCTGCCTGTGATATTTTTGGACTAGGATTAAGCCTCATGGAATTAGCAGCTGACTTAGAATTACCCAGTTATGGTCCTTTGTGGCAACAGCTTCGCCACGAGATTTTACCTCAGTCATTTTATGACAGTAAGTTAGCCCATTTTATTACCACTTTCAATTAAGTTCTTAGGATTGTAGAAAATATAATCAAGAAGTTCATATAAACTAGTGTTACAATGCAGGAATATTATAGTGGTCTAAATTGCCATAAATAATATTCTAAAATTAAAATGTATACAATATGTGATTTAAAAAAAAACAAATATGTTGGACTGGATAAAATAATAATAAAGGAATTATTAATATGACCACTTGAATGAAAATGAGTTCCAAGAATGGTTGTTATTTCAATATTGATATTTAGAGCCTACTAGATTTTAAGTTTGTTGCTTTTCTGTACCCACCTAAAAAAGTTGAGTTTTTCTTTTCATATTCTAAGAAATGTTGAGGTATACAATTACAGCCATTCTCAAGACATTATACAATAACTTATAGGACAAGTTATTACAAGTATCCAAATATACAATTTAAGACATATCTCTCTTTAATATATTCTTGTCTATTCTGACGGTGCTCCCTCAATAATTATCGATTATACATTTAATATGGTGAAATTTTAATGAATATTTTGTTATTTCCCGATTCAATTTGGAAAATGTCCAAGACTTCTTTGGAAATTTTTAACTGTGAATACTAAATTTTTACTTGCTTCTTCTGTTTTTAATTAGAGATAGATAGATCTTTATTGTTCTTTCGTATGAGTATACATGAACAAGGGTGACAACATTTATAATATTATTGGCTAGTACAAAACATATATTTTGATAATAAATTATAATAAATTTTATAGCAAATTAGGTTTGAATAACATATCCCGACAAGAGTGAGGCGATATCATTCGTTTACAATGAAAGACCTGATTTTTAATATTTTCTTTATTATGTCATATATTTGATAGAGAATTTGTGGTTCAGCTTCATTATTTATTATTGATTCAATGTCAGTTACGGATTGATATATTTCAAGAAAGGGACGTCTAATTACTTCATACACTGGACAAACAAAAAATAAGTGTTGTAGGGATTCTAAAGCAAGGCAGTTACAAATAGTGCATACTTCATTGGTTTTTATTGTGTATGCATTGCTATTAACATACATGTATATTATATTACTATTGTGAGTGCACATCTGTGAAATTAAGCGTTTAATATGTAGAGGAATGGAGAGATCTAAGTGATTTGTACAATGGAAAGGATGTTTGCCTTGTAGAATATGCTTATACATCGGGCAGTATGTACTTAAAAGTATTTTGTTCCAATCTTCTATATGATTATGTTGCTCAAATCTTTCTAAAATAATGCTGATTGTGTCCGAGTCAAAAGTATCAATATTAAGTTCCGAGGTTCCGATTTTATGTAGAATGTCATTTAATTGGCTGATCCAATTATATTTTGATACTATTTTATTCTGCTGGTTTAGTTGACATATTCTCTTTAGTGCTATCTTGGGAAATCTATTTAAAGGTAACTTTTTAATCTTTAATAAATATTCTAGAGCTTGTTTTATAATAAAATACCCAATTTTCACCAATTTTATTTCAGCTCTCAAAATGTAACTGGGCGTAGTTTTCTGTAAATAGAGAAAATTTTTCCAGAAGTGATTTTGAATTATTTCTCCTTCATTTATATACCGAAGTCCCCATATTCCACTGGCGTACGAGTAGGTTGGAACTACGATGCTGTAGTATAGGGCCTTAACACTTTTAATATCGGTCATGTGTGAAGATTTAATTACATTCTGAATTGCGTTTTGTGTTATTTTAGCTTTCTTTATCCGCGATTTTAAATTTTCTGAAAATGTACCATTAAATGAGAATATCACTCCTAAATAATTATAGTTATTTACTTGTTCAATTAGTGTGTTTTTGTATCAAAATTTAGGTTTATGTCCGATATTAGCACTTTTTCTGAATATAACTACCTTTGTTTTATTCACATTAACTACCAGTTTGTTACTATCGCTATAATCCGCTAGAATTTTCATAGATTTGTTCAGCTGAATTTCTGAGTCTGCCAGTACAACAAAGTCATCAGCATATCCCAAAGTATATATGTCAGTGCTTTGATCTAGAGAAACACCTCTAGTGCCTTGTTGCTTGAAGTAGCTGTCTATGTCTGAAACATATAGTGCAAATAATAGTGGGCTTAGCGAGTCGCCTTGAAGGATGCCTTTGGTGATCTTGATTTTGCTTGAGATACAGCCTTTTTGATCAATTGTAAGTGTAGCCATGGAGTACATTTCTTTTATAATTCGAATCATCTTTCCGCTGACACCATTTGAGTAGAGTTTTTGCCAAAGTTTCTCGAAATTAATATTATCAAAGGCTTTTTTGAAGTCAACAAAAAGTGCAAAAACTTTTCTCCCCGGTAATCGCAGGTGATTACTTATTACGGAGTACAAAACAAATGTATTATCCTCTGAGCTGTTTTTAATTAGAGTGTAGATGGATATTACAACTTTAATTATTTACGTTATTTATTTTAGGGGTATCTCTTGGATTTCAAGTGATTATTGAGCGAATGTTGAAACCTGCGTATGGAAAAAGACCATCTGCAGAAAAAATACTAAAATTTAATAACATGAGATCAATTCAAAAGCGGGATAAAAAGAAACCTCGAATTACTTATGTGGTAAGTATATAATGTGAAATAGTCCATAGAATAATTTCAGTTTTCTGATTATTAAGGTCATTTAGTGATTAACACCAAATTTTGAATTTTGCTAATTTTCTTTGTAATGATTAAGAGTTAAACACAATTAAATTCTTGGTGTGTTGTAGTGAATTTTATCACCATCATGTTTCAATTGACTTTTAGGCCGACTTTGTGAATCAAGATGCTGTAAGTGATATTGGAACAGATAACGATAACAATAATATTGAAACTCCCCGTTGTCAGTATGATGTAATGAATTATCAACATTATGGACTGCGGTAAGTTGACTAAATGGTTTTAAAAAACTAATAGTAATAGGAATGTGAACTTATAAATCAATTGACAGTAATTGAATCTGAAATATTGGCACATTTTCTACTGGACTCTACTTATATTTTATGTTATACCAACACTTTTTAACAATTAAAACCATTTGCATAGGCGACTTTGGGTGAACTATCTACTTCTTCAGATCAACTAGCGTTTTCTTCTGATATAATTTATGTATTATTCTTCACTTGTTGTATGCTCTAAAATTACTACACCAATAAATTTAATACAATTGTAACAACCATTAAGATACATTTTTAGAAAAACATATTTTGTAGATTATCTACAGAAGGTCCTCCTCGTTTGAACCTTATCCCCAAGATTTTATTCCAAGATGAAAAACTTGGTGGAATATCTAATGCTCCACTTTCTGCCGAAGAGTTTTTCAGTTCGGGTAGAGGATCAACTTTAAATTGTTCAGAAAACAGCATGTTAGCTGTTACATTAAACGAATCTGATGATGTTCCTATGGAAACAGATGGTGACGCTGAGAAGAAGCTGGAGGATTCGGAATTAATGTTTTCAGATGACGAAGAGGAGATAATAAGTTCGACTCCTATATTCCGTAGTAAACTCAGCCGAAAGATACTTACTTTTGATTGAGTATTTTTTATATCAGTAGTATTTTTTTTGTGATTAATTACGACACTGTTATAGGTGGGAAAGCTCAAAATTAAAAATTTCATGTTGAGTGAGGACCAGCAAATTTGTAAACCAAAGTATTTAAAGAAATGTTAATGTTTCACCACTTTTAGTAAATTGTTTTACTGAAGGTTGCGTAAAGTATCTAATTACCAACTGCAAAAGACAAAACTTTTGAAATTGACAATGACGTCAAATGTTGCTTCTAAACGGGCAATATTTTTACTTTACCTTAACAGGTACTATTGACATCATTTCATTACGTAAAAACCTATAATTTTCAATTTAAAATCAAATTTTTTGTAGCAGAATAATACAGAGTCAACAGATCTCTTATGATGAGACAGAAAATAAAGGTTAAAGAAAAACAAATTAGTTGGTCTTCCAATATTTAGAATATATATTACTAGTCCTGAGTATTCGAGCTTAAACTATCTATATACTGGAGACTACTCACACGATTTTCATAAAAATTGGCATAGATGGAGAACAACTTATGGCGAATTTATGGAAAATATTTTGACATACATGTCACTTCCGGTTATACTGTAAGTAAAGGAGAAACAACTTTGTTATTTTAAATGTAACTCCTTGTATATTATTAACTTTTCGGATTCTACATAAAATTTTAATGTCACTTTGTGTAAAACAATAATATATTTAAAGAAAATCATTATTATCTTCATAAGTTGCAAAACGAAAATGTCGTTATACAGTCAGACCCGATACCAAATAAAAAACATCTTGTCGGGTTGATTAGTAGGACGATCAAGGTAATTGGTGACATGTCGAAAACGTCTTTTTTATATACAGGGTTCGTAAAAAAGTGATGAAAAGTTTTAACTTCACAAATGACAAATATCTCAATTTTTGGAAATGGGTCAACCAGATTTTTATTCTTCATTTAAAATAACAAAGTTGTCGTTCACATTCGGTATAACCGGAAGTGACATGTATGTCAAAATATTTTCGATAAATTCACCATAACTTGTTCTCCATCTATGCCAATTTTTATAGAAATCGTGTGAGTAGTCTCCAATATATGGATAGTGAAACAGCGTGTATAGTAGAGATGGGAAGTACGTGTGCGTGTCGTAAAAAATGTACGGCAATCTTTAATGTACGGTGTATAATTTTATTGTACTAATAGTACAATCCACCATTAGTTCATTGGTTTTAGTTGCTAATTTGCAGGTTGGGTGCTGGTGTGCTGGTACAGTTATTATAATAATTACAGTGAAACAATATTTAATGGTATTATTATTTTATAGATTCTACTACTACACCAATAAATAACTAGTAAGAGTAAGTATGTACTGTACGTATCGTACTTGTATGTACTACGGGTCATTCTTTCTCGTTCCACTACTACCTACTCCGCTGCGGCCGCTAATATTGACGTAATAGTCCAGGAAATATAGCCTGAAAATAACCATTTTGCATTGTTTCCATCAAAGTGGATGATTGTGAGTGAATAGAGGGCAAAATTGATGTAGAATAAGATGCACTTTTCCCAATCTTCGAAATCGTTTGGCAAAAAAATTTTCTGGGGTGAGTAAGGTGCGATTTGAGTAAAAATAACGTTTTTCTTGTATATCTTTTCACCCCTCAATTTTACAATAAAAACGTTAAGAACTTTTCTTTTCCTCTTCAAAAGATCTGCAAAACTAGACTTTGCACGTCAAAAAATATTAATTAGGTCCGAAGTTATGAGCAAATAACCATTAATTACGATATTATTAATAAACAAATTAAAAACCCGATATTATTATCATGACGTCTTTATATTACACCTAATTATGCCCTCACATGTACAAATAACGTGTACAAAATCTGGAATCTGTAACTTGATTAGTTTGCAAATTATGTTGTTATAAACAAATTTATTTATTCTAGCCCTGTACAACATTGCCCATCACCCGTATTTATGCGGTTTGCTTTGTTGGCAGATGTCACAGTGATAAGTCATGTGTCGTTATTATTTTTCAAAAATTTGCAATTCCGCGGCCGTGGGAATGATTTTGCTATCTGGCTCGTGACGACGGAGTGTGGGGAGCCGACTCGGACTCGACTCACTCGAGAAAATTTCTCGCTGCGCGACTTCAAAATCGACCACCGAGCTGCATTGGCACTTTTCTCGGGAACTATCCAAGATAAATTAATGATTTTTTTTTTAATTTCATACTACTCGACGAGAGGAATCTATTTTTATTATCTGCAATTATCAAATTTCACATCCCGAGTCGTTAATGTCGCTTTTATGAAATGTCTGAAGATTGCGGTATTTTTTTCGGCTGACATTAATAAAACTGTCTATTTCATGTATAGCAATTATTAAAAATTATGATAAGTTGTGAAAAAAGTTATTTGTACAGTAAATTTTTTGGAATTTTTTACAACATAATTTGTTTCAAATTTAGGATAGTAATAGGTAATGTAAGACAAACGTATGAAACATTATATTTATTAATTTTTTTTAATAATATATTACACATTATAAATACAGAGAGCTGATGCAACAGAAGACGTTAACGCAGATTAACTGTACTTTTGAGAAATAAGTACAAAATACATAACGTGAATAACAATTTTTGAACAATTGAAATAATTTAATGAAAATACTCAATTATTATATATGAAATAAAAGGATAGTTGCTAATGAGTTACATTTTCATGTTATTACAATACAATTATTCCAAATGAATATTATTAATGTCAGCCGAAAAAAATACCGCAAACTTCATAAACATTTCATAAAAGCGACATTAACGACTCGGGATGTGAAATTTGATAATTGCAGATAATAAAAATAGATTTCTCTCGTCGAGTAGTATGAAATTAAAAAAAAATCATTAATTTATCTTGGATAGTTCCCGAGAAAAGTGCCAATGCAGCTCGGTGGTCGATTTTGAAGTCGCGCAGCGAGAAATTTTCTCGAGTGAGTCGAGTCCGAGTCGGCTCCCCACACTCCGTCGTCACGAGCCAGATAGCAAAAATGATAGCGTCGCGTGAACTTTGGAAATGGCTTTTGGCTTAGTTATCTGTTCCCCTTTGAATAAATATTTTGCACATTGGAAGTAGTCCGTTTTCCGACCATGAATATTTTTTTTTTTCGCTGCACCTCGAAATTGTTGTACAATGAGCCTTTAACTTTGACGGTTTGTTACTCTGTTGTTTTTCAAGCAATCTAAACGAATCTTTTTTCAGATTACAGCTTTTTTTAGATTACAGCTTTTTTTATGCTCTATCAATGTACGTAATAATATATTGCAAAATTCGTTGAGCACGCGGTATATTGCATTTTGCAACTAAGGTCGTTTTAAATAATCATTCCCACGGCCGCGGAATTGCATATTTTTGAAAAATAATAACGACACATGACTTATCACAGTGACATCTGCCAACAAAGCAAACCGCATAAATACGGGTGATGGGCAATGTTGTACAGGGCTAGAATAAATAAATTTGTTTATAACAAAATAATTTGCAAACTAATCAAGTTACAGATTCCAGATTTTGTACACGTTATTTGTACATGTGAGGGCATAATTAGGTGTAATATAAAGACGTCATGATAATAATATCGGGTTTTTAATTTGTTTATTAATAATATTGTAATTAATGGTTATTTGCTCATAACTTCGGACCTAATTAATATTTTTTGACGTGCAAAGTCTAGTTTTGTAGATCTTTTGAAGAGGAAAAGAAAAGTTCTTAACGTTTTTATTGTAAAATTGAGGGGTGAAAAGATATACAAGAAAAACGTTATTTTTACTCAAATCGCACCATACTCACCCCAGAAAATTTTTTGCCAAACGATTTCGAAGATCGGGAAAAGTGCATCTTATTCTACATCAATTTTGCCCTCTATTCACTCACAATCATCCACTTTGATGGAAACAATGCTCCCAACTCTATATTTCCTGGACTATAAGTCGCGCTCAGTCTCATCGTACAATTTTACGGCACGCACTGTACTGCACAATTTGGTGTACTGTACGGAGTGTGCTAGTACAACCAATTGTATTGGTTTTGCCCATTACTACTGTATAGTCAAAAATGTTATATGTGTTACGATAAGAAGACGATGACGTCATTTTCAGTTACTTTTTTGGTCAACAGAATAAAAATAAATGTACCAACCGTGAATACAATGAATACTGAACGGACGGGAGAAAAAGAAGAACTGTCATATTGACATATTTTGTTTTCTTTAAACAAAGAAAAAACTACAATTTGGCAAGTTCACAAAATTTTGTTGCAACGTCATCGTCGTTTTAACGTAAGTAACCCATAATAACGATGTTTCAATGTCAATTTTTTAGGAATATTCTCAAGTGTTCTTTTAAAGTAGACATTAAAACAACCCACCTATCAAATATGATTACTAAAGCACAAGTTTATTCAGTCTTTCGTTTTTGATCTCGGATTTAACTGTACAATTTTTTTTTGTATCAGTTGGTCACTTTTATTTGCAAGAAAGACTGTTTTTTTGTTTTGTTTTTCTATTAATTTATTTTTTTGAGGTCTAATAATTGTTAAAAGATATAATCAATAGTAGAAATTTATTGACGTTTGAAACAAGTTATTTTTACTTTAAGTTTAATAGTTTGTAGAATCGGTTATGTTCCGTTGGCTTACGGTGATTTATTCGTATTATACGTAATTTTAAACGTAGTTTTAACAAAAGTATTTATTTGGATTTACTGTTTGGAACCTTACTTTGTGTTGTAAATGAAACTAACATATCGAAATAATTATCAATATCCTTTCATAATTTTCCCATTAACACTTTCACGGTCTGAGCGGTCACTACTGACCGACGGGTAATATTCCCAGTAGGCCAGAGCGGGTATGAGTGACCGCTGTGTATTAGTCCGGTCAATTTAGATATTCGGTGCTACATAAATTCCTACCAAGCAGAAAATCAGTAAGATTGTTTAAAATATGATTAAAAATAAAATTTGAAAGTTCCCCATCTTTCCCCTGTATGGAAAAAATTTTATTCAAGGTCTAAGGTCAGAAAAATGAGTTTTTCGCGATTTTCAGCAAAACGGTAAGTTTTCATCATAAAAATACTTCGGACCAAAATTGTAGATCATAAAATTACCTACAAAAAATGTGTCAATACTTTTTTTCCTACGAGCCACCGTTTTTGAGATATAACGATTCAAAAAGTTGTAAAAGTTGTAATCGTCATAATATGCACACGTTTCCACGCCACCTATGAGGTAGTGTACTTAGCGCGTTTTTTGACGTGGTTTCCCCAGTAGGCCTATTCCACGGGTCTGTTATGATCCTGTTTAATTTGAAACTATTGCAAAATAATGGATATTAGCAGAGATTGAAAAGATAAAAGCAATTTAAGTTAAAAAAAAGTAGTGAAATTTAATCGTCCGAGTCGTAACTTTCAAATTCTTCTTCTTGTTCTTCTTCTTGATGTTCTTGTTCGTCTTGTTCTTCTTCTTCTTGTTCTTCTTCATTTTCATCCTGAGTACATGTAAGCTGCGTTAATAGCGATGTATCGCATGTCGCCTCGTTGGAATCAAACGGATTCTCCACTGTTGGTGATTCAATATTAGAGCACGACCGGCCTTGACAATGTGTACATGCCAGAGAACAAAACAGTCCGACTTTTTTGCAACCACATTTAGCACTGCACCCCTTTTTGCAGTTGCAAAAAATTGTGTTCAGCAGTTTTTCCGGCGCAGGTGGAAGTAAAGTTTGGACTGGTTCTAATGAATTGTTGGCCAACTTCCAACCCCAGTCTGTAGGGTCTAGCTGATAACCAAGCCACACTTGAACTTGGTAATATACCCGAAAAGATGTTGATGAGCAGCAACTGAGGTTGGAGGAAGACAAGCTAATTGTACTCGTTTTTTACTTTTAGTATTTTTAACGAAACATGCATATCTATACTTATCTAAGCAGGTAGTTTTTTTAGGAGCTCCGTACATAGAAGGAAGAAAGCGAATGTCGTTAGTGGTAATTTCTTGTCGAGTTGAATTACTATTTTTAAAAACTTCAGCACATTGAACTAAATTTTGTTTTTCAAACATTTAGAAAACTGTTATTTTACCCCTCCTGTAAAATGCAGATGTCGTATCACAGCCATTTATTGCGTGTAAAAATAGTACAAGATTTTGACACTTTGCAAAAGTAGATGAACTTTTTGATGAATATATTTCCTGGTTTTAAGAAGAAAATAGTTTTTTCAGTTGGAGTTCGAGCAGTGAGTAATACGAGTAAGTCTACATCTTCACCATCAATAATATTTGTCAAATTAAATTGCTCTATTGCTGTTTCAATAATCAGTACATCGGCGTCGTTATTAGCTTGTTTTACCAATATATTTTCAGCAGTAAATTTTTTTTTCAACATTAAAATGAACCGAGACTTGTTGTGAGTATTTGTAAGAAATTTTTGTTGAGTGGTTGGAACTGTCATATTTTCATCAAATAAAATATCAATTGATGTAGATGTTGCTAAAGTTCGACGACGTTGTTCTGCTGGTTTAATATTTGTCGTGCAATCATTATAGCCATCAAATATGACAGTAACTCCGGTACCAAAATGTCGACGTACATACTGTACGTATTAATCTAAGACAACGTTAAATGTTTCTTCGCTATCCCACACAATGCGATGTAGTAAGTATCCTCCGTCAATGATGTATGTCGCATTTGTGTTGTTAATATCAAAATCTACCTTTTCGAAACAATCGTAAATGGCAGACAACTTTTACAACTTTTTGAATCGTTATATCTCAAAAACGGTGGCTCGTAGAAAAAAAAGTATTGATACATTTTTTGTAGATAATTCTATGGTCTACAATTTTGGTCTGAAGTATTTTTATGATAAAACTTACCGTTTTGCTGAAAATCACGAAAAACTCATTTTTTTGACCTTTGACCTTGAATAAATTTTTTTCCATACGGGGGAAACATGGGGAACTTTCAAATTTTATTTTTAATCATATTTTAAACAATCTTACTGATTTTCAGCTTGGTGGGAGTTTATGTAGCTTTACTCTTCTTTTTTGGTCTAAATTGACCGGATTATATGCAACGATTTTAACTACCTATTTGAATGATATGACCGACGATACACTGAATCTACAGTATACCTATGACCGCTCTGGCCCAGCTGAACATTGCACTTGGTCGAAATTTAATTTTTTCCAGTTGCGTGTTGTTCAAAATTGAAAATTATTTTTGTACTAAGCAATTATGTTTATGAAAAGTAGAATGAAATTTCTGTATTAGCACAGATTTATCAATAAGTGGTTATGTATTTTAGGTAACAGATGAATTTGACAGGAAGTTGAGACTATCATTTGCCAGTTTATCTAATGCTCGTTGCGAATCACAGTCTCAACTTACCGTAAAAATGATCTGTTAGCTAAAGTATTTGTACCGATAAACTCTCCCCTGAAAGATACAACAGGGTTGAAAAAAGAAACTTATTCAAAGTATGTTACAAATAAATTTATTTATTTATGATTTTTCGTGAAGCATTCCAAACAGTAGTGAGGCTGTTCGTCACATTAGACGCAGTATGTGGTCACTTTTTTGACATTATTTTTATTCAAATTTAACAATATTTTTCTTTCATAACATCCTCTGCAGTATTTTCTGGTTTTCGCAAAGGTATGTGTGTTAATTTTTCTCTTTTTTTGCGTTGTTGGCGTGACGTGTTCCTCATTTTCTTTTTCGTGGCTTTTAGATTCTTGCAAACTCGTGATTAGTTTTTCTCTAAATTCAGAAAATGTAATATTTTCATTTTTGATCTTTCTAAACAAAATATGAGCATTCATAACTGATGTACCCAACAATACTTCGAGTGCTATTTTTCGATACCATTTTACTCTAAAATGTCAGTGGGCTTCTGCGTATTACCTCCAACTCGCCGAACAGTTTCAACCATTTGATCAATGTGTTTAGTAGATAAAAAAAAGACATCGCGTTTGTCGTGCCATTTACCCACACAAATACCTCTGTCAGTTTCTCTCGCAATAATTTCTCCAATTTTCAGTTTTTTATTTATTACTTCTTTTGGATTACCTCTGCGGTTGTCTCTAAGAGTTCCCAAAAGATGCGTCTTGTTGTCTAATAATTTGTTGGCCAATTCAATACTGGTTTAATAATTGTCAGTAACGATAGTTTAACCAGTATTCAGAAATTTTGACATATCTGATACATTACTGAAATCTGAAACATGTAAGCTAAGTAAACTAGTTTTTAAAACGAAACATATTACCTTTTTCAGATCAATAAATTATTTCTGCCATAGCTAAAATACGACGAGCTCGTTCACCCATATTAGATGAATATCTTAACTTGCCCTCTAGTATTAATTTAAAAAAATATAAAACTATTCTTAGTCTGGATAGGAACATGAGTCCTGTAATCATTCGAGCGGTCACCAGTGACCGACCTTTATTTTATTAAAAGGATTGAGTTAAAAAATGTCAAATATATACAAGAGTCACATTTCTATTACAACTGTAACAAAAAATAAAGTTCTAGACCGGTTTTCAGAAAAACCCTTGGCCGTGAAAGTGTTAAATAGTGGAATTAATTAGAAACAGTAGTTTCATTTATAACATTAATTATTTATTTAATTTTTCTGCTGTTTAATGTTTCAGTTAAAACAGAACTAAAATGGCAGTTATTATTTTATGTATGTTGAGGCAAGACAGATAATATTGCTGCACATTGAAGTAAACCTTGATTCAACTTTGGCAGTTCGTGTCTAGGCATACACGACATCAAAGTTTGTATATACATACATTGCATTATTATATTGAATAAAAAGAACCAATAATTAATTTAATACCTAACTGATTTTACAATGCATAATTAAGTTTTATGTTAAATCCACATGTATAATATGTGAAGAGAACCGTATTATTTATTTAGTATTAGTTTTTAATATAACTAAAAACAGTTATCTAATTAAAAATTGGTAATTTTTCAAAAAGTACATTTTAATTGAAGAGTTCAGTTTGATTTCACCATGTATCCCGTGATACATTTCAAATTAAATTGAAAAATTAACAAAAATATTTGACCTTGCTCTGCATGATACTAAACCATTATCCAAATTTTACAAGTCGTTGTTTGTCCTAATTTTTTTCCTTTGTTATTACTATTATTCTCTATTCGAATTTCATTTACGACGCGTCAAAACAATGTCTCCACCTGACAAGTGCTCCACACAAGTGCGTTCGAATTCCATACTATCTCTCGCTAAAGATGTTGTAATTTTAACAGTATAGATATTTGCATATAATTTCTCTTTTATGCATTTAATAGTTCTTAGATTCTTGTACGTCGTCGTGTTTCGTAACAACTTATATGGGCAATTCTTCCGTTATGGTCAATAAAAAAGTCTTCATAAAAAATTGAAAATACAGTATATTGATTTCAGTGGGTATATTATAATTAATTATTATACAAAGAGCAGAGCTGAATTTTTAATTTTGACAGTTTTTTTAAATGTCATATCCATGTGAATGAAACATGATCCATGTAAATGAAAACTTTTAATCAAAACTTAAAATACACAATTCAGGTACGAAATAAACTTTAAAAAATATTTTATGACAAAATAAAACATATTTCAGTACATTTAGATTTAAAATAGAACATTTTTTTAGTTATACGTAATCCTATTAAGATAAGAAATTAACATTTTAAAAATAAAGTAGGTGATACAAATTATGACAACTGTAAATATATCTTCACTTCTTCATCTATAACTAGTGATGTAACGGAGGTCCGGCTCACCTACTGACTCCGGCCACATCCGGCCTGAAGCCGGAGTTCCCGACTTCGGCATTATTGGCACCGGAGATAGGCCGGAGGAATTATTTTTTAAACTTGAATAAAAAATAAGAAAAAATGTAAAAAAAAACGTTTTATTTTAAATCTGATTCAAAAAATGACAAAACTAAAATAGGTATATTCTCTAGTACTCAAAATTTAGACGGGGAAGATTATGGTGAATAAACAATAATTTCTCAGCATTTCGTGGAGTAAGTCTATTACGTTTATCTTCATATATGTTTCCCGCTTCCGAAAAACTTCGTTCTGAGTAAATACTGCTAGGTGGAGAGGATAAATATTTTATTGCCAATTTCACCAAATCAGGAAAAGCATGTTGGTTATCTTTCCAAAATGAAATGGGATTCGATTGTCTATCATTGAGTGGGAGTAATAGATAGGCAGAAATTTGCTTTGACAGATCCTTGTTTTTCTTTAACCTAGGTGTGGCTGCGCTTATATTGGTTTTGATTTTGATATTCGATGCAGATTGGGCAATTTCTTTGTAACAGTCAAAAATTGAATCACGTTTCCGCTTTGAAGAAGGGGGAGAATCCCCAATGCTGAGGCTGTTACTGGAAGATTCACTTGAATATCCATCATTATTAGATATTTCATCTTGTTGAAGTTTAAGTGCCTCCACTAATAACAACCGTTTAACATTTTCGCCTCTTTCATCATCAGCACTATCTGCAGTAGAAAAAAAGGCCAGTTTGTAGCGCGGATCTAAAATTGTTGCCAACGAACAGTTTTCGTTTTTCTCGTATTCTCCAAACCTTTTGTGAATTTCTTCCACTGAAGTTTGTAGTAAAGTGCCCAGACCAAATGGGTGAACTTTTGATAAATATTTATTGAGCATTACAATAGAAGGAATCACATCAGATAAATATGAGTCTGTACTGCTAAGCTGTCTTGTAAGTTCCTCGAATGGTGCTAACGAAGTTAGCAGAGAACCAATTAAATCCCATTGTGTTTTGGTCAAATTACCAATGTTATTTTCATTAGCATAAATTGATAAGCATCTTTTTTGTTCATAAAGGCGCTCTAGCATATAGAATGATGAATTCCATCTGGTTTGGACGTCTTGAATTAATTTTTTATTTGGTAGGTTAAGGTCATTTTGAATTTGTTTAAGTTTGTCACAGGCTAAAGACGAATGACAAAAATGACCCACAATTTTTCTAGCCACTGCCAACGTGTCAATGACTGCTCTTTGCGATTTTAAGGATGATATAACCACTAATTGTAAGGAATGTATAAAACATGAAAAATTTTCAACTCCTAATTCATTGCAACCTTTAACCATATTGGATCCCCCATCTCTAATTATAAGATGTATCTGAGACTTTGTTAAATTCCATGATCCTAGCAAATTTTCAAATTTGGCACAAATATTTACACCTGTGTGGGATCCAGAAAAATGTTCGCAATTCAAAACAGCATTGTATTTTATGAAGGAAATTGGATCTATCCAGTGACCAGTCAAACTTATAAAGCTTTCATTGTTTTCTTGGCAAGTCCAAATATCCGAGGTTAATGAAATGTGCTCAGCTTTTTCTAACAGTACACTTATTTTATTTCTCAAGCGGCCATAAATATCGGGAATTATGTTGTTGGAAAAATAAATTCTTGAAGGAAGGTTATACTGTGGTAAAGCATGAGACATTAGTCTTGTAAAACCCTCATTAGTAACAATTGAGTAGGGTTGATTATCTAAACATATCATTTCAGCTATTTTATAATGAACTTTAACTGCACGACTGTCCATAATGTCCCATATTTTTTTTGATCTATTACTTTTTCTAATGATAATTGAATTTTGCTTCCTTTTTGTTCATTGTTTTCAGTTTCTTTAACTTTGTCTTTTTCTTCAGTTAGATAAGTTAGATTATTAAATTCCTCTTGATGAATGCTTTTTAAATGTCCAAAAAGAGGTGTAGTAGAAGCTGCTTTGCCACTACCACCTCTTGAAATTAACTTTTTGCAATAATTGCACTCTGCTTTAGTTTTATCACTTTCACTGATTTTGAAATGTTTCCAGATCACACTATGTTTTTGTTTCGAGCGTTTCAACATTTTTAATCACTATTTTTACTAATTTTTAGTATTGTTATGTTATAGTTTTTTTATGTAAAAAATGTACTAATCTAATAAGCTAACAACACCGAAGTTTCAAACAATATTAATTTGAACTTTTAAGGTTATGTTATTCACAGGGATGCAAGATGCAAGTTTGTTTTGCGCATGTTTTGTGATTTTTTGACAATTGACAACCTCCGGCTGACCTCCGGCAGTAACTCCGGCTAAATATTGCCGAAGTTACTGACTTCGGCCTTCGGCAAAATCTTACCTCCGTTACATCACTATCTATAACTTCCTGATTAGAAATTCGGAATAAAGTATTATTTATAGGAAATGGTGCATATTCCAACTTTTTAAAAATTCCATCCCTCCGAACGAGCTGTATGTCATTTGATGTCGGCCACTTAAACAGACTACCAGATCTTTCCAAGAATGTATGCTTAGTTTATCCTTTTTTATTTGTTCAATGACTCCTTAAATAATTCAAGTTGCTTTCCTGAACTGTGGCAATAATTCAGGTTTTGTTAATATTTCATTATCAGTAATAATTGTTAGTGGTAATTTAGTCTTTACATAATATTTTTCTTAGTGTATTTTTCCTATAAAATAGTGAGAACACTTGATACCGAACTCACATGAAAAGCAACTTGAAGTATTCATTGTTAACGTAGGATGACCAAGTTATTTGATGTGTTATTCTGGTACCTTTAAATGCCTTTGGTGTTCGTGGCATCATAGTACTTACTTCTTCAATGTTTTCGGAGTTGACACTCTTAATAAGTATATTAGTGATTTGGTCTTTCATGTTCTTTTCAAATAAACCAAAATGATTAATATCCTTATTTGATGCAACGATTTGGTCAGCAGTTCTTTTTAAAGTTGCACCAATTCCATCCGGAGCTCCTTTACTGTGACCTGTTTCGAAATAGTTCCAGGACACTTTAGAGAGAACTTAAAACTTTTCAGGTACTTATATAATTTTCAAGAAGATAGAAGAGATTTTTATTTCTATATTGGGTACTTGTACCATCAGATAAAAAGTGAATTGTATTAACTCCTTTATAGATGTCTAAATAATGTTTAATAATTGGGCACAAATGTGCAATAATTACTGATGCATTATGACAAAGGGAAGAAGAAATTGTACAGAAACCTTCTTTCTTTGAAGCAGAATACATCATTCCAGTATGTAATGTGATTTGTTCACGAGATGCCCCAAAATGAACTGATTGAATTTCAGTTCCATATTTGCAAGAATAATTCTCTGAAAAGTCGACATGTAAAATAATTTCATTATTAGATAATTTGTTTCTCAGGTCTTTGAAAATTGAGTGTTGGTGAGTAATATTCAGTGAATGATCTAAGATTTTTGGAAGACTGCTATTAAATAGAGGAATAATTTCCTTAACAGTGGAACTAAGTACCTGCTTCGAGGTAATCTGAACTGTTATTTCTTTTTTGTTTTAACACTGATCCTGTTCTCTTTTCTTAAAATCTAATAACTTTATTCCACATATCGTTTTCTACTTTGAACATTACTTTGTTGGTGATACATACAAAACATTTTCTTTCCAGTCATTTTTCATTAAATTTACTACAACATATCGTCATTAAAACATCATCTAAATTCTTATCCTTCAGGATAATACAATAGCAAATTGAAATTCTCATGAAGCACACAAAGACATGTATCTCTATTCGATACTTTTGGAGGAACAACCCAGAAAGGACGCAGCTTACAAAACGCCGCATAAGAAATTTGAAAATTATGTTTATTAATAAAGTCACCATAAAGTGTTTTTAACGAACCGTTCAAATAACTTACTTGCTTCTTAATTCCTCTTTTCGTAATTGTATCTTTCTTTCATGGGCACTGCCTTGAAACATCACTGATAAATAATTTATGGACAGTAAATCTCAGTGTCCCAAATTTGCTTATTCTTTTACGATCATATTTGATCAATGTGGAAATTTTTTTTCCTACAGAGCTCATTTTATAAGACAAGAAAGGACGCGCATATTTGAGAAGTCGATATTTTTTTAACAGTTTTCCCTTAATTACTTTGCTAAATATCTGTTTTGATTTTTTATCTCGCAGTTTATTCGAATTTCCACTTAATTCTTTGCTTAGAACCTTCCCGAAGAGAATTTTCTGTTTAATTTGATTGCTAACTTTATCATTTTTAAGCATTACTTCAACTTTAGTTTTAGGTGATTCATTTTGAGTGATATTAGTTTCCTTTTTGTTCTAAAATACCGGGTTTTATATCTAGACCAAGCAGTGCGCAACTTTTTAATTTTTCTGTAACAAGTAGCCCGGTCTCTTCGAACAATTTTACGCCCTCTCAGTTTTTGATAAGATATATTATTCCTACTTAGAATAGCAAACCTTGTGCTTCCGATTTCTGATATGTTACTATCATTATCGCAAAAAATAGGCGCCGAAGAGCCCGCTACACAATCATTATCAAACTCACTTAATAGTTGTTGCTTCTTAGTGGACGGTCTGCTCTTTGGAAATTAATTTTTCTAATTTTGTAAAGCGTTTAATAGTATTGAACTATTATTTTTTGACGTCACTTAATAGAGTTTCATTCAAAGTCTGTTCTAAGGATTTTTTCTTTTGTAGGTATCGTTTTGAATTTTTTCTCTATTGTTGTCTTTTCATCCTCTGCTCTCTGGGTGTAAGATTATTTATTAATTTGATAATTTCTCTGCTTTTATTTCTTTCATACCTCTCATGTTCATCTCGTTTGTGGATAGCATTTCTAATCGGATCACATTTAACCTTGTCCCTTGGTCGCTTTTCACATTCCCTTTTTTGTTCTGAAATTTTCTTACTTCGTCCCGTTTTTTGACTTTTTTCTGTAAAAAATTGAAGAAAATCATTAACGTGGCTGTTATTCATTTACGTGGATATAAACGACCACGTTGATGAAATTTAGACGTAAAATTGTTGGAGTGCTTATAACCCATTAATAACACAAAAATTATATATGACGTTTAAAATTAATTGTTTTCTACTGCAACAAACTGATGCATTTATAATTTTAATAAAACTGATGGTATTCATATAACTGCCATGTTAATGAATCCTAATAAGTGTACTCACCGAAATCTGCACGATGTGCTCACTATTGCCACTAAACGTAAATTGCGATCTGAATTTGCTTGGTTTACATAAAAATGGCGGTACTGGATACTCTCTTATACATTGTTGCTATATTTTTAAAAAAGTTACCAAATCAGTTTTAATCTGTTTTGTTCATTTCCACGTTAATGAACAAACAAGTCGGTTACAATATTTAATGTTGTACAAAAAATGAATAAAAAATATTTAAGATATGTGAATCAAATAAAAATGGTGCCCTATATTCACTGTATTTAGAAGACTCGATATTTATATTTTAGTTGCATTGAATTTTCGTAAAAAGTAAGTAAAGTTAGAAAATCCTGACTAGTTACATCCACGTAAATGATAATTAACAACAAAAAATTATATTTTAGTTGTTAATTTTCTTTTTTTTCTTTTAATATTTCTGGAGACAGTTTAATCCTATTGTTTACCCTTTATATGCAATGAAAGTTTAGATAAAATTGTTAAGTGTTGTTCAGAAATCGCTGGTTTCATAAAGTTGCCCGTAACGGAAGAATTGCCCATATAGTTTAGCTTTAATTTACCTTATCAATATTATTTTAGTTTCTTGTAGAGTAAATTATTTGGTTTCTTTTTACAATATGCTGTTAAGTAATTTTTTCCCTAGCAGATCTTCAATTGATGTTTTTGTTTTTGCAAAATCAGTTAATTTTTGTTTGATAACCTTTGGAATTCATAATACGATATATCGAAATATATAGGTTTTAAGATTAAGCCAGTGGAACTTGAGTTTACTTGCGGAAAATTGAATTTTTGGTTTGTGATTTGAAATTCACAGTTACCAAAGTACTAACTAGTTAAGTTGTGTATACTAAGAAAAATTCTGTTAGTATGTCATAAGTTGCTTTGAATATTTGTCTTCCAAAGAAGTAAGATCATTTCCTTGAGTAGTGTCGGAATAATAATGTTTACTACAGTTTTATAACATAAATATCGTTGCTTAAATATGCTTAAGACATGCACTTTCGCTAAGATTACCTTATATAACAATTTTTGCTTTTGCCTTACCTCATTTTAAATTTTAAGCTTTATATCAAAAACGTTTCTTTTAGTACACAAAAACTGTTCACAAGAATGATCTATTTCTGGTAAAATTAGTATATAGATGAAAGTGATAGTTATATTGCAGAATATGCATACCTATTTTTTTATATCGTTCTAATAAGTTTTATTTTATTATCTGGAGCCATTTATTCAGTTTTTTTTCTTAGCACCCTGTACGTTGATGATTCTCAAATACTACCAATAATTTATACCAAAAACTTGATGATTTTTTTTTAAATCAAAACGTAGGTAGTTAAAAAATGCACCTAGGTACAACTCTTTTATAGATTTTCCTCCACCCCAGTAGTTTTGTTTTGCTTTCAGAGTTTTGCAGGTTTTTTGCATACTTCTAACTGAAATTTCTGCCCTGAGGCTCTGGGATGTTTAAACAGCTCAGCCAATGTAGACTCTAAAACTTTTTCTTAACGTATTTTCCAAAAGGCAGCATATTTCCACTTTCGCGTATTCATTGATATAAAGTTTGCAAACTCTGATATAGACGAGTGCCTTCCCAATACTATTCAAAATTTAGTAGCTGTAACTAAGTGTATGGGATGCTCATTACTGATATTGTATAATTGGATATTTGGCTCAAATCGTAATAAATTAAATTTGTTTGAATATGCTCATTACTGAGATTGTATAATTGTATATTTGGCTCAAATTGTAATAAATTAAATTTGTTTGAATACGATTGCACAAATGTTTGTATATATGCTTGAAATGTTTTGTTTTTTATGGTTGTTTTTATAAAAATTTGTTTAAAGTTTTAAGTTTGTATTTTGTCAGTGTATAAACTAATTCACTGCACTATGAACACGGACAGGTCAACTAGATCTAGTTTGGCACTAACAGCTTCTTTTCTACGCCATTGGTACGACGAAAATAAATGGAGTACATGCTTTCCAAGGTGAGGTCTTAAGTGCATACTATATACTGTACAAATTACTTTTTTTTTGCGCGATCGATCTTTTTTGTTTATTTACAGCATCGGTTGTCAGGACGGTAGGTTGTGTTTACTGGTTTCCAAGTCCAACACGTCGGTAAGTGATTTATTTACCGTTCAGACGTCGGTAAGTAAATTACATACCGACGTCTTAGCCCTACATACATTTAAGAGGTACTAAATAATATATTACTTCATTCATTACACAAAAAGTACAAAAAAAATAAAAAGATTTAAATTTTTTTTAATGAACAGAACCGAACAGAACAATATAAAAAGTAATAAATTAGCATAAAAACAATTTCACAGAAAGGACAAAAAAATCAAAAACATTAATTTGAAACATTAAAATTAAATGTACAATTGGTACATTGGCTAATTTTAATACCGCTTGTACCTGCCATGTTGGTATCGAGGGTATTCATACGGTATCCGCCAAAATAAACAGTACCGAAACAGAAAGTGCTGTGGAGTTGTTTATGTAATATGGATTTGTCATATTTGACTTAATTGTCATTAGTTGATGTATTAATAGTACGCTGCAGTTAAATTTGATTTAAAAATGGTTCTAACAACGGAAGAAAAAGTGTTTTTGGTAGAGCATTATTTTCGTTCATACGGAAAATAGAATAATTTCTCGGGGAACAGACTTCGAATATCCTTCTCATTCACCTGATCTGACGCCACCTGACGCATACATTTGGGGCATAATGAAGGACAAAATATTTCACTCGGAAAATCCGCCGGCGAATATTGCCGAACTACGGGAAAGAATACAAAATATTTTTCGGCAGTTACATCAACCACTTTTTATAAATATGTTTATTGATTTACAAAATCGATATGAAGCTTGTTTGCGTCGAAATGGTGAACATTTTGAACACTTACATTACAGAAATTAAAAATTAATTTTTATTTTTATTTTCGGTACTGTTTATTTTGGCGGATACTGTATTTGTATTACTCAGCGTAACTGAAGGAGAAACTGATATATATTCTAAACTGATCGAGAAGTATAAATGTCATTTTTCACTTTTTGTTCATTTCGAAGAAATTTAAATTATTTTATTTGAAATTTATTTCAATACGATCGCGCAAAAAATGGTATAAGCATCTCGAACGTTAAGGGTTTTACCGGTCTCCAGCAAAATTGGAGGCTTCGCTACGCTCAGCCATTGCTGTCGGCCGGTAAACAACCCTTACCGTTCTTAATACTTAATATACTATATTTTATTTTTAGAATTGTTTTACTTATTTATTTTATTTTGGAAAACCCTGAAAACGTTTAGACATTAGACACTTTTTAAAATGTATTTAAAACATATCGTCGGCTTAGAGTGTAAACCTGCTAACGCCATATTACGTAAATTTACAGGAGAGACAAAAACATTCTCAAAAATATATAAATTAATTTTAAGAACGGGCTTTAATACAGTTGGTCTATGTTTTTATTCTTTATAAGACGAGATAAAAGAAAAGTTCATTATTTATTTATTAACACTTTTGTGACTTAACAGATTTTTGTAATCAAGTAATGATTTTAATAAAGGTTTTTCATTAAACCAAAAGGAACAAAAATATTTTTGTAGTCTATCTATTTCTCTTCTAATATTATACAACTTAAACATACTTTTCGTTTGTGTATTTAAAATCTACATTTTAATCACATAGATTAGGAACACATTTTTCAGTCTCTATACGGAATCGATATATATTTTCAGTCCAGAGCTAGACTAACACAAAACTCAATTCTAGTACTAAATGAACAATCAAGAATAATGGGTTCTCTTAACTAAAAAACAAAACAAAAATTCTCTCAAAATTTACGAATTATATTCTTCTAGTATTTATACTTTAGGTAACTACTTAGATTAGGCACAAACTAATCAGTCTAAACAATTACATAATAGGAGTAGTAGCTACCTAACTAAACGGTAGTCCTCAGGTAGAGTGCTTTTCAAATATTGCAAGTCTTCAACCTTCCTCCTTGTAATTTTTCTTTTTGTTAGGTGCTGATTTCGAAGCGCATCAAAAGGCAAGGGAATTACAGTCGGTGATTTTCTTTGCGGCAGTATTTTCCACTCATCGGTGAATCTCAGTTTAAAATATACATCACCGTTTGGAGTGTACTGAAGAGCTCTTATATCAGTAACTTTAGCGTCACCTTTACCACGTCCAGGACGAATGCTTCTAAAAAAATGTACTTCATCGAAGCTTTTAAAAAAAGCATGGTTTAAGTACATTACCTCATAAGGTCTTGGATTTTTTCTTGACAGTCCGCAAATAGAGATATACTCCGCAGGAACATTTATATTTTTGTTTTTAAGAGCCCGCTCAACAGGAATGGATGCTGTCCGCTTCCCTCTGTGTATGCCCAACTTCTAGAAACTTTTGTTCTATAATTATGTTGTGGTTCATAGCCGTCAATAACAATGCATTGTACATTACACAGTTCCTGTTTTGATAGGTACAGCCACCGCTATAAAAAATGATTTTAGTTGGCTTTTCTGATTCATTTTGTAGTAAAACCTTATTTTCAATTAAACTAACCCATATACTTGCAAACTCTTCAGAGATTAAGCCTCCTTCGGTTTCATTCCATAAATAACAATGGCCATTTTTGTTCTTCAAATTATAAAATGCAAGATTGTGTACTTGGAGTTTTGTTCTATAGTGTATACTACTAATTTTTGATTTGGGTGCCATGAGAACTACCTGCAAGTCAACTGTAAAAACAAATCTTTCTTCAGCTTTGTCTTTTTCTTTCTCTGCTCGAGCTTCTTCTTTCTTTCTTTGATGTTCTAATTAGTCTTCTTGAGACTTATTGCTAACTTTGAAGAGAGCACATATCTCACATTGATCTTTTTTAGGATAGTACAATCCGAGATTTTAGACATAAAATTCTTCATAAAACTTGCAGATGGACTAAGCATGCACGTTGCGTGTCTTACACCAATCATTCACATAAAAATCGTATAGGGATCGTTTTGAACGCCACTCGGGCAACAAATAATTTTTTGTGCACTAGCACGACAGTAGTGCGATTCCATTGCTGGTAATAATTTTAAAAAACTTCTAAGCTCCTGACGTTCTAATTCAAAAGGCTTAGAGGTGGCATTTTTAATTTTAAGGAAATCCGAATCTTTGCTGCTCCTTTCAGAAACAGGATGTACTTGTTTATTTTTCAAATTGAGAATTGTCCATCTTCCGATTCCAAGAGTTTTCAGAAACATAGTTCTGCAGACTTTGATTGGCTGATCTTCTTTTTTCAAATAATATAACAAAGACTGTGCTCTTTTCGATTCTTTACCGATTTTTCTCCCCCTTGGTCGCTTAACAGGTAAGGATGTCAATCTCTTCTGGCCAGCTCATACTCCAAAATTCTTTGAAAATATTCTGCCTATCTGTTTCTGTAAATGTTGAATATTTCAAAGATCCTTTTTCAGTTTCTTTACACACGCATCTATTCTCCATTACTTTAGGCTTCCTTGGTATTTCGTAATTCCATTTTTCTCATTTTTTCTTCCATAATACTTTTTTTCCATTTTCTCTCAAATTTCTGTTTTTTTCGGCAAACCAATTTGATTTTTGAATCTGAACACGTTTCTTTTCTTACTTTTCTCTGGATAGTTTTCATAATCAGATTCCGAGTCAGAATTAATTTTATACGGTACTAAGCCTTGTATGCTTTCATCTGATATCAAATCTTCTATTTGATTGTATAGGTTTGAGGAACTAGGACCAATACTATCGGTAGCACTTGTCAAAGAGTGATTGTTTTCAGTTTCTTAAAAGTGACGGTAGTGCTTATCAACTCTTGTGAAATTGACCAAGATGAACAAGGGCGAGTTTGAAGGTAAAAGGTTCACATTCCTGTCTTTGAATTGAACTTCTTGTTCTACATTTTGAGTGATAAAGTCATTATTTATGTTAAAATTCACTGTGGAATCAAAAAATGTCTATGTATTATTAGGTACAAGAATACTAGAAATTTCTTCTAATATTACCTCATTTGATATGGT
Source organism: Lochmaea crataegi (assembly GCA_947563755.1). Lineage (NCBI taxonomy): Eukaryota > Metazoa > Arthropoda > Insecta > Coleoptera > Chrysomelidae > Lochmaea > Lochmaea crataegi. Next base: position 19,678,606 of record OX387422.1, on the reverse strand, counting down.
CGGTGAGAGACTGTTTGTGTGTATCATATTTTCAACATTAATCGTATTTGAACTAAAGTCACGAGATACCGTTTCAGATGAATTTATGTATTCAAGTTCCACATTTTGAACTACAGACCATTCTTCAGAAATTGCCTTTTAGATGGTTCCGGCTTATTTTGTTCATTTTGTGCTTTACTTGTATTACACAAGTCAAGATTTTTTGGCTTCGCCAATGAATCCTTGAAGACATCTAAAAAATAAGTCAAAAATTAACAAGTTATGTGAATAATAATCATAAGAATAACAAAGGTGAATATACAATTATAAACTATGTTTAAATACAAATATCCCGCCTAAATATGAGAAATATATTTTATAACCCACATTTTTGAATGTGAATAAAATTAAAATTGAACAGACAGATAAGAAAGTGAGATATTAATCGAATCACTCAAAACACTGTTAAAATGTCAATAATTAATTACAATACATAATACCTGCTAAGTACAAATTGTAGGTTAAGTTACTTTTCAATGGCAATAATACTCATTTTTCATTAAAGTTTACGCAAAGGAATAATTTGATAACAATAAAAATACATACCTCTTCGATGTTCCAATTCTAAAACCTTCGTTTTTATACCAGTAATACCGATATGAGTAATTTTTGCAAGAGCACACACGCCGACATCGAAAGCTCACTAGATAATACCGATTGAGGTGGATTTAGCCGCAGACTTTTAGAAGTCATGGATTTGACTGTTTTACTCATCACGCGTTTCCATTCATTTAAAACCAAAATTTACAAAAGCTGTTTTTTCTAGATTGTGTATTTATTTTTTCTCTTTTGAATAATAGGAAAAACATAATAACGGCGAAAAAGGGATTTAGCAGGTTTACACGCTAAGCCGACGATATGATTTTATCACTAAATGACATTTACATGTTTGTAACCAATTTTCATCTAAGTTGGGAATTCTGGAACCGTAGGCGATACTTGACACTGAACACTGTTTGCACTACCATTACAATAATAAAACAACACTAACACTTTACACATCAAATACAGCAAAAATATCATCCACATACCTATACAACACTCTAGGAAAATACTCAAATTATTTTCTAACTTGTGTATGAATAAATTAGCCATAAACGTCGATAGGCAATTACCAATAGCCGGTCGTGACTTAAACTATTACAAAACAAGTAAATCCTCCAAGTACTGCAAGGGCTGAGGAATTGGCACACTAGGAAACTATAAACTAATCAAACGAGATCAACACTTCCCCACCCTGAATTCCCCTATCTTTAATTTTATTCATAAATTCTAATGAATTTTTAATTACAAAACATTCTGGCTGAATGGGTAAATGTTCAAACTCCTTTGATAACCACTTGAACACAGGTTACTTCTATTTTAAATTTCCGGTAACAACGTTGTTACAATTTTTAAGAATATCTAAATGGTTTCACCTATAATGTTATTAATAATATTCTATTCTTGATTCACCCTCTCATTTATTTATTGATTCCATGACCAACCCCTGTAGATCACTAAGTACAATAGTGAGACTTAGCTATGTAGTTTTTATAATTTCATCCAAGTCTAAATTCCGCAGCTCAAGAAATTAACAGGTTAGCCATTTTGTCCTACGAGAAAACCTTTGGTGAGAATACCACCGACTGAATTTTTTCAGTGAAACTTCTTAGGCAGCGTTTCTGCACAAAAATAGTATTTAAAACTCTACATCGGATTGAATATTTTGTGTAGCTAAGTTTTTCATACGAGATGTCGACTCCAGTTGGTACCAAGCTTTAGTTTTATAAAAAAAAGTTAATCGTTTGTTTATACAAAATATTTTGAATAATTTCTTACAGCATTTGTTTGTACTCCCTTGAATAGATACACTGTGTACCTAATAATAACAATTGGATTATTTATGCAAATTTATTGACATCACTACAACATCAGATACAAAACTTTGCCGTTTACTCACTTGTACAGCATAATGTACAGATGCTTTTCATTGTTTAATAATATTAGTCTAAACAAAATATCTTGAAAAGCTCATCAAACAATCATGACGCTCATAAATATGTTCGTAGTGGTGTGGATTGATTTGTGTATTTAAAAATATGTAAAATGTCCCTGAAAAGAAGCTTGTATAAAAGTTGTGTAGTTCTTCACTGTTCAAATTAAAATGCACTATAATTTTTTTTCTTATTACGAAATATATTTAAAGTTATTATTATGATTGAACAGGTTGCAGGATATTTTACCTATAACAGGGAAACCCTTAAAATTAATAATTGCTTTGTTACCGTACAATCTGTGGATTTTATCTGTAACAACTGCAATATCCGGTGCTTGTATGTTCCTTAACATTGTGATCTGTACTGTACATAAACGTTACATAGTAACGTGTCAATCGGGGCTTAGCCTTACTTAATGTTTAATGCAATATTCCAATAGGCTGTTCTGTAACGCCATCCTATTATATTTTCCCGGTAAAATCATTTAATATTGTTTATTCTAGTATTAAATATAAAATTTATTACATAAAAATGTCTTAAATTATTGATATACCAAACCATGTTAGTTTTCTTGTAAATTCCTTAACAGGTTTAATTAATAGTAACCATTTATTGAAATAGTAAATATAATTTCTGTCTCTTCTCTACCAATTTCATTCATCCAGCTGGATTCTTCACGCATCCATGACCACATCTTGATTTTGCCAACCTTTATCCTAATGAACTTCACTAAGTCATCTTGGCTACCTTTTTGCCCGAGTCATTCTGATATGCCCATAACACGTCAATATTTGACAGCGTGTCATTTTGAAACTCCAGCTCCATCTATGGATCATTTCAGTGGCAGAGATTTTACTTTTATATTTCTTATTTACCTCACAATTTCAGGTCCTTCTGTCATTATTATCACTCTTAGTGCTTTGAGTTGTTTTAGAATTCTGCACGTTCCTATATAGTACACACTTCGTGCTTTGCAATACCTAATTTTGAGAGCAAACTAAAGATTGTCGACGATAAAAATATCCAACTAATTTAGGATTTGGTTGCAGAACGGAACCAATTATTGTATTAGCTACTAATTATTTGTACATATTTTGGAAATGTTTGACCGAATTTCAAATATTACATAAAACAGAGCAAATTCCATGACTTGTTACAATCGTATTATCATGATTTTATTATACTGAATCTTATCTTGTTTCCACTTAATGTAGATGTTTAAGTTGCATCTCTTGTTAATTTTTGATATGAAACAATCTGTATAATTTAAAATATGTGCATTAATTAGTTGCTAAAATAGTTGGCTCTATTGAAATATTTTAATTTAATAACCACCTCATTTTAATATACAGGGTGATTCATTACTAATTGGAAATAATATAACAGTAGAATCCTGACTTCAAATTATGAAGATTTAACCCAAAACACCTAAATAAAATGTAGCTACTTACTTAGTTATAGGGTGTTTTGTTTAAAAATTTAAAAACTATTTGTGCTCAGTACTTTAAAACTGTTTTACGTATTCATTTCATATTTGGAACAAAGTGTAGACACTGTACACCCTAGTAAATTATGTTGAACAAACGTTTCTGGCTACTACCAGAGGCGTACGACAGGGGCAAGTGACAGGTTAATCGTTCCCAAATTCTACGCCACTGGTAGAATAGAAATTTTTGCACAATTTTCCGATTCTCCAATACATTTCATGTTTAACTTAAAATATCTCGAGAAATATTGACTTTATCGTTATGAGAAAAGAGTACTTTATTTACGTAAAAAGTATTGGAGAATCTAAAAATTGTGCAAAAATTTCTATTCTACCAGTGGCGTAGAATTTGGGAACGATTAACCTGTCACTTGCCCCTGTCGTACGCCTCTGGTAGTAGCCAGAAACGTTTGTTCAACATAATTTACTAGGGTGTACAGTGTCTACACTTTGTTCCAAATATGAAATGACGTAAAACAGTTTTAAAGTACTGAGCACAAATAGTTTTTAAATTTTTAAACAAAACACCCTGTAACTAAGTAAGTAGCTACATTTTATTTAGGTGTTTTGGGTTAAATCTTCATAATTTGGAGTCAGGATTCTACTGTTAAATTATTTCCAATTAGTAATGAATCACCCTGTATATTGGCATATTATGTAACTAACTAAAAACGTTGAAAGGTTGATATACTATAATAAAGCAGAATTATCATTGTACGCAAACCATATAGTTATGTTTTCATAGGATGCCCAATACCAGTATTCGTTATTAGAACGCAGCATATTTACCTCATTTTTGTCTAATAAAAAACTGTATTGTTACTTATATACAACAATCTTTTTAATTAATTTTCATTTATCCTGGTGGTTAATGTGATGTTAGTCTATAGTAGTCCTAGTGTTAACGCCTATTTATAAAAGAATATTTTATAATCCTCTTTGTTAATACATTGTTTCTTTACTAATATTGCTTTTTATTTATCTAAACCAGCCTGCATCCCGCTAGCATTCCACTTCGGTATATATAGTCACTTAAAAAACTACTTAACCGATTTTTAAAATTCTTTCACTTATAGACAGCTATATTATGAGCGGGTAAAATAGGCTATATTTTTTATTTTAAAAAGATCAGAGATCTATGAAAAATTCAATAACTAAAAATTTTCCCACAAAGTCACTATTTGGCGTGAGCTGCGAAAACCATTGATGATGGATAAAATAATGTACATGTTTATAGTACTCATCATTAGCCACAAAGTCCGCGAGGCTATATATACAACTATTATAGTTAAGCCACCATAAGAGGGCCCTCCGCGCAGGTGTATAAACCTTAAAACTTACACAAAACTTGTTACTTATCTAGTAATTTTTTGGTTCAAAATATTTACGATAGATGTCGCTAGTAGTACCGAATCAGCTTTTATTTATGCAACTTATTTTCTCTCTCTCTTTTTGTCTTTCCACTCTTGACCGTATAGGTATAAAGTATTGTATTTATCTAAGCTCTTCACGATTCAAACAAACTCTCCGGATCAGCTGTTTCGATGTTTTGGTTTCAAACAAACACAATTTCTGCCAGCAAATATTTTTATTTTCAATCGCAATAGGTAAATTATGATTTCATTTATTTGCTATTTTTACTCAACAGCTAGTATGTTTATTTTACCTATAGGTATTCTCGTTACTTCTTTAATTTTTTTCTGTACTTTTATAGGTTAATTTTGAAATTAAAATAATATTCCAATCATTATCGTCGTTTCTCTATATTTTCAAGTTTTATATATCGAGATTTATAATTTCCATTTATTGAGAAGTAGGTAAGTATAAGATACCTAATGATAAAATACAAAGCAAACCAAGACGACCTAACAAAAATCCATTGGAATTATCTGAATGAAAAAACACCGCAAAAAGCTAATCTTGTGAATATTTTCACGTGATAGATTACCTATATAGATATAATATATACAACACAACTTACAACTCATTATTAATTATTACGGACCATTTTTCATTTTTTTTAAATAATTTATTGAATACGAAATAAATTAGGTAGGTATAATATATACATTAGATATCAAAATTTAAATTAGATGTGATTTTTGCTCAATAGTCTCAAGTAGGTAGGTAGGTACATTTATTTTGGACAATTTCAAAAATTATAAAGAAAAGATGTTTAGAATTAAAAATAACTTCCAAATATTTAACACATTGTTTTACAACAAAAATGTTTTTATTTCACAGAAAATATCGAAAAAATTATTTTTTTGATCTAAATAAACAATATTGAATACCTATTTGAAAGTTGTTTTTAATTCTAAACATCTTTTCGTTTTTAAAAGATTACTTATTTTAAAATATATTTATACAAAAAGGAACTGAATTTGACCGAGCTTTTCGCTAAAACATTTTAGAAACTTTTTTTACCCATTTTACGGACCTACCCTCATTTCAAAAATATTTGAAGCCACATAACTTTGTACCTACTGATAAGATAAGAAAACAGATTGAAGGGAAACATAAATAAAGCTCAGATATTTCAACTCTACCAAGTCGAAGAAGCGCTATTGCCATTTCTAGAGTAGGTAGACGAAATTAATTTTTTAGTCTTCCTTTGTTTTACAATATTTTTCTAATCAACAACTAACACTATTACTACGTCATCCTTTAATAATTATTATTTGGGTTCTTATTTTCTTTCATTGTTTTAAATGCTTATATAATCAATTAATTTGCAAGGTAATTTCGACTAGGTATATTGACAAGACAAAGTTACCTACAAAACATTTATGCTTCGAAATTTTTTAAAATGTAATGTTACCTACCTCATTCATTAATTTTATTCAACAATTATTATTACCTATGGCAAGCTAAAAACTAGATAACCATCCTCATCTCTTTTTATCGTCGTAATGGAGAGGATTATTAAATTGTATCTATTTCTAGGGATACTTTTTACATTTGGCATCGAAGCCTTAAAATCCAAAAGAGCCAAGTAAAATCGTAAAATACAGAATGCTGCATTCACAACCGATGTTGCCATGTTATACGAAAATCCTCAAACAAGGAGAAATTTTTTTTAACAAGAAAATCTATGCACGTCATAAAAGATATTAGGTATATTTTTAGGAACTTGCAATATCTATATAGTGACCATTTGACCTGTATGTTAGGTTTCTTATGTTTTCAAAATTCGATATTCGACTTCGTACCTAGAGTGTATTAGTCATAAGGCAAATTGTGATTAATTTTTGGGTTTCCAAAATAGAAATATATCAGGTAAGTATGTGCTTATATTTTGTTATTGTTTCATTTCAGATAATTGTAGGTTTTTCATTATTATTTTCTCGTTACAATATCTAGGTAAGTAAATTCAACATTATTTTTATAGTTGTGGCAACTATGTAAATTCTAAACATTTACGTTTTATTGTGCAAAAAACGAACAAATTCGACTGGGTAGGGGTAGCGTGTGTTTTTAGATCCAGGGGCAATCGGCGGGCAATTGAATATAACCAGAATATAACCAAAGAATACACCAAAATAACTAATAGTCACAACACAACGGGGTTGTGTTGTGCTAATAGTAGCAGATGTTACTTTGTTGTGTATATCTGCGATAATATAGATCTATATATAGAGGAAATTGAGATAGATAGAAAAATATGGGCCGAAAAAATGCGTCTGAAACTGAAGCAATTCTATACAGAATGTATAGCTCCTGAAATAATCAGAAATCAAATAGGAAAAGGACAGAAATGCATTGACCTCCCTTATATCAAGCAAGCAATATAAGAATATGAGAAAAAGAAGTCTGGCAAGACAGAATCCAGATAATTAGGGCAAAGAAATGGATGCCGATACTAATGCGTAAGTAAAAACACTAACAAGACATTTTAAAATGAAGCCTGATGTAACTGCCAGCACAGGTCCAAATAATATTCCATATAGCAGTGTTCGCTATAACTATTCAGTAAGTAAAAAAATGTCAACACCTATTTAGAAGAAACATCTAATCTTTATATTTCATTTACAGTTCTGATTATGTAATTAAAACGAAGCCTGATGTAACTGCCCGCACAGGTCCAAATAATATTCCATATAGCAGTGTTCGCTATAACTATTCAGTAAGTAAAAAAATGTCAACACCTATTTAGAAGAAACATCTAATCTTTATATTTCATTTACAGTTCTGATTATGTAATTAAAACGAAGCCTGATGTAACTGCCCGCACAGGTCCAAATAATATTCCATATAGCAGTGTTCGCTATAACTATTCAGTAAGTAAAAAAATGTCAACACCTATTTAGAAGAAACATCTAATCTTTATATTTCATTTACAGTTCTGATTATGTAATTAAAATGAAGCCTGATGTAACTGCCCGCACAGGTCCAAATAATATTCCATATACCTAGCAGTGTTCGCTATAACCATTCAGTAAGTAAAAAAATGTCAACACCTATTTAGAAGAAACATCTAATTTTTTATTTCATTTACAGTTCTGATAAAATGGATTGTTTAAAACTTTTGCTGAAATGAGTTTGAAATAATTTTGTTAGTAAAAATATTTATTTAGAGTATTTAGAATTAAATTGTTTTTTTTCAGTCTTTATAACTATATGGATCAAGACTTCAGTATGTCGATGGGTGTCACCACCCCTTTGTGAGTGTAGAATCGTAAAAAATGGATAATTTTATAAACTTTTAATTTTCTTTTTGTTCTGAGGAGAAATGGTAGAGAAAAATGGAAGATGAACTTCAGTTGCTATGTACTAATAAATATGAAGACAAATACATTAAACATAATGTAATAATAATTTTATTTATTTTTATAGAATATTTTTGATTTGTTTCTTTTCAACAAAAACATACATACACCTATTTTTGCTGTGATTTTTTTTGAATAATTAATAAGGATCATTGAAAAAGCAGACATGTCTGTTTATTGCTATAATAAACATTTTTATAGTTTACCTAATTAATTAGCATTTCTTTCTGTATTATAATTAATATAAAAACTGCCTACTTACTCTATACTTCAAATTTGTAATACTACAATTAAACAAAAAGATTGCCTAAATAATTTGTTTTTGTTTTCAATAAAAGAAGACATTTTTGGTATAATTTACTTGAATAATTAGGATTAAGAAGAGTCAATGGAAAAACAGGCATGTCCGTTCATTACAACATTTCGATACATCACCTGGAAAAATTGAAGATCAAAAATATATAACATTTTTATTCCTGTGTTTCGAAAATAAAAGATTACAACAGTATAGAATAGAATACGAAATGTCTATTTTGGTCAATTAGTAGAATGCATTTATTACTATCACCAATGTAGTTTTTCTCACTAACTCGGGTGGCCAATGTATGTATGCTGATGAAGTCTATGGTTGTGTACAGGTCCCCGGAGGAACCAAAAGGCCCCGATATGGGGATCAATAAATATAGGGCACTTTTTTGTGGGATCACTAGCAGTAGCTAAAAATATTTGTGGTTTATTTCACACCTATAGGCACTAAACACGTTACTTGTGATGGAGCACATGTGGAGTAAATATAAAGAGCATTTACGAAGCACAAATTTACTTTTTCAGCATGAAGATTACTTTATTATAACCACTTACAAATACTGACAAGCTATGCTATAAACAATAATAAATAATTTGAAATATTTTTATGGACACAAAACCGTCATCATCTGTCATTGAAGTTCCATACAGCGCCATCCATCAAGACGGTGGAACATCTGAACTAATGTTCGTTTCCAAAATTTTGTATGCAACAAATCTCAAAAAATACAATGGTTTGAGATTTCATATTTTCAGAATCGAATTCTCTAGGCTTTCTTTTGGGGATCAGATCTTGGCGTTCAAATTGGTGACCACAAATTGTCAAAACTGTCAAAAACATACCATCACATAATGGCTAATATCTTTTTTAAAACAATATAAAACTTAACCAAAATACCTGATCCCCAAGACAAAGGTCCAAGTTATATTGTGTTAAAATTTCAACACTTAATTTCACTGCGTTCTTTAGATTTGTTGTTTACAAAATGACCTAAATTTTGTTGCAAGTCAGGGGTGCCAACTGTTTTGAGCTGTCTAATTTAGGAGCGCGCAACCACATGGGAATGCCAGCAACTCTTCTTCTTCTTTCTTGAGATATTGGGCTTAACCGCTAGATTTTTTGTTTTTGTCCTAATGTTTTTCCAGACCAGTGTTGCGTGCTTGCCGCGTCTGACTTGTTGTCATCACTCTCTCTGAATTCACTGGCTTTTTTTGTTTACTGTAAGTTAATCGGTTTAAGATATGCATAAATTAGAGAAACACTACTAGCTGTTGGGTCACTAAGCATGCATTCTAAGCTTAAAGAGGAACTACTAATTTTTGTTACCCATTTGGGCATATTGAAGCGTTTTTAATTGCACTACAAACAAACAAACAAAATAGCTTATTCCTTTCCCCTTCTCGAAAATATATCAAAGAATTTGTATTCCACATGAAGTTTTTCCAAAAGAAGGAAGGAAATAAGCTATTTTGTCATCCGCTGTTTTTGTGCGGCGCTATTTTGACTGACGCTATTTTAACCTAGCGCTATTTTGTCCAGCGCAGTATATATGCATCTCTCCTTTTGGGGTTTCTGTTCTTCTCATTAGGATGACAGGCTATTTATTTTTTTAGACAATGCAAAAAGTATCCCGAAAAATGATTTAACAATAAAATTTTCTTGAAAATTCTTCGAACATCCTTAAAAACAGAAATACAGTTTTATTTATATTCTTGTGTACCTTTTTCCTTTTACTTTTTCATTAAAATACTCAAAAAGACTAATAAATAAGGTTTTCAAAATAATATACTTTTATATTCACTTCTAGGCCGCCCGGTATATATAAATATTAATCGTAGATATGATAAACAACTTTACTTGTTTAACGGGGTGACTAATGGGGATGACGAATAAATTTTGTCGATTTATATTCAGTAGCGTGTTGACTTTCGAATAGGAAATATCGGAAATATCGTTCGAAATTAACGTGTATCGTGAAGTGTAGTGAATAGTGCCTATATGGATTACTTGGATTACAATCTGATACATTTAAGGTAAGATTTCATTTTATTTACTGGTAGTTATTGGTTATTGTTTTTTAAAATATTTTAAATCACATACGAACAATTTTATTACTATAAACAATTGATTTTTAATATATAAACGAAGTATTTTACAATTGTTTATTAGATTTTAAATTTGCTATAATCCATTTTTGCTCTCTCTTACTATTTCTTTATACCAAAATATTTAAAATACTGAAAAGGGGGCCTTTTATATATTCCTAGCTATGACAAATGGTTCGTATATATAAGTTCGTATAAGTGGTTAGTCATGATAAACTGTAGATATTTCTACCTCGTATCTACCTCCTATAGGAAATATTAAATGACAATTTAAATGTGTATGCTTCCATTGTTTCTTAATATACAGAATTGATATATATTGTTTATTTATAATCCATTTTTGCATCTTTTTAATGTTTCTTTATACCAAAATACTCAAAATTCTAAAAAGTCGGCCGGTAATATTCCTAGCTATGACAAATTGTTCTTATAAACTGTCCATATACTTCTACCTCGTATTGGGGCTCCTATGGGAAATATTAAAAGACAATTAAACTGTGTCCTGTTCCATTTTGTTTATTAACATACAGGGTCTTTAAAAATTAGTTAATTTTATTCATATAAAAGTTTAGCAGAATAGATTCAGAAAAATATATTAATTTTTGTACAAATGTTCAATTTTTAATAACTAATAACATTGTTTAATTAATCAATGCTAATAATCTTAATTCGTGTTATATTTTTAATAATACAACTGGTTTACCTACTTAATTTTTAAAACCGATTTTCAAAGTGAAAAAAGCTGTTTTGAATAATAAAACATCACCGTGTATAATATGTATTCAGTAATTCATAGGTATTTGCATTTTATCGAATTCTCTGACTTTTCTTATACTTTTACACAAAATTAAAACCTACAGTAGGTTCTACACATACTTTTTTCAAAAAACAGCTAATCTATACTCTTGTGTGTTCTCATATTTAAATATCTGGTTCTTTTTTAATGAAAATAAAATATTTTCTTCAATTTAAAAAAGATCAAACTGTATTTTTTTGTCGAAACAATATTCTGAGAATTCGATAAATTGACAATACTATGCAATTTGGAACATATAAACTTTTGGAATTGTATGCTTATTTAGTACCACCCGTCCAACCTTCATATCTAAAGGAAAACTTATTATTTATTATCTATTTGTATACTTTCTTAAATCTGGATAAAGGTTTTCAAAAACCAAATACAAGTTGGAATTTTATATTTGATATACCCCGTAGGAGAATCAATACGAGGTAGGAATATGTAGAGTTCCCCATGACTCATCTTAAATAACAGAATTTTCTTTAATATTTTATACTACATACAGGGTGTTTCTGAATTTATGCGAAAAAATTCAGGTGGTGATTGCTCGTATAAAATTATAATAGGTCTTTCATATGAAAAAATTTCCTCACTCCACTCCCTTCCAAAATATCACCCCTAAAAAGAGGATGAATGAAATTGAGTTTTTATTTCTTTTTTCTCAAATTTAAGTAAAGATGAAACTTTAAATTTAGTAAATTTCGTGCACTCGCAATTATCAACCACCGGTATTTTCTCAAAATTCCTGTTACATTATAATGGAGTGAAATTATCAACCCTTACTTTATTTAATATCAAATATCAGATTTTAAATAATAATTTTATTTCACAAAACTCAATCTCGAAAAAAAATTTGATATTAAATAAAGTAAGAGTTGATAATTTCACTCCCTTATAATTTAACAGGAATGTTGAGAAAATACCGATGGTTAGTAATTGCGGGTGCACGAAATTTACAAAATTTAAAGTTTCCATCTTTACTTAAATTTTAGAAAAAAAAAAAATCTCAATTTTATTCAGGGCGATATGGGGTGGGATTAGGATATTTTGTCATAGGAAAGACTTATCACAATTTTATACGGGAAATCACCTTCTGAATTTTTGCGCCTAAATTTAGAAACACACTGTATACATAAATAATTTTTTAATGCTGATTTTAAACATACGAATTTATAATAATTTTACAATCTGCGTATTTTAATTTAATGCCCAAGATTCCTTTAGCTGAAATAACAAGCAAAAAAATTATTATACAGGGTGATTCTTTATAAAATGACCCTAAATGCCTTTGTTTTTTTAATCGTAAATGTTTTTGTTTTTTAGAAAACATGATTTTTAAAAATTATTAGTTTAGTTAAATTATTTAGAATCGTTCTTTAATAATATAATTCCTTTATTATTTGTTTTAGGTTTCGTAAAATATTGGTCTACTCCAAAGGAGTGTGAGTATACAGTAATTCTCAATTTCTATCAAATGACATCATATCTCAGTATCATCCTGCCTTTCTTTTACAAATTGGTAATTTTTTCAAAAGACATAGGTAAGCTATGTCAATCCGAAAATTTTCTAAATATTATGCCTTTCGTTAATAAGTTGGTACTTTTCAAAAGCCATAGGTAGGTAAGCTATGTAAATCCGAACATTTTCTAATTACTATGCCTTTCGTTAATAAGTTGGTACTTTTCAAAAGTCATAGGTAAGCTATGTCAATCCGAACATTTTCTAAATACTATGCCTTTCGTTAATAAGTTGGTACTTTTCAAAAGACATAGGTAAGCTATGTCAATCCGAACATTTTCTAAATACTATGCCTTTCGTTAATAAGTTGGTACTTTTCAAAAGACATAGGTAAGCTATGTCAATCCGAACATTTTCTAAATACTATTCCTTTCGTTAATAAGTTGGTACTTTTCAAAAGACATAGGTAAGCTATGTCAATCCGAACATTTTCTAAATACTATGCCTTTCGGTAATAAGTTGGTACTTTTCAAAAGACATAGGTAAGCTATGTCAATCCGAACATTTTCTAAATACTATGCCTTTCGTTAATAAGTTGGTACTTTTCAAAAGACATAGGTAAGCTATGTCAATCCGAACATTTTCTAAATACTATTCCTTTCGTTAATAAGTTGATACTTTTCAAAAGACATAGGTAAGCTATGTCATTCCTCATATTTCCTAAATACTATGCCTTTCGTTAATAAGTTGGTACTTTTCAAAAGACATAGGTAAGCTCTATGTCAATCCGAACATTTTCTAAATACTATGCCTTTCGTTAATAAGTTGGTACTTTTCAAAAGACATAGGTAAGCTATGTCAATCCGAACATTTTCTAAATACTATTCCTTTCGTTAATAAGTTGATACTTTTCAAAAGACATAGGTAAGCTATGTCATTCCTCATATTTCCTAAATACTATGCCTTTCGTTAATAAGTTGGTACTTTTCAAAAGACATAGGTAAGCTATGTTAATCCGAACATTTTCTAAATATTATGCCTTTCGTTAATAAGTTGGTACTTTTCAAAAGCCATAGGTAGGTAAGCTATGTTAATCCGAACATTTTCTAATTACTATGCCTTTCGTTAATAAGTTGGTACTTTTCAAAAGACATAGGTAAGCTATGTCAATCCGAACATTTTCTAAATACTATGCCTTTCGTTAATAAGTTGGTACTTTTCAAAAGACATAGGTAAGCTATGTTAATCCGAACATTTTCTAAATACTATGCCTTTCGTTAATAAGTTGGTACTTTTCAAAAGACATAGGTAAGCTATGTCATTCCTCATATTTCCTAAATACTATGCCTTTCGTTAATAAGTTGGTACTTTTCAAAAGACATAGGTAAGCTATGTCAATCCGAACATTTTCTAAATACTATGCCTTTCGTTAATAAGTTGGTACTTTTCAAAAGACATAGGTAAGCTATGTCAATCCGAACATTTTCTAAATACTATTCCTTTCGTTAATAAGTTGGTACTTTTCAAAAGCCATAGGTAGGTAAGCTATGTAAATCCTAACATTTTCTAATTACTATGCCTTTCGTTAATAAGTTGGTACTTTTCAAAAGCCATAGGTAGGTAAGCTATGTAAATCCGAACATTTTCTAATTACTATGCCTTTCGTTAATAAGTTGGTACTTTTCAAAAGTCATAGGTAAGCTATGTCAATCCGAACATTTTCTAAATACTATGCCTTTCGTTAATAAGTTGGTACTTTTCAAAAGCCATAGGTAGGTAAGCTATGTAAATCCTAACATTTCCTAAATACTATGCCTTTCGTTAATAAGTTGGTACTTTTCAAAAGACATAGGTAAGCTATGTCAATCCGAACATTTTCTAAATACTATGCCTTTCGTTAATAAGTTGGTACTTTTCAAAAGACATAGGTAAGCTATGTCAATCCGAACATTTTCTAAATACTATTCCTTTCGTTAATAAGTTGGTACTTTTCAAAAGACATAGGTAAGCTATGTCAATCCGAACATTTTCTAAATACTATGCCTTTCGGTAATAAGTTGGTACTTTTCAAAAGACATAGGTAAGCTATGTCAATCCGAACATTTTCTAAATACTATGCCTTTCGTTAATAAGTTGGTACTTTTCAAAAGACATAGGTAAGCTATGTCAATCCGAACATTTTCTAAATACTATTCCTTTCGTTAATAAGTTGATACTTTTCAAAAGACATAGGTAAGCTATGTCATTCCTCATATTTCCTAAATACTATGCCTTTCGTTAATAAGTTGGTACTTTTCAAAAGACATAGGTAAGCTCTATGTCAATCCGAACATTTTCTAAATACTATGCCTTTCGTTAATAAGTTGGTACTTTTCAAAAGACATAGGTAAGCTATGTCAATCCGAACATTTTCTAAATACTATTCCTTTCGTTAATAAGTTGATACTTTTCAAAAGACATAGGTAAGCTATGTCATTCCTCATATTTCCTAAATAATATGCCTTTCGTTAATAAGTTGGTACTTTTCAAAAGACATAGGTAAGCTATGTTAATCCGAACATTTTCTAAATATTATGCCTTTCGTTAATAAGTTGGTACTTTTCAAAAGCCATAGGTAGGTAAGCTATGTTAATCCGAACATTTTCTAATTACTATGCCTTTCGTTAATAAGTTGGTACTTTTCAAAAGACATAGGTAAGCTATGTCAATCCGAACATTTTCTAAATACTATGCCTTTCGTTAATAAGTTGGTACTTTTCAAAAGACATAGGTAAGCTATGTTAATCCGAACATTTTCTAAATACTATGCCTTTCGTTAATAAGTTGGTACTTTTCAAAAGACATAGGTAAGCTATGTCATTCCTCATATTTCCTAAATACTATGCCTTTCGTTAATAAGTTGGTACTTTTCAAAAGACATAGGTAAGCTATGTCAATCCGAACATTTTCTAAATACTATGCCTTTCGTTAATAAGTTGGTACTTTTCAAAAGACATAGGTAAGCTATGTCAATCCGAACATTTTCTAAATACTATTCCTTTCGTTAATAAGTTGGTACTTTTCAAAAGCCATAGGTAGGTAAGCTATGTAAATCCTAACATTTTCTAATTACTATGCCTTTCGTTAATAAGTTGGTACTTTTCAAAAGCCATAGGTAGGTAAGCTATGTAAATCCGAACATTTTCTAATTACTATGCCTTTCGTTAATAAGTTGGTACTTTTCAAAAGTCATAGGTAAGCTATGTCAATCCGAACATTTTCTAAATACTATGCCTTTCGTTAATAAGTTGGTACTTTTCAAAAGCCATAGGTAGGTAAGCTATGTAAATCCTAACATTTCCTAAATACTATGCCTTTCGTTAATAAGTTGGTACTTTTCAAAAGACATAGGTAAGCTATGTCAATCCGAACATTTTCTAAATACTATGCCTTTCGTTAATAAGTTGGTACTTTTCAAAAGACATAGGTAAGCTATGTCAATCCGAACATTTTCTAAATACTATTCCTTTCGTTAATAAGTTGGTACTTTTCAAAAGACATAGGTAAGCTATGTCAATCCGAACATTTTCTAAATACTATGCCTTTCGGTAATAAGTTGGTACTTTTCAAAAGACATAGGTAAGCTATGTCAATCCGAACATTTTCTAAATACTATGCCTTTCGTTAATAAGTTGGTACTTTTCAAAAGACATAGGTAAGCTATGTCAATCCGAACATTTTCTAAATACTATTCCTTTCGTTAATAAGTTGATACTTTTCAAAAGACATAGGTAAGCTATGTCATTCCTCATATTTCCTAAATACTATGCCTTTCGTTAATAAGTTGGTACTTTTCAAAAGACATAGGTAAGCTCTATGTCAATCCGAACATTTTCTAAATACTATGCCTTTCGTTAATAAGTTGGTACTTTTCAAAAGACATAGGTAAGCTATGTCAATCCGAACATTTTCTAAATACTATTCCTTTCGTTAATAAGTTGATACTTTTCAAAAGACATAGGTAAGCTATGTCATTCCTCATATTTCCTAAATACTATGCCTTTCGTTAATAAGTTGGTACTTTTCAAAAGACATAGGTAAGCTATGTTAATCCGAACATTTTCTAAATATTATGCCTTTCGTTAATAAGTTGGTACTTTTCAAAAGCCATAGGTAGGTAAGCTATGTTAATCCGAACATTTTCTAATTACTATGCCTTTCGTTAATAAGTTGGTACTTTTCAAAAGACATAGGTAAGCTATGTCAATCCGAACATTTTCTAAATACTATGCCTTTCGTTAATAAGTTGGTACTTTTCAAAAGACATAGGTAAGCTATGTTAATCCGAACATTTTCTAAATACTATGCCTTTCGTTAATAAGTTGGTACTTTTCAAAAGACATAGGTAAGCTATGTCATTCCTCATATTTCCTAAATACTATGCCTTTCGTTAATAAGTTGGTACTTTTCAAAAGACATAGGTAAGCTATGTCAATCCGAACATTTTCTAAATACTATGCCTTTCGTTAATAAGTTGGTACTTTTCAAAAGACATAGGTAAGCTATGTCAATCCGAACATTTTCTAAATACTATTCCTTTCGTTAATAAGTTGGTACTTTTTAAAAGACATAGGTAAGCTATGTCAATCCGAACATTTTCTAAATACTATGCCTTTCGTTAATAAGTTGGTACTTTTCAAAAGACATAGGTAAGCTATGTCAATCCGAACATTTTCTAAATACTATGCCTTTCGTTAATAAGTTGGTACTTTTCAAAAGACATAGGTAAGCTATGTCAATCCGAAAATTTTCTAAATACTATTTCTTTCGTTAATAAGTTGGTACTTTTCAAAAGTCATAGGTAAGCTATGTCAATCCGAACCTTTTCTAAATACTATGCCTTTCGTTAATAAGTTGGTACTTTTCAAAAGACATAGGTAAGCTATGTCATTCCTCATATTTCCTAAATACTATGCCTTTCGTTAAGAAGTTGGTACTTTTCAAAAGACATAGGTAAGCTATGTCAATCCGAACATTTTCTAAATACTATGCCTTTCGTTAATAAGTTGGTACTTTTCAAAAGACATAGGTAAGCTATGTCAATCCGAACATTTTCTAAATACTATGCCTTTCGTTAATAAGTTGGTACTTTTCAAAAGACATAGGTAAGCTATGTCAATCCGAATATTTCCTAAATACTATGCCTTCCGTTAATAAGTTGGTACTTTTCAAAAGACATAGGTAAGCTATGTCATTCCTCATATTTCCTAATTACTATGCCTTTCGTTAATAAGTTGGTACTTTTCAAAAGTCATAGGTAAGCTATGTCAATCCGAACATTTTCTAAATACTATGCCTTTCGTTAATAAGTTGGTACTTTTCAAAAGCCATAGGTAGGTAAGCTATGTAAATCCTAACATTTCTTAAATACTATGCCTTTCGTTAATAAGTTGGTACTTTTCAAAAGACATAGGTAAGCTATGTCAATCCGAACATTTTCTAAATACTATGCCTTTCGTTAATAAGTTGGTACTTTTCAAAAGACATAGGTAAGCTATGTCAATCCGAACATTTTCTAAATACTATTCCTTTCGTTAATAAGTTGGTACTTTTCAAAAGACATAGGTAAGCTATGTCAATCCGAACATTTTCTAAATACTATGCCTTTCGTTAATAAGTTGGTACTTTTCAAAAGACATAGGTAAGCTATGTCAATCCGAACATTTTCTAAATACTATTCCTTTCGTTAATAAGTTGATACTTTTCAAAAGACATAGGTAAGCTATGTCAATCCGAACATTTTCTAAATACTATGCCTTTCGTTAATAAGTTGTTACTTTTCAAAAGACATAGGTAAGCTATGCCAATCCGAACATTTTCTAAATACTATGCCTTTCGTTAATAAGTTGGTACTTTTCAAAAGACATAGGTAAGCTATGTCAATCCGAACATTTTCTAAATACTATTCCTTTCGTTAATAAGTTGATACTTTTCAAAAGACATAGGTAAGCTATGTCAATCCGAACATTTTCTAAATACTATGCCTTTCGTTAATAAGTTGGTACTTTTCAAAAGACATAGGTAAGCTATGTCAATCCGAACATTTTCTAAATACTATGCCTTTCGTTAATAAGTTGGTACTTTTCAAAAGACATAGGTAAGCTATGTCAATCCGAACATTTTCTAAATACTATTCCTTTCGTTAATAAGTTGGTACTTTTCAAAAGACATAGGTAAGCTATGTCAATCCGAACATTTTCTAAATACTATGCCTTTCGGTAATAAGTTGGTACTTTTCAAAAGACATAGGTAAGCTATGTCAATCCGAACATTTTCTAAATACTATGCCTTTCGTTAATAAGTTGGTACTTTTCAAAAGACATAGGTAAGCTATGTCAATCCGAACATTTTCTAAATACTATTCCTTTCGTTAATAAGTTGATACTTTTCAAAAGACATAGGTAAGCTATGTCATTCCTCATATTTCCTAAATACTATGCCTTCCGTTAATAAGTTGGTACTTTTCAAAAGACATAGGTAAGCTATGTCATTCCTCATATTTCCTAATTACTATGCCTTTCGTTAATAAGTTGGTACTTTTCAAAAGTCATAGGTAAGCTATGTCATTCCTCATATTTCCTAATTACTATGCCTTTCGTTAATAAGTTGGTACTTTTCAAAAGACATAGGTAAGCTATGTCATTCCTCATATTTCCTAATTACTATGCCTTTCGTTAATAAGTTGGTACTTTTCAAAAGCCATAGGTAGGTAAGCTATGTAAATCCTAACATTTCTTAAATACTATGCCTTTCGTTAATAAGTTGGTACTTTTCAAAAGACATAGGTAAGCTATGTCAATCCGAACATTTTCTAAATACTATGCCTTTCGTTAATAAGTTGGTACTTTTCAAAAGACATAGGTAAGCTATGTCAATCCGAACATTTTCTAAATACTATTCCTTTCGTTAATAAGTTGGTACTTTTCAAAAGACATAGGTAAGCTATGTCAATCCGAACATTTTCTAAATACTATGCCTTTCGTTAATAAGTTGGTACTTTTCAAAAGACATAGGTAAGCTATGTCAATCCGAACATTTTCTAAATACTATTCCTTTCGTTAATAAGTTGATACTTTTCAAAAGACATAGGTAAGCTATGTCAATCCGAACATTTTCTAAATACTATGCCTTTCGTTAATAAGTTGTTACTTTTCAAAAGACATAGGTAAGCTATGCCAATCCGAACATTTTCTAAATACTATGCCTTTCGTTAATAAGTTGGTACTTTTCAAAAGACATAGGTAAGCTATGTCAATCCGAACATTTTCTAAATACTATTCCTTTCGTTAATAAGTTGATACTTTTCAAAAGACATAGGTAAGCTATGTCATTCCTCATATTTCCTAAATACTATGCCTTTCGTTAATAAGTTGGTACTTTTCAAAAGACATAGGTAAGCTATGTCAATCCGAACATTTTCTAAATACTATGCCTTTCGTTAATAAGTTGGTACTTTTCAAAAGACATAGGTAAGCTATGTCAATCCGAACATTTTCTAAATACTATTCCTTTCGTTAATAAGTTGGTACTTTTCAAAAGACATAGGTAAGCTATGTCAATCCGAACATTTTCTAAATACTATGCCTTTCGTTAATAAGTTGGTACTTTTCAAAAGACATAGGTAAGCTATGTCAATCCGAACATTTTCTAAATACTATTCCTTTCGTTAATAAGTTGATACTTTTCAAAAGACATAGGTAAGCTATGTCAATCCGAACATTTTCTAAATACTATGCCTTTCGTTAATAAGTTGTTACTTTTCAAAAGACATAGGTAAGCTATGCCAATCCGAACATTTTCTAAATACTATGCCTTTCGTTAATAAGTTGGTACTTTTCAAAAGACATAGGTAAGCTATGTCAATCCGAACATTTTCTAAATACTATTCCTTTCGTTAATAAGTTGATACTTTTCAAAAGACATAGGTAAGCTATGTCAATCCGAACATTTTCTAAATACTATGCCTTTCGTTAATAAGTTGGTACTTTTCAAAAGACATAGGTAAGCTATGTCAATCCGAACATTTTCTAAATACTATGCCTTTCGTTAATAAGTTGGTACTTTTCAAAAGACATAGGTAAGCTATGTCAATCCGAACATTTTCTAAATACTATTCCTTTCGTTAATAAGTTGGTACTTTTCAAAAGACATAGGTAAGCTATGTCAATCCGAACATTTTCTAAATACTATGCCTTTCGGTAATAAGTTGGTACTTTTCAAAAGACATAGGTAAGCTATGTCAATCCGAACATTTTCTAAATACTATGCCTTTCGTTAATAAGTTGGTACTTTTCAAAAGACATAGGTAAGCTATGTCAATCCGAACATTTTCTAAATACTATTCCTTTCGTTAATAAGTTGATACTTTTCAAAAGACATAGGTAAGCTATGTCAATCCGAACATTTTCTAAATACTATTCCTTTCGTTAATAAGTTGATACTTTTCAAAAGACATAGGTAAGCTATGTCATTCCTCATATTTCCTAAATACTATGCCTTTCGTTAATAAGTTGGTACTTTTCAAAAGACATAGGTAAGCTCTATGTCAATCCGAACATTTTCTAAATACTATGCCTTTCGTTAATAAGTTGGTACTTTTCAAAAGACATAGGTAAGCTATGTCAATCCGAACATTTTCTAAATACTATGCCTTTCGTTAATAAGTTGGTACTTTTCAAAAGACATAGGTAAGCTATGTCAATCCGAACATTTTCTAAATACTATTCCTTTCGTTAATAAGTTGGTACTTTTCAAAAGACATAGGTAAGCTATGTCAATCCGAACATTTTCTAAATACTATGCCTTTCGTTAATAAGTTGGTACTTTTCAAAAGACATAGGTAAGCTATGTCAATCCGAACATTTTCTAAATACTATTCCTTTCGTTAATAAGTTGATACTTTTCAAAAGACATAGGTAAGCTATGTCAATCCGAACATTTTCTAAATACTATGCCTTTCGTTAATAAGTTGTTACTTTTCAAAAGACATAGGTAAGCTATGCCAATCCGAACATTTTCTAAATACTATGCCTTTCGTTAATAAGTTGGTACTTTTCAAAAGACATAGGTAAGCTATGTCAATCCGAACATTTTCTAAATACTATTCCTTTCGTTAATAAGTTGATACTTTTCAAAAGACATAGGTAAGCTATGTCAATCCGAACATTTTCTAAATACTATGCCTTTCGTTAATAAGTTGGTACTTTTCAAAAGACATAGGTAAGCTATGTCAATCCGAACATTTTCTAAATACTATGCCTTTCGTTAATAAGTTGGTACTTTTCAAAAGACATAGGTAAGCTATGTCAATCCGAACATTTTCTAAATACTATTCCTTTCGTTAATAAGTTGGTACTTTTCAAAAGACATAGGTAAGCTATGTCAATCCGAACATTTTCTAAATACTATGCCTTTCGGTAATAAGTTGGTACTTTTCAAAAGACATAGGTAAGCTATGTCAATCCGAACATTTTCTAAATACTATGCCTTTCGTTAATAAGTTGGTACTTTTCAAAAGACATAGGTAAGCTATGTCAATCCGAACATTTTCTAAATACTATTCCTTTCGTTAATAAGTTGATACTTTTCAAAAGACATAGGTAAGCTATGTCATTCCTCATATTTCCTAAATACTATGCCTTTCGTTAATAAGTTGGTACTTTTCAAAAGACATAGGTAAGCTCTATGTCAATCCGAACATTTTCTAAATACTATGCCTTTCGTTAATAAGTTGGTACTTTTCAAAAGACATAGGTAAGCTATGTCAATCCGAACATTTTCTAAATACTATTCCTTTCGTTAATAAGTTGATACTTTTCAAAAGACATAGGTAAGCTATGTCATTCCTCATATTTCCTAAATACTATGCCTTTCGTTAATAAGTTGGTACTTTTCAAAAGACATAGGTAAGCTATGTTAATCCGAACATTTTCTAAATATTATGCCTTTCGTTAATAAGTTGGTACTTTTCAAAAGCCATAGGTAGGTAAGCTATGTTAATCCGAACATTTTCTAATTACTATGCCTTTCGTTAATAAGTTGGTACTTTTCAAAAGACATAGGTAAGCTATGTCAATCCGAACATTTTCTAAATACTATGCCTTTCGTTAATAAGTTGGTACTTTTCAAAAGACATAGGTAAGCTATGTTAATCCGAACATTTTCTAAATACTATGCCTTTCGTTAATAAGTTGGTACTTTTCAAAAGACATAGGTAAGCTATGTCATTCCTCATATTTCCTAAATACTATGCCTTTCGTTAATAAGTTGGTACTTTTCAAAAGACATAGGTAAGCTATGTCAATCCGAACATTTTCTAAATACTATGCCTTTCGTTAATAAGTTGGTACTTTTCAAAAGACATAGGTAAGCTATGTCAATCCGAACATTTTCTAAATACTATTCCTTTCGTTAATAAGTTGGTACTTTTTAAAAGACATAGGTAAGCTATGTCAATCCGAACATTTTCTAAATACTATGCCTTTCGTTAATAAGTTGGTACTTTTCAAAAGACATAGGTAAGCTATGTCAATCCGAACATTTTCTAAATACTATGCCTTTCGTTAATAAGTTGGTACTTTTCAAAAGACATAGGTAAGCTATGTCAATCCGAAAATTTTCTAAATACTATTTCTTTCGTTAATAAGTTGGTACTTTTCAAAAGTCATAGGTAAGCTATGTCAATCCGAACCTTTTCTAAATACTATGCCTTTCGTTAATAAGTTGGTACTTTTCAAAAGACATAGGTAAGCTATGTCATTCCTCATATTTCCTAAATACTATGCCTTTCGTTAAGAAGTTGGTACTTTTCAAAAGACATAGGTAAGCTATGTCAATCCGAACATTTTCTAAATACTATGCCTTTCGTTAATAAGTTGGTACTTTTCAAAAGACATAGGTAAGCTATGTCAATCCGAACATTTTCTAAATACTATGCCTTTCGTTAATAAGTTGGTACTTTTCAAAAGACATAGGTAAGCTATGTCAATCCGAATATTTCCTAAATACTATGCCTTCCGTTAATAAGTTGGTACTTTTCAAAAGACATAGGTAAGCTATGTCATTCCTCATATTTCCTAATTACTATGCCTTTCGTTAATAAGTTGGTACTTTTCAAAAGTCATAGGTAAGCTATGTCAATCCGAACATTTTCTAAATACTATGCCTTTCGTTAATAAGTTGGTACTTTTCAAAAGCCATAGGTAGGTAAGCTATGTAAATCCTAACATTTCTTAAATACTATGCCTTTCGTTAATAAGTTGGTACTTTTCAAAAGACATAGGTAAGCTATGTCAATCCGAACATTTTCTAAATACTATGCCTTTCGTTAATAAGTTGGTACTTTTCAAAAGACATAGGTAAGCTATGTCAATCCGAACATTTTCTAAATACTATTCCTTTCGTTAATAAGTTGGTACTTTTCAAAAGACATAGGTAAGCTATGTCAATCCGAACATTTTCTAAATACTATGCCTTTCGTTAATAAGTTGGTACTTTTCAAAAGACATAGGTAAGCTATGTCAATCCGAACATTTTCTAAATACTATTCCTTTCGTTAATAAGTTGATACTTTTCAAAAGACATAGGTAAGCTATGTCAATCCGAACATTTTCTAAATACTATGCCTTTCGTTAATAAGTTGTTACTTTTCAAAAGACATAGGTAAGCTATGTCAATCCGAACATTTTCTAAATACTATGCCTTTCGTTAATAAGTTGGTACTTTTCAAAAGACATAGGTAAGCTATGTCAATCCGAACATTTTCTAAATACTATTCCTTTCGTTAATAAGTTGATACTTTTCAAAAGACATAGGTAAGCTATGTCAATCCGAACATTTTCTAAATACTATGCCTTTCGTTAATAAGTTGGTACTTTTCAAAAGACA
The DNA here is from genome assembly GCA_947563755.1 of Lochmaea crataegi. Classification (NCBI taxonomy): domain Eukaryota; kingdom Metazoa; phylum Arthropoda; class Insecta; order Coleoptera; family Chrysomelidae; genus Lochmaea; species Lochmaea crataegi. The sequence goes on along the minus strand of OX387422.1, from coordinate 19,653,738 downwards.
TAGGTAAGCTATGTCAATCCGAACATTTTCTAAATACTATGCCTTTCGTTAATAAGTTGGTACTTTTCAAAAGACATAGGTAAGCTATGTCAATCCGAAAATTTTCTAAATACTATTTCTTTCGTTAATAAGTTGGTACTTTTCAAAAGTCATAGGTAAGCTATGTCAATCCGAACCTTTTCTAAATACTATGCCTTTCGTTAATAAGTTGGTACTTTTCAAAAGACATAGGTAAGCTATGTCATTCCTCATATTTCCTAAATACTATGCCTTTCGTTAAGAAGTTGGTACTTTTCAAAAGACATAGGTAAGCTATGTCAATCCGAACATTTTCTAAATACTATGCCTTTCGTTAATAAGTTGGTACTTTTCAAAAGACATAGGTAAGCTATGTCAATCCGAACATTTTCTAAATACTATGCCTTTCGTTAATAAGTTGGTACTTTTCAAAAGACATAGGTAAGCTATGTCAATCCGAATATTTCCTAAATACTATGCCTTCCGTTAATAAGTTGGTACTTTTCAAAAGACATAGGTAAGCTATGTCATTCCTCATATTTCCTAATTACTATGCCTTTCGTTAATAAGTTGGTACTTTTCAAAAGTCATAGGTAAGCTATGTCAATCCGAACATTTTCTAAATACTATGCCTTTCGTTAATAAGTTGGTACTTTTCAAAAGCCATAGGTAGGTAAGCTATGTAAATCCTAACATTTCTTAAATACTATGCCTTTCGTTAATAAGTTGGTACTTTTCAAAAGACATAGGTAAGCTATGTCAATCCGAACATTTTCTAAATACTATGCCTTTCGTTAATAAGTTGGTACTTTTCAAAAGACATAGGTAAGCTATGTCAATCCGAACATTTTCTAAATACTATTCCTTTCGTTAATAAGTTGGTACTTTTCAAAAGACATAGGTAAGCTATGTCAATCCGAACATTTTCTAAATACTATGCCTTTCGTTAATAAGTTGGTACTTTTCAAAAGACATAGGTAAGCTATGTCAATCCGAACATTTTCTAAATACTATTCCTTTCGTTAATAAGTTGATACTTTTCAAAAGACATAGGTAAGCTATGTCATTCCTCATATTTCCTAAATACTATGCTTTTCGTTAATAAGTTGGTACTTTTCAAAAGACATAGGTAAGCTATGTCAATCCGAACATTTTCTAAATACTACGCCTTTCTTTAATAAGTTGGTACTTTTCAAAAGACATAGGTAAGCTATGTCAATCCGAAAATTTTCTAAATACTATTCCTTTCGTTAATAAGTTGGTACTTTTCAAAAGTCATAGGTAAGCTATGTCAATCCGAACATTTTCTAAATACTACGCCTTTCGTTAATAAGTTGGTACTTTTCAAAAGACATAGGTAAGCTATGTCAATCCGAACATTTTCTAAATACTATTCCTTTCGTTAATAAGTTGGTACTTTTCAAAAGACATAGGTAAGCTATGTCAATCCGAACATTTTCTAAATACTATGCCTTTCGTTAATAAGTTGGTACTTTTCAAAAGACATAGGTAAGCTATGTCAATCCGAATATTTCCTAAATACTATGCCTTTCGTTAATAAGTTGGTACTTTTCAAAAGACATAGGTAAGCTATGTCATTCCTCATATTTCCTAAATACTATGCCTTTCGTTAATAAGTTGGTACTTTTCAAAAGACATAGGTAAGCTATGTCAATCCGAACATTTTCTAAATACTATTCCTTTCGTTAATAAGTTGGTACTTTTCAAAAGACATAGGTAAGCTATGTTAATCCGAACATTTTCTAAATATTATGCCTTTCGTTAATAAGTTGGTACTTTTCAAAAGCCATAGGTAGGTAAGCTATGTAAATCCTAACATTTTCTAATTACTATGCCTTTCGTTAATAAGTTGGTACTTTTCAAAAGACATAGGTAAGATATGTCAATCCGAACATTTTCTAAATACTATTCCTTTCGTTAATAAGTTGGTACTTTTCAAAAGACATAGGTAAGCTATGTCAATCCGAACATTTTCTAAATACTATTCCTTTCGTTAATAAGTTGGTACTTTTCAAAAGACATAGGTAAGCTATGTTAATCCGAACATTTTCTAAATATTATGCCTTTCGTTAATAAGTTGGGACTTTTCAAAAGCCATAGGTAGGTAAGCTATGTAAATCCTAACATTTTCTAATTACTATGCCTTTCGTTAATAAGTTGGTACTTTTCAAAAGACATAGGTAAGCTATGTCAATCCGAACATTTTCTAAATACTATTCCTTTCGTTAATAAGTTGGTACTTTTCAAAAGACATAGGTAAGCTATGTCAATCCGAACATTTTCTAAATACTATTCCTTTCGTTAATAAGTTGGTACTTTTCAAAAGACATAGGTAAGCTATGTCAATCCGAATATTTCCTAAATACTATGCCTTTCGTTAATAAGTTGGTACTTTTCAAAAGACATAGGTAAGCTATGTCAATCCGAACATTTTCTAAATACTATTCCTTTCGTTAATAAGTTGGTACTTTTCAAAAGTCATAGGTAAGCTATGTCAATCCGAACATTTTCTAAATACTATGCCTTTCGTTAATAAGTTGGTACTTTTCAAAAGACATAGGTAAGCTATGTCAATCCGAATATTTCCTAAATACTATGCCTTTCGTTAATAAGTTGGTACTTTTCAAAAGACATAGGTAAGCTATGTCATTCCTCATATTTCCTAAATACTATGCCTTTCGTTAATAAGTTGGTACTTTTCAAAAGACATAGGTAAGCTATGTCAATCCGAACATTTTCTAAATACTATTCCTTTCGTTAATAAGTTGGTACTTTTCAAAAGACATAGGTAAGCTATGTTAATCCGAACATTTTCTAAATATTATGCCTTTCGTTAATAAGTTGGTACTTTTCAAAAGCCATAGGTAGGTAAGCTATGTAAATCCTAACATTTTCTAATTACTATGCCTTTCGTTAATAAGTTGGTACTTTTCAAAAGACATAGGTAAGCTATGTCAATCCGAACATTTTCTAAATACTATTCCTTTCGTTAATAAGTTGGTACTTTTCAAAAGACATAGGTAAGCTATGTCAATCCGAACATTTTCTAAATACTATTCCTTTCGTTAATAAGTTGGTACTTTTCAAAAGACATAGGTAAGCTATGTCAATCCGAATATTTCCTAAATACTATGCCTTTCGTTAATAAGTTGGTACTTTTCAAAAGACATAGGTAAGCTATGTCAATCCGAACATTTTCTAAATACTATTCCTTTCGTTAATAAGTTGGTACTTTTCAAAAGTCATAGGTAAGCTATGTCAATCCGAACATTTTCTAAATACTATGCCTTTCGTTAATAAGTTGGTACTTTTCAAAAGACATAGGTAAGCTATGTCAATCCGAATATTTCCTAAATACTATGCCTTTCGTTAATAAGTTGGTACTTTTCAAAAGACATAGGTAAGCTATGTCATTCCTCATATTTCCTAAATACTATGCCTTTCGTTAATAAGTTGGTACTTTTCAAAAGACATAGGTAAGCTATGTCAATCCGAACATTTTCTAAATACTATTCCTTTCGTTAATAAGTTGGTACTTTTCAAAAGACATAGGTAAGCTATGTTAATCCGAACATTTTCTAAATATTATGCCTTTCGTTAATAAGTTGGTACTTTTCAAAAGCCATAGGTAGGTAAGCTATGTAAATCCTAACATTTTCTAATTACTATGCCTTTCGTTAATAAGTTGGTACTTTTCAAAAGACATAGGTAAGCTATGTCAATCCGAACATTTTCTAAATACTATTCCTTTCGTTAATAAGTTGGTACTTTTCAAAAGACATAGGTAAGCTATGTCAATCCGAACATTTTCTAAATACTATTCCTTTCGTTAATAGGTTGGTACTTTTCAAAAGACATAGGTAAGCTATGTCATTCCTCATATTTCCTAAATACTATGCCTTTCGTTAATAAGTTGGTACTTTTCAAAAGACATAGGTAAGCTATGTCAATCCGAACATTTTCTAAATACTATGCCTTTCGTTAATAAGTTGGTACTTTTCAAAAGACATAGGTAAGCTATGTCAATCCGAACATTTTCTAAATACTGCAGTCTTTCGTTAACAAGTTGGTACCTTTCAAAAGACATAGGTAAGCTATGTCGTTCCTCGTATTTTCTGTTCTGTTTTTTTTTCTGCCCTTTCTCCCCTGTTGGTGTCATTCGGTTTGAAATTGTGAATTATTTTTTTATTGCAATTGTTAAGTAAGCCACATGTACCGACTTTTTTGTTTACGATTGACTTTTTCCCGCACGGATACATGCAGTATCACACCGTGAGAAAGTACTCGTTACCTAGGGTGTCGGTAAGCCTCGCTTGCAAAACGAGCAGTCATTCAGATGGGCGAGTACGCTTAAGTGTTTTCCGTTTGTCGAATGGGTATGGGTTGACAAGTAGGGGGAATAGTTGCCCAGTATGGGCTATCAAAATATCGTAGATTTCTAAGTTGGTATATGCAAAACGGCTATACTTGGCAATTTATTACTAACAATTTTTTTTCAGCGCTTCCTTTTCAGCACACTAACACTCTCTTACAGGCTTCAGAGATGTCATCAAATTTTTTGTATATTTTTTAATTTTGTTTGATTTTCTGTTCCAGGAATTTTTTTAGGGATGGATTTATTTGGAATATATGCATATATTTAAACTTGCTGATAGGCCTATCTTATAATTTTACTTATTTTTATGTTCTAGGGTTTACATTAAAATTTTTCTTATTAATTTTATTTTTTGTTTTAGAATTCTTATTAGGAAAGGATTTTTTAGGTTACAAAAGTGACTTTGCAGTTTAGAACTTCAGAATTTTCATTAAAATTTGGTAATGTTTTTTTTGCATGATTGTTTCTTAGCTGCATGGGTTTAAAAGGTGCATGCATGTTGTAGGGGGTGGTAAAGTAGTGGTTATTTAGGGGGTTTAGTATTTTAATTATAAAATTTTGTATGTAAAAATATTTTTATGTTGTAATTCGTGTTTAAATTTTTCGGCTCTTATCAAAAAATGTAAATGTTAATATTTTATTGATATTCAACATATCTTTTTTATAATTGCTAAGTTTGCATTTATTTTATCCTGTTTGTAAATGTATATCTATCTGCACTTTGCTAGAGTAAAGATAAACTCTAGCTTAGTGCAGCCGGTAGAGAACATCCAGCTTTCAGGGGGGCGCATTTTCTAGTTTTGTCTGCGATTTCCTCCGCCGGCGGGGAATATTTTCCATCGGTTGTGAATATTTTAACCGGTTGATTATATTTTCTACCGATAAAGGGAACAACTTCCAGTCGAGAGGGACAACTTCCAGCCGTGATGGGAAATGATTGCTTATATTTTTTTATAGATGGGTATTTAATTTCAGTTTTGTCAAAGTAATCTTTGGTTTTGTATCGCTTTGGTTATATATATTAGGTAACAAATATGATATTTTGTGTTATTGTTAGATATTGAACTCCACTTTTACTTTAGCTGATATAAATGTTGTGTTTCTATTTGTCTTTTTTACAGTACTGTTCTACAATCTGAATTAAACTGTTACTTGAGAGATAACAGAACAGAGATATTATAGACAAATCTAATAATAATTATTAAGATGTTATATAATGTTATATATACCAGAGAAAATGAAAATGCTCGTCTGTATGGAAAGAAAAATGGATAGAAATGGTGACCAGTGTTGCAAAAAAATTGATGAGTATCTGAAGAAAGTAAATTGGAAACCAGTGAAATTGTAAAGAGTTCGAAAGACTGGTATTTACCACATTTTGCAGTATGGAATATCAATAATCCAAACTTCAGTCTCTGAAGAAGATAACTTGGTTATCGAAACGCGCGTAAGATAGTGTAAAGTGTTAGTGTTGGTGTAGTGGTAGTGTAAACAGTGCTCAGAGTCAAGTAGCTCCAACTGTTCGAGAATTCCCAACTTATATGTGTATATAGATGTAAAACTCTGTCCAAACCCTCTATTAATGGAGCGTTTGTACATTTCACTATGAAATCTTGATCTTGATACAGGCTCAATAGACAACTAACTACCGAACTATTAGCTATAGCTAAATGTTTAATTATAAATTTCTCAGCAAGCCATATCATTTTCCATTTCAGAGGTATTTCACTAAAATGAATTAATACAGTTTCCTGTAAAATTGTCGTATTTAGTAAAGCGTTTTAACAACAGATGTCGAAGAATAAAAATATATTATTCTACGCTTCACAACTAGTTTTGAAAAATATTTTTCAAAAAACAGTGACCGTTCAACGAAGAAGAAACAACTACTTCCCGGGCTACATGCCCCGACAGATATTGAATTACACTTCTAAGTCAAACGGGGTTGGTAAATCTACAAGATTTAAACCAACCATTCTGGTTTGCAACTAGAAGGGATAACACAACTTGTAGACCGGTTTCGGCGTATTGCGCCTCATCAGTACTGATCAGTAGTGCTTATATTTTGTTATTGTTTCATTTCAGATAATTGTAGGTTTTTCATTATTATTTTCTCGTTACAATATCTAGGTAAGTAAACTCAACATTATTTTTATAGTTGTGGCAACTATGTAAATTCTAAACATTTACGTTTTATTGTGCAAAAAACGAACAAATTCGACTGGGTAGGGGTAGCGTGTGTTTTTAGATCCAGGGGCAATCGGCGGGCAATTGAATATAACCAGAATATAACCAAAGAATACACCAAAATAACTAATAGTCACAACACAACGGGGTTGTGTTGTGCTAATAGTAGCAGATGTTACTTTGTTGTGTATATCTGCGATAATATAGATCTATATATACAGGAAATTGAGATAGATAGAAAAATATGGGCCGAAAAAATGCGTCTGAAACTGTAGCAATTCTATACAGAATGTATAGCTCCTGAAATAATCAGAAATCAAATAGGAAAAGGACAGAAATGCATTGACCTCCCTTATATCAAGCAAGCAATATCAGAATATGAGAAAAAGAAGTCTGGCAAGACAGAATCCAGATAATTAGGGCAAAGATATGGATGCCGATACTAAGGCGTAAGTAAAAACACTAACAAGACATTTTAAAATGAAGCCTGATGTAACTGCCAGCACAGGCCCAAATAATATTCCATATAGCAGTGTTCGCTATAACTATTCAGTAAGTAAAAAAATGTCAACACCTATTTAGAAGAAACATCTAATCTTTATATTTCATTTACAGTTCTGATTATGTAATTAAAACGAAGCCTGATATAACTGCCCGCACAGGTCCAAATAATATTCCATATAGCAGTGTTCGCTATAACTTCAGTAAGTAAAAAAATGTCAACACCTATTTAGAAGAAACATCTAATCTTTATATTTCATTTACAGTTCTGATTATGTAATTAAAACGAAGCCTGATGTAACTGCCCGCACAGGTCCAAATAATATTCCATATAGCAGTGTTCGCTATAACTATTCAGTAAGTAAAAAAATGTCAACACCTATTTAGAAGAAACATCTAATCTTTATATTTCATTTACAGTTCTGATTATGTAATTAAAATGAAGCCTGATGTAACTGCCCGCACAGGTCCAAATAATATTCCATATAGCAGTGTTCGCTATAACTATTCAGTAAGTAAAAAAATGTCAACACCTATTTAGAAGAAACATCTAATCTTTATATTTCATTTACAGTTCTGATTATGTAATTAAAATGAAGCCTGATGTAACTGCCCGCACAGGTCCAAATAATATTCCATATAGCAGTGTTCGCTATAACTATTCAGTAAGTAAAAAAATGTCAACACCTATTTAGAAGAAACATCTAATCTTTATATTTCATTTACAGTTCTGATTATGTAATTAAAACGAAGCCTGATGTAACTGCCCGCACAGGTCCAAATAATATTCCATATAGCAGTGTTCGCTATAACTATTCAGTAAGTAAAAAAATGTCAACACCTATTTAGAAGAAACATCTAATCTTTATATTTCATTTACAGTTCTGATTATGTAATTAAAATGAAGCCTGATGTAACTGCCCGCACAGGTCCAAATAATATTCCATATAGCAGTGTTCGCTATAACTATTCAGTAAGTAAAAAAATGTCAACACCTATTTAGAAGAAACATCTAATCTTTATATTTCATTTACAGTTCTGATTATGTAATTAAAATGAAGCCTGATGTAACTGCCCGCACAGGTCCAAATAATATTCCATATAGCAGTGTTCGCTATAACTATTCAGTAAGTAAAAAAATGTCAACACCTATTTAGAAGAAACATCTAATCTTTATATTTCATTTACAGTTCTGATTATGTAATTAAAACGAAGCCTGATGTAACTGCCCGCACAGGTCCAAATAATATTCCATATAGCAGTGTTCGCTATAACTATTCAGTAAGTAAAAAAATGTCAACACCTATTTAGAAGAAACATCTAATCTTTATATTTCATTTACAGTTCTGATTATGTAATTAAAATGAAGCCTGATGTAACTGCCCGCACAGGTCCAAATAATATTCCATATAGCAGTGTTCGCTATAACTATTCAGTAAGTAAAAAAATGTCAACACCTATTTAGAAGAAACATCTAATCTTTATATTTCATTTACAGTTCAGATTATGTAATTAAAAAACGAAGCCTGATGTAACTGCCCGCACAGGTCCAAATAATATTCCATATAGCAGTGTTCGCTATAACTATTCAGTAAGTAAAAAAATGTCAACACCTATTTAGAAGAAACATCTAATCTTTATATTTCATTTACAGTTCAGATTATGTAATTAAAAAACGAAGCCTGATGTAACTGCCCGCACAGGTCCAAATAATATTCCATATAGCAGTGTTCGCTATAACTATTCAGTAAGTAAAAAAATGTCAACACCTATTTAGAAGAAACATCTAATCTTTATATTTCATTTACAGTTCAGATTATGTAATTAAAAAACGAAGCCTGATGTAACTGCCCGCACAGGTCCAAATAATAGCAGTGTTCGCTATAACTATTCAGTAAGTAGAAAAATGTCAACACCTACTTAGAAGAAGCATCTAATCTTTATATTTCATTTACAGTTCTGATTATGTAATTAAAATGAAGCCTGATGTAACTGCCTGCACAGGTCCAAATAATATTCCATATACCTAGCAGTGTTCGCTATAACCATTCAGTAAGTAAAAAAATGTCAACACCTATTTAGAAGAAACATCTAATTTTTTATTTCATTTACAGTTCTGATAAAATGGATTGTTTAAAACTTTTGCTGAAATGAATTTGAAATAATTTTGTTAGTAAAAATATTTATTTAGAGTATTTAGAATTAAATTGTTTTTTTTTCAGTCTTTATAACTATATGGATCAAGACTTCAGTATGTCGATGGGTGTCACCACCCCATTGTGAGTGTCGAATCATAAAAAATGGATAATTTTATAAACTTTTAATTTTCTTTTTGTTCTGAGGAGAAATGGTAGAGAAAAATGGAAGATGAACTTCAGTTGCTATGTACTAATAAATATGAAGACAAATACATTAAACATAATGTAATAATTTTATTTAATTTTATAGAATATTTTTGATTTGTTTCTTTTCAACAAAAACATACATACACCTATTTTTGCTGTGATTTTTTTTGAATAATTAATAAGGATCATTGAAAAAGCAGACATGTCTGTTTATTGCTATAATAAACATTTTTATAGTTTACCTAATTAATTAGCATTTCTTTCTGTATTATAATTAATATAAAAACTGCCTACTTACTCTATACTTCAAATTTGTAATACTACAATTAAACAAAAAGATTGCCTAAATAATTTGTTTTTGTTTTCAATAAAAGAAGACATTTTTGGTATAATTTACTTGAATAATTAGGATTAAGAAGAGTCAATGGAAAAACAGGCATGTCCGTTCATTACAAACTGGAGGAAAACTGCAAAAAGTATTTATAATAACATTTCGATACATCACCTGGAAAAATTTAAGATCAAAAATATATAACATTTTTATTCCTGTGTTTCGAAAATAAAAGATTACAACAGTATAGAATAGAATACGAAATGTCTATTTTGGTCAATTAGTAGAATGCATTTATTACTATCACCAATGTAGTTTTTCTCACTAACTCGGGTGGCCAATGTATGTATGCTGATGAAGTCTATGGTTGTGTACAGGTCCCCGGAGGAACCAAAAGGCCCCGATATGGGGATCAATAAATATAGGGCACTTTTTTGTGGGATCACTAGCAGTAGCTAAAAATATTTGTGGTTTATTTCACACCTATAGGCACTAAACACGATACTTGTGATGGAGCACATGTGGAGTAAATATAAAGAGCATTTACGAAGCACAAATTTACTTTTTCAGCATGAAGATTACTTTATTATAACCACTTACAAATACTGACAAGCTATGCTATAAACAATAATAAATAATTTGAAATATTTTTATGGACACAAAACCGTCATCATCTGTCATTGAAGTTCCATACAGCGCCATCCATCAAGACGGTGGAACATCTGAACTAATGTTCGTTTCCAAAATTTTGTATGCAACAAATCTCAAAAAATACAATGGTTTGAGATTTCATATTTTCAGAATCGAATTCTCTAGGCTTTCTTTTGGGGATCAGATCTTGGCGTTCAAATTGGTGACCACAAATTGTCAAAACTGTCAAAAACATACCATCACATAATGGCTAATATCTTTTTTAAAACAATATAAAACTTAACCAAAATACCTGATCCCCAAGACAAAGGTCCAAGTTATATTGTGTTAAAATTTCAACACTTAATTTCACTGCGTTCTTTAGATTTGTTGTTTACAAAATGACCTAAATTTTGTTGCAAGTCAGGGGTGCCAACTGTTTTGAGCTGTCTAATTTAGGAGCGCGCAACCACATGGGAATGCCAGCAACTCTTCTTCTTCTTTCTTGAGATATTGGGCTTAACCGCTAGATTTTTTGTTTTTGTCCTAATGTTTTTCCAGACCAGTGTTGCGTGCTTGCCGCGTCTGACTTGTTGTCATCACTCTCTCTGAATTCACTGGCTTTTTTTGTTTACTGTAAGTTAATCGGTTTAAGATATGCATAAATTAGAGAAACACTACTAGCTGTTGGGTCACTAAGCATGCATTCTAAGCTTAAAGAGGAACTACTAATTTTTGTTACCCATTTGGGCATATTGAAGCGTTTTTAATTGCACCACAAACAAACAAACAAAATAGCTTATTCCTTTCCCCTTCTCGAAAATATATCAAAGAATTTGTATTCCACATGAAGTTTTTCCAAAAGAAGGAAGGAAATAAGCTATTTTGTCATCCGCTGTTTTTGTGCGGCGCTATTTTGACTGACGCTATTTTAACCTAGCGCTATTTTGTCCAGCGCAGTATATATGCATCTCTCCTTTTGGGGTTTCTGTTCTTCTCATTAGGATGACAGGCTATTTTTTTTTAGACAATGCAAAAAGTATCCCGAAAAATGATTTAACAATAAAATTTTCTTGAAAATTCTTCGAACATCCTTAAAAACAGAAATACAGTTTTATTTATATTCTTGTGTACCTTTTTCCTTTTACTTTTTCATTAAAATACTCAAAAAGACTAATAAATAAGGTTTTCAAAATAATATACTTTTATATTCACTTCTAGGACGGCCGGTATATATAAATATTAATCGTAGATATGATAAACAACTTTACTTGTTTAACGGGGTGACTAATGGGGGTGACGAATAAATTTTGTCGATTTATATTCAGTAGCGTGTTGACTTTCGAATAGGAAATATCGGAAATATCGTTCGAAATTAACGTGTATCGTGAAGTGTAGTGAATAGTGCCTATATGGATTACTTGGATTACAATCTGATACATTTAAGGTAAGATTTCATTTTATTTACTGGTAGTTATTGGTTATTGTTTTTTAAAATATTTTAAATCACATACGAACAATTTTATTACTATAAACAATTGATTTTTAATATATAAACGAAGTATTTTACAATTGTTTATTAGATTTTAAATTTGCTATAATCCATTTTTGCTCTCTCTTACTATTTCTTTATACCAAAATATTTAAAATACTGAAAAGGGGGCCTTTTATATATTCCTAGCTATGACAAATGGTTCGTATATAAGTGGTTAGTCATGATAAACTGTAGATATTTCTACCTCGTATTGGGGCTCCTATAGGAAATATTAAATGACAATTTAAATGTGTATGCTTCCATTGTTTCTTAATATACAGAATTGATATATATTGTTTATTTATAATCCATTTTTGCATCTTTTTAATGTTTCTTTATACCAAAATACTCAAAATTCTAAAAAGTCGGCCGGTAATATTCCTAGCTATGACAAATTGTTCTTATAAACTGTCCATATACTTCTACCTCGTATTGGGGCTCCTATGGGAAATATTAAAAGACAATTAAACTGTGTCCTGTTCCATTTTGTTTATTAACATACAGGGTCTTTAAAAATTAGTTAATTTTATTCATATAAAAGTTTAGCAGAATAGATTCAGAAAAATATATTAATTTTTGTACAAATGTTCAATTTTTAATAACTAATAACATTGTTTAATTAAACAATGCTAATAATCTTAATTCGTGTTATATTTTTAATAATACAACTGGTTTACCTACTTAATTTTTAAAACCGATTTTCAAAGTGAAAAAAGCTGTTTTGAATAATAAAACATCACCCTGTATAATATGTATTCAGTAATTCATAGGTATTTGCATTTTATCGAATTCTCTGACTTTTCTTATACTTTTACACAAAATTAAAACCTACAGTAGGTTCTACACATACTTTTTTCAAAAAACAGCTAATCTATACTCTTGTGTGTTCTCATATTTAAATATCTGGTTCTTTTTTAATGAAAATAAAATATTTTCTTCAATTTAAAAAAGATCAAACTGTATTTTTTTGTCGAAACAATATTCTGAGAATTCGATAAATTGACAATACTATGCAATTTGGAACATATAAACTTTTGGAATTGTATGCTTATTTAGTACCACCCGTCCAACCTTCATATCTAAAGGAAAACTTATTATTTATTATCTATTTGTATACTTTCTTAAATCTGGATAAAGGTTTTCAAAAACCAAATACAAGTTGGAATTTTATATTTGATATACCCCGTAGGAGAATCAATACGAGGTAGGAATATGTAGAGTTCCCCATGACTCATCTTAAATAACAGAATTTTCTTTAATATTTTATACTACATACAGGGTGTTTCTGAATTTATGCGAAAAAATTCAGGTGGTGATTGCTCGTATAAAATTATAATAGGTCTTTCATATGAAAAAATTTCCTCACTCCACTCCCTTCCAAGATATCACCCCTAAAAAGAGGATGAATGAAATTGAGTTTTTATTTCTTTTTTCTCAAATTTAAGTAAATATGAAACTTTAAATTTAGTAAATTTCGTGCACTCGCAATTATTAACCACCGGTATTTTCTCAACATTCCTGTTACATTATAATGGTGTGAAATTATCAACCCTTACTTTATTTAATATCAAATATCAGATTTTAAATAATAATTTTATTTCACAAAACTCAATCTCGAAAAAAAATTTGATATTAAATAAAGTAAGAGTTGATAATTTTACTCCCTTATAATTTAACAGGAATGTTGAGAAAATACCGATGGTTAGTAATTGCGGGTGCACGAAATTTACAAAATTTAAAGTTTCCATCTTTACTTAAATTTTAGAAAAAAAAATAAAATCTCAATTTTATTCAGGGCGATATGGGGTGGGATTAGGATATTTTGTCATAGGAAAGACTTATCATAATTTTATACGGGAAATCACCTTCTGAATTTTTGCGCCTAAATTTAGAAACACACTGTATACATAAATAATTTTTTAATGCTGATTTTAAACATACGAATTTATAATAATTTTACAATCTGCGTATTTTAATTTAATGCCCAAGATTCCTTTAGCTGAAATAACAAGCAAAAAAATTATTATACAGGGTGATTCTTTATAAAATGACCCTAAATGCCTTTGTTTTTTTAATCGTAAATGTTTTTGTTTTTTAGAAAACATGATTTTTAAAAATTATTAGTTTAGTTAAATTATTTAGAATCGTTCTTTAATAATATAATTCCTTTATTATTTGTTTTAGGTTTCGTAAAATATTGGTCTACTCCAAAGGAGTGTGAGTATACAGTAATTCTCAATTTCTATCAAATGACATCATATCTCAGTATCATCCTGCCTTTCTTTTACAAATTGGTAATTTTTTCAAAAGACATAGGTAAGCTATGTCAATCCCAAAATTTTCTAAATATTATGCCTTTCGTTAATAAGTTGGTACTTTTCAAAAGCCATAGGTAGGTAAGCTATGTAAATCCGAACATTTTCTAATTACTATGCCTTTCGTTAATAAGTTGGTACTTTTCAAAAGTCATAGGTAAGCTATGTCAATCCGAACATTTTCTAAATACTATGCCTTTCGTTAATAAGTTGGTACTTTTCAAAAGCCATAGGTAGGTAAGCTATGTAAATCCTAACATTTCCTAAATACTATGCCTTTCGTTAATAAGTTGGTACTTTTCAAAAGACATAGGTAAGCTATGTCAATCCGAACATTTTCTAAATACTATGCCTTTCGTTAATAAGTTGGTACTTTCCAAAAGACATAGGTAAGCTATGTCAATCCGAACATTTTCTAAATACTATTCCTTTCCTTAATAAGTTGGTACTTTTCAAAAGACATAGGTAAGCTATGTCAATCCAAACATTTTCTAAATACTATTCCTTTCGTTAATAAGTTGGTACTTTTCAAAAGACATAGGTAAGCTATGTCAATCCGAACATTTTCTAAATACTATGCCTTTCGTTAATAAGTTGGTACTTTTCAAAAGCCATAGGTAGGTAAGCTATGTAAATCCTAACATTTCCTAAATACTATGCCTTTCGTTAATAAGTTGGTACTTTTCAAAAGACATAGGTAAGCTATGTCAATCCGAACATTTTCTAAATACTATTCCTTTCGTTAATAAGTTGGTACTTTTCAAAAGACATAGGTAAGCTATGTCAATCCAAACATTTTCTAAATACTATTCCTTTCGTTAATAAGTTGGTACTTTTCAAAAGACATAGGTAAGCTATGTCAATCCGAACATTTTCTAAATACTATGCCTTTCGTTAATAAGTTGGTACTTTTCAAAAGACATAGGTAAGCTATGTCATTCCTCATATTTCCTAAATACTATGCCTTTCGTTAATAAGTTGGTACTTTTCAAAAGACATAGGTAAGCTATGTTAATCCGAACATTTTCTAAATATTATGCCTTTCGTTAATAAGTTGGTACTTTTCAAAAGCCATAGGTAGGTAAGCTATGTTAATCCGAACATTTTCTAAATACTATGCCTTTCATTAATAAGTTGGTACTTTTCAAAATACATAGGTAAGCTATGTCAATCCGAACATTTTCTAAATACTATTCCTTTCGTTAATAAGTTGATACTTTTCAAAAGACATAGGTAAGCTATGTCATTCCTCATATTTCCTAAATACTATGCCTTTCGTTAATAAGTTGGTACTTTTCAAAAGACATAGGTAAGCTATGTCAATCCGAACATTTTCTAAATACTACGCCTTTCTTTAATAAGTTGGTACTTTTCAAAAGACATAGGTAAGCTATGTCAATCCGAACATTTTCTAAATACTATGCCTTTCGTTAATAAGTTGGTACTTTTCAAAAGACATAGGTAAGCTATGTCATTCCTCATATTTCCTAAATACTATGCCTTTCGTTAATAAGTTGGTACTTTTCAAAAGACATAGGTAAGCTATGTCAATCCGAACATTTTCTAAATACTATTCCTTTCGTTAATAAGTTGGTACTTTTCAAAAGACATAGGTAAGCTATGTCAATCCGAACATTTTCTAAATACTATGCCTTTCGTTAATAAGTTGGTACTTTTCAAAAGACATAGGTAAGCTATGTCAATCCGAATATTTCCTAAATACTATGCCTTTCGTTAATAAGTTGGTACTTTTCAAAAGACATAGGTAAGCTATGTCATTCCTCATATTTCCTAAATACTATGCCTTTCGTTAATAAGTTGGTACTTTTTAAAAGACATAGGTAAGCTATGTTAATCCGAACATTTTCTAAATATTATGCCTTTCGTTAATAAGTTGGTACTTTTCAAAAGCCATAGGTAGGTAAGCTATGTAAATCCTAACATTTTCTAATTACTATGCCTTTCGTTAATAAGTTGGTACTTTTCAAAAGACATAGGTAAGCTATGTCAATCCGAACATTTTCTAAATACTATGCCTTTCGTTAATAAGTTGGTACTTTTCAAAAGACATAGGTAAGCTATGTCAATCCGAACATTTTCTAAATACTATGCCTTTCGTTAATAAGTTGGTACTTTTCAAAAGACATAGGTAAGCTATGTCGTTCCTCATATTTCCTAAATACTATGCCTTTCGTTAATAAGTTGGTACTTTTCAAAAGCCATAGGTAGGTAAGCTATGTAAATCCGAACATTTTCTAATGACTATGCCTTTCGTTAATAAGTTGGTACTTTTCAAAAGTCATAGGTAAGCTATGTCAATCCGAACATTTTCTTAATACTATGCCTTTCGTTAATAAGTTGGTACTTTTCAAAAGTCATAGGTAGGTAAGCTATGTAAATCCTAACATTTCCTAAATACTATGCCTTTCGTTAATAAGTTGGTACTTTTCAAAAGACACAGGTAACCTATGTCAATCCGAACATTTTCTAAATACTATGCCTTTCGTTAATAAGTTGGTATTTTTCAAAAGACATAGGTAAGCTATGTCAATCCGAACATTTTCTAAATACTATTCCTTTCGTTAATAAGTTGGTACTTTTCAAAAGACATAGGTAAGCTATGTCAATCCGAACATTTTCTAAATACTATGCCTTTCGTTAATAAGTTGGTACTTTTCAAAAGACATAGGTAAGCTATGTCAATCCGAACATTTTCTAAATACTATGCCTTTCGTTAATAAGTTGGTACTTTTCAAAAGACATAGGTAAGCTATGTCAATCCGAACATTTTCTAAATACTATTCCTTTCGTTAATAAGTTGGTACTTTTCAAAAGTCATAGGTAAGCTATGTCAATCCGAACATTTTCTAAATACTCCGCCTTTCGTTAATAAGTTGGTACTTTTCAAAAGACATAGGTAAGCTATGTCAATCCGAACATTTTTTAAATACTATTCCTTTCGTTAATAAGTTGGTACTTTTCAAAAGACATAGGTAAGCTATGTCAATCCGAACATTTTCTAAATACTATGCCTTTCGTTAATAAGTTGGTACTTTTCAAAAGACATAGGTAAGCTATGTCAATCCGAATATTTCCTAAATACTATGCCTTTCGTTAATAAGTTGGTACTTTTCAAAAGACATAGGTAAGCTATGTCAATCCGAACATTTTCTAAATACTATTCCTTTCGTTAATAAGTTGGTACTTTTCAAAAGTCATAGGTAAGCTATGTCAATCCGAACATTTTCTAAATACTCCGCCTTTCGTTAATAAGTTGGTACTTTTCAAAAGACATAGGTAAGCTATGTCAATCCGAAAATTTTCTAAATACTATTCTTTTCGTTAATAAGTTGGTACTTTTCAAAAGTCATAGGTAAGCTATGTCAATCCGAACATTTTCTAAATACTACGCCTTTCGTTAATAAGTTGGTACTTTTCAAAAGACATAGGTAAGCTATGTCAATCCGAACATTTTCTAAATACTATTCCTTTCGTTAATAAGTTGGTACTTTTCAAAAGACATAGGTAAGCTATGTCAATCCGAACATTTTCTAAATACTATGCCTTTCGTTAATAAGTTGGTACTTTTCAAAAGACATAGGTAAGCTATGTCAATCCGAATATTTCCTAAATACTATGCCTTTCGTTAATAAGTTGGTACTTTTCAAAAGACATAGGTAAGCTATGTCATTCCTCATATTTCCTAAATACTATGCCTTTCGTTAATAAGTTGGTACTTTTCAAAAGACATAGGTAAGCTATGTCAATCCGAACATTTTCTAAATACTATTCCTTTCGTTAATAAGTTGGTACTTTTCAAAAGACATAGGTAAGCTATGTTAATCCGAACATTTTCTAAATATTATGCCTTTCGTTAATAAGTTGGTACTTTTCAAAAGCCATAGGTAGGTAAGCTATGTAAATCCTAACATTTTCTAATTACTATGCCTTTCGTTAATAAGTTGGTACTTTTCAAAAGACATAGGTAAGCTATGTCAATCCGAACATTTTCTAAATACTATTCCTTTCGTTAATAAGTTGGTACTTTTCAAAAGACATAGGTAAGCTATGTCAATCCGAACATTTTCTAAATACTATTCCTTTCGTTAATAGGTTGGTACTTTTCAAAAGACATAGGTAAGCTATGTCATTCCTCATATTTCCTAAATACTATGCCTTTCGTTAATAAGTTGGTACTTTTCAAAAGACATAGGTAAGCTATGTCAATCCGAACATTTTCTAAATACTATGCCTTTCGTTAATAAGTTGGTACTTTTCAAAAGACATAGGTAAGCTATGTCAATCCGAACATTTTCTAAATACTGCAGTCTTTCGTTAACAAGTTGGTACCTTTCAAAAGACATAGGTAAGCTATGTCGTTCCTCGTATTTTCTGTTCTGTTTTTTTTTCTGCCCTTTCTCCCCTGTTGGTGTCATTCGGTTTGAAATTGTGAATTATTTTTTTATTGCAATTGTTAAGTAAGCCACATGTACCGACTTTTTTGTTTACGATTGACTTTTTCCCGCACGGATACATGCAGTATCACACCGTGAGAAAGTACTCGTTACCTAGGGTGTCGGTAAGCCTCGCTTGCAAAACGAGCAGTCATTCAGATGGGCGAGTACGCTTAAGTGTTTTCCGTTTGTCGAATGGGTATGGGTTGACAAGTAGGGGGAATAGTTGCCCAGTATGGGCTATCAAAATATCGTAGATTTCTAAGTTGGTATATGCAAAACGGCTATACTTGGCAATTTATTACTAACAATTTTTTTTCAGCGCTTCCTTTTCAGCACACTAACACTCTCTTACAGGCTTCAGAGATGTCATCAAATTTTTTGTATATTTTTTAATTTTGTTTGATTTTCTGTTCCAGGAATTTTTTTAGGGATGGATTTATTTGGAATATATGCATATATTTAAACTTGCTGATAGGCCTATCTTATAATTTTACTTATTTTTATGTTCTAGGGTTTACATTAAAATTTTTCTTATTAATTTTATTTTTTGTTTTAGAATTCTTATTAGGAAAGGATTTTTTAGGTTACAAAAGTGACTTTGCAGTTTAGAACTTCAGAATTTTCATTAAAATTTGGTAATGTTTTTTTTGCATGATTGTTTCTTAGCTGCATGGGTTTAAAAGGTGCATGCATGTTGTAGGGGGTGGTAAAGTAGTGGTTATTTAGGGGGTTTAGTATTTTAATTATAAAATTTTGTATGTAAAAATATTTTTATGTTGTAATTCGTGTTTAAATTTTTCGGCTCTTATCAAAAAATGTAAATGTTAATATTTTATTGATATTCAACATATCTTTTTTATAATTGCTAAGTTTGCATTTATTTTATCCTGTTTGTAAATGTATATCTATCTGCACTTTGCTAGAGTAAAGATAAACTCTAGCTTAGTGCAGCCGGTAGAGAACATCCAGCTTTCAGGGGGGCGCATTTTCTAGTTTTGTCTGCGATTTCCTCCGCCGGCGGGGAATATTTTCCATCGGTTGTGAATATTTTAACCGGTTGATTATATTTTCTACCGATAAAGGGAACAACTTCCAGTCGAGAGGGACAACTTCCAGCCGTGATGGGAAATGATTGCTTATATTTTTTTATAGATGGGTATTTAATTTCAGTTTTGTCAAAGTAATCTTTGGTTTTGTATCGCTTTGGTTATATATATTAGGTAACAAATATGATATTTTGTGTTATTGTTAGATATTGAACTCCACTTTTACTTTAGCTGATATAAATGTTGTGTTTCTATTTGTCTTTTTTACAGTACTGTTCTACAATCTGAATTAAACTGTTACTTGAGAGATAACAGAACAGAGATATTATAGACAAATCTAATAATAATTATTAAGATGTTATATAATGTTATATATACCAGAGAAAATGAAAATGCTCGTCTGTATGGAAAGAAAAATGGATAGAAATGGTGACCAGTGTTGCAAAAAAATTGATGAGTATCTGAAGAAAGTAAATTGGAAACCAGTGAAATTGTAAAGAGTTCGAAAGACTGGTATTTACCACATTTTGCAGTATGGAATATCAATAATCCAAACTTCAGTCTCTGAAGAAGATAACTTGGTTATCGAAACGCGCGTAAGATAGTGTAAAGTGTTAGTGTTGGTGTAGTGGTAGTGTAAACAGTGCTCAGAGTCAAGTAGCTCCAACTGTTCGAGAATTCCCAACTTATATGTGTATATAGATGTAAAACTCTGTCCAAACCCTCTATTAATGGAGCGTTTGTACATTTCACTATGAAATCTTGATCTTGATACAGGCTCAATAGACAACTAACTACCGAACTATTAGCTATAGCTAAATGTTTAATTATAAATTTCTCAGCAAGCCATATCATTTTCCATTTCAGAGGTATTTCACTAACCCAAACTTCTTCTTTTCTTCTTCAATTTCGGTAACTAACCTCTCTTATGATTATTTTGTTCCATGTCAATATATGTGACTAACTTCAACTTATACTAGTGACGTCAAAATCTAAAAGGCGGATTTTAAGAAATTTTTAAAATAGAATTTTCTAAATGGAGATAAAAACAAAACAACTCTATTGAATTTGACTACGTAATCTATTTTTAGTTGAACACCCTACAGCTAGGATTTAAAGATTCTAATTTATGGTGAAGTCGCCTTAGATAGACGCGATCGCCAAAAAATAAAATCTTCGGCTTAAGGCGGCCTTACACTGAGGCAACCGTAGGCAATCCAGTTGCCTGCCGCATGCGATGATTTTAAAGTGCGCTAATCTATTCGCCGCAATATCAAGACTCTACAATTTCCCCTTTTATCCCTGAAGTCTGCCGAGCAACAATTCTAGTGCTAAAGGAATGCATTAAGGTAAGGATGCAAAATTCAATTAAGAGGGCCCTCCGCGCAGGTGTATAAACCTTAAAACTTACACAAAACTTGTTACTTATCTAGTAATTTTTTGGTTCAAAATATTTACGATAGATGTCGCTAGTAGTACCGAATCGGCTTTTATTTATGCAACTTATTTTCTCTCTCTCTTTTTGTCTTTCCACTCTTGACCGTATAGGTATAAAGTATTGTATTTATCTAAGCTCTTCACGATTCAAACAAACTCTCCGGATCAGCTGTTTCGATATTTTGGTTTCAAACAAACACAATTTCTGCCAGCAAATATTTTTATTTTCAATTGCAATAGGTAAATTATGATTTCATTTATTTGCTATTTTTACTCAACAGCTAGTATGTTTATTTTACCTATAGGTATTCTCGTTACTTCTTTAATTTTTTTCTGTACTTTTATAGGTTAATTTTGAAATTAAAATAATATTCCAATCATTATCGTCGTTTCTCTATATTTTCAAGTTTTATAGGTATATCGAGATTTATAATTTCCATTTATTGAGAAGTAGGTAAGTACCTAATGATAAAATACAAAGCAAACCAAGCCGACCTAACAAAAATCCATTGGAATTATCTGAATGAAAAAACACTGCAAAAAGCTAATCTTGTGAATATTTTCACGTGATGGGTTACCTATAGATATAATATATACAACACAACTTACAACTCATTATTAATTATTACGGACCATTTTTCATTTTTTTTAAATAATTTATTGAATACGAAATAAACTAGGTAGGTATAATATATACATTAGATATAAAAATTTAAATTAGATGTGATTTTTGCTCAAGAGTCTCAAGTAGGTAGGTAGGTACATTTATTTTGGACAATTTCAAAAATTATAAAGAAAAGATGTTTAGAATTAAAAATAACTTCCAAATATTTAACACATTGTTTTACATCAAAAATGTTTTTATTTCACAGAAAATATCGAAAAAATTATTTTTTTGATCTAAATAAACAATATTGAATACCTATATTTGAAAGTTATTTTTAATTCTAAACATCTTTTCGTTTTTAAAAGATTACTTATTTTAAAATATATTTATACAAAAAGGAACTGAATTTGACCGAGCTTTTCGCTAAAACATTTTAGAAACTTCCGTTTTTTTACCCATTTTACGGACCTACCCTCATTTCAAAAATATTTGAAGCCACATAACTTTGTACCTACCTACTGATAAGATAAGAAAACAGATTGAAGGGAAACATAAATAAAGCTCAGATATTTCAACTCTACCAAGTCGAAGAAGCGCTATTGCCATTTCTAGAGTAGGTAGACGAAATTAATTTTTTAGTCTTCCTTTGTTTTACAATATTTTTCTAATCATCAACTAACACTATTACTACGTCATCCTTTAATAATTATTTGGGTTCTTATTTTCTTTCATTGTTTTAAATGCTTATATAATCAATTAATTTGCAAGGTAATTTCGACTAGGTATATTGACAAGACAAAGTTACCTACAAAACATTTATGCTTCGAAATTTTTTAAAATGTAATGTTACCTACCTCATTCATTAATTTTATTCAACAATTATTATTACCTATGGCAAGCTAAAAACTAGATAACCATCCTCATCTCTTTTTATCGTCGTAATGGAGAGGATTATTAAATTGTATCTATTTCTAGGGATAATTTTTACATTTGGCATCGAAGCTTTAAAATCCAAAAGAGCCAAGTAAAATCGTAAAATACAGAATGCTGCATTCACAACCGATGTTGCCATGTTATACGAAAATCCTCAAACAAGGAGAAATTTTTTTTTAACAAGAAAATCTATGCACGTCATAAAAGATATTAGGTATATTTTTAGGAACTTGCAATATCTATATAGTGACCATTTGACCTGTATGTTAGGTTTCTTATGTTTTCAAAATTCGATATTCGACTTCGTACCTAGTGTATATTAGTCATAAGGCAAATTGTGATTAATTTTTGGGTTTCCAAAATAGAAATATATCAGGTAAGTATGTGCTTATATTTTGTTATTGTTTCATTTCAGATAATTGTAGGTTTTTCATTATTATTTTCTCGTTACAATATCTAGGTAAGTAAACTCAACATTATTTTTATAGTTGTGGCAACTATGTAAATTCTAAACATTTACGTTTTATTGTGCAAAAAACGAACAAATTCGACTGGGTAGGGGTAGCGTGTGTTTTTAGATCCAGGGGCAATCGGCGGGCAATTGAATATAACCAAATAATACACCAAAATAACTAATAGTCACAACACAACGGGGTTGTGTTGTGCTAATAGTAGCAGATGTTACTTTGTTGTGTATATCTGCGATAATATAGATCTATATATACAGGAAATTGAGATAGATAGAAAAATATGGGCCGAAAAAATGCGTCTGAAACTGTAGCAATTCTATACAGAATGTATAGCTCCTGAAATAATCAGAAATCAAATAGGAAAAGGACAGAAATGCATTGACCTCCCTTATATTAAGCAAGCAATATCAGAATATGAGAAAAAGAAGTCTGGCAAGACAGAATCCAGATAATTAGGGCAAAGATATGGATGCCGATACTAAGGCGTAAGTAAAAACACTAACAAGACATTTTAAAATGAAGCCTGATGTAACTGCCAGCACAGGTCCAAATAATATTCCATATAGCAGTGTTCGCTATAACTATTCAGTAAGTAAAAAAATGTCAACACCTATTTAGAAGAAACATCTAATCTTTATATTTCATTTACAGTTCTGATTTTGTAATTAAAACGAAGCCTGATGTAACTGCCCGCACAGGTCCAAATAATATTCCATATAGCAGTGTTCGCTATAACTTCAGTAAGTAAAAAAATGTCAACACCTATTTAGAAGAAACATCTAATCTTTATATTTCATTTACAGTTCTGATTATGTAATTAAAATGAAGCCTGGATGTAACTGCCCGCACAGGTCCAAATAATATTCCATATAGCAGTGTTCGCTATAACTATTCAGTAAGTAAAAAAATGTCAACACCTATTTAGAAGAAACATCTAATCTTTATATTTCATTTACAGTTCTGATTATGTAATTAAAACGAAGCCTGATGTAACTGCCCGCACAGGTCCAAATAATATTCCGTATATAGCAGTGTTCGCTATAACTATTCAGTAAGTAAAAAAATGTCAACACCTACTTAGAAGAAGCATCTAATCTTTATATTTCAGTTACAGTTCTGATTATGTAATTAAAATGAAGCCTGATGTAACTGCCCGCACAGGTCCAAATAATATTCCATATAGCAGTGTTCGCTATAACTATTCAGTAAGTAAAAAAATGTCAACACCTATTTAGAAGAAACATCTAATCTTTATATTTCATTTACAGTTCTGATTATGTAATTAAAACGAAGCCTGATGTAACTGCCCGCACAGGTCCAAATAATATTCCATATAGCAGTGTTCGCTATAACTATTCAGTAAGTAAAAAAATGTCAACACCTATTTAGAAGAAATATCTAATCTTTATATTTCATTTACAGTTCTGATTATGTAATTAAAACGAAGCCTGATGTAACTGCCCGCACAGGTCCAAATAATATTCCATATAGCAGTGTTCGCTATAACTATTCAGTAAGTAAAAAAATGTCAACACCTATTTAGAAGAAACATCTAATCTTTATATTTCATTTACAGTTCTGATTATGTAATTAAAACGAAGCCTGATGTAACTGCCCGCACAGGTCCAAATAATATTCCATATAGCAGTGTTCGCTATAACTATTCAGTAAGTAAAAAAATGTCAACACCTATTTAGAAGAAATATCTAATCTTTATATTTCATTTACAGTTCTGATTATGTAATTAAAATGAAGCCTGATGTAACTGCCCGCACAGGTCCAAATAATATTCCATATAGCAGTGTTCGCTATAACTATTCAGTAAGTAAAAAAATGTCAACACCTACTTAGAAGAAGCATCTAATCTTTATATTTCATTTACAGTTCTGATTATGTAATTAAAATGAAGCCTGATGTAACTGCCCGCACAGGTCCAGATAATATTCCATATAGCAGTGTTCGCTATAACTATTCAGTAAGTAAAAAAATGTCAACACCTATTTAGAAGAAACATCTAATCTTTATATTCCATTTACAGTTCTGATTATGTAATTAAAATGAAGCCTGATGTAACTGCCCGCACAGGTCCAAATAATATTCCATATAGCAGTGTTCGCTATAACTATTCAGTAAGTAAAAAAATGTCAACACCTATTTAGAAGAAACATCTAATCTTTATATTTCATTTACAGTTCTGATTATGTAATTAAAATGAAGCCTGATGTAACTGCCCGCACAGGTCCAAATAATATTCCATATAGCAGTGTTCGCTATAACTATTCAGTAAGTAAAAAAATGTCAACACCTATTTAGAAGAAATATCTAATCTTTATATTTCATTTACAGTTCTGATTATGTAATTAAAACGAAGCCTGATGTAACTGCCCGCACAGGTCCAAATAATATTCCATACAGCAGTGTTCGCTATAACTATTCAGTAAGTAAAAAAATGTCAACACCTATTTAGAAGAAATATCTAATCTTTATATTTCATTTACAGTTCTGATTATGTAATTAAAACGAAGCCTGATGTAACTGCCCGCACAGGTCCAAATAATATTCCATATAGCAGTGTTCGCTATAACTATTCAGTAAGTAAAAAAATGTCAACACCTACTTAGAAGAAGCATCTAATCT
Source organism: Lochmaea crataegi (assembly GCA_947563755.1). Classification (NCBI taxonomy): domain Eukaryota; kingdom Metazoa; phylum Arthropoda; class Insecta; order Coleoptera; family Chrysomelidae; genus Lochmaea; species Lochmaea crataegi. Next base: position 19,627,894 of record OX387422.1, on the reverse strand, counting down.
TTATATTTCATTTACAGTTCTGATTATGTAATTAAAATGAAGCCTGATGTAACTGCCCGCACAGGTCCAAATAATATTCCATATAGCAGTGTTCGCTATAACTATTCAGTAAGTAAAAAAATGTCAACACCTACTTAGAAGAAGCATCTAATCTTTATATTTCATTTACAGTTCTGATTATGTAATTAAAATGAAGCCTGATGTAACTGCCCGCACAGGTCCAAATAATATTCCATATAGCAGTGTTCGCTATAACTATTCAGTAAGTAAAAAAATGTCAACACCTATTTAGAAGAAATATCTAATCTTTATATTTCATTTACAGTTCTGATTATGTAATTAAAACGAAGCCTGATGTAACTGCCCGCACAGGTCCAAATAATATTCCATATAGCAGTGTTCGCTATAACTATTCAGTAAGTAAAAAAATGTCAACACCTATTTAGAAAAAACATCTAATCTTTATATTTCATTCACAGTTCTGATTATTTAATTAAAACGAAGCCTGATGTAACTGCCTGCACAGGTCCAAATAATATTCCATATACCTAGCAGTGTTCGCTATAACCATTCAGTAAGTAAAAAAATGTCAACACCTATTTAGAAGAAACATCTAATTTTTTATTTCATTTACAGTTCTGATAAAATGGATTGTTTAAAACTTTTGCTGAAATGAATTTGAAATAATTTTGTTAGTAAGAATATTTATTTAGAGTATTTAGAATTAAATTGTTTTTTTTTCAGTCTTTATAACTATATGGATCAAGACTTCAGTATGTCGATGGGTGTCACCAACCCAGTGTGAGTGTAGAATCATAAAAAATGGATAATTTTATAAACTTTTAATTTTCTTTTTGTTCTGAGGAGAAATGGTAGAGAAAAATGGAAGATGAACTTCAGTTGCTATGTACTAATAAATATGAAGACAAATACATTAAACATAATGTAATAATTTTATAGAATATTTTTGATTTGTTTCTTTTCAACAAAAACATACATACACCTATTTTTGCTGTGATTTTTTCTGAATAATTAATAAGGATCATTGAAAAAGCAGACATGTCTGTTTATTGCTATAATAAACATTTTTATAGTTTACCTAATTAATTAGCATTTCTTTCTGTATTATAATTAATATAAAAACTGCCTACTTACTCTATACTTCAAATTTGTAATACTACAATTAAACAAAAAGATTGCCTAAATAATTTGTTTTTGTTTTCAATAAAAGAAGACATTTTTGGTATAATTTACTTTAAATTAGGATTAAGAAGAGTCAATGGAAAAACAGGCATGTCCGTTCATTACAAACTGGAGGAAAACTGCAAAAAGTATTTATAATAACATTTCGATACATCACCTGGAAAAATTTAAGATCAAAAATATATAACATTTTTATTCCTGTGTTTCGAAAATAAAAGATTACAACAGTTTAGAATAGAATACGAAATGTCTATTTTGGTCAATTAGTAGAATGCATTTATTACTATCACCAATGTAGTTTTTCTCACTAACTCGGGTGGCCAATGTATGTAACCTGATGAAGTCTATGGTTGTGTACAGGTCCCCGGAGGAACCAAAAGGCCCCGATATGGGGATCAATAAATATAGGGCACTTTTTTGTGGGATCACTAGCAGTAGCTAAAAATATTTGTGGTTTATTTCACACCTATAGGCACTAAACTCGTTACTTGTGATGGAGCACATGTGGAGTAAATATAAAGAGCATTTACGAAGCACAAATTTACTTTTTCAGCATGAAGATTACTTTATTATAACCACTTACAAATACTGACAAGCTATGCTATAAACAATAATAAATAATTTGAAATATTTTTATGGACACAAAACCGTCATCATCTGTCATTGAAGTAGGGATGGGAAGGTCACGAACGACCCGTTCTCAAAGACCGAATCAGTTCCAAGACCCGTGATTGATTCAATCACGTTCTGTGACCCTGTCGTTCGAATGAACTGAACCAAGCCACCGCTGTTGTAGTACATTTATGTTTTAATTTGACAAAAAATACAAACTATTTCAATTTTTGGATTGTTATTTACAAATTCAGTCATTCATCATTCATCCACTCTAATGAAGGTTCATAAGCAGACGTGAAGTTTAATAAATAAATGAATATGAAAATCTGCATAATAATTTATGCCGTTCATTTCATTCACATCATGAAACGATGGAACAAATAAACAAGGTCATATGAACGAATCATCAAGAACGGGTCATTTTAATGATTGATCTGGAAGACCCGGGTCACCAAAATGAGCCGGGTCTTACCATCACTACATTGAAGTTCCATACAGCGCCATCCATCAAGACGGTGGAACGTCTGAACTAATGTTCAAAATTTTGTATGCAACAAATCTCAAAAAATACAATGGTTTGAGATTTCATATTTTCAGAATCGAATTCTCTAGGCTTTCTTTTGGGGATCAGATCTTGGCGTTCAAATTGGTGACCACAAATTGTCAAAACTGTCAAAAACATACCATCACATAATGGCTAATATCTTTTTTAAAACAATATAAAACTTAACCAAAATACCTGATCCCCAAGACAAAGGTCCAAGTTATATTGTGTTAAAATTTCAACATTTAATTTTACTGCGTTCTTTAGATTTGTTGTTTACAAAATGACCTAAATTTTGTTGCAAGTCAGGGGTGCCAACTGTTTTGAGCTGTCTAATTTAGGAGCGCGCTCATAACCGTTTTTTGTTCAAGTCAGTGAATCAAAACACGAGTAGAATCGAAATATAATTCGTATCATGATATTAATCTTTATCCAACTAAATAGTTCCATAATCAAAAGTTGATCTTTAAATTATTCGAGTCGGATCTTTCGTTTAGAAGTTACGGCGAGTATAAAAATACTAAAAGTAAGATTAATGCCAAAGATTACAAAATAAATATAAGATACTTCACTCGAAGGCGGCCCAATTATTGTTGTTACAAACGTACGCCGCGTTCATAATAGTTATTTAATAAACTAGTTTGTTAATGAAGGCGATTAATAAACGAAACTGTTTAAAGCACGAACGAGCGACAGCGAGTGAGTGCCTTTAATAGTTGAGTTTATTAATCGCCCATTAACAAATGAGCTGATTACAATATTTTTTCGTTGACCGTAAACTCTTTTTTTGTGACAAAATTCACTTTTCCACAAAGACTATCAGGAGATAATAATGCAACTCCATACCAATGACGCAGAATGTCATTGATGTTCATAACACAAACAATGTATCTGTTCCGTTCTTAAATTTGAATAATTGTAATATAAAGAATATTTTTATAAATAACCAAAAATAATTATGTATTAAAATTGTTAATTAAAGTGTATGAAGTTAGTCTGTGATTGTTTTTATTTTATTTTCATTACTATAGCTGATTGTTTATATCAAAATATCATCAAAATGACTTCAAACAACTTGGTAAATATCCATAATGATATTGGTATATTGTCTATATCAAAATGTCATCAAAACGTCAAAATCACAAAAAGAGTGCGTTAATGAAAAAGAGTGCGTTATTGACGTCCATTAACGCATCTTTTTTTAAATAAAATAATTCATTAATATCGAAATTAAGTTGGGAATTCTGGAACCGTTGGCGATACTTGACACTGAACACTGTTTACACTACCACTACACCAACACAATAGCGACTTAAAGCAGTTCTTCAAATAGGTCACTTATCCTTATCCGTATACGTAACGTAACAGAGATACGTGATTAATCAAAAAGAAGTATAAAGCAAATGCGTTCGTAACGTAACCATACATGTGTTTTAATTTTTAACCTAAAAAATAGTGTGACACTATTACCTTGACATCTTGCTTTTCTTATTATTTATCAATCATGGATGCAATTTTGGATCCAATGTTAATTGATGAAGCAGAAGATGACGACGATGTGGATGATCTTGTGTTAATGCATATTTTGCATGATGATGAATTATTGGGTAACAGAGCCGTACTCTTTGGAGCATTTGATTTGCAACTATACAACAACACTCTTTGCCTATCTATGTTCAGATTTTCATTACAAGACATACCAAGACTAGCTGCGGCCTTAATGCTTCCAGACCCCATTGTGGTGAATAGGGTCACTGTAACAGGTAAGTAGACAATTTTTTCGACCAAATTGTTTTGGCAGTATATCAAATCTAATAAAGTTTGAGAAGCATAAGTTGACGGCTTAAATCTATCTCGGGTTTCCTTTTAGCAACTACTGGACTCTGTATATGCCTTAGAAGGCTGGCATATCCAAACAGACTGGTGGATTTGGAACCGATATTTGGATATTCCTCTACAGTTATTAGTGCAATTTGTAAGTTTGTCTGCAGTCAAATTGAACAACAATGGGGATATAAACTGGACAACCTAGGCAACCACCAGTTTTTAACACAAGACAAGTTAAGACAATATGCACATGTAAGTAAGCTAGACTTTTCTATGTAAAGTAACCATAAAATATGATAAACTTGTCAAAAACGAGCAATACACCTAATGATAGTGTAATGCTTGGTCAACAGTTGTACAGTAAATGTGGATCAGGCATAAGTTATCATTATTAAACAACTGTGGTAAAAAATATCTTATGTTAAACAGGGCTAAAAAATAACAATTTTGTTCTTTTTAGACAGTTTTTGAAAAAGGGTGTCCTCTTCCTAACTGTTGGGGGTTCATAGATGGTACTGCTAGAGCCATTTGCAGACCGACTTTAAACCAAGAAGAATTTTATTCGGGACATAAAAAAATGCATTGCCTGAAATACCAAGGTGTTCTGTGCCCAGATGGCATAGTTATAAGTTTGAAAGGGGCATATGCTGGAAGGCGACATGATGCTGGGATTTTAAGAGAATCAAGATTTCTCGAAGAGCTCCAGAATCACGTTACATTTCCCGGAGTAGATTTTGTTTTATATGGAGACGAAGGATATGCTCTACATGCTTTACTACTTCGTCCTTATACACAAAATCAAATTTTGCAAGAGCCTAATAGGCAAATATTCAACAATGCCATGAGAGCAATGAGGGTCACAGTTGAATGGGGATTCGGCAAAATCATACAAATATTTGCCTTTGTAGATTTCAGAAAAAATCAAAAACTTTTGTGGCAGGAATTAAGTCAAATGTATAGAGTGGCAACAATACTAACCAACTGCCACACTTGTCTATATGGTGGAAATCCCAATCAATATTTTCACATTAACCCCCCACACTTGGAAGAATATCTACAAATATAACCAAAATTTATTTTGTATTTAAATGTAGATGTATGTAAATTTATTATATTGTACAGGTTATTATTTTTTTGTAAATAATGGAATAAAAGAAAATTAGTTGCCTTTAATCATTTAATAAAGAGTTAATAGGTATTTTAGTACATTTATTTCAATTCCCACAGGTATTCAGTTATAAACTCGTTAAAATAAAATAGTTTTACACTCAAAAAAACTATTAATAAAAGAGTATTGCACAAAAAACATGTTATAAAAATAAAAACCAAACTTTTAATTTAAAAGGAAAAAACAAACATAATCTAAGTACTAATGACTATTCAAAAATATAAATCAGTCTTATTAAAATAAGAAAATATCTATTAACAAAAAGTACTATTGCACAAAAAACATCTTATAAAAATAAAAAACAAACTTTCAATTCAAAAAGAAAGTGTAAAACAAACATAATCTAATAACTGATGACTATTAAAAAATATAAATCAGTCTTATTAAAATGAGAAAATATCTATTAACAAAAAATAGTATTGCACAAAAAACATCTTATAGAAATAAAAAACAAACTTAATTCAAAAGGAAAGTGTTAACCAAACATAAACTAATGACTATTAAGAAATATAAATCAGTCTTCTTAAAATAAGAAAATCTCTATTAACAAAAAAAGACTATTGCACAAAAACCATATTATAAAAATAAGAAAAACAACCTATTTAATTACTAAAAAAATATAAATCATTCATTTTTGAATTACTTAACAAGCAAAATGAATCATTATGGTCGCTGAATTGCTTTAATTCCAATTTCTATCAGCTTTTGTTGGTTTTCTATTAATGTGAGCTGGTTTGTTATAATTTTCAAATCGGTGTTGTGCCTTTTTTCCATAATTTCAAGTCTTTTCCCCGTTTCCTTTTTCTGTAACATAAATTTTTGCTCCTCCAAATCCAATTCCCTTTTCCTTATCTCGTACCATCTATCGTTTTTCTTTTCCAGAAATCTTATTGATGAATATTTTAGGTTGTTTCTGCTCCTTGAATGTACTGAAAAGTAAAACTTAATTACCTTTGCTATGTTCAAGTTTTGTGGCAACTATACTTACCGCCAGTTCGGCTACTTCTGCCCCGCCCTCTTCCCCTAGCAATTCTTTCTCCCCCTGTCTTAGAAATAAACGAAGGCTCAATATTTTCAACATCTTGTGATTGATCCTGGTCATTATCTAGTATCATGTGTTGAGATTGTTCCTGGTCATTATCTAACCAAAAAAAAGACTAAACTTTAGCCTAGCCCAGAGGATTCCACTTATACTTGCCCTGTATAATAGTAATATATTCCTCAGGGAATTCCGCGCCATTTATTTCAAAACTTCTATCATTTAGGATTTCTTCATGACTTCCTAAAAAATATTTACAAATGAAAATTTTAGCAGCATATTTACAAGGATGTGAAAAAGGAAGTAACCAAAAATCCGTAAAAATGCAACAGTTTGTGGGATTTTATTTAATTAATTCATGTTTATTTAATTCCTTCTCATGAAATTTATTTCTAAAAAAATTAACTTTCTTTTCGAAAAAAATTTCCATTTTTCAACATAAAAAAACTCACCAATAATATTAGCAGCAATCTGCTGAACAGCATTTTCTCTTTTTTCACTGCCAATTTGATATGGTGTTAACTTTCTTTTGCTATTAAATTCTTTCATCATATTTAAAATGCTGTGAAGTAAATCATCCAGCTCGGTCACCTCCTCTTCTACTCCAGACCTAAAATTCATTTGTTTAATTGTAATTAAGCAATACTGTTGTACCTACCATTACAAAACAATTTAAACACGTCGAATGAGTGAAGTAACTATGTAAAGTAAGTTTAGAAAAATCATATAATGTTAAAGTACTTACTTAAATATATCTTCTCTATGCTTCTCTTCAAATTTTTGGAGAAGGTTTTTGGCTCTATCCTGCATACTCCTTTTCGAAAAATCTTTGCAGGTGGTTTCCCTTACATTTTTTTCTATAAAAGACCATCTGCTTGGATCTTCGTAGGGATTATGGCCCGATATCTCCCTCAGCAAAATTATATCGTCATTGCTACTGTAAAAAAGTCTTTTTCTTTTTAAATCCATTATTGTACTTTGTTATGATCATAGAAAATAAGGTTATGATTTTTGAGCACACAACATCAGTTTTGCCGTTTGGTCGTTGAAAAACGCGAACACGGAACACAATAAAGCAATACGTACGTTAGGTACGTGTGACGGATTGATACGTTTCACGTAACGTAACGAAGCCCACGTATCGCTTCTGCTCATGCGCATTGTGATACGTATACGGATAAGTCGTGATTTTTAGAACTGCTTTAAGTCCCTAATATCGAAATTAATAAGCGGTCAACGAAAATAGTTATTTAATAAACTAGTTTGTTAATGAAGGCGATTAATAAACGACAATGTTTAAAGCTCGAACGAGCGATAGCGAGTGAGTGCCTTTAATAGTTGAGTTTATTAATCGCCCATTAACAAATGATTTGATATTTTTTCGTTGACCGTAAACTCTTTTTTTGTGACAAAATTCACTTTTCCACAAAGATTATCAGGAGGTAATAATGTCAACTCCATACCAATGACGTATATTGCCTATATCAAAATGTCATCAAAACGTCAAAATCACAAAAAGAGTGCGTTAAAATGTCATCAAAACGTCAAAATTACAAAAAGAGTGCGTTAACGCATCCTTTTTTAAATAAAATAATTCATTAATAACGAAATTATTAAACGGTCAACGAAAAATAGTACCGGAACATTTAAAAAAGTTTATTTTACTCTAATCTATACAGGGGTAACTTAAGAAATATACAATGCGGTCGGCATATGTATGGAATAAATTCAATTTTAGCGTTATTATGTACTATGTGAAAAAACCTGAAACAGGTCGATTTTTATTTTTAAATTGACAATTTACAGTATGAAAATATTATCCCCCTCCAGCACCCCCTCTGAATTATAAGCACCCCCTCGAAAATTTTAAATAAGAAAGGGGGTCGTGTGGCACCTTGTTGGAAAGGGATTTTAGTTCTCTGTTCAGCAATATAAAGTATTTTTAAATTTGGTGCAATCATAACTGAGAAAATTAATTTGTAAGATGTAAAATTTTGATAATGTCTGTGTCACAAAACTTTACGTAGAATGAAGATAATAATGTCGCATAATATTTAGAATGTGTTTTTCAATGTACTTGATAATTAAATTAAATGTTCAAAATGACCACCATTCACTTCTTGACAATAACCGAGGCGATTTTGGAATTCTCGTACAACATTTTGTATGACCTCGGGGGTTATTTTGTTAATTTCTTCCGTTATGATTGCACCAAATTTAAAAAAACTTTATATTGCTGAACAGAGGACTAAAATCCCTTTCCAACAAGGTGCCACATGACCCCCTTTCTTATTTAAAATTTTCGAGGGGGTGCTTATAATTCATAGGGGGTGCTGGAGGAGGATAATATTTTCATACTGTAAATTGTCAATTCAAGAATAAAAATCGACCTGTTTCAGGTTTTTTTACATAGTACATAATAAAGCTAAAATTGAATTTATTCCATACATATGGACCGCATTGTATATTCAACATAATATGATGAATTATATTAAAGGTTATATCAAATTTCAAAATATATAAAATGATACTTTTGATCTAACATTTTAGTAATTTTGTGGTACTTATTGATGGTTTAGTAGTTATATATACAGAGTATCCCAAATTTATTAAAATATACGTATTGGCCACTAGAATATAATAGGACTTCTCATACTAAAATTTTTATCTTTAAATTGGGCACAACGTATTTTTCGCATTTTTGGATTTACAAAGTTAAAATAGTCATTCATAATATGCAGCTGCAGGATATATTTTTCAATAAATTTTACAAATGTTTCAATATACTGAGTTTGGTTAATATGATGTATTTATTTAGGTAATCCATTTCAATATAAACTTGAGACTAAAATATATACGGACTCTGGTATAGAGGCTTACGTAATTCTTGAAAGAAAATTTATTTCATAGACAATTGAGAGACAATTTTAAAAAGTCGTGCAAAAGGAACTGACCAATTCCTCTTTGGTTAGCACCTCTCAACGACTTTGGGACAAACATAAAACAATATTTCTGGTTTTGCCTCCTTGATGGATCAACCCATCACAGCACAGCACAACGCACAGGCATTTTGAAATCACAATTATAATATAATAAATGTTACTTTTAGGAGGCAGGAGTTGAAATAATATGAAAAAGAAATGTTACTATGATAACGTTTCCCGAAAGACTAAATGAAAGGTACAGAATCATCAGAAATTTCAGTTACATCTCTGTTCCTTATAGTTTCTTCTCTATATTTTTTATCATTGTTTATGTTATACTTATATCACTACATTCACAGTTCGTGGGAAAGTGATAAATGCCTGATTTCACCAACCATTTCCTAAAGTTAGGTAATACCTAAATCGGATTTAGGAGTTCCTAACTGCAATTTACGTTTCACCACGCGCTAAGCAATACTTAAGAGAGATAGGAAAGACCTAATATTAGGACAGCTTGCTCGGTCTGCCTAAACAGTTTAGGAAATATCTAGCTTGACATTTCTCGGTTGTCTTGACTGACAGTCGAGTTTGCAGAATTTTTATTGTTAGGTACTTATTATATCGAAAATATGCGAGCTGTATGTTTTGTAGAACGCCTCGAAAGGTTTGATAGTTTGATAGGTAGGACCTCGAAAACGAGTAATTCGTCCGCGTACCAATATGATTATGGGACACTGGAAGAAACAGATTACTTTCGGCGTTTTCGGTAATACAAAAATAAGACGCGACGTTACAAATATTAAAGATAATTGAAGATGCTCCTGAAGTTGGAAGTGATAGGTTAAGTAAATATCTAGGCTAGATTAATGCTCTTTTTTCCAGTAATGAATCGGTATTCCCTATAAATTAAATTACATTGTATTTTTGCAATAAAGTGATAAGTTTTGACTTCTTCCTATGGAAAATTGGCACTTCTACTCCATTTTTCTGCCATTTTCACAGGTATTATCTGAACTCCACGTTTGCTAACAAAAAGTTTATGGACAAAAAAAAATTAAAAAACTGAAGAATAAACAAAGCGAGGCACTCGACATAAATTTGAAAAATGTGGAGCTATTTTTCTTGTTTTCTCACCTTCTCTCACTATTTGTTACGTTATAATCTCCACCCATTCGGTTTACAAGTTAAAATTAAGCAGTGCTACCAATTATACGTAAAAATAAATCCAAATCCGATATTTAGTTGGAGGTGGTGGAATCCGATTTAGGTAAGTATCGGATTTAGGCATTTCCTAGCTTAGGAATTACTTAGTTAGGAAGTACCTAAAGTCAGGTTGGTGAAATCGGGCATAGTTTTATTATGTACACAACTAAGACTATTAACAAATATGTATTTTATAAGCTTTGCCATTGAAGAGAAAAGTATTAATACTATTTTATGCTCATTTCAATAATTAATTAATGAGTTTAAAAAATTCATACAACATAAAACACGAACAACGAATTATAAACACCATTCCAAAAAACCAACGATCGACGGGCGACGACCCGTATAATATGCAAAATTAAGTGCAAGAAAGCAGGTAGCGACATACTGTACCACAGCGCAATAAATTCGTACTAGTGAAATATCTTATATATTTTTTTCTACACCCACATGTATATTATCCATTTTCTGCACAATTTACAGAATGTAAATGTAGGCCATTCCGGTTAACTGAACGGATATGATTTCATATACATCCTAGAACGTATATGAAATCCACCAATCAGCATTTGCGTTTAGTACCCGCCAACTAATCGTTTTTCAATTTCATAGAAACGTCAAAATAACTTGTCAAAATATTTCTATAGTTTTTAAGAAAAATATTAGTAAAAATGAGTGATTACAGTGATGAATCAATAAATAATTTTCCACCAGATATTCGCTTAGCCGCAAAGGAGACGTATAACGTATAGAAACAGAATAAATTGAATATTTAAGGGTACTCCTCACAAACGTCAGTTTTTATGTAATACATTTGACGTTATAGATAGATGATTAGTATATTCATCGGTAGTCCAGTGGTAAGTATCCCAGCCTCTCACGCGGTAGATCAGAGTTCGATTCGCCGTTGGGAATTTTTTTTAAATTTTAATTTAATTTCTAAATAATAATAATATTAAATTGTTAAAAATTTTTAATTTGAAGTTATAATATAGTTTAATAAAATGTTTATTTTATAGATTTTTTTCTTAAGTGGGTCGTAGAAAAAATATACTGTTCGACTCGTGTGGATTGTCCATATCGATCTTGGACGATTGAGCACTCCGCCTACGGCGTCGTGCTCAAACTTCGTCCTCGTGCGATATAGCCATCATATCCACACTAGTTGCACAAACTACTATTTTGCAATCTTTGTTAATGCTGCAATTATCAAGTAGGTATCCTAAAAATTCATACCTCCAAAATTCGGATAAATAAATTTTTTAAGTTGTACTTTATAAAATAACAGACATTTAAAAACTACTTTATTAAAACAACCTGTTTATTCATATAAACGTATATTAACAGCTATAATAAATAAAAAAACAAAACAGATACCAGGAATTTAACTTTTCTGCATTTACGACTACTTACTTTTGGGATTGAAGACATCCCTCGGACGTCCTGAGTACATTCCAGGATCTACGACAGTAGAATATCTCGGAGAATCGCTGTAGCTTTGGCAAGAAACATTCAATTGCAGAAAATGTACTAAGATTACATTTATGAATAAAAATATTTGAATTCTCAAATCTCGAAATTTTAGCATTCAAAGATGATTCTAAAGAGAATTGGAAAGGCTTAATTTAGTGCGAATACTGTTGTCTGGCCACTTTTCATCAGTATAAGCTATAGTGATAATTTATAAATATTGTTTCATCCTTAGAATCATTTCAATCTTCCTATATTACCGATGTTTAATTAGGCGATTAACAGTATTTAGTATCAGTTTTTTATAATATATATACGACCTATACAATATTAAATTTTAAAATTTACTTATATTTTTCAAGAACATTAACTTGATCCATTTTTCACAATAGTAAGTAAGGAACTATTTTTGGCTGAAGGTGCGAACAAGTACAGTTTCGTGTTTATTTGCATAGGAATGAGATTTCTCAAGCCTTCTAGTTCTCCTTTTGATTTTAACTTGAAACCTTCTAAAAATTGGTAAGAATAAATGTAATAGCGCTCATTCGAAGTAACTAATGACAGATACGCTTCGCTGATACCAAAATCTAAAACATAAAAAAATTGTTACGCTCACAATATTTATAAATGATCGAAAATCAGTCAATTTATGGTTGATGACTCATATTTTTTATTAAACTATTACCTCCGGTATAGAACGAAGACAATGCTATGACTTGGTCTTCCAGCAAAAAACTTTGATAAAAATAATAATTATCAAACTCAGGCTGGTACTTCAAAACTTGTACTGGTGCTTCATTGTGAGCGAGAGCTATCAAACTATCAGCACCAACAACTACTCCAGTTGCAATTGAGCAGCCAAATGAAGGTATTGTTCGTAATTCTGCAAACTAAAAAGAACGTATGAGAACCATTAGATTATTAATTACTTCCATATTTTAAACATTTTGAAGCAGATAATCTACAGAATATTGAGAAAAAATGTATGGATGAATGAAGTCTATGACCAGTTAGCCTTAAGGAGGAATAACGGGGACAAGACAAACGATATCGATACTGGAGGAAGTATTAAATGTATAGATTATGGAGAGATTAGGAAAAAAACGGCGTTAAGTTTAGAGAAAGGAGACGTCCTCCATCTTTGTAACAAATAAAGGGTGATTATTATGGTTGAAGAATAAAAAAAAACATAAGAAATAGGAAAATGATTATAGGCTGGACTTCAGCAGCGTTGTTGTTGTAGCTAAAGCAGAAATATTGGATGTGGTAACTAATTTGATTGGGAAAGAGCTTGGACTTTAAATTTATTATGATTCGGCTGATATGATGAAAGAAATTATTAAGAGACAACATAGACGTTCGGATTAAGGAGGTAACTAATTTCACATATCAGGAATGGATTAGAGCGGGTGAGCGGGAATCAAATGTATAATAATAGTACAAAGAAAAATAGCTTTCTAGTACAGCAAATGATTTATGTTAAACAATTTAGTTAAAATTGTAAATTTCTACAAACCCACAATATGCCATTTAAAGGTCAAGTTGGGAATTTAAAGATTTTACAGTTCAAATTGGAAATTATAAGAATAAGATGCTGCATGATCTTTGTGCGTTTTCCAATTTTTAAACATACCTGTTCTGTTTCTGGATTAAATCTATAAATTTTAGTGTTATCTTGTTCGTGATAAATATCAGATGGTATTTTATTTCCAATAACTAGTGTGACTCCTTGCGCTGTGTGAAATACGTACACTTCTTGAACACCTATCGTTGGTATTTTTTGGATTTCTGTGACGGTTATCTAAAAGTAATAAATTATTTTCGTTATATAGCTAATTTTTTGTTAAAGTATTCATACGGGGGAGTTTTTTAACAACTAACAACAAATTAAGGTGCTAAAATTCTTAGTCGACAGTGATATACGACGTTTTCATAGTCCAATAACTCGTAAACTGACAAGTATGAAATTTGGCAACTATTTTTGTCCCATTAATGTTCCTTCATGAAAACAGGGACCAATCAACCGACCGTTAAATATATCATTACCCACATGTTTCTCGAATCCATACTGGATTTTCCTTTGACGAATAATGACAATTACGGCGATTGAGATTACTATTGCCATGCAATCTACTTTTATCACTCCAGAATTGTTTGTATGCATAAGTAGTTTCTTTAATTCCATTTCGTGGAGAATATTAGGATATCCGCAGGCTTCAGTTTATGTAAGTGTCCCTTTTCTATCCAGTAGTTTCTTAAGTTTTATGCACTGGGATTCTGTATTGCTATGCATTCTGCATTGATGATAAATTAGAATAAAATACTTGCAATAGGTTTCGGGCATCAATCGGATAGCAATGATCTCAACTTTTAGTTTTAAATATTATAAATGGCAACGATAACACAGTTAATTTTGTTAGCAATAGCACGAATTACACCTAAAATAATGTATGTTACGTACTCTATTTTCATCAAATCTAATGACGGTGCAATCCAAATTATAACTATCACGAACTGGATCGTAATATCTTCCAATAAGTGCGTAGCTCTTTTCATTTAAGCTGAAAAAATCTACTTTGCTTATGAATCCGCTGAAAAATTTATCGTACTGATAGAAAACACCCAAATTATTTCCTGTTGTTTTTGTAGTCCATGTTAACATTGATACCTCGTTCATTAATTTTGATTTATTGGTCCTAAAAAAATTAAAAACGTGAGTTCAGAATTACAGAAATTAAGTAGGTACCTAAGTAGGAACCTATAATCCTTATTGCTTACCTACAAGTAGTGCTAGTACTGACGCTGTTAGTTAAAACATTAATAATGCTTTTATTATCATCGTATGTGAAAATCCTTTGAAAACCTTTGTTTGGAAATATGTTGACGGACAAATGCGAAGATATTTCTATAGTGTACTGTAGGGGACATGTACAGTTGCTCGGTAAGCCACAGAATGTACCAGGTTCATGTCCATTTAAATGCATTAACACATTTTCGTTAGTGGTTACAGAGGATGATCTTACTAAATTTGGTACCGATATTTGTAAAACGTTAGATTTCTCTAAATACATAAATTCTCCAGGCAGTCCTAAAAATGAGTAATACATATATAAAGTTTTAGATTATCTAGAAACAAATTACATAGATATGTTTTGGATTTATTACTACGACCCAAAGAAGATAATATATAGTCTGTAGTACAAGTAGTTGCAGAGTAAATAGAAGAGACTGAACGACAAGAATTTTTGTCACATATGTATAAACACTACTAATTTATCAGTTTTACAACTAGTTTTATTCTTATGGCACTAACTAGTACAAAGAAAAAAAATTGTTCTAGCTGTGATTCTTCAATGGATAAAGAACACAAATGGTACAAAAACATTGTGAATTTGTTCCACGAGTTTACACATCGACCAAGAAATTGAGAACAAAAAAAAATCACTTCTCCACGATTTAATCCAGCAGTAAAATTTTATCTTAATAAAAAATATTCGTGAATAATGGATAGGATAACGGAGTCCAGGTAAAAGTGTTATTTTGTGTTTCAACACACGGTTGAAGCTATTTTAGGTTGAACAGCAATGCTTATATGTAGATGGTTGCATAATGTGTGAAATTGATTTTTACTTACTTTTTACCATACGACGAGAATTATTAACTTTTTGAATTAAGTCTTTTTTAATATTGAAAATTTCGTCAGTTTCAATTTGTTTATCATTAGAGGCTAATATTTTTTGGATTGCAGCTAAAGATTGACCATTGATTGATTCTGTATTTATTGTTCCATTTCCACTTGTGGGTTTCATGACAGTCTAAACAAGTAATAACGCATTTAAATAGACAACATGAGAGTATATATAATTTTAAACATATATACAGATCATTCATCCCATATCATCAATACCACAGCTCAGAATAACCCACTCACACAGAAGCGACAACTTTGTTCTTATTAAAAACAGTCTCCGATCTGATAAACCGTCATTTCATTGTTTATAGTTGCTATGTGAAAAGACAACCCACGCCACTCTCCACACGTATCAATTTTGCCTAAATGAATGTGAATATTGAGAATTGAATTAGCCATTTTGGGGATAACCTCTAAAGTGTTTCCACGTGGTTTTCGCTCTACACTTTCTTTCCATTTGTGTAGATTTCCTGTTTATTTGCAATAGAACTGTTTACACAGTTTTCAAGTTTAGTTAATTGAACCGCTTAATTCTTTTTCGCAGTGTAAGTTATTTCGACAGTTTTTTCAGTACGTGATAGAAGCTGTTACAAAGAGGTTGCTTTAATGGCCATGTTACGATTGCGCACGGCTGGTGTAAACCCCGAAGTAGGAGTGGGTCAATTGAGGCTAAGCCTATGGCGAGAAGCGTTTACTGCGCTACCTCTGCTGCAGGCGGCCAATGATGCAATTGAACCCAAGTTTGTGTTTAATAAACCCTACAAAATACAAATAAAACAGTACACAGAGTCAGATGCTGCAAATGCAATACGCATATATACAGACGGCTCAAAAACCAAAGAAGGCTCAGGATGAGGAGTTTACTCCAGATCACTTAGCCTAAGAATTAAGTGGGGAATGGGAAAAATACCAGCGTGGTTCAAACAGAACTAACCAGAAAAGGAATTTCTGGCAAAAACATAACAATCTGCACTGACAGCAGACAAGTCCTATTAGTCTTGAACAGACAACGTGTTACATCAGGGCTAGTATTAGAGTGCCACCAAGATTTAGCTAACGCCTCGGTAGATAACAATATTATCCTGAGTTGGGTTAAAGGGCACGACAGGAGTAAAGGTAATCGCATTGCCGATTCTCTAGCCAGGGAAGCGGCTGGACTAAAAATTTTAGGACCCAGTCACACCTACGGCCTGACGACTTCAACAATTGCGGAACTAGCCAAGCGGTACACCCATGCTCAATCCCTAAAGAGATGGGATGGAATCAAAGGATGCAGTCTTGCCAGGATCACCATGGGCGACCCCGGGAAGCTGGCGCCGAAGAAATATTTGGCGAGGACCAGGAAAAACCTACGCTCAACAGTAGGATTTCTGACTGACCACTGTCAACTAAGGAAACACCTCCATACTATGGGGCTAGTGGACACACCTCTATGCAGAATGTGTGAACAAGAAGATGAAACTGTCAGGTATGTCTTATGTGAGTGCCTGGAGTTATCGTCAATAAGAGAGTGTGTCTTCGGTTAGTCTTGGCCTACACCTGCCGATATAAAGGAGATGTCTCCTAGTGTCCTGTCCACCTTCCTGAAAAGGACAGGATGGACGATGACCTAGGAGGACAACTCCTCGGGAGGATGTACAATGGGTCACATGTGGCCTAAGTGCTGAATGCCTAAGCTCACCCTCCCCACTCTACAGATACAGAGGTGCTGATACTGTCATTAATGTCAAATGAAAATGTGAGAAGTATAAAAAATTGCACTTCTGATAAAATAAATAACGGATGTAAACGAGTCATAGACCACTGGTGTATCTTTTAAATTGCTTGATAAAATTATTTTCAAAGGTAAAAACTTGTTATTTTCGATTAACGACGTAGTGGATGCCTACTCAGATCTGTTAGAGCAGCGTCTTTTATCAATTGACCAAAGTTTCACTATTCTGTAAAATTACTTACTCCCTTGTGTACGGAATAAGTTTTGAAGTTTTTAAGATAATAAATTGTACTACTTACAATACTACCAGTGATGTTTACTGGCCCCTCCATTGATATTGCTTTTTCAAATCGGTCAGTTAGACTAACTCCGTTAATTAAGTCAATCGATGCATTTCCGATAATTTTAACAGGCTCAAAGAAATGTTTTGGTCCAAAAATATTTTGGGTACCGACATCGAAAATAACTTCATCAATTTTCATGCCATTGATTAAGGGAGTTACCAGATCTGCAATAGACGTAGCTGTTATATGTGCTGTTATATTACATTTAACAAATAAATTATTGATATTCGAGTGTATTTCCACTGCGTCTCACCAATTTTTCAGGGATCCGTACTTACTTTGTACTTTTAAATTTTCAAAATAGTAAAGTCCTTGGGCTATCTGACTATTTCCATCTGTTTTTAGTCGGTTTAGAATAACGTCAGTAAAGTTAAGATTGCTGTAAAATTTAATGTTCAGATTATTATTTACTTCAAGTCTTTCACATATGGCTTCTGGAATTGTTCTAGGATTATCCAAATTAACTAATTCGTCAGAGGGTATTTGGGATATGAGGTCACTCTGAAACATATTTGTAATTAATAATTAAGTCTTAAGTTGAAGATATTAAACGGATTTTAAATTGTTTATCTGATGGCATGTCATAATGACAACGTTATGTCACTCAATTTTGATGACATAATGAAATTCTATATGAAAAACATGTGATGGTGAGATCTAAAAAGTTTATTCAAAATGCATAACCATCTATGTACAAAACTATTTATTATAAATGGTAAAAAAGCAATTACTACAATTTGCAATATTAATTCCAATGGATTCTAGAGTTTTTAAATCAGCAGTTGATGCTTTTTGGTAAACTTGTAATCCTGTTTGGTTGTTGGCCTAAAAATTGCTTATGATATTTTTTTCTTTTGCTCTTTCGAATAACCCTCAGCAAAAGTATTACTTTCCCATCCGCCATGGCGTTTCCGGTACACGGATAAGCCCCAGAATCAGCCAAAAACGAAGCAGACGATCGCCGAAAACAATGTCCGGTGTATTTTTCAGGATGAGGTAAATTCAAAAAAGTGGCAATAACTTTTGGCATTTTACCAAAGGTGTGAATTCCAACAGGTCGTGCATATCGATGGTTTGTGTTTCAAGGTCGTATTTTCACATACAGGGTGTCAATTTTAAAACTTACAATGGGCTGTACCTCGTGAACGAAAAGATTATACAGGGTGTAACAATAAAGCAGAAAAATTTATTTGTTAATAAAATACTTTTTATCATTGAATAATATGACCTGTCCTTGGACAAGCATTCAAGTAAGCCAACAATATTTTTTCATGAGTGATATTCTTGATTTCCTTAGTAGAACAGCATTCTTCGTTCCGATTAAACGCTATTTCATATACACCCCGTGATTTTTCCGGCAAAAGGGAGTCCACGATATTTCGCGTCATTTCTTCCAAATCAGAAGGTAAACTAAGTACCAGTTTCAAAATCACTCATTATCATTTAAATTATATTCAATTATACGTAACAATTGTATTTGACAGCAGATAAATAAATATTGCCGTCACAACCTAACGTTGTCAAGGAAATGGCAAAGCACAGCTCACTAACCTACTAATATACCCTACTCATATACTTACTGCTTAGAAAATAGTTGTCATTGTGATATGTCAAAAATGCAGTTTTGAATTTCTCGAAAATGTATTAATATAAATGCTATCAGATAAAATTTTGTATGAAATACGAATCATAAACAATCATTATGGCACACGTCGTGCAATAACATTCACGACTTGTATCATAATGATCGTCTTTATGATCCTTATTACATAAATAACTATTTTTTTCTACACTCGTACTATAATAATACACTTATGTCCATAATCCGTGTCATAATGAGATCCATTATGATACATATTTTTCATAACGATACAGATTTTTAATCAATAGACACCCACAATTGTTCAATAAGCATGCTGTGCATATGACGTTTATCCTAGATTCCTATCTAATTGTTTTATTTGTCAAAATCAGTACGAAACCATACGAAACGAGCCGAAGGCGTACTTAAATTGTTTGGATAAACTAATAGTAATAATAAGCCACTTGCTAGGAGAGTTACAAACAAGCTCACACACATACAGGTGAAGCTAATAAAAGCGTGTTAATAATGAAAATTTCCAGCCGTGATTTTCGAGAGGCGATCTCACTTTTGTTTAACAACACCACAACAATTTTTTTGTTATTTTGGGCTTAAGAACCATCCAAAGATATGGTTGACAAATGGTTTTGCTGAGTTTAAATAACAGAAGTTTAAATGGGTGTAACTATAAAAATATTATAGTGCTTGACGATAGAAGTAGGATTTTAAGCATAATATATTACTTACATTGAATCTATTAGTTTGAAGGCCAGCAAAAAATGTTTTCATTCCTCTAATAATTTGGTCATCTTTATCGACAATAATATCATTGATGTTAGAAATGCTTTCATCATTCAGGAAAGTAGCGTCTAGATTGTTTAAGATAAGAGCGTCTTTTATATGTAAAGTCAGGAACCATTTCGTACCGCTGATTATCTAAAAACATTTATCATGACCTAAAATTAATTAACCAAGTTTGCAATTTTATAATAGTACCTGTGGTTTGTCTGATTCTGAAAGTACTGCATCTTCTAATAGTTCATGGATATTGATACCGTTTATAGGCTTTGCTGTATTTAGATTTCTTACTAATACATTCGACGAAAAGTTGACCTGAAAAAATTTTCTTAAGGAGTTTATCCGAATTACGATACATTTATCTTTTGAGAGAACAAAAATCGGTTTGAATTTTAAGTGAATACACATTTAGAATTACATAATTTCAATTTTTATTTAAGCTATTAAGTATGCTAAACACTTACGGGGGAATGTATAACATTTGGAGTACTTTTTCTGACTGACTTCTCAAAAATTTTGTACAATAGATTTTTGTCGTCGAGCAAAATAACATCTCCTTTAATTTCAACTTCATCCCATTCTTGAGTTGGTGGATCAGCCAACTCATTTTTTATTTCTTCTATACTGCAGGGTGTAAATTTAACAGCTTTTATAGATTTTAATACTACATCTGAGAATACTGAACCATTTGGCAAAATAATCTTTTGCGGAAGGGTACTATGAATGTCTATTAAGTTATGAACGGAAAAGTTGTTGATTTTAGGTGTTATCAAGTTTTCTGAAAAGTAGGTACATTTTTATTAATTATTTAAACTCGTTTTTAAGCGCAATTGGATACATATTTATTAACTAATTGTTTCCAGCAAAAACTGGCTTATACGGAGCGAAGCTTACTGCTGGAGGGCACTGAAAGTCACAGTACTCTGGTAATTGGAACAACTACGTGCAAATCGCTGTTGGTATGCAGATGGTCCAAAAACAACCTCCGGCTCTGGTGCAGGTGTATACTTTCGCAGACCTAGGACAGAAATATCAACCTGCCTAGGATTCTATGCAACTGTATTTCAGGAGGAAATTTACGCTATTGATTCATGTGTGGAAAAATTGCAGGAAATCAAACTCACTCATAAAACAATAAAACTTTTCTTGGACAACCAAGCGGCTTTAAAAGCACTTAGCTCTTACCGTGTAACGTCAAAGCTGTTATAGAACTGCTAAAGACTCTCCTCAATTGGAAGCCTCAACAAATTCTCTCTGGTCTAAATTCCTAGCCGTTCTGGTTTGGATGGACATGAAAAGGCAGAATCCTTTGAAAGGGAGGGTGCCGCATGTGATTTTGTCGCATCATAACCTACTATTGGCATGTTATTAAGTTTTGCCAAACAAACATTAAATACCTGGACTGCAAGGAGTTTTTAGACCTCAGTGGAGGGTCGAATAAACCCACTCACCTACTATATTTCTTAGTTTTCTTTTCTTTTGTAATTAGTTTATTAATAATATTTCACAGTTTTTGAGCACAATAGGAGCTTGCTTCTTCAGTCATATTTAGTTGTAATAATAATAATAGCAATAAAATGTAACCTTAATTATTAATTCATCCAACATATTCTTTACAGAATATATGTTTTGTGTTTGCCTGCCTTCGTGATTTATAATTGTATTTTTATTGTTCTGGTAGATATTGTTTGTTGAGAAAGTATATTATTAAATATAGAATTTTTTGTATAAAATGGTTTGTAGCTTGCCTGTTTTAATTTTGGTGAAATTATAAGGTGCAGTGATATTTTGATTAGTATTTTTGGTTAATATTCTTTCCATAAGATTTTGAAGATTAACATTATTTACAGTTGAAGTAACCAAGTTGTTTACTGTAATGTTATTTGTAAATCTCACATCGTCTTTGATTCCAGATTGTCCTATATGAAGTGCCTAAATAATAATAAATTATTTATTCAATAATAAAGATGATAACCAAAACTTATACATACATTTTTTGATAGTTCTTCATAGGAAATGTCATTCAGTGATGACATATTTAAAATATGTCCAATACTAACGTTACACAGTATTGTTAAGTTTTGTAGGACAGTGATATTATCTAAAGCTCTGTTAAGAGAAGAATAGTCCTCCAATGGTCGACCATTAATATTTCTAACGTGCAAGTTTGTAACTAAAACAACCTCAGTATTAAACACGTATTTTGTACCAATCACAACTGCGTCAGTACAATTTTTTTAAATAATGAATTATATTAAATCAAACTAAATTATGGAGAAGGAAATAAAATGCTAAGACTTACCATTTACATGATCGAAGTTTAACTGACTTATATTATTTTGTTGGTCAATAAAAATAAACTTATCTCTTATTGAATCTATAGGAACATCGTTTATAGTTTCGATACCTTTAAAATCTGATTCAGCATTGTTCTCCACAATTAAATGCTCAATTGTTTTTGTTCCTTAAAAAAGACAGATATTAGTTAATTTTTATGCGAAACTATATAACATTTACCAGTTATATTTTTCGGCCATCTTTTGTTTATAGTTTGAGAGACATTTATTCCTTCTAGCACCGAAATTTTAAGATTTTCAACCCTAAGCGTACCTAAGAACACTTTTTTTCCATGAATTACGTGACTGAAAAATAAATATTAAACTATTACCTGCTGAGTCAGTTTATATTTCCGTATTAGAAATTCATAGCGGAAATAATAATATCAAATAGAAACTAATAATTACCTTCCTGTCTTCTTGACGGATTCTTTTAAATTTTTTTTTAAATTTGGCGTATGTTTAGTATTATTATGTAGTGTAACGCTACCTAACACTGTAACATTTTCAAAATCAAAGTCAGTTTTCATCTTGGTTTTATTATTGTTTAAAAAGAATTTCTCAATTTTGACATCATTTAAAACGTCAGCCGTTAAATGCGGAATAGACAGTCCTTTGGTGAATGTCACCGAAACTGGAATTTCCTGAAAATTTTTAAAATAGTAGTTATTTATAACAATGTTGACAAAAGAAATAAGAGTACCTGTTCTGTGCTTTTACTCCAGTAGACTTTTGTTAAATCAGGGTTAACTTCAGTGTCAGATACGATAACTTTTGTTGTATTTAAAACATTCAATTCTCTTAAATACAAATCATTGTTGATAACTACTTCACCAGTATATGTTTGTAATAAATCAGATTCTTTTGTACCCAATACATGATCACCATTTTTCATAAATAAGGTACTGTTTAAATCTCCAGTGACATTCAAGTTATGCCTGACTATTACTTTATCGAAATTTATTTCACCTATAACAATTGAATAGTTTGTTAATTAGTTTTTAATCAAATTTTTTTTGGTTGTGACATTAAGTTTAGATTCGTTGTTTTCAGAGCTCCGAGCTACAGAGTATTTCTTTGTAGAATAGAAGTATTGAACTTGTTGACTACCATTAAAAAATTAAATACCTGTTATGAGATCTGTTTTGTCTATAAATAATAAATTATCTTCAACAAACTTCATATTATTTATGGTTTCTGCTGTAACATTTTCCACTAATATTTTCTTCATTTCTACATTTGCAGTAATATTCTGATTTGTTGTGGTTGTAAAAAGCGCATTAACCTTGATATTTTTCAATTTATTGGCACTGAGTCTGTCTGTTCTTAAGGTGGTGAAATTTAAAGATCCTAAAATATACACATTGTTCATATATTCTTAATAACACTAGATAAAAAAAATTGCATATTAAACTTATAGGAGAGTGGCTAAAATGGGATGAATATAAGCTGTCACACGAGCTCCCCTTAATATTTAATATTGACATGGCATCATAGCTGCGACAATAATGTCACTGACATTATGAGGTATTCACCACATTGGGCCATTTCTTCATACTAATTTTTATGAAGTTATCTTTAGCCATTTTAGAGTCATGGCCTGTCTAAAAAATTCTGTATTTTACTCTATACTTTTCACAACTAAATTTCTAGTAAAGTACGACCAGAGATCTAAGAAGGTTGTAAATCAATATAAGCCGACGACCCTCATTATCACCTATTGTTCGAAATATAGATAAGCAATAAAAGTGTGTGTCCCTTAAAAGATTCCCAGGTTCGGATTAAAATATCTCATGAAATAGTTTGGCATTTTAATAATAGTAGGCTCTCTATTATTTTTGGTAACGGCTTAAAAAAATGAAACTGGTATCCAGTGTTGCAAAGAGACTTTAAGGAAGAATCTTTTAAAAAACGGATTAAAATTTAAAAAACTCACTGGTAGCAGAAAAATTATGGAATGGAATCCGTGCGCATCAAAAAGTCATAACTTGAATATTATAAACTGTCTGAGCAATAATCGCATTAATTATCGTGATGTTTATAATCAAGCGATTTTTCTCAATAATTATCTCAACCCAATATCATCATCATAAAACAAAATTTAATTGCTAGGACAGGTACAACTCTGCGTAGAATCGACCGCCTGGCGATAACTCAAGTGGTTGGTAATTTATGACCTTCTTATATTTCTGGTCGTACTTTACACAAAAATAAATTGCTTCTCACCCATTCATGTTAACTGACTGACTGCAGTTTGACGAGTTATATTTCGCAATTTTAGAATCCTACTTGTAATTTATTTAGGATGGTTTATTTTTATTTGTGATAGAAGCAATTTAAAAATCTTATTGTGTGTGTGTGAATGAAGAATAAATTTGTAGAAAATCTTTTGGAAATACCTGTAATTTCTGTTGTTTCATTGATTTTGAAGACGGAATTTCTGAATTCATTCCAAGACACATTGTTAATATTTTCTACGATTAAGTGCTCTATTTCTATTTTATCAGAACTAAAATCTTTTGGAGAAAAACCAGTTGAATTTTCTATAGCGGATAGTAAAATGTCGGGACTTTCCTATGAAAAAAAAGTTATGTTAACATGTTGTAAGTTAGCTACAATGAATACAAAATATGTAAGATTCTATAACTTTCGAGCATATTTTTTTCACATTTCCTTTTATAGTTCATGAAACGCATTAATTAGGTTTGAATATAATTGTAAATTTAGTCAATTTTTTTAACAAGCGACTTCCTGTTCAATTGAGTACCCTTCCAGTCAGAACTGTATAACTCGCCCCGTGTAAGTTTGCACTTGGACTTTGGACTTGCGCGGTAGAACATCCGATCGCTCGAGGCTCACTGAAATGGAGAACCCCAGTCTCTGTTTTGACCGCAAACGGTTAATATCGCAGTAATTCCAGTGACGTAGTAGTATTATAGTATATAGTTTTTAGTTACGGTAATTATTAGCAACAGTAGCACTTTAGGGCTCATGAAACCTACGAGCAAAGGACCTCGTATGATAATAATAAATGCAGGCAGCGAAAAAGGCTTTGTTCCAGATGCATATGTCCGTTGGAAATCGACTACTAAATCTGGAGACTATCATGACGAGATGAACTTTGAAAATTTCCAAATATGGCTAAAAGAACACTTATTACTAAATTTCTCGATGGGAAGTGTTGCTGTATTGGATCATGCATCTTACCACAAAAAACTTGCGGAAAATATGCCAACATCTTCAACAAAGAAACTAGAAATGCAACAGTGGTTGAGGGAAAGAAATATTTCATTTGAAGACAATTTGCTAAAACCACAATTATATGCAATTATCAAAACTTATAAACCCAAATGCAAACGTTATTGTATCGATGAATTAATAATGTCGCATGGGTTTAATGTTCTACGATTGCCTCCATATCACCCCGAATTAAATCCTATTGAATTAGTCTGGAGTGAAACACTATGTTGCTGAAAAAAACGTAGGTTTCAATTTTAACAAAGTTGATGGCTATTGCGACGAATTCTTTAAGAATTTTTCAGTGGGAATGTGGAAATCAAGGTGTGACCATATACAAAAATTTGAAAAGGAATACATGGAAAAGGAACATCTACTAGATCAAGTCATAGATGAGTTTATCATCGACATAGATGATTCTAGTGAGGATGGTGACTCTGATTTTGATATTTCTGAAGACAGTCATGCTGAAGATGGTAGTTTTGAATAAGATCCTAACTTTGTAATCTCCTATTAAGATAAATAAATATTTGTAAACACCCTATTGTTAAGTAATTATTTATGAACCCACAATTCAGGTAATATACCAATAATTATAACAAAGAATTAAATATTATTATAAATATTTCTCAGCAGCTGGCATGTACCTACGACTATGTTGAAGCAAAGTGCGAGGGTCGTACGAGAGTAGTCCGCTCAATATATCTCTCTTTATTCAAACATAGGGCTTCACACGAGACGAGAGTGGGCGTGAGTATCAAAAATCTCGTCTCGTTCTCGTCAATTCCGAAGAAATTGAGTCTCGTTCAAGTCTCGTTACCAGTTGTCTCGTCTGGTTCAAGTCTCGTCTCGTTACCGGTTGTTTCGTCTCGCATCGCTTAATTCTAAATATTGATATAAATTCCATTAATAATTTCTTAAAACTATATTTATAACGCTATTATACAAAATTATTTCTACATATAGGACATAATTTTTTTATTTTTACACTTAATTTTTTCTCTTAAATTACACGACTGAAGGTATAATGAAAAATTTTTAATTTATACAGTGCATAAATAGTTTAATAAGGGAGAATGGTTAATATCTATTTGCTCGTTAAGAAGATTACCAGAATTTTTTTTTATTTATCTCTATTCTACTGAATTTTATTACCCTATTGTATTTGAGGCGATACAGGACGTGTCGATTTAATTTTGGTAAAACCGACTATTTTTATAGTACTTTTGAATAAATAATGAGGCACTTTGCTCCTTCGGAAAATAAAATAAATAGTATAGTTTTTATATTTGTAAATACTATTTTTTCTTGAAAGATAATCTTAATTATCGCAAGTGTATAACAAACATAATAATTAATATTATTTTAAAAAAACGCGTATTTGTGAAACAATCGATGTATAATATAGACAAAACACACTGGCGATTATTGTGGAAATTCTCTATATTTAATTATTTTATATAGGTGCGTAAGGGAGCGTCAAAAATAAAAAGAGTTTACTGTATGTCTGTTTAGTAAGGTAGAAAATTTCGAGCCAAAGAAACCCCTTCAATACACGTTTATGACTCTCTAGCTCGTAGATACACATACACAACCGAAATTAAGTTACGTTTATCTTTTGAAAGGAATCATTCGATATGAAATCTAAAATATAATAATCTGCAAGGATAAGTATTTATGATAAGTGATAATTAACTATAAAAAGAGTTAACAAATTAAAGTAAAAATATGGAAAAATCATACTCTGTTAAGGATGCCATGATGTTTTGTATTGATAAGCTACGATATATTGTATTCTCCAAAAATTACGAGTTTTAACCTTGAGTTTTTTTTAATCCAAAATAAAATGTTCTCTATATGTAAACCTTTTCTAATTTTTCTAATAAAAACCAAAAACGAGACTCTCGGTTTGCGCTGTATGTGGTCTCGTCTCGTCTCGTCTCGCTTTTTCGAGACGAGGCGAGAAAAATCTCGCTCTCGTGTGAAGCCCTAGTCTCGTCTCGTCTCGCTTTTACGAGACGAGAACGAGACGAGACGAGAAAAATCTCGCTCTCGTGTGAAGCCCTATTCAAGCAGTGTCTCTTACTTTTTGTTCGCGCATATCTCAAGTGCCAACTTACAATGGGCGAGTTATACATTTATGTTAAATATTACTTATATAAAATGCCTTAATCCCGAATACTGCTTAAATAATAACCACAGAATAACCCTTTGTACACAGAAGCGACAACTCCCACCAGATCCAGATTTGTATGCGCATTTTTATGTGTTCAGTAAAATGTAGTCAAATTTGGTTACCAATGTTAACAAGATACGTTTTCATCCAGGTTTTCTTTTGATTTATTGTGGGAGTTGTTGTTAACACAAAAATTTAAAACAAAAATAAAGTAACAAGTTTTATTAGCAATATTTCCAAAAAAGCGTTATTCTTGAAAAAAAAAAACCTTTCTTCACTAGATCTCATTCCTAGTAGATTATAATTCTATTAGAATGTCGTTATAAAAAATAAAAAGTTGAAATAAAAATATATAAAAAAATATTGTTGTTTAATTTCCTAAAAATAACAAAAAAAAGATAACTTACATCGTTTAGTGAACTCGCTCTTGCCACATCAACATTTAATGTATTAAATATTTTGACTCCCTTAATTTCAGTGGGGTGGCTCTTTAAATAAACATCTTCCATTGTAACATTATTGATATTTTGAAGATACATTGCATTAGCTGTGAGATTTCCTATGGTCTGTGATTCAGTAAATACTTGGTTTCCATTTTTGAGTAATAAATCTGCAAAATTTTAATAAGAAACATAAAATTATCTAACGAGCCGAGTAATTGTCATTAAAAAATATTTAGATCAGATTCGGTTCTTCTTTGAGAGTAGATTTTTCTCGCTTAACTGCACTTTTTAAAAACTGACGGAAGATGTTGTCGGCACCGCTTCGCATTACTATATTTGATGCTCGTACTATACCTACTGTTTCGTGAATGAAGTTTTAATAAAATAAGCTATAGTAGAATTGCAAATTTCCCCCCCTCTAACAATCCGGGGGTAACCGAGGGGGTATTGCTAGACAAATGAAGAAAAAGAAGAATACAATTTATTAGAAACCAGAATATTTCAAAACGGCTATCACCTTTAAATAAGGGGTTGTCATCAAGAGTTTTCAAGTGATCTGCAATTAGAGCGTTAAATTTAACTACCCCCGTTATAACCTGCGGCTCTTCGTATTTCAGCCATCGATTAGGAGTCCATTTTTCTTCATTGAGGGACTTAAGAATGATATTCCTTGCCTTAAGTTTTTTCGTAAATATTTGACCTTTTAATGTGATGTCTTCATTAATAATCTAGAAAATAAAAGTCTAGTAGGTAACACATTGAATTAAACTGAATAAAACGAAGTCACCAGGGCCCCAATTCTCGATTTGACTCCTATGGGAAATATGGCGGCTTACCCATGAGAATCAGATTTCGGTATTCTGCAGCACTCGTAGGAATGTTCTCCTACAAAAAGCATAGGAACCTATTCACATGGGAAAATGCAAATCAGTCACCAAAGCGCATGCGGTGTAATATATTGTGAGTTCGCCTGTTGCATTCATTTGCTTTTAGGTTATTTCTTTCTTGTGTACGTTTCATGCAAATAAAATAATTTGAGTAGTCTTATTGTAGCCAAAGATGAAAAAGTTCTTTTGTATCGATTGGAACATGTCGAGGAGTTAGAGAATAGGCTTGACAGATACTCTATTTGTCAAAATGACACAAAGGCCATTTGATCTCATAAGTGATCGACAATTTGTTTAACTGCTTAGGCTATCCAAACAAACTGTTATAAATTTAATTGAGGTGCTAAATAATTATATTTCTCCGACGTATAGAGTGTATGCATTACCAAAGAGGTTATGTTACAAAACAAAAACACGAACAATCTCTATTTTCAGAGCTGCCAATACCACAATACAACATACAACTGACATAGAACACCTAAAAGGAATTAGCATGCTCAAGCGTGATTGGTTAGAATTAGAAAATATGAGAGTCTATCTCAGACATACCCCTCTATAGGAAAGTAAATTCCGATGGCAGTCGAGAATAGAGTTTTGTATTCCTATAGGAATATTAGTATAGGAAACAATTCATGTAGGAATATCTTCTCATTAAGTGGAGAATCGAGGCCCAGGTAGAGAACTCCTAGGCGAAAGCTCGGCACATCCATAGAAAGATGATGGATACCGGCCTTTACATTTTATTGACGTTTATATTCGGCATGAAGAAGGATTTACGCAGATAGCAGTTAAGAAAGGAGAAAAAAGTAAAAAAATATATATAAAAGACAAAAAAACTTATAGATGAAATGGAAATAAGGAAATAAAAATATGCACATGGAACATTAGAACGCTGCTAAGAACGAGGAAGATGCAAGAGGTGGGCTTAGAACTGAAAAAATACAAAACAGACATTGCTGCAATACAAAAAATAAGATGGAAATGGCAAGGAAGCATAGAAGATAAACATTTTAGTTTAAGATACTCAGGAAATGAAAAACAAGAACAACATGGGGTAGCATTCATGATTTTTGGCGATCTAAGACAAAAAGTGTTGGAGTTCAAACCAATAAATGAAAGGTTAGCATATTTAAGAATTGAAGCGAAATCATTCAACATATCTCTGTTAAATGTGTATGCCCCAACAGAAAGTAGCAGTAAAGAAGACAAAGACGAACTGTATGAAAAATTGGAAGAAGAGTTAGAACCTAGACAAGACATTATACTAATACTAGGAGATCTCAATGCACAAATAGGGAGAGAGGAGTACATAAGCCAGGTAGCAGGAAAAGAAACGATACACGAGAAAACGAACGACAACGGACAAAGGTTATGTAATCTCGCAGCGAGAGAAAACATGGTAATAAGCAGCACCAAATTCCGACACAGTGAAAATTATAAAATGACTTGGATATCACCAGACCAAAATGTGTATTCCTATATAGACCACATACTGGTGAACAAAAGAAAACAGGCATCGATAAAAGATTTCAGAACATACAGAGGAGCGTGTGCAGACACCGATCATTTCTTGGTAATGGCTAAAATAAAGCAAAAAATAAGAAAAGCAACTGATACAAAATACAAAAACAAGAAATGGAACGTGGATAAGCTTAAAAATGAAAACATAAGAGAAGAATATACAATACAAATAGAGAACCTTCTATCACAAGACGAAAGTCAACAAGAAACAGTAAAGTCGGAATGGAGCAATATAAAGAAATGTTTAGAAACAGCAGCGGAAACTCAGGTGAGAAGAAAAAAAGGAAAATACAAGAGTGCAATAGTGAGGTGGAGAAGAAAGCCAAAGCAAGATTAAAATGGATAAGAACTGATAATCTAGAGGACATACAAGAATACGAAAAGAAAAGAAAGGAAAGCAATAAAATAATTAGAAAGAGAAAGCGAGAGTGGATAGATAATAATATCTGTGAAATTGAAACAGAAAAGTCGAGGGAAAACACGAAAAGTTACTATAAAAAAATTAACGAAAACAACAAAACAAATAAGGGCAAAACAAAAGGAATAAAAAACAAGGAAGGAAGGCTGACAGAAGAAGAACACCAGTATAAACAAATATGGGTAGAGCACTTTAGGGAACTATTAACTGAACCATATTACTTGGATGAAGATGAAGAAAATAGAAGATAATAACCAAGAGACATTAATAGAAGAACCAACAATTGACGAAGTTAAGGAAATAATAAATAAAAACCGAAATGGAAAAGCCCCTGGAAAGGATGGAATAAGCATAGAGCTAATTAAATATGGGGGGAATACTCTACATGAAAGAATATATCATCTGATTAAAAAAATATGGAACGGGGAAAGGATGCCGGAAGAATGGGAAATTGGACAAATTGTCACCCTACATAAAAAAGGAGACCAACATGAATGTAAAAACTACAGAGAAATCATATTATTGAACGTTGCATATAAAATACTATCAACATTAATTAACAGAAGACTTGTAAGAAGTACAAAGTAGGTGATAGGGCAATACCAATGCGGCTTCACAAAGGGCAGATCAACAACTGATGCTATACACACATTAAAACAAATAATGGAAAAAGCCCATGAATACAAATGAAACATAGAAATGCTCTTCACCGATTTTCAACAAGCCTTCGACTGAATCAAAAGAAGTGAACTCATGACAGCATTAAAAGAGCAAGGAGTAGACGCAAAACTAAGGTTAATTAAAATGACAATGAATCATACAAGGGTTAGTATAATAACACAAAAAGGAGAAACAAATAAATTTATGGTTAATAAAGGTGAAGGTTAAAACAAGGTGACTCATTGTCCTTAACCAGCCAAATAATAGCCTATGCGGACGATATCGTGCTTGTAACCAAACGAAGAAGTATCTTGGAAAATATGCTGAAAGAGATAGTCACAGAAGGAGGAAAAATGGGGCTAAAAATTAATGAAAGCATAACAAAGCTAATGAGACTGGGGAACCTAAGCCAAAAAGAAAAAAGAAAAATCAACGCTTATGAATTTGAAGAAAAGATAATCGCTACAAATAGAGCCTACCACGCTAATAAGAAACTACTTAAAAGCAAAGTTTTAACAAAACAAACAAAATTAAATATATATAAAACGATAATAAGGCCAATAATGATGTACTCAGCAGAAACAATGACGTTAACGAAGAAGGAAGAGGAAAAATTAAGAATAACTGAGAGGAAGATCATAAGAACAATATTGGGGCTTGTAAATATAAATGAGAATGAATATAGAATTAGAACGAATCGTGAAATTTTGAACGAACAGAAAAGAGAAGACATTGTAAAAAGAATAAAAGTACAACGAGTGGCTAGGACACGTATGGAAAGAAGGAGCTAAATCAGTAACCTACAATATCTTGCAGTGGAAACCAGGAGGAAGGAGGAGACGCGGTAGACCCAGGTCAAAGTGGCAAAATGAGGTAGAGGCGGACCTCAATAGAGCAGGAGTAGCAAACTGGAAAGAAAAACTAAAAAATAGGAAATTATGGAGGGACATAAGTGAAAGAATTTAAACGTACATCGGGGACAGATCCACCCCAATTGAGCGGATCTAGAAGGCATACGCCACATGGGGTGTCAAGCCATTGTATATATTCATTTAAAATGTAGATTATTGGCTAAATACATCGTTGTTAGATATTCTGGTACTTGTTGAACATAATTTGACGAAATTTTATGATATGATAGGAATCGTACTATTAAAAAAAAATCAAATTCTAATCAAATGCCTGAATTAACAAGTAAGTATAGTTAAAATACAGTTTAAGAAAATGAAATCAACAAAAACTTGTTTGACACAAAAACATTTTGAGTAGATTGTCACAAAAAACTTTTTCACACTAAATAATTGAGAAAAACTTCAAAAGATCCTTCATTTGCAAACTGTTGCAGTTGATAATGGCGCTGTTATATTTTGGCTTTAGTTTACGTTTCGCATTTTTTGTTATATTCATTGAAATATCAACTTACCAGATTGTCTGGGTCTGCTAACAGTTTTATTTGATCTAACCGAGCTTGGAGTTGTTCTAAGGCAGCGTCTATGTTTATTTCCTGAAAAGCAATGCCTTTAACAGTAATAGAATTGTCCTAGATGCTATGTTTCGAGATTAATTAAAGTTAAATAGACAGGTGAATATAATATTTTAGATGCGAGAGGGAAATAACAGCATAGCTAAAATTAATGATGTGGACACAATATTCTGAATATGGCGCATAACAGTGTGAAACTTTTGGAATATACATTTTAACATGATACCTATCAACAAAATATTAGCATCAGACATTATTTAGTACAAGCAAAGTGGAAAATACGCTTAATTTATAAGTAATTTTTATTTTGACTATAACTGACAACAAATACATCTGCTATGTATAGCTACAGGGTGTACCAATGTTACGACAAAGTTCGTTATATGGGTTATTTTAAGAGATATCGAAAAATGCTAGAAAGAAAATTACAGTTCTTTCGCCATCAGAAGAGAGTAATAAAACCTAATTATGTATGCAAACTACAGCAGCGGTGGCCCAAAAAAAATCAGTATATTTGCAAATCTTTACCATAAAGCACTAACAAATTTCTTTTAGTTTAGCGGTGCCGACCAGTATATACCTGATATAACAATAGACGATCCTTTTGTAATCGCCGAGAAACTGGTCAATAATCCTTGCATAAGCGTGGTTCTGGGTTTAATAAAAGGGGTAAGATAAAACTACATTTTTAAGTAGTTATATCTATATTGACAAATTACTTTATTTGGCATAATCTGACCAACAGATTTTAATGGCTAAAAAAGTTATTGATAGTGACATCAAATTAACCTGAATATTTCAGAAAGTTTAGAATATTTTTTAACAAACAAATTATGTTAAGTTTTCACCAAACTTCAAGTAAAAATATTAGTTTTTGTCAAAATGAAAAATAATTTATTACAACCTCTTGAATTTATTTATGTGATTACAAAATTTTAAAACAGTTACTCACATAGACTTTCATCGCTATCGGAACTACTATTGTTAACAACAAATGTTACAGGTGTAAATAGGGGTTGTCCATCTAATGTCACTTGTAGAATATTGTCTATTTCCCACATTTTCTTTTCTTCTTCTACTACATGCTTAATACATTTTTCCCAATTGTCAGCATTTTCTTGTTTCATAGAGTTTTCCAGCAGTTTCCAAATATCGATCAACTTAAAAGTTGTATTTTTCCGAGCTACATCTCCTTTAACTTGCGCCCAAATGAGCTCAATTGGATTGAGCTCACAGTGATAGGGAGGAAGGCGCAACACATTAATTTCATGTGCTGCTGCAATTTCATCAACTGCTTATCGTACAGGAGGTCTATTCAACTGAACTAACTGAAGTAACTCAACTTTAAGTAAATCTTCACTACAAACAATCTTCCTTTTTCTTAACCATTCAACGATCTGTGACGAAGTAGGCATTTTTTCAATTTGCCGTGAGTGATAACTAGCTTCTGAATTCATATCCTCATGGTAATCACCAGTTTTTTAATGCAAATATGAGACTACCTTCATTCAAAAAACCTTTGCTACTTCCAATGTGTACAACAAGTAAATATTTAGACTATCATTATAAATATAATTCTACAAATGTACGCCCATGGTTTACTAGTTTCCGATAATTTTAATACTCTCTCCTGATGGGGAAACAACTATAGAAGATGTCTTTAAGGTGCATATTTTGAAATTATCTGGAACTATACAGAGTGTTGAATCACTCCATTACAAACTAAACATATGATTTTTTAAATGGGAACCCCTGTATATTTTACTGAATTCGGATTGCTCACATTTTTTTGAAGAGCCCTTTAAAAGGTTGGACACTTTTATGTGAAAATCGTAGGTACATCAACGCTCTGTAGCTTACTGTACTTGAAAAAAAAATTATTTTGTCCAACAAAGTTTCGTAATATGATGCAAAATCTCCTTTTTCGATAAAATTGTAAATATTTTCTCTTTTGTATACAGGGTGGACGGAAACTCGGACCGTTTATTTTCTTCCTTCCTTCAAATGGAACACCCTGTATTTTATAGAGGTTAGGTAACTTTTATTTTTGTTGAGCATTCCCTATACCCAATGTTTATAAAAATAGAGTTATTTTATAATATTTATAGTAAACTATTATATTTTCTGAGTAAGCGACAAAATTTGACATAAACGTCAGTCGTTTACCGTTAGTATATTTTATTTCTTAAAAATAGCAGTAATTGTCAGCTGCATTTTATAGTTTTCTTAAATAAAGTAAGAAGTATTTAAGATGAATAGTGTAAATTTTTTCATTAGAAGAAGTTCCACTTAATACTAATGAGGTATTTGCATGATGGTGCACCTGTTCATAATACTACGCCTATACGAGATCATTTCAATACCGAATTCGAAAACAGATGGATGTGAAGAGGGGGGGGGGCATCTGATTGGGCAGCTCGGTCTCCCGATTTAACAAAAGTTGGTTTCTTTTTTTGGTGTTTTATAAAAAATCAGGTTCATAAAAACTCCCCTGACTAATGGAGAGGACATGAAAGGGAGAATCAGATCTATTAACTTTAATATGCTGACAAATGTTAGTCAATCATTTGAACTTAGACTGCAGCATTGCAATGATGTTAGATTCCGTTTCACATAAGAAGAAGCCACTTGAAGTTTGCTAGCCCTGTTGCGCAGGAATCAAAATCGGCCTTGAAACCTTGTAACGACCGTTTCATGCCATTGGCGTTTTTCATGCCGATAGCCATTTTATTATTGACATTTGAGGTTGTGTTTGAAGCAATCATTTACTGTCGATTATTTCATTCACACATGGCTGCACCTATAAAATTGCATGATTGAAGTCATATGATATGTAATATGAGCGGCTATTAAGGTAAACAGAAGAATATGAGCGACTATTTTGTTTGACACATAAATGTCAAAGTTTTACATAAATCAAACAGCGAAATTTGAAAATGTCTCGTTTTGGTTTATCTTCCACTACGGAAATTAATGATTATGTGAGCAAATCCATACCAGTGAATACAAAGAGGAGTAAAGAGTCTGTATGGAGACAATTTATGTCTTTTTCTCAGCAGAAGAAATATTTATGTTATTGTTATTTTTGATTATTTCAAGGTTATAAAAATTTAAGCTGAAACGAAATAAATGTTGGAACGTATAGTATATATAGGATCATTTTAGGTATGCTGTTCATGAAATAATCTTCCTGAATATCACTCGACCATGACAAGCGAACTTTAAAAGCTACTGGGGTGAGTAGAAGTACTTATATTAAAAATAAATCCTCAGCTATTGAAAGAGGAGCATCTACATCCCTTAGATCTCCTCAAAGAAATAGATCTAGGAAAAAAAGGTACTGGAGGCACTAAATTTTGGAGAATTGCAAAGGATTCGGAATATCATTTATGATTTTTACATCCTGGAGAAAAGAGCTCCTACTTTAATATGTAAGTTTGATTAAAGTATAATAAAGATACTAAAATTAATTACAAGAAACTTTTGTCAGTTTTCTTTTAGTATGACTTTTTACGCTAGAATTACTTTTAATAGTTTAATAGATAAATAATTTTATATTAAAATATATTTATTTTTTCTAGGCATTCTGCAGAAAGTTCACACTGTTTTACCTTAGTTCACTATAAGTAAAACTTCTTTGTGGCGGCTGTTAAAAAGTATGGGCTTTAGGTAAGTAGTTTTTATTGGAGTGTTAGAAGGGAAAATAATGTTGAGAATGAGGAAAATTGTGAAATGGGTAGAACAAACTAAGAACAAAAATTAAAATAAAGCTACAATAGGTATTGTACAATTGAAAATATTAAAAGGTAACATGCATAACTATTTATTTGAAAATATTGTAGATGGCAGCGCACAAAAGATAACAGGAAGGTGATTATGGAATCGCAAGATATTCGCCATAAGAGAATTATTACTTTCTTAGAAAATATTATTAGATATAGAACCGAAGGATGGAATATTGTGTATACTGATGAAACATACATTCACAGCTCCCATGTGCAATCCAAGGGATGGTACGATATATCAGAGAAAGGTTTGAAAAAGCCAATCTCAAGAGGGAGGAGACTTGTGATTGTGCATGCAGGTGGTGAAAAGGGATTTATTCCTAATGCCCTATTAATTTTTCGTTCAGGTTTGCATTAATTTTATATACTTTTCGAAAAGTGATATTTTGTAAGTAAGTAAAGGAAAATACCACGAAATCTCACCAGGGGGGGGGGCGGGGAGTCGAAAAAAAATGTCTCACGTAATTTATGGACGCCCCCTAATGACTGAACGTTTCCACTTACACCCGCACTAGTGGTACCTATGTATACCATATCTGTGCTAATTCTTATGGGTTGGATTATAGCTAAGCTGTTTATTTGAAGCTAATCTATATAAAAAGCTTATAAGCTATTTACCTTGTTTAAACTTTCAGCTTGAATTTTTTCACTATGTTCACCTAAATTTTCCCGCAAAGCAGGTGCAATTATATTATCATCTGTGGTGTCTACCATTTCTTCTAAGTTTTTAAAGCATTCTCTGAGATCTTGTTTTTCACGTTTGGTGCTCTCTAAAAATTAGAAAGAAGCATACATTTTTGGGAAATATAATATTCAGACTATTTTGAAGACAGTAATAAATTACTCATCGTATAGAAACATCGTATAGAAATTTGGAATTAAAACCGCAATTTTTTTCATATTTTCAATTTAATGTTTCGGTAGCGTTCCAGAAACCGTTATCAAGAATGACTATTTAAACAAAAAATTCGACAACCAGAGAATAATATTTTCAAATTTAAGACTGCAAGAAATGCTTGTCAAAATAATTAATATACCAGAAAGAACATACAGAAGATTTGAAAATTTTTGGACACGCACATCTATTTTTCTATTCTTCAGTCAACAAATTTGTATTTTCATGTAATCACTATAGGCTAGGCATATTAGGAAAAAAGGAGTTCAGAGGAATATTTGATGTTTTTAATTTTCTCGCTTTCTATGCTTTTTGGGTCACTGAACATAAATTTGAAGTTTGCAGATAAAAATTTGGAGCAAAACCTTGATTACTCCTCGGACTAGGTGCTCCGATAGGCTTTGAATTATACTTCATCATATTACATAAGATTTATAATACTGAACTATCATTGTTTGGCCAAACTTTGCTGCCTTTCTACAGTATTTTCATTTCTTTGCCGATAACATTTCGAATACAAAAATAAAATTCATTTTTAATCTTTTGGTTGAATAGACAACAAGTCTGATATAAAATTATTTAAAAAATTTTCAAATATTTTCTTTTGGTGGAATAGAGTGTATTCGGTCCAAAAATCAATAATTATAGTTCCGGATGTTAACTTCAGCGCGAAATTTAAAATAAGTTGAGTTTACATAAATATGAATGGAGAGGGTTCGGGGCATCTTACAGCCACAGCTGTACCCAATTCCCAAAAAGAAACACTAAATTTACAAAAAAAAAGAAGGGAACTGTTTTTCTCCCCCGTCACAACCTAACCACACAAAATCAAACTAATCAACCAAAAGCACGTGCTCCACCGCTCGCCAAAATACCCAAAAAACACAGATACAGCGGTGGACCCGGAGGGTCACGGCAGAAACAACCACGACCTTCTTCCCTCCAGCCCCCAACCTCCCCCTCCTATATCAGGGACAAAATATCACCAAAAACTTCCATTCCCAAAAAGCCCTTTCGAACTTCTCTCTCTCTCTCTCTCTCTCTCTCTCTCTCTCTCTCTCCCTCTCTCTCTCTCCCTCTCTCTGTGTGTGTTCCGGGCTTCTTTCTATCATTTGCCTCGAAAGAAAGAGAGCTTCAAATAGGAACTGTGCAGTATTTCAAAATAGTAAACTCTTCGTAAAAATATAGGTCTGCAAAGTAGCTGAACTTTACTAGGATTACTGCACAGTTCCTTGTCACACAGTTTCTGGACCCACACAGTTCCTGAGCACATACATCTATATACCGATCCTGTACCTATACAGTTACATGTTCCGGTACTTCTCTAGTTCCTGGAGAAACTTCCCGGAAGACATAGCTCCCTGAAGTCCAGTTCCGGATGACATTGTTCGCGGATTTTGAGTTTGAGAAATCTTCAACAAGGAAAGTAATTTGTTGAATTTTATTTTGGCTTCACCAATGGTTGTAATTTTTTAAAGATATAATTTTAAGTACTAACCCATCTTTGCAAAATTGTAATTGCAAAAGTTTTTTTTTTCTTTATTTATTTAGCTATTTGTCTAGTAATATTCTTTTTTAAAAGCAGATAACTATAATAGTTAAAAGTTGATTTTTAATTTCTGTTTTTTTCTAATTTTTTTATAGAAATAAAATTAGTGTCGCCCTTTGTTTTTTATTATATCTAACTGGTTTCTATAGTTAACTAAATTCCACTGGTGACAAAGCCCTGTGAACTTGGCTTTGTAACCTCCAAATATTTAAATCAGTTTAGCAAGAACCTTCAACATTAAATATTCATTTTTTTTATTAACGCCCAACGCCAAGAGGTACTCTTTGTTTCAATGGGTCTGGCTGGATGACCGCAGCGGAATTTTACAATTTTATGAAGCACTTTGTTTCGTATGTTCGTCTATCTGTCGAAAAACCTGTCTTGCTATTATTAGAGAACCACGAGTCCCATATAGCCTACAATACTGTGAAATAGGCGCAAGATAATGGAGTTGTGTTGAAGTCATTTCCACCGCACTGCTCCAACCACTAGACCGATCGGTTTATGGTCCATTAAAATATATGACGAGCGAATAAGATGCCTGGATGTAAACAATCCAGGAAAATCTATGACCATATACGATATACCAGGGTTTGCTCGAAAAGCATTACCACCTGCTTTTGCACAAAAGAATGTAATTAAAGGTTTTGAATGTACTGGCATTGAGCCTTTCAACAGAAAGGTATTTAGTGATGATGATTTTTTATCAGCAAGTGTAACTGATCGCCCATTGCTTCCAGAGTTTGAGGATACCCAGCTGCATAATTCTAGGGATACACTTCAGGAGCCAGAACTTGGCACATCGCTTATTGCGACTGCTGATCCCGTAGTCGCACAATCAAAATCTTGTGCGTCTACCTCTGCTTCTACCGAAACTCTTCATGGTGATCATGCTGTTGCTTCAACTTGTCTAATTACATATTCGGACAATTCTAAACCTTCAAGTTCAAAGCAAGCAGATCGCATTAATTTAGTTTCATCAGCATCAAAATTGTTGACAAGGGCGTGCTCCGCGAAACCAGACTTTTCTGTTGCAAACATAAGACCATTTCCAACTGCCTCAAAGAGAAAAATAACAACTAGAGGACGGAAAAAACGACAATCTGCAGTTTTAACTCATACACCCGAATAAAATGCTTTGAAAGCCGAAGTGAATGCAAGATTGTCAGTAGACATATAATGGGGAGGCACATGAGCAGGACCCATGGGGAGGCACGTGAGCAAGACCCATGGGGAAGCAGATGAGCAGAACTGGTTGACCTACAACCTAAAGGAAAAATGCCCACAACAGCAAAATAAAAATTTAAAGCAGTGAAAAGAAAAGTGCTAAAAGATTCATCCGATGAAGACGATGCAATATGTGTCGTATGTTGCGATAATTATCATAACAGTAAACTCGGAGAGGCCTGGATCCAGTGTTACCGGTGCAAGCAGTGGGCACATGAAGACTGCGCACCTAGTGATGACTTCTCTCACAAACTTTTCAGTTCTATAACTATTGGATTGCTCAAATTGCAAACATTTATGACATAAAATTTCCTTAAAAATAACCAAAATGTGAAAAATGTTACAACTTGCCCCGGTCTCCAAATTAATTTAATTTATTATCTGGACTTCCCATCCCACCGCTTTAGACTGGCATTCGTATTTTTTTATAAACATTCACCGGTTTTACCTAATTTCTGCATATTAATATTAAATACTATTTAGAATACAACTGAAATTTTATTAAAATGTTTCTCACCTGGTGTCTGCGATTCGGCGTTTAATGAAAATATATGGATACCATTCACTTTAATTTCTAAATCGTTATTCAATCCCACTACCTGTATAGTTTCTGATATTCCTTTGTGAATATCCAGGATTTCAGAGAAGTTCGAAGGATATTGACGTTTGACCTCAAATTTAATTTTACCAGAATTCAAGCTGTATATTTGAATATTTTCCTAGAAATAATCTCAATTACATAATAATTAGAAAACTCACCTCTGAACAAAGAAGAAGTTGACATCGAACAAGATTCCATGCAGACAAAACCGTACTAATAAACGCCACAGTTATTAAAAAAATCCAAAAAGTTAAAAATGATTCTATTTGTAAGTACCTGAGTGAACTCTCAAATGATAATGCTACTGAGTACTAAGTGAGTCCTTAAAGTACTGGTTTATTAAAAGTGTAAAATCTGACATTTATAATAAACTAAATTATTAAAGAAAATACCCAATACCCCAACATTTTTAACTGAAAAGCAAAAATTAGTCGGGTTTTTAAAAATAATCTAGTTTATTTCACAATTTTTATTATTCTTTCTTTACTTTTTTCTTCTCGGAAACTATATTAAAATTTTATACCTTAGGTCACTCTCACAATTAAGAAACATAATAATATGTTAAAATCCGTCAAGCCGTAGTACATACATAGGTACAGGGTTTCTCATTATATTTTGACCCCAACTTTTTATTAATTTCGGGAATACAAAAAAAAGTTTCAAATAAAAGTTATATTAATTTATCTGTACCGACCAAAAATGTAGCAACAGACTGAATTTTGTATAGAGGGAGTGCCTAATAAAATGCATCTTCAATATTTTAAATGGGACACCCTGTATTTTTTCACAGTTTTGAGTAGCATTAGTTTTGTTCCATAATGGCGTATGGACGTATGGTACTACTATAAGATTAGAAATAAATTCACATATAGTTCAAAAACAACTTATATATTTAGAAAGTCAACAAAATTAATGACTTAAGATACAATACTACATTTAAGATTACAATAGATGCTCAAAGTGCCCTCCATTGTTATCAATGCACAAGTAATATCTTCGTTTCAAATTATCTAATGCGTCAGATATTGTGTTATTATGACCATTTGAATTTTCTAGTTCCGCGAGAGCTTTTGCCGTAATAGTGTTAATATTTGTATTTGAATCAAAATACACTTTTTTTAGAACCCCGCATAAAAAGCTATCAGATGGTGTTAAGTCGGGACTATTTGGCGGTCATTTAATGGTACCCTTATTGCCGATCTACACATGAAATTAATTACTTAAATGTTCTTGAAAAGCTACGACATTACATGGCGGTGTTCCATCCTGCTGCCTTATCATACAATTTAATTGATTTTATGTATAATTTTGATTTCATAACTCATCCACCTCCGTAATAACTGTGTCCAAATATGATTCCCCGGTTAATTTGTAATCATAAAACATTGGTCCAACTATTTTCTTTTGAAATATTCCGCACCACATATATTTATTGATTTTCTTCCCGACTTTTTTATTTGCTAAATTTTTCTTTTTCTATTATTTTTCTGTTCCCACGAAAACCTATTTCTTCTATTAGAAATGCCCGAAATTGAAAAATTTGATTCATATGTCCATAAAATGTTATCAAAATAATTAGGATCATTGAATAGATGAGGCTTTTACTTGATGAAGATCCATACTAAATGATGAAATAAAACAATTTAATTTGTTTAAATCTCCATTTTATTTTGAACTGACTTTCAATTTAAAATTGGGGCATTCACTAGTTTGAAAAAGCTACTGTGTAGCGAAAAGCGTCACTAATTTTAAATTAAATAAAATGGAGATTTAAACAAATTAAATTGTTTTATTTCATCAATTAGGATCATTGTTCAAATTTGTAATCATTTGTTGACAGAACTCTAATCGCTTTCTTTTATGTACATCGGTAAGTTCTTGTACCGGTAATATTTTGTACGGCTTATAGTTGTGCTTTCTTAAAAGTCTATGTATCGTCGCACGGCTTTTCTCTAATGCATTAGTAGCACTGTTTAAACTAGTTTCGGAATTTTCTAAAATAAAAATATTATTATGCATTTACTGTATTTAAGTATTTAATTTTTACCTTCAAAGTAAAGCAAAATATTAAGATCTTCATCATTTTCTACGATAGTACGTTTCTTCCGCTCAAACATTTTATCATTAATGACACGAAGATAATTATATAAAAATGTATTTGCAGAAGGAGTCTGTCGATCCGGATAAATATTCTCTTCTTGCCGCTTGTTTGTTTTTATTATTTTTTACATAAATTGAGAAAACATATGTTACAGTCAATATATGGAATTGGGCATTATACAGATTGCGAAAGCCCCTTTCTTACGCTGCGACTTATACAAGTACGACAAGGAAAATATGAGCAAAACTACGTGAAAGAGAGAGAAGACTTGTTAGCCCAACGATCATTCGTCCCCTCTACCAAAACATTTGAGCGTGTATTCAGTCCCCTCCTATTTATTTCAGCTGTCTATCGTTGTTTTAAAATTTTCAACGGCATTTCAAGCGGCAACAATGTTAAGTTCCAATAATCGTTAAATCGAAAGCAGTGTACGGATTTTATTTATTGTAGATTATAATTTGTCCAAATTTTTTCTTGAACTCCATTATTTTATTCTTATTTGTGTTGATCTCACTTATTTTTCAAAAATCAATATTCTCGATTTTCTCCCACTAAATACACCGTTATCCGGTGTTAAAAGTCAAATGCAAAATAAGTTATTTATTACTTAGAAAGTACCAAACATTCTAAACTGGCAACACTGCAGCAGAGACTGACTCCCCACTCTGTGAGTATGTTCACTCTGGTTCAGTAGTTTCCCAACATGGAAGGAGTGAGGTTGCAAAAGAAATAAAAAATACACTCGTTATTACGTAACCTGTACATCTTAAAATTCATTTTTGACAACTTGATCGTTTCTAACCAAGCTGACAATTAATTTCTAACTACAATAGTATATTATTTTAGCCATTGTAACTTGAAAATAAAACATTTATTCTTGAGATAAAAATAATAAAGTAATTGGGTATAAAAAACTAAAGATCGATTTCATTAATAAATTGAATTGAAAAAAAAATAAGTAGATACTTATTCTAAACATAAAATATGAACTTCTTGAAAAAATTAAACTTCACCTGATGGACATCTTTACTTTAATCGGGGCTCCTGAAGTGTCTGACAATGGCAGAGAATTTTGGAATAAAGTAATTTATGAATTG
Source organism: Lochmaea crataegi (assembly GCA_947563755.1). Taxonomy (NCBI): domain Eukaryota; kingdom Metazoa; phylum Arthropoda; class Insecta; order Coleoptera; family Chrysomelidae; genus Lochmaea; species Lochmaea crataegi. The sequence continues at coordinate 19,583,353 of OX387422.1, read as the reverse complement.
ACACAAATGTGGCCAAAAATGAAGTTGGTTCATGGAAAACCTAGCGACAGTCAGATCCAAGGAAGTGTCGAAAGAGCTAATCAAGACGTAGAAAACATGATTACGACTTGGATGCAAGACAATAGTACCGAAAACTGGGCCGAGGAAGTCAAATTTGTTCAGTTTATGAAAAATAATGTTTACCATTCAGGAATAAGAACTACACCATATGAAGCTATGTTTGGTACCAAGGCAAAAATTGGTTTAAAAGACTCAAATCTTCCACCGGAATCATATGAAAATATACAAACTGAAGAAGAATTATAAATTATTATTCAGTTTGCTTCTAAGTCCGAATCTCAAATGGAAAATCTAACAAATGATTTCTCTCCTGCATTGAATATAGTAAATTCTGGATCCGAAAATATACCAGAAAACAATCAGGAGAGCGAAGAAATTACTGCATTAACTTTTATAGATTCCATAATAAATAGCGGTAAGTAATTGGAAAATAACTTAGGGTTCAAAAATTTATAATTTTGTCTGTTTATTTTTAGATACAATAATAACCAATATTCAAGTAGATGATATCATGGAAAATAAGGAAGATAATACAGTTATCACTCACGAATCAACCTAAACAATTAATTTGCAGTACATGTGAAAAGGATGGCATACATACTCTTAACATGTACTGTAAACCAAGCAACCGATAACCTACTCTGCAATCTATGTATGAAGGGTGAGGATATCAATAAAATTAGAAAAAACGCCAAAGAGTCGCTGGAACAACAAGCGAAACGCATGAAGCATATAAGTGATTCTTCACATCCACATGTGGATATTGGTGATACAGTAAGAATCCCGGTTCCAGAGGTGGATAGAGGGCGAGGGGATCCTAGATCTATTTTAGGAGTAGTCAAAGAAGTGACCAAAGAGGGCTTTTTCAGTTTAGCCACGAAAAACGGCATTCTTTCAAAATTATATTCCAGTGCAGAATTTAGTACTTGCCCAATTAATCTTATGGAATGAAATACTTGCTCCGACAACATACTGACTCTTCGAACGGCGGCAAAATTGGAATCAATTGGGCATGGGCAAGGTTTTCGAAGATGCCATTGTAAAAGCAACAAATGTGCATCAAATAAATACTTATGTAAAAAAAGTTTTATGCACTTCAAAATGCCACAGTAGCCTAAGTTGCCATAACAAATAATTTTTAATGTTTTTTTGAATGTTTTAAAGGTTTTTTAATGTTTTTAATGTTTTTTAATAAAAAGAGTCTTTAATGAACATCGAATTAATTATTATATTTGCCATAGATTAATAATACTTGGGTATAGTTCAAATTTCTATTACGGTCCTGTTTGTAGATGTAAATATTGAATTGTTTCACAAACTTCCTAAAAATAAGTACGCAGTATAATACGGACGGCGCTGTATATATATAGACTAGTCGATTTATGTAATAAATATTTTTTATATAAATGGTCTGATTTGGGCAGTCTGTATATAAACAGTCTGCGCGGTATATATACGGCGTCTTTTCACAAATTGACTGTAACATATCTACTTTTTCATCTGCAGTATAACCCATTTTGGTATAAGGACTGACATCTTATAATAAATTAATAATTGTTTCATTTTTAAAAGTCAGTTGCATAGCCACCTATGGTTACCCTTTTGTAGTACCATACGCCATTATAGAACAAAACTAATGCTACACACTGTTATATATTTGTAATCAGGAAATGCAGGGCTACTCAAAACTATAAAAAAATACAGGTTGTCCCATTTAAAATATTGAAGATGCATTTTATTGGGCACTCCCTTTATACAAAATTCAGTCTGTTGCTACATTTTTGGTTGGTACAGATAAAATAATACAACTTTTATTTGAAACTTTTTTTGGTATTCCCGAAATTAATGAAAATAAGTGGGGTCAAAATATAATGAGAAACCCTCCTTCGTCAGTCGGGTAAAAATACATAATAAAATTGATGATAAAACTTACGTTAGTCGGTATTGTTATTAAACAGGTTTTGTTAACTTCAAATACCTCGGATCTGTAGACAACCTTTTCTGTTTGAAATTTAGTAACCGGCATCAAGTCGAAATCTACAACAATTACACTAAACAATGATTTTGTTAAATAATAATAAGTTCCATCGATTTATTTTTATCCCCAGATTAAGTGATACAATGTGTTTTTACACCCTGTAGGTATACATTTTATTCCTACAACATTAAGATTGAAATATTCGGAAAATTTAGAGATTTATTATAATTAATAGAAAAACTATATTCACCGTTCCAGCGATAGACTATATTGTTTTGAGATCGGCCATAAATGATTATATAACTTTCATTTGAGGTACTATGAATATCCATATGAACTGGATTAGTAGTTCTAAGATGTTGTAATTTTATAATTTCCTCATTACTAAATTGGTATACGAATGAAGGTACCTAAAATTTCCAGACGGTAACTCTAAAATTCTACACATGAAATATTAATGCGATTACTTACTGTTCTGTTAGATAAATCTTGTAAAATTATAATAATTTCAGTAGTACGGGTAGTAAAAGATCCAACTTTTATCGCTCCAGTCGTAAAAACTGTTTGGATTTCATCAAAATGAAACCCCAGCCACTTATATATCCTGAAAAATAATAAAAAACATTCAGTATATCACGGTTTGCAATTCAGATATGCAAAAATATTCTCACGATGTGACTGCTAGGTTATCTCCTTTATTATTGGCCACGATTAAGTACAAATTTCGATTGTTAATGAAAAAATGAGCATCAACGGCATCAGGAACAAAGAGAGTTTGTATCAGAGTCAATGTATTACTTCTATTGGAAATATAGATGTACGCTTCTCCCACTATCTCGGATTTTATCATCACAAAACTTATGTTATTAAATATTATAACCTGAAAATTGAAAAATGTTTTTTAATAAAAGTCTTATAATACCATTTTATAACGATACAAAGTTACAATCACAATACCATTACCAAAATTGGAGAGAATGTCATTAAATGGTATACAGATGAGGCTAAAACAAAAGAAAGGAACGGGGATGGGACCGTACTGGTCAGGAACCATCAACCACTCTGAAAGTTTTTAGGATCTTTCATGCGGAAATTCACGCCATAGAAAAGTGTGACAAGTTCAATATTGATAAAATATATACGAGTAGAAGATTGAACCTTACTTACCTATATAAAAGTGCACACAAAAAATTTATGAGGTGTTAAGTTAAAAATTTAAATCAATTTTTTGAATGCTGCTCTCAAGCCGCTGAATTTTTTTGCTATGAAATTTTATTATGTATGCTGGATCACAATAGGTAATAGAACCTGGGTAGGAGCAATGATTATTTCTCGCATTTGGTAGGATCTACTAGTAAAGTCCTTTCATTTGATACCCTTAGTTACTGATGGAGAATAATATGCAAACCGCCATTTTGTTGTTAATGAATATAATGAATAGACATAATTTTATTATCATCAGAGCTGAAGGTGTGCACCAAATTTCAGATCAATCGGCCAATAGGAAAAAGAAAGAATTACCAGATCTGACCCACACAAAATAATAACAATACAAACTAAAAAAGCAATATCTCACTTTCGCAAATGTTATTTTCTCACTGTCCGAGATTTTTTCCAAAGTATTATTTTGTGGTACCAGCTTAAATTTTGTTGGGCTACTTATTTCATATAAATCTTGTTTGGTAAGTATATAAGTTTTATTGAGGTTTATATACATTTTTATATAGTCACGTGTTCCAGATAAGATATTTTCTTCAATATTTTCTATAACTATGTTACTGGAATCTAAAACATAAAATTAAAATGATGAATTGGGATAACACAGTAGAGGATAAACAAGTGAAATGTTAAATGAGAATAGGTTAAAAAATTAAACTAAATATGAATAGTCGACAAAACGGAATGGAACAATAGACGAAACAATAACCTGAGAAAATGGGTAAAGCAAACATTAAGGAAGAATCAACTAAATTGGTATGGGCACACATAAAATGATATCTTAGCAAAACGAAAGAAATGAAGGAAGAAAAAGAGTGGAGCCTACAGAAAAAACTTGGAGAAAATTGTACGAATAGCCGAGGCAAGCAGAAACAATCTCAGGTAGAAAGAAGCTGGGAGGAATGAACTAGAAATCCTGAATTCGGCTCCTGAAAAGGTGGAAATAGTTGAAATGAGACAACGTGTATAGAAAATATGTAATAGACATTCCGAAATTTTTGTTAATAGCTCAGGAGAAAGTTTCTGATGATTTAATTATATTTAAGATAATGATCTTACCTCTTTTATTGAATAATCGTTTCCTTTGCCAAAGCTGCTCTTGCAAAAATTTGGATTTTTCATCAAGATATTCATCTAAATGTATACATAATATTTGATTTACACTAAATAGACAAGAAATCTGAAATTAAAATTATAGATAACATCTTCGAAACATCTCTATAATGTGAATAAACGTAAATATTTTTATTACTTTGACTTACAAAAAGGAAATACACAAAATATGTAACCATTATAATTATCTCTGCTACTACTACTGTACTGCAAGTGAAATTTATAATACAAAACACTTTTTCTTTTCAAAAAACTTGTAATCAAAAAAAAGAGTTCAACGTTCCAGTTTTCAGATGGTTTCTATAGTCGTGTTTAATAAATCAATACAGCTTAAGTTTCTCTGGTATTGAATAGATGGCGACCAATTTTCGTTTAACAAGTATTAACTATACAGCTTGTCTTAAACAAACTTTTCAGATTCACTAACAATCAACGACTGTATTGTTTCAAGTTAGCTAGAGTAGGTAGGGGAGGCGGGGACACATTTGAACGTATTTTTACAAATCAAATTACTAACCACTTTGAACGAGGGTATCAATAATGCCGAAAAGGTGGTTTGGGTCTAAAATATGTGTACTTTACATTCCCTCTACCAGATTACACCCACTTTTAATATTTTGGGTTTCTCAGACCATTTAACGCTTGATTTCATATCGTTCAAACGTACCCCAATCCTGGGGTACCTTTGAACAAGGGATGGGGCAGAATTGAACATAGTTTTATTTAAACACTTTTTATTACAAAAAAAAACTATCTAAGTCATACTTATTGGAATTTATCGTAAACTTCATTAATGCGGTGCCTTTTTTTATAGGAACTGACAACTTCTGAACTATGTCTGCAGTCGCTACTGTGCCAATATCGTCAATTATTGGGAAATAAAATTGTTGACCTTTATTTCTCATAAATTTGACGTTGTCATCTTCATTTTTACCAGTAATGACTACATAACGGACTCTTGTTTTCTTTGTACAGAACCGCACTATAACGAAATCATCAATTTCAGCTTCCCACGACAATTCTTGACTTTTGTTCAACGCATCAGAATGGTCGTCATCAACATCATCATCATCTGATTCATCGTGAATCGATATAGCATCGTCATATGAAGAAGAGTCGCTAATGGCAAATATTGCTTTCTTTACTTTTGTTTATTTTAGCTAGCGTCTTTGCCCTTTTCTTGGCCTCACGCGCTGTCATTTCAGCCTCAATTTCATCTTTTACGGGCGTAGCAGTTAGAAAGAAGGATTTTTTAGATTTGGATACTTGACGTTACTTCCTATTTGCCAAGCAAATGTTTGGAAGTGACCTGATAAATTCAGGAGAGAGTAATTCCAGGTCACTAACTGATGCAATAGGTTCGTCTGTTTCTGTTAGGTCATTGCAGTTCAAAGATTCGTCTGTTTCAACAGAAAAAATGTTTCTGTTAAATGGCCATATTCCTGTCTTCTGAAAACTGGAGATAATATTTTTGGGAGTAAAAGACGATTGAATTGCCACATTTGCGAGTCCAGCTAAATCGTGAATTGTGATGGTTTTACCAGGATTTGAAACCATCCAATCGTGTTGAGCAACTTTTAATTTAGCCTTAAACGGAGCCATTGATGAGACGTCCAAAGGCTGCAATTTGTGGGTGCAATGTGGCGTTATAGTGACAAGTTCCATACCATTTTCTTTTGCGAATATTATTGCTTCTAGTGAGCAGTGAGACTCATGATTAATGATTAATCCAATACTTCCGGCAGGAGCATTCGTAAGAAAACTGTCATGATATCTAGCTCGCGGAAAAACAAATACTGGTGGTAAGCTATTGCCATCAGCTCTCACGATGGCTCACACAGTCACAGGTGTGCCCCTTTCTGCAGACGTAGCCTACCCAACTTGTTTAACTCCCTTCTCTGCAATTACATTTGGTGCATCAACGACAGTTGTTATGCCCGTTTCATCTAGGTTCAGTATCACATTAGCAGTAAACTTGGTGGATACTTTCTACGAAGACTCTTTGCATAATCCAAGGCTTACACCCTTACGACACTATATGACAGACTATACTGAAGTCTGGAGCACTTCAAAGCATAATTTACCAACATAACTTCTTGATCCATGGTGAACACATGGCGAAAACTGTATTTTGAGGAGAATATTTCTTGTCTAGGCTGTTTCTTTAATCGATAAAACAGCGTGGTGTGTTTCACCCCAAAAACTTCTGCAGCTTTTCTTAAAGACATTTCTTTATCTTTTACTGCTGCTATTGTCTTTGCCATGTCTTCTTCTGTGAAATTTGTCTCTTCTTTTCTTTTCTTATACGTCCTCACCATATTGATTATTGAATCTATAAAAATTATAGGTATACCCATCACAAACTTTAAGATTAAAACAAGAAATCACCATTATTTGTATAGCTGGGGTACCTTTGAACACTGTTCAATAGTACCCCATTGAAATGTCCAAAGGTGCCCCATAAAATTGAATTTTATCATAATTATAGGCAACACCATAATCACAAAAATTGAAGGATCTCACAAAATATTAAAAAAACCTCACCTAATTAATGGCCATACATGACATCTATATACTTATTATAGTATAAAATATTTCCTGATTTATTTATGAGCGGAAAGTTATAGTGAAACACACTGGATATAAGTTTTGTTTATCCCTTAAATTGGCAAGATACGATTTTGGCGCGAAAAAGATTATTTGAGGTATTAAATAGAAACAATGGATCTCTTAGAACCCATTTTGCCACATTTTTTGAAAAAAGTATTACATAGTTACTAAAAATGAATTGTATCCTATGAGATACGCTTCCAATTTGACAGAACAAGGTTTTTTTTTATTAAGTATCCTATAAAATACATTGCCAAGTTAATAAAGCACAATGGATAGAAGCAAGTTTTTTTATTTAAAAAAAAGAATACATGTAAATTATAAAAAAAAGTACAAAAAGAATAAAAGCCAACTTAAAAAAGTTAAACATTGTGGTGGAATTGATAAAAACAATTTCTGTCTTATACTAGACAAAGTCTTAAATCACATTTGGAGCATATCCAATGAGTTTCACCCTGTTTGCAGTATCTGCACCTTCCTTTACTACCAAACGTGGGGAAATGATCAACTTTATAACTGCCTTATTATCGTACCACTTAACACAACTAAGTTTATGGGTGTTATCGGTTCTGCAACAAAACGATCCTCTTCCCTTTTTCTTGAGGTCTTTATCACTTTCTAAAATACAGTTTTGTAACCGATTTTGTCTAATTGTTCCTAAAGAGAGTATACCATATTCATACCGAAGAAAATAAATTAAGTCAAATGAAGTAAAGTAGTTATCGAAGTAAAGAACACTCAAAGCTGGCTTTTTCATCGATTTACTCAAGGCGACAACAACCTTTCCTCCCATTCCTAATTGTTCTTCTTGTGCACTTAATTTATAGTTTTCTAATGTTTTATCTCCACCATATTCAATAAAATCATACACAAATCCTGTTATTCCTGCTCTTACAAAAATTTTAAACCCCCATTTTTTTGGTTTAGATTTGATATACTGCCTTCTGAACCCTGCCTTTTTCCCTTTATAAGGTACCATCTTCTCGTCTACACTTTGACGTATTTCTTCTTCAATATTGTGACAGTTTCTCCTAATAATCTCCAATACAGGTCTAATCCGAAAGTAGGGGTCATCATTAATGTTACTGTTATTTGCAAAATGCAAGGATTTTCTTATTTGCTGAAATCGTTTTAACTACATGGTATCTGCAATTTCTGAATATCGAAGTTTTTGACTCCAGTAGTCAGTATAGGCAGGTAAGTCCACAATGCCCATTATAATTAAAATTGAAATAAAATCTCTAATATCCTGCTCTATAACATTAACTGATTTGTAAGTCTGTTGAACTGCGTATAAATTAGTATTCTCAACGATTAAATGAAATAAATCAGGCGAGAAAAAAAAGGGGAAATTTTTAATGGGGGACTTAAGTTTTTCAGGAATGGAGAAATTATTAGATGGAATCTCTACAAGAAACTCAAATTTATTCGTGTTCCATTGATACTTCAAACCATTTTTCCTTTTGGTCATTTTATTCTTTTTTGCAGGTGCTGACACCCCTTCTACAACATTTAACTTTTTTTCTTCGCATTCAATCGCCGAGAAAGAAGTTTGTGGTGTCTGTTCGTTTCTAGCTTCGATCTTGTTTTTATTGGTGTAAAAACAGATTTAGGGGTTTCCATAATCGGTATTCTCTCAGAAAATTGGTTTGAAACTGGAAAATCATTTTCTGAAGCAGTATCAATATTAGACAACTCGTCAAACACTGCAGCAACGTCGGGTGGAAGACTAGGTGCTTCAGAACTATCATAATCAGAGTTACTGCAGTTGTTTTCCCCGTCATATAACTCTTTTTCCATATCATCATCACTTGAACTGTCTATATCAGAAGTTGATGGTGGCAGTAAAGCCATAATTTTTTTGGAGCTTGACGACATACGTGTTCCAAACTGAAAGAAAAAAATTAAATGTATCCTAAATTTATTACTTTATACCTTTCTACTGAATTAAACACCGTTTTATTTTAGTTATTGCCATTGTAGACTATAATAGGATACAGAACAATTCAATCTAATGTTACTTAATTATTGGTATTGTAGACTACAGGATACAAAACAATTTAAGCTTATTTTTCTTAGTTATTGGCATTGTAGACTGGAGGATACAAAACAATAAAAACCCATTTCTTATAACTCCTTGCGATGAATCTTTCAAGATACATTCAAATTATTGTAAAGATTATAAGAAAAAGTGGTTAGTTTCTGGAATTTTTTATACATAAATAGTTGAAATCATCCCTTTAGACTTGCATTCAAGTATTTTTTTGGAATGTAGACTCTTAGTTTAAATAATACAAGTGAATAATTACCTCAATATCAGCAGTCACATGTTTTTTTGACGCCATCTTGACATTTTATGTTCTAATTGCTCACAAAAGCGAGAGATGGCACTACCAAGATGATTTGCAAGGTTAAATACTACTATTAGAACGTTCTGCAATGACTTGTTTGGGTGTGAGTTGAAGTTTGTAGTTTTGGTAGCTTTTGAAAATGTATGTATCTTAGAGGATACTCTGCCAATTTAAGGGTTATACTAAGTATAGACGAAAGCGTCTGTATCCCTTGCACAGCTTTGTACGACTAACGTCTTTGCTCACATAAAGTTTCAAATACAAACATCGGGAAATTTGAACGCTGTTCAATTGTACCCCTTGTTCAAAAGTGCCCCCTCCTCCCCTATACATTTTTAACGTACAAAAGGCGGAGTTCACTTGATAATGTGATTAAAAGTTATATCGAAAAATTGTTCTCCCACCATAATAAGCATATCAAATATCCTTTCGTTATTTCCCTGAATAAATTTGGAGCAGTTTAGCTTATCAATTGCTTGAGTACGAAATGTACGAAAACTGATATAACTATATATTTTTAAAGTAGATACTCAACTTCCATTTTTGATTTATATATTGTTTTATTAACAAATTAAAACCACTGATAAATCTGTATTGTATTCGCAAACCGATGCATTTTTTAAATCCTGGCAGTTCCGAAACATTTATAGCCGAAGTAATAAACGTTTAGGTATTGGACTGAGAGATAAGAGGCAATTGGCGAGACTACCTGTTTATTGAAGCCGGTTGTCAGTAAACCATTATTTTTTATGCTTGCCAAACGGACATCTATCCAACGTACATCTCATCATTAAACGACAGTAACGGAGAGACCCGTGGTTAACTGAGCAATTAAACTTTCAAATTGTTATGTGCACCAAGATAACAACGCTCATTCTATTCGAGCATTTCACTTTATGATTAGAGTACAATTTATATGAATTGCCAGGTTCATGGCGTTCTCTAATTTATTGACTGAACACAGAGTTCACTTCACGTACCCTATCTGAACCTAATTTTAATAATTAGAGTACATTTATCAGAGCGTCAATCATTATATTTCAATGTTACTTAAAACAACTGTGGATAAAATACCATATAAATAAATATATTGATCACTTTAAAAATAAAACAATATTTAGGCACAAAATTTCACTTTATTTTACCTGAAAACGAAGAATAAGCATTTATCAGCACCTCATAGAAACAGCGACTGATCATGACCAGCAGATTTTATTTCTTATGTGTATTTAAATGTAAGCGCGCATACCTAACAACATCAGAACAGCACCGACAAGGCACGTCAACGCCTCAATCACAACACAGAACACAGAACACATTTCTCAGCGAGAATATTTTGCGGACGGTGTGCAAATACAATATCTCTGACAATATAAAGTGAAGCCTTTAGTTGGGTATCGCGGTGGTGCTGATCCCGTGTCGATGCGTTAAGTGAGCCCATACACAACCGTCGAGTTGACCACTCGACGGTAATGTGACGATGCTTGTCAGGTGCTGTGCTGATAAGTGTGTTTCGACCTTTAAGATTTAACTTTTCCTGTTCTCACAGACGCCTTAACTTTGTTTTTTGCCTTCTATATAGGTAGCTGATAAAGTCAATATTTCCTTCATGTAGACTTTTGCGGATCTCCTGACAGCTGAGGCTACCTCATTCCACAAATCAACCTTTTTCTTATTTTTGAAAAACTTATGTCTCTGTAAAACATTTATATTTTTTTCTACAGTCGCGCGTAATATGTCTAATTACTATATTCAAATGAAATCGTAAAGTCGACAAATGCCGAGGATTGTTACTTTACGCTCTAGTGAAAAAAATGAATCTTTTTCGCTCGCTTATTTAATCAAACCACGCTCTCCGAATTAACTCAATTGGTGAATATTTAACAATTTATCAGATTAAAAATCAAATAAGTAAAATTATATGAAAATTGTCAAAAATTTTGAAATATGGTCAAAAATGGTCAATAATTGTCAAAAACTGTTAAAAATGGACAATTTTTGTCAAAAATGGTCAAAAATTGTCAATAATTGTCAATAATTGTTAAAATTTTGAAAAATGGTCGATAATTGTCAAAAATTTTGAAAAAGGTCAAAAATTTTCAGAAATGGTCAATAATTGTCAAAAATGGTCGATAATTGTCAAAAACTTTTAAAAAAATTTGAAAAATGGTCAAACATTTTCAAAAATTGTCAAAAATGGACAATTATTGTTAAAAATTGTCAAAATTTCGGAAAATAGTTGATAATTGTTAAAGTTTTATGGTCAAAAATGGTCAATAATTGTCAAAAATGGTCAAAAATATGGAAAAATGTTCTATAATTGTCAACAATTGTCAATAATTATCAAAAATGGTCAGTAATTTTGAAAAATTGTCAAAAATTTTAAAAATTGTTAAAATTTTTGAAAAATTGTCAAAAATGGCCAATAATTATCGAAAACTATAAAAAAATGTCAAAAACTGTCAAAATTGGACAATTATTGTTAAAAATTGTCAAAATTTTGAAAAATAGTTGATAATTGTAAAAAATTGTTAGTTTTTGAAAAATTGTCAAAAATGGTCAGAAATTTGGAAAAATGGTCAAAAACTATCAAAAATGATTAAAAATTGTCAATTATTGATAAAAACTGTTAAAAATGGACCATTATTGTCAAAAACTGTCAAAAATGGTTAAAAATTGTAATCATTTTGAAAAATGGTCAAAATTTTGGAAAAATGGTTACTAATTTTGAAAAACAGTCAAAATGGTCAATAATTGTCAAAAATGGTCAATAATTGTTAAAATTTTGAAAAATCGTCAATAATTGTCAAAATTTTGAGAAATGGACAATAACCGTCAAAAGTTGTCAAAATTTAGAAAAATAGTCAATAAATAATACGAGCCGTTTCCGAAAATCGATTTAAACACGTAATTTATAAAATCGATTTACTAAAAATCGATTAATATTAATATAAAAATCGATTATAAGAAAATAATAATCGATTTATATCAAAATCGATTATTATTTAACATCCCTAGTCAGTAGATCTTTTTAAGGTTAATCATGATGAATAGCGAAAATGACGATTATTCTAGCACTCCTATTATAACATAAGATAATATAAAAAACTGTTTTAATTATTAAAACGCGACTGTAGAAAAAATTATGTATGTTTTTTGAGCGTAAAGTAAAATTGCCGCTTTCGAAAGATCGCGGCAACATTCTTTCTCAAGCGGCAATCTGTTACTTTACGCTCTAAATACACAAATAACTATTTCGTATTATACACAAGGCTCATTGAATTTTGGTATTTGTTATTAAACTTGGTTGAAGTGGCTAGAAACGGCCCTGATTATACCGGATTATCACTATAAAAATTAAACAGTTATGGATATACTAATGGATTACATAAGAGATAACAGTGTCTTACATATTATAATACATTAAAAATTAACATATTTTAACAGCTTATCACTTTAGATCAAAAACATGTATCATGTAATTTCGACAGTTCTCTATTTTTTCCGTAATACGCCATAAGAAATTATTCTATTTAAACAAACATTATCATTATATTTAAAATGGAATGTAATATGTTTTTTCACTTCCGAAAGCGGTTGGGCATAATATATTTGAAGGTGTAAAAAAATTGAGTTATAGCGTTTCAGTGATTTGATTGATTGATTGATTTATTGGTTCGGCACCACCAGTCAGAGGCTTAGAGACCTCAGCATCTCAGCCTTTAGGCTTTTCGTGCTCTTGGTTATACTGTTTATGTGAAGAGACTAGTAGCCCGTATCAGCCTCAACAGTCTTTTCACTAGGTCTTTATTGGAGAAATCCTCCCTTGGATACTCTAGTCCTAGGTAGGAGTCTATATCTCCAATGATACAGTGCTTCACATTCAAAGATAATATGAGTGGTTGTTTCCTCCTCATCCATGCACAACTGACAGATAGGTTTCTCCCTATATATGCCAATTGTATGGATGTGCTTCCTTAGGGTACAGTGACCGGTGAGTAATCCCGTCACTTTCCTTATCTGGCCCCTGCTAAGGGTTAATATTTCGTTAGTCAGCGACCCCGCGGTTTTTTTTACCAGGACTTTGCTGTGTTCCTGTTTTGGCACGTGTCTCCAGTACGACTGATGTTTAGTTTAAATCCACCGAGATGTACAGCCACGAGCAGGAGTTTTTGATATTCCAAATACTGGTTCAGGACCAGACCCTAGTTTTGCTAGGATGTCTAGGGTGCTACGGTGCCTACAATACCCATGTGCCCCATGACCCATTTAAGAGTTACTCTATCATGGTTTGCCATGGTTGAAAGTTTTTTTAGGCAGTTCCAGACCAGTCTAGATTTGATCTGGGAATATGCTAAAGATTTCAGCCCCCTTTCGATGTTGCACCTAGGTCTAGCACCATGGACTCCAGCTCCTGTTCCTATGTCAGTTTTAGATCCGTCTGTGTACCACACCAACGTTTCTTCCTGACTTCATCCCAGTTTAGCTGGATATGGTATGATTGGTTGTCGTTAATTGTGGCCAACAGGTTATCACTTCTCATTTCAAGAAGCGAGTACCTCCATGGAATCTCCAAATAAGGTTGTCGTTGCTGTCCTGTTGAAAGCATGTTTTTCATCCACTGACATGTGGTGTCGTAGCTCCACGTCTTGCAACAGCCGCTATCTTGGAGTCAAAGGAGGTGTGGTCGAACGCTACTTCTATATCAAGAAATGCTCCGAGAGTTTTTTTTGACACCAGTTGGTGCAAGGCTCTTTTACAGGATTTTCCTGATTGATAGGCATGTTGGTTATAATGTAGAGGTCTTTCAATGAGAACATTTTCCCTATCATGCCTATCAATAAGTTTCTCCATAATCTTCAACATGAAACAAGATAGAGTTATTGGCCTGAATGACTTTGCCTGGGAATAATCCTTACCTGGTTTGTGAATAAAGACGAATCGGGCTCTTTTCCAAGCAATTGGAATGTATCCAGTTGCTAGTGATGCTCTGAAGAGTTTACAAAGTACTGGAGATAGATGTATTGGCCACTGATGCAGATGCGCTGGAATTATACCATCTGGTCCAGGCGCTTTGTATGCCTCAACCGAGTTAATAGCCCAGTTCAATTTGCACTGGGATATTACTTTCAATCATTTACTTTAAATAATAATTATTACTTGTTGCAGGAATTAGATCTTTTCATTGCTATTGACTTTGAATGTAAAATACGACGCAGCTTAATAATTCTTCGAATGTATATATTTCTGATTTCTCACAAAACAAAAAATAAAATACAAATACTTATTACAAGTGAAATTAATAATAAAAAATCAGTATAACGATTGACATAAAACAAACGTTTATTATAACGGAAAAGCAGGCTGCGTAGACAAAATCAATTGCAATAAAGGGCTTCAGGCGCTACCTATTTTTAAAACAATCTTCCTACACGGAAATCAATATTAACTGGGATCTGGGATATGCTAGTTTTCTCAAACAACTCAACTAAAAATGAAATTCAGGCAGCCCGAAAATGCGTAAAAAGACGTTTTACTGGTGGGAGGAACTTAATCGATAATAATACTTAGTATATACTAAGTTTATTTCACAAAAAATTCGACCGTATGCATTATCATAGCATAATTCACTAGGATAGTTTTAGTTTCCGTCATTTCGGGAAATAGGTATTTGTTTTTGGTTTGCTGTCCTTAGTGGAATTTATTTGATCTACCTCTAAACTTCAAATTAGTGAATATATAGGACCAGCTTTTTCGTTATTCCTACCCTTTGTTTATCAAGTGATTGAACACTGCTTAACTAAGCAAACAATTTTTCGACATAAGAGCATATTTATATTGAGAATGCGTATAAAAATAATTAATTGTTTTCCCAGGAGTATCTTTGATTGTCTCATGGCCGTTTGCACCAGTACTCCTTAAAAACTCTTATAGCTGACTTTAACTTAAGGTTGGCCTTAAAAATTAATGTGTTTGCACGAGTTGCCCGCATCAAATTCTTAGTTAAGTCGAGGAATGATTTGACAACGTCGATAAATGGCATGAAAAAGAAAAAAACTAGCAACGTAACCTAATTTTTTATTATGATTATATTTACCTAATTTTTTATTATGATTATACTTCAAGTTTGTATTTCGTAAATTCTAATTACTATTAATTATTATTCGTTTTAGGCAGCAGAAAAAATTTGTTGTTATCATGAGTGCTGAAAGAAAAAGAGCACCAAACTTCACCATTAGGGAAAAAGTTCTTTTAATGAACACAATTCACAGTTTTAAAAATATTATAGAAAATAAGCAAACAAACTCCACAACATGGCGAGAAAAAGATGCTGCATGGACAAAAATATCTGATACATTTAATTCACAAAGTAGTGAAGTCCATCTTCGCAGTAAGGAAGCGTTGAGAAAATTATTACGAAAATATTAAAAATAATGTTAGAAAAGAGGCAGCAGAAGAACTGAAAGAGCTGTGTAAAACTGGCGGAGGCACTTTTGAGAAAAAAAAGATCCTGTAAAAGAATCAACATTAGATCTATTAAACAAGAAAACTGTCTATGGTCTAAATAATCCATTTGATGGGGACTCTGAAGCCCAAGATGTCGTGATTTTGGAGGCAGATAAATCAAATGTGAATGCCGAAGACGTTTTCTATGCTGACCATACTTACCACTTAGAAGAAACCCAGATTTATGAAGATGTGTCACTTCCATCATCAATATATCAAGCTGCAATTAGTAATCCTCAGGTACATATTTTCTTAACACTTTTCCTAAATTGGAATGTATTTATCCGAAAACTCTATTCACTTGAACTACATCAATATACTGCTGTTTTATTTTGACCTAAAGTTCAAATACCAATTCTAGATCAACTGACCTGGGGGTAGGCACGTAACGAGGGGGTGTCCGGGGCTCCCTCTGAATTCTTTTTATTTTTTTTTCTACTTATTCTAATTTTTAAAAACTATATGGCATTTTTACAAGAGACAGACCCCCTATTCACAAATCCTGGCTACGTGCCTGCCTGGGGGGCAATTCTTGATAATTTTTGTATGCGAGCTGTGTCAGATTTTCGAATGATAGCAATGTTAAATAAATTAATAATTTGAATTCAAACAACAAAATCCTTATACGAAATTTTTCAAGAATTGAGCCAGGATTGCGTATTAACTCAATTATCAGTGTTTATTATTTATTTTTAATGTATTTCAGAGCTCTCGTCAAACCTTCTCAGGGCATGTGAGCCAGGAAAAGACACCAAGCTTAAATCATAAGTGGACCAAAAGACGGAGACCGACACCACAATCAACATGTGCCATTGATTTGAACAAAGAATATCTGGAAACGACTAAAGTGAAAAAACAGTGTTTAGAGGCAGAGCTGGTTAATATTGAAGCTAGAAGGCATCAGGAAGAAGTACTATTTGAACTTCAAAAAGAAAGTTTGATGTTAGATATAGAAATTTAAAAAAACAGTTGAACAAATAAATAGTTTTAGTAAAGTGTTACGTATGTATTTTTCTGTATATCTAGGTTTTCCCAACAAAGACTGAACAGGGGTTTGTTTTTTACCTATTTTGTTTTTGAAAAAATAGTTATTTGATGTATTTTTTTGCACATTCTAAACTTTGTACCAAAAAACAATTTAATCAATAACAAAAGTCTTACGATCAGATATTTTTCAAAGTAACAGACTGTATTTTTATATTTTATATTTCTATGGAAATCGGATGGCCATTTTTTTTTCGAAAATGCAGGAAGGGTAAAAGAACAGCCGCTGTTCCAGTCCTTGTGACTGTCACAGGTAGAAAATATGTTAATTTAATTTTGCTACTTTAAAAAATAAATAAAACAGAATTGTTCCATATGTACTTTTATTGCATAATTAAAAAATATTATTCAATAAATCTAAAATAATTTTCAATCAAATTTCGTCGAACTTGATTAGCTAAGGGGGCCTGAATATTTACAAGTGGAATATGTGGTACTTCATTATCTTCCATAATTTGTAAGAAACGATCTATATCTTCTGGTTCCGGAGGTTCTTCCTCATTATTTGCTCTACAGATATTGTACAAAACAGCAGTGGCAACAATAAGCATTAGTATAGTTTCCAATTTTAGTCGACAGCCATATGCAAGCACTGGAAACCTACGTTTCCAAATTCCAATTATTCTTTCGATAGTATTTCGCATTCTTATATGGGATTCATTATACAGCTGTTCTTCCCTTGTATTTGGTTCTTGAAGTGGAGTTAATAAATAAGTCCTCATGTTGTATCCGCGATCCCCTAAGAAAATGAATTTAGTTCAACTAAATTATTTACATAACAATTTTGACCCTTTTTTCAGCTAAGTAAAGAAATAATAAATCAATAAAAATAATAAAACTGCATCGGGAAAGTGGTTATTTTCAAAGTTATCTTTAATTCTAGCATCGTGACACGATCCTGGCCATCTAGCGACCACATTAATTAATTTTAGATCGGCATCGCCTATAAGCTGTACGTTTACAGAAAAAAAAACCTTTTCAGTTTCTGAAAATCTCTGCATCATAACCACCTGAAAAATAAAAAACAATGGGCAGAAAGATTTATTTTAATGATACATTGATGATACACCTTACCTGGAGATTGTATTTTAATGTGTGTGCAATCGATGACTCCAATGACCCTAGGAAAGCAGACTTTTTCATAAAATTTCAAATGACTCATTTATTTCATTCTGTATTTGAGGCATTTTTATAAATCTATTGGACAGTCTGGCCAAGGCTGTTCCAACTCTAACAACTATTCGAGAGATCGTTGAGAGATGAACCCCAGCAAAATCCCAATACATGCTAGGTTAGTTCCAGTTGCACAAAATCGTAGCAAGGTCAGTAGCTGATTAATGGGAGCCACACTATTGTTCCTAGAAATAACGTTCAATGATTTTGAATTCAGTTAATTTTATAAAGCCAAATGGCAAGTACAAATCCGTACAAGGCTAGTTTTGACTAAAAGTGGGTCAGAATTGTTATAATTTATATGGCTTTACTTACATATCATATGGATATTCAATTTCATCTTCTATTATACCCAAAATTTGCAAAGTAGTGGGTTTTTGAACCCGAAATCGTTGGAAAAATAAAAGGTCATCAAAACTGTTAAAGTAATCCGCCCTTTCAATTATGCGTCGGGGCCTGCCGATTCTGACTTCTTTTGCGTTGTCGTTTTCATAAAGCAGATCATTATTTAAAACATTCATGTTTTTGTTCACCACGTAGATAATTTAAAATAAAACACTATAGAAAACCCGTGCAAATTTGAAAACCCGTATCAGCAAAATTCAAAAACGAAGTTTTTGAGGTTAAGAAAGCTTGAGTATTACTTAAGCCGACGAATTACTGGCACTTAACTTACTGCCAGCTTAAGGTGAAGCTTAAGCCATAAGATAGACCCGTGCAAACAAATTCTTACACTTAAGTATGTCCTAACTTTAAGGTGAAACTGGTGCAAACGGCCGTTAGCCCTTTAGATCTCTCCAATTGTCCGATCTTTTCTTCTTTTCGGTGTTACCTATTTCTTCCAATATTATCTATACATACCGGGGTGACATTCACTGAGACCCTTTCTTTTATTTAGTTCCTAAGGAGACTCTTAGTTCCTTTATACCTATTTCTCGAAGGAATTTAAGGATATCCGCAGGGTTAAGATTACGTAAGTGTCGCTCTTCTATTCAGTAGTCTCCTAGATGTTGTACCCTAGAATTCTGTATTGTTATGTATTCCGCAAGTAAGTGAAGTTTCTTTTTCCATTCTACAGAATCTTCATTCTTCTTGCTTTCCTAGTTTGAGCTTTTTGAGGTGCGCATCCAGTTATCGTTTTCATTTGGATAGCATATCGTTTTTTAAGCTCCATCATAGGATTCATCGTTATTCATTATACTTTAGTTGTACCACGTCATTTATGCCAAGCTCAATTATTATGCTAGTATTTTAGAATTCAATTCAAATCGGTCTGAGAGCTACTGTATGATTATCTGATTAAATCGTGAAACTTTACTATCTGTTGAAAATGAAACCGTTTTTGGCAAGATATTCCAGTATAGTTATTAAATAAAAGCGTTGAGTGATGTATCACTCAACGATAAAAGTAATTATGACTGAACCGCGAGACATTGTCGAGACACTACAAAGAAAAGATTTAAATTTCCAGTTCCAATTTTCTAGCAAGTTTATTGTCGATTAGTGAAAAGAAATTGGTAAAATTTCAAAGAGTCGCGTCTTTAAATCGATGTTTATTAGGTTGGGTTGGTTCTTTGATTAAAAGGGGAGATCTTTATTCTCTATCGGAACAAATAAGATACAAGTAAAATGAATTAATTCGTGAGTTTGACGATATTTCTATCGGTATCTTCTTTTTATTACAGGGTGATGCGTAATGAATAGTAAATATTATTAATATATGTCAGAGGCTACCATACACGTAGAAAAATATGAGTCAAAGAACGAGAAATAATAGTCAAACAAACACGATACTGGATAAAAATTTACTAAAAAATCTTATTACTAAGGGTTTTAATAGGGTAGAAGAAAAGTTTGATGAAAAATTTGAATGTTTGGAATCTAAACTTAATGAATTGTTAGGTAAAATGGGTGAAAATATTGCCCAACTATCTGAGAGTAAGCAATAATGTGGACACACATACAGATGAGATTAAAATCCTTAGGTACAGATAACATAAATCGACTGGAGGCATATCAGAGGCGGAATATACTCAGATTTGATGGCATACATGAAAATACAAATGAAAATCTAATGTCGATTATAGTAAATATAGTAAACAATAGCATAAAAGTGAAATGTTCATCAGCAGATCTGATTAATGTGTATATGCAAGGAAAGCCAGATATAACAAAAAGTAAACCCAGAACAATTGTGGTCGAGTTTATTTTTGGTTGGAAAAAATATGAAGAATTGAGATCAAGGCGAGAATTAAAAGATGCAAAAATATTTGTTAATGAACATTTAATAAAAAGTCATTATTCCTTACTTCTAAGGGCGAAGAGTATATATGGTTGGCGGCTAGGGTAGTT
Organism: Lochmaea crataegi; assembly: GCA_947563755.1. Taxonomy (NCBI): domain Eukaryota; kingdom Metazoa; phylum Arthropoda; class Insecta; order Coleoptera; family Chrysomelidae; genus Lochmaea; species Lochmaea crataegi. The sequence goes on along the minus strand of OX387422.1, from coordinate 19,562,947 downwards.
TACATACCAAAAGTGGACCGCACAGACCCACACCCTGAATCGGTTAGACCAATTATTATTAGCCTTACATATTTCCTGGACTTGGAAGAGTACTAGATTGCTACATCAGGCGGGTAGCTTTATATTACTTCCCCCTGAGCACTCACCAATACGCTTATCAAACTGACAAATCAACAGATTTAGCGTTACACAACCTTGTTGAAACACTAATAGAACAGCCACTACTTCTCTTCAGGACGAGGCCATTAGTTTTAAGGTTTCCAGGGGCTGCCCACAAGGCGGAGTACTATCTCCCCTACTGTGGTCACTCTTGATGGATGACTTGCTTAGCGCTCTCGAAAGAAGAGGGGTAGAACTGCAAGCGTATGCAGACGACCTTGTCATCCTGGCAAGGACCTAGTCAGGAAGGGTTGCGTATAATATCCTCCAAAAGACGTTGGACGATGTCCACAGTTGGTGCCAGAGGGAACAGATGTCTGTTAACCCTGGCAAAACTGTAATAGTCCCCTTCACTAGGAAAAGGATATTGGAGGATCTTTCACCACTTTCCTACAATGATGAGGTTATTCCATTTGCAGCAAAAGTAAAATATTTGGGGATTATCCTAGATACAAAACTTACATGGAACGCTCACTTGGAAAAAGTTATCCATAAGGCCAGACTATCCTTATGGACATGTCGCAGGATCTGTGGAAAATCTTGGGGCTTGGGACCCAAACAAATCCATTGGATATATGTGATGATTGTTAGACCAATGATCACATATGGAGCTATCGCTTAGTGGTCATAAGTTTTACAGCGAACGGCCCAAGCATACAGAGACAGGCTTGTCTGGCAATTACTGGTGCCATCAGTACCACACCGTCAGCAGATATGGAAATCGTTCTAGACCTACCTCCTCTCAATATATTTCTGGAAAGGGAGGGTAGATGGACAACATAGAATTGCGCATATTTCTAAATGCACAAAACAGGCTTATACAGAGCAAAGCAGAATGCTAGTGAACACTGAAAGTCACAGTATTATGGGAATGACCTCTGACATAATGCCTCCAACAGTAAACTACGACCTGCATTAAACCGTCCTAATTCCAAATAGAGACGAATGGGTCCTCCGTAAGGATGATTTATTAAGAGCAGACTGCTGTAAAAAACACCCTCAGGCTCTGGTGCAGGTGTATAAGGGCACAGAGCTAGGACAGAAATTTAAACCTCTCTAGGATCCCATACAACCGTTTTCCAGGCAGAAATTTACGCCATTGCTTCATGTGTGGAGAGATTGGAGCAAACCAATCTCACACATAAATCAATAAAAAATTTCACGGACATCCCAGCGGTTTTGAAAGCACTTAGCTCTTACCGTGTAACGTCGAAACTGGTTTTAGACTGCCAAAAAAGACTCTCCTCAATAGGAGAACTCAAAAGAGTATCGCTGGTCTGGATCCCTGGCCATTCTGGCATGGATAGCAATGAGAAGGCGGACTCTCTTGCAAGGGAGGACTAGAGCCTTCAATTGGCATCCCGGTAAGCTTTGCCAAACAAACACTAAATACCTGGACAGCAAGAAGAGCTTTAGACTTCTGGCATAATATACCAGGATTGGTTCATTTAAAGGCTTTTATACATCCTCCGAAGAATGTCTCCAAACAAATGTTAGACTATAGCAGGCATGACCTACGTTGTCTAATAGGCCTTTTAACAGGCCACTGTCATCTGAATCATAATATGCTAAGACTTGGACTGTCGGAAGATCCGACTTGTCGTCTCTGGAAGATGAAACAGCAGAGCATATAATTTGTGTCTGCCCCGCCGCGGCTCGAACCAGGTATCTGATGTTTGGCAGGATCTCTCTCTCGCCCCCGTACCTGAAATATCATTCACCAAACAAACTAATCGGCATTGTTAAGAAGCTGAATTTGTTTGGTGAAATCTGAATAGATATGAGCCACAATAGACTCTTGCGAGTCGCAGTGGAGGGCCTTATAGACCCACTCACCACAAACCTAACCTAACCTATATGGTAAAAATGAAGCATGGAGCTACGCGGGTAAGATATTTGTGAAGATTGATGGTAAAATCAAGACAATTGGGTCAGAATCTGAACTACAATAATGTGGGAATTTTTATTAATGTGTGGACTGGACTCCTTTTAGTAATAATGTACGTTATCTTTTTACATTCTTTGTTTTTATTGTACCTGATAAAAATAATGTTTAAATTTAGAATCGCTACAGGTATCTTTACAAGTAACATTTACCTAGAGATGGAACAATACTGGTTTTTAATAACTGTAGCCAGAAATGATCTGGGAATAATTTATTACGTACTTGTGTATTACTAATTTAATTTTGTATTATCTTTTTCTTTTATTATTCTTTAGATGTTCTTATGTTTGTAGTTGCATTTCTAATAACTACAGAAATACTGCAGAAGGTATTTTATTTGCATTTAGCATAAATATTGTTATTGGTTTTACTGGATATTACCATAATATGGTATATATATATTATTACAATATTTTGTAATTTTAATTTTAGAAAGAGTTATGGTGATAATTGTAACAATATTTTGAATTAAAAAAAAATTAAATCAGGGTTGCTATTAGTTCAGTTATTGATATAGTTTAATGTTTTTACTTTAAATGAAATTATTAATTTTTGTTTCGGTCTAGCTCAGATACACAATAGTAAAAAAGAATATGAGAATTATATTTCTATCAGGGTGAACAGGTGGTAATATTAGAATCTTCAAATTCGAGCAATTTTTCTTAAAAATCCTTTATACTATTTATGGTAATAGAATCTCCAGCATAAATAAAATACCAAAAAACTTCAAATGATAATTTATTTTTTTAGTTGCTCTCTAAATGAATATAATGACGTCAGACGTGACGTAAACAAATTAAAAGTAAAATTGAACAATAAACGTAATATATAAACAGAACTAAATACTACTATATCTTAATTTAAATAAGACATACTTTATACTTGTGAAACAAATATGAAATAATTAATAAAAATATTTTAAAACATAGAATCAGTATTTTTTTTATATCTATGGTGCTTCTCAATAACACACTAATATTGGTTCTATGCTTTATGTCATATGTCAATTAAATTCTGTGGTTAGAAAGACAACAAATACCTTTTTTTTAAAAAATTAAATACAATCACCGACGAAATGTACCCACGGAGCACTATTCAAACCTTCCAAGGGCTTAGTGAGAAAAACTTCACCAGCAACAGCACACGAAGTACAGGGAAAATTGTGAAAAGACCTTCAAGCCTCACAATAAGAAGACGACCCTTATATCTACTTTGGCATCAAGTAGATAACGCAATGTTATTTTTTCTTAACTGGAACAAACAACTGCAGACGACGGCACTTCTTTTGAACTCGATACAAATTACCAAAAATATAATAATGAGAAGTATATTTACCAAACACAAGTTTGTTCAAACTCGTAGAATTTTTTATCTCAGGAACTCTGCTATATTTCCTTGATAATACCAAGGAAAACTCGCTGTGGAATCTTTTCTTTTCAAGATTTCCAACCTCACCAGTTTTTGCTTTTCGCAAAATTCAACAACCCTCTTTTTTTTATTTTCTCCATGGTAACAACACTAAAAAGTTCTAGATTGGATTACAACAATTTTAATTGGTAAGTTTTTCACTCTCAATGTTTATTTTCTGCCCTTCCACAGATTTCAATAGAACCCTCAAAATTTCATGTTTTATTATAAAATTAATTTAAAAAAAAATTGTTACTTGTGACAGAATGCTATCTACAGGATGTTATAAACTTGGTCAATAAATTTAACTGTTGTACTAAGTACAATCATACTTTTACAATCCAATTCCATCAGTTACTTATTTAAAATTTAGGTTGTAGATACATTCTGTTACAATATATAACATATTATGTTTCGTATTTATGAGAAACCTGTAATTCACAATCTAGGTATATTTGAAATGTCTTATTGTGCTTAACACGTTCGCGGACAGTTTTATATAAAGTGTGGTTACTATATGGGCAGTTTTTGAAAAATACCTTTTTTCAATATATATTTTGGGATAGGATAAACTTAAAATAACCATTTTTTTCTAGACGGGTAAAACCGTCGTTTGCATTCGTAGTGCACATTGGTGCCGCATGCAAATGACTTATATTACCGTCCAAACACTTTAAATCATTTTAGCAGAGAAAAATTTATAAAATACAGGTAAATATTAGAAAGCTTCACTGCTCCACTAATAATAATAGATTTAACTTAAAAAGTAGTGAAAAACAAATATAAACTATAGTAAAAAATATTAGTAACTAAGATTTACTTTGAAAAATACTTGAATGAGTCTTCAAAGCACGTGGGTCACAACTCTGGTTTATCATGACATATGCAAATAAAAATACAATTACTTACGTTTGGTTTATAGTTTTCACACAGCAAAAAACAAGAGATGCACTCACTGCAACACTTTGAGTGAGACTGATGGAACTACAATGCAAATATCGACGGTTATATCCGTCAAAACAAAATGCGAGCAGACCTGCAAAAATTAGCCACGAGTTCGAAAAATTACCGTATAAATAGGACGCTTTAATGTTTTACCCTGCTCCCTGTTAGGACAGTATTTTCTAGTCTTCATATCTGATCACGGGATATACGACGGGCGGGACTTCGTTCGTTAATTAGAACAAACATGCAGGTCGGCTTGGACCGTCATTTCCCACAAGAGTAACAAAAATTTGACGGCTATAGCCGTTATGTCCGCGAACTAGTTAACTACAACTCAACTTTATTGTAATATTGGTTAAGTTTCGGGAAGCGGATATATTTTTGTCTATTATTCTATTTTTTATATACAGATTGCGAAAAATCTTAGCTCGACATACGATTTACACAAGTACGACAAGGATAATATGAACAACACTACCTGAAAGAGAGAGAAGAATTGTTCGCACACGCCCATCTGTGATGGGAGTGTGACAAGGATAATACGAACAACACTACTTGAAAGAGAGAGAAGAATTGTTCTACTTGAACTCTGTGAGGGGCGTGTACGAACAATTCTTCTCTCTCTTTCAAGTAGTGTTATTCATATTATCCTTGTCGTACTTGTGTAAATCGTATGTCGAGCTAAGATTTTTCGCAATCTGTATATAGATAGTTATTTAAATGAGCGAGATCTATATAAATTTTCAAAATTCTAGAGGATTAAATACAAAACTGATAGAATTTCACAGAAACTGTACTCAAGGGTTTTATGATATCATAGTAGCAGTCGAAACATGGTTACATGACGGAGTTTCAGATGGTGAAATGATTGAAAATAGTTTATATAAATGTATCACGAACTGATAGAAATCGGAATATTACAGGTAAGTCTAGAGGTCGAGGGGTGATGTTAGTAATAAAAAAGCAACACAAAGTTGTACATTTTTTAGTACCGTTCTTTTTTTGAAATAATTGTTGCAGAAATAAAATCATTCAACAGTCATAAAGTACAGGTTATAGGAGTTTAAATACCTCCTCTGTGACTTGAATGATTATAAAAGTTGTTTGGATTTGTTGCAAAGACATGTCAGTAGTGCTACTATAGTTTATTTCAGAAAGGTATAGAGTAATAAAACCTCATTAGGTATGCAAAGGGAGCACAGAGTGACCCAACGAATATTCAAGCCACTTTCATAGTTTGGCATTGATTTCATTGTAAAATTCTTTCTTTTTATCAAGTGCAGGTAGTACCACCCGGGTTGGGGTCAATATATGGGTTTAGCCTATTGTTATCCATTCACAAACACTGAAAATAGTGTGCCAAAGGCGTGCCGGTAGGATACTCGTAAAAAGGAAAGAATTTTACTTTAACAGAATAAAAATTAGGCATTATGTACATAGTTTTAGGTACACTTATTTTTTATTGAACATTATACAAAAAATACATTATACAGAAATTAAATTATAAAAAATCATAATATTCTTCGTCATCTCCTCTTGACGTTATAATTAACGGGTCGACGGTCCGATCGATCAAGTAGTGAAGATCCCACATTTTCTCCTCTCCTTTAATGACATGCTGGACTGCTTTTCGACAGTTCTCTGGTGTCACCTCCTTAATGGCTTGATCAAACAGTAGCTTAACGTCTTACATTTTGAATGTCGTGTTGTGTCTTGCTACAAATCCTTTCACTTGCGCCCATATAAGTACTATAGGATTTAGTTCGCAATGATATGGCGGTGTGCGCAGCACAGTCACACTATGTTTTTCTGCTATATTTTTCACGGCGTATTTCATAAAACTATGTTTGTGTAAATTTGCTATAGCTAATAGTTCTTTTTTTGTCAAATTATCTTCAATTTCAATCATTTCTTGTTTTCTCCAAGATGAAGTTGGAGTCTTCTCTATGCGTCGTGAATGATAACTCGCGTTATCCATAACTACTACTGAATCAGCCGGAAGATATTTTATAATTTCACCAAAATAGTCTTCAAAAACAACCGAATCCATGTCCTCGTGGTAATCTCCCGTATGGCACGACTGAAAGGTTAGCAAACCTTCTTTTAAAAATCCCTCTTCGCTTCCAATATGGACGATTATTAGTCTTTTCCCTTTATCTGAAGGCACCTTAATACCCGTTGACAGGCCTTCCATGAAAGCTTGGCGAGCACTGGTTATATTTTTGTCTTGCCACATTTTTGGTACTGTATAACCTTCATTGATCCACGTCTCATCAAGATAAAATATTTTCTTCTGCTCTGTTCTGTACTGCTTTATACTTCTTAAGTATTTTCGTCGCCAGCAAACAATTTCATCGCTTTCCAGTAAAAGTGCTTTACGGTTATGCTTTTCCCAGGCAAAATCCACATTTCTCAAAGTGGCCCATGAAAGTTTTTTAGTTATCAACGGAATACTGTCATCCTGGCCAAGCTCCATTAAAATCTTATCTAGGGTGGGTATTTCTTTTTTAAAATAAAAAGAGTGAACTTTTCTTCGAATTACACTTTTGGTGTCTTCATCAAGGACTTTTACTGGTCTGCCTGGACTTTTCTTGGGAGGATCCACTTGGCCTGCTATCTTTCTCCCCCGCAATAATTTAAAAACGGTGGACTTTCCAACTCCAGTCATTCGGGAACATCGGTCGACAGTTTCTTGTACAGTAAATTTCGGGTAATCGTATTTTATGCAATCGTGTACATTTAAAATAATACGTTTTTCATTCACTGAAAGTGGATAATTATTGGAACATCTTTTCGTTGGTGTAAATGTCGCCATTTTATTACTAATCTTATAATACTGTGAACACTATTTACGGCTTAACAGCAAATATTGATGCGTTAAACTAAACAAATATACTTATAAAGGTCTAAAAATGTTGGGTAAGGCACCTTGCGGCGCATGGTTGAGCCGAATCTGAAACAGGGTTGGAATTAGGCAGAGGCACTAATGGAAGGTTAAACGGTACCTGTTAAACGCAAAACGTAACTGTATAATCTACTACCTAAGTAATCCCTACACAATATTTCGATATTGACACTTCAGGCCAGAAAACATACTTTTCCTAATTCTCTTACGCAATTACTTGAAATTTTAATATTACAAACAATACTATTTCAAGACCTACGCCTATGGCCGACACCGAAATTGAGCCGAACTGGACGGAATTCCCTATTTTATTACTCTATACCTTTCTGAAATAGACTATAATACTTTTATTTTCGGAGATTTTAATCTGCTAGAAATAGAAGATGCAAATTTAAATATTTCCAGTCCTAGCTCTAAATTGAATTTTTAGATTTTAATGATTTTGGTCTATATAATACTGTAAGAAATTTCCAAGGGAAAGCTCTGGATTTAGTAATTACTTCAAGGAACATGCTAAAAAATGCAATGTCACAAAAGAACATTTACCTTTAGTAAATGAGGATAGATATCATCCATCTCTATAAATAAGTTTAGTTCTTACTGAAGCCAGCTCTAATACAATAAATAAATTATCAGAATATAAATATAATTTTAAAAAAGATAATTTTATTTTAATAGCTGAAATGATGAGGAACGAAGACAAAGTGATGTCAACACTGCACTCAAAATTTTTTATGAAGTAATCAATAAAATTTTTGAAGTAGTTGTCTCTGAATATAATACAAATAAAGATATTGATAAATATCCTGAATGGTTTACGACAGAAAATTCAAGAAAAAATTAGAGGAGATAATCATACTTTTTCTTTACTGAGGTTAATGTATTGATGTGGTTTCAGCGTTGTCTCCAGTTCAGGATCATGCTCTCAGGGCTTCTGGACGGATGACATTTGTTCTTTGAAAAATAGTTTACAAAACTTTGTAAGGCGTTATAATAGTATTAAACTATTATCTTTGACATCTATTAATTGATAACACGCTTTACTAAAATATGACCATTTTTACAGGAAACTGTAATTAAGTAAGTAAATATTATTGTTTATTCTATAATTTTTTTAATTTAAACGCAAGCAACTTTTGTTAGCGATCTTGTGAATTATTGATAAAGTGGTAAATTTGTTGTATAATTTGGTGTAGTTGTTTATAATTGCAATAAAACAAATTGGACAGTTAAAATTGCTTTGACAACATTCTGCATAAGACCGCAAGTAATTCTGACAATTTTACTGAAACGTATTTATAAATAGGTTCAGAAATGTTTCTCAACTGCATCCAAAAATGGGTCCTCCATTCTATGCAAGACTGTGTGCTTACCAAAATAATTTGAATATCTCTTCATCTTTTACGTACAACCTCTGCTATTAACCATTCTTCTCGCTTTGAAATTTTACAGCCTCAAATTGTGAGTCTAGTTTTATACAGTTAATTCCGTAACTATCAGGAAAATCTCCCATAATAAATGTAACACGTATATTCCGATGGTTCTAAAACAGAAGAAGGTGTAGGTGCTTCAATAATCTTTTACCTCAAGACTGACGGGCAAAACTTTTATATTCTTTGAGCTCCCTCTTTGCTATGCAACAATTTCAACATTCATCTTACTGTCTTACTTCAGTCGACGTTAAAAACCCTTTGGGTTAATTTGAATTGTTTCTTAAATAAAAAAAGTATAATTTTAAAAGTGGGGTCTGCTACTGTATTATTTGGGATTTATTGATGATTTTGAGATCAATAAGTTTCTAGTTTATCAAATGTTAGGCCTAAGCTTTTTGCTTCGTTTTTATTTGACAATAAATAAAGTTAAATTTACAATTTACAGGAACCTAAAACAGAAGTGCTATTTTTTTATGGCGTCCCTTATCCATACTTTACTACTTTTTACTGAAGTTTAATGTAGGATTTCCAATTTATTTTAACTGAAAGGTAATGTGAAGATAACTTTTATTACCGAGGACACAAAATCACTTCCATTACACCCGAATTTCCTAAAAAGACCGGAGGGTAAAAAATAAGGACATCATGCCTAGAACTTTACGATTTTGGATGTTTTAACTTTCAGCCATGGTCCATCACACGTGTATTCCTCCCTATTATAGGAACAATTTAATTGGACTTTTAATTCTGGAAATGAAGCTTCTGTGGCCCGGTGGTCTAATTCGCGTTACGTAGTTTTATAGTGATTACAAAGGTCTTTGCTTGGGGGTTTTTAAATTTAGGAGGGTTGGTGATATTTTATTGTAAGTTTAGAATACTGTTTAAAATACCTGCTTTTTGTTCTTAATGTCATATTTTTTGACACATGAAAAATTACGTACAATAAAATATTAATCGAAAACAGTTTATAACATTACACAGGTATGCAAACGACAAGAAACAAGGAATTATTAATGTGGTAACAAATAATTACATAATGTTCTTAATGTCTAGGAAGGCTCAACAAATTTTCTCTGGTTTGGATTTCTGGCCATTCTGGTGTAGATGGCAATGAAAAGGCAGACTCCTTTACAATAGAGGGTGCCGCAGATTGTTTTATTGGATCAGAGCCTGCCATTTGCATCTTATTAAGTTTTGCCAAACAGATATTAAATATCTGGACGGCAAAATTTACAAGGATTAGTTCATTTGAAGGCATTCAATGAATATTAGCAGGCATGACCTCTGTCGTCTAGCAGGTCATTGTAAAAAGTAAGAATTGAATTGTTGGAAGATCTAACATGCTGCTTATGTCTGAAAGATGATGAAACAGCAACTTTTTGCCTGCCTCGTCGCGTTCCGAGTCCACTCTTAGTCCAAATAAGCTAATCGGCTTTGTCGAGAAGCTGTAAATAATGTCTAATTAAAATCTATATTTTTTGTAGTATATAAAATTACGAACTGTAAAGACTGTCAATAAGTAAGGATGTTTGTTAAAAAACCTCCTGAGGTACACACTTCTCAACTGGTTTAGTGGTGAAACTTCTTGACGGATGTAATTAAGACGTATTTCACTTCCATGAACGAATATTTTCATTCCGGTGGGATGTTTGCTACTATTTGGGTTAATCAAAACAATGTAATTGTTGAAAGAAATGATTTGTTTTGACTGCCTTCAAAACGTACAATGGATATTATTTAAAATAAAGGAGACTGCAGGTCATTAGGAGGAAATGAAATATGTGTCGCGGTCAAAGATCTACAGGTTTTTATTAGTACATTGCTGCAGAATCTGGCATCTGGCATATGAAGACGTCGTATACATTTTTCGAGAACTGGTTAACTTTTGCGGTCGTGTATGACTAAACTACACCGTGCCGATTGCAGCAGGATGGCAGTCTAGACTAAGAATGCATAAATACAGTGCTGCATATCGACAAAAAAACCTTTTTAAAGATACAATAGTACCAGATTTTGACACGACAGCTTTTTTTTCGAAATCTGTTACTAATTATCAAAAATTTATCTCGTTTTAGTGAATTCATGAAAATATATGTCTACTGAGTACCGCATGCGACAGCTGAATCAAATGTGCGGTAAGCATAAGCGGTCTTATTGGAATTTTTTTTAGTTGTCCAGCTGAGATCGTATAAACTGTACCTGCATTTAAGATAAATTCGATTTTTGAGGACGGTTTCGCAAATTGCACCTTTGCTGCAATTTTGTATCCGTTGTAGTTATTTTGTTATGTCTTCTAGGGTGCTATTTATAAATAAAATATCAATAAACAGGGTGTCAATTTTAAAACTTACAATGGTGTGTTCCTCGTGAACATAAAGAGATTTCAAAAAAAAATTCAAAACCGTTTCTAGGGTATAGAGGGGGAACTAAAATGACATGAGAGAGAACCTCCTATGCCCCACCTACCCCACCTACAAAAATTTAAATGGCAACACCCCCACTTGTGATACGTCGTTAGAAAGCCCGTAGAAAATGCTTTCCAACGGTCCAAGTCATAATTATACATGGTGTAACAATAAAGCAGAAAAAATTATTTGACAACAAAAATAACAATTAATTGTGGAACGATACTTCGCTTTGAAAGTGTTAAATGTTCTATTAATTGTATTTCAGAAAAAACTTGTTTGGTTTGTAGTTTTTAAACAACACATTTTGTTATTCTGTTTTGCATTTCCTTTCTGTACTCAAATTATTGGTTTATTTGATGCTTACCTTAATGTCATTGTCATTTGTGATAGATTAATTATTTGTACGTTTGGTCCGAAAAGATTTTGGTGCGTTTTGTACGTTAATTTAACTACAATAATCACGATGGTTTACAGTATACCTGAACGTGTGGAGATAATTTTAATATTTGGCTCCCAGAACGAAAGTTATTTGCAGACAGCTAACGTGTTTAATGAAAGACATCCTGAACACATGTAAGCCACGTGTATATCCGTGATTTAGTCGCAAAATTTAGAGAGACGGGTTCAGTGGCAAATAGAAGAAGGAATGCCGCAAGAGTACTCGATGAAGCAACTCAAATTGAAGTCCTTGGACAATTTGGAATAGATCCTACTTTATCAACTCGTCACGTCTCTGCAATAACAGGACTATCACATGAGTCGGTACGGAAAGTTTTGAAGCTTCATAAATTTCATCCCTATAAAATGCAATGTATTCAAGAATTGTCCGATGACGATCCAGGCCAAAGAATTCAGTTTTGTGAAATTATGACTGAAAGAATTAAGAATGAACCTAGACTTTGAAAAAATATTTGTTTTAGTGATGAGTGCACATTTTATCTAAATGGTAATGTAAATAAACAATAGGTACTGTCGTTATTGGAATGATGAAAATCCACATCTGTTTAGAGAAAACCACACTCAGTATCCTGAGAAACTAAATGTTTGGGTAGGGGTATTAGGAGATTCTGTGATTGTTCCCTTGTTTATACCGGGAAATTTAAACGGTGAAATGTACCTCGATATGCCCTTAATTGTTCATGAATTAGAGAACCAACAGGACGGCGATGGCAATCCAGCTCTAGATGAAAATTTGTTGCACTTCCAGCAAGACGGAGCACCTCCCCATTACGCAGTAGCTGGTAGCAGTTAGGGACTGGTATCACAAGTAGGGGGTTGCCATTAAAATTTTTGTAGGTGGGGCATAGGAGGTGGATGGGGGTGCGTTCTCTCTCATGTCATTTTAGTTCCCCCTCTCTACCCTAGAAACGATTTAGAAATTTTGTTGAAATCTCTTTTCGTTCACGAGGTACAGCCCATTGTAAGTTTTAAAATTGACACCCTGTATGGTAGCTTTACCATAAGCAAATACAGCAGCGTTCTCATATCTTTACAATTTCAATACATTTTATATTTCGTTAGTAACAAACTAAGTAATAATTAATTTTGGGTTGTCATGATATCAGGTGTGAGAATCATTATGAAGCGTAAACTGTGTACAGTATACATTTACAACAACCTTATTATACAAAAGCCATTTGGTCATATTGCTGTGAGTGGCTGCAATTAAAAACGTAATTTCCACTTTTATTAGTTTCTACAAATTGGTTATTACTAGGAAACATAAAATATTTGTTACTTTGTTACAATTTTTGCAGTAAAATTAGTATACCTATTTCAATGTGTAATGACCCTACCGGCTATTTTATATTTCCAATACGAATAATTGTATCTCGAATTTTGTTATCATCTAGAACTGTTACCAAAACTCTACATCGTATAAATGGAACGGCTTTATAGCAATTCTGATCAACATACGTTTTTACACACGCTATAAAATTCTTACAATGGAGGATATATGTACATTATGTGACATGGGTTTATATGCGAAATATTAATTATTATGGTACTTAAAAAGTTGAGTTCGATAACTTCATTGACTTATTAAGATCTTGGCTAGGTGTACTTCAAAACCCGAAGCCAAAAAGCCTTTTAAAGTATATAAGAATTAAGTATTATTACAGTTTTCTGTAAAATTGTCGTATCTAGTAAAGCGTGTTATCAATAGATATCGAAGAATAAATACATTATTCTAACGCGTTACAACAAAGTTTTGATTGTTTCAAGCTATCGGCTTGTTGTCAAATTTTCGAATTTTGGTTTTGTTACCTTGATCCTGTTAATCTCAGGGTGGGATTCGAAATAAAAACCGATTCAGATGTAATGTTGGTTTAATATAATAAAATAAAATTGGTTATGATATGAATGTACAGAAAACAAACAAGGCCTTGCCTACTAATTGTAACGCCAAAAACTCCCTAAAGGATTTCCGCTGTACGACACTATTTATGTGAAGTTAGCTTTCCACAATTATTTTAGGTTATCAAAAAGGCACGCATAAAATTATAACTATAATGAAAAGTTTTACACTATCCAATCTTACCTTAGGGGTGGTTGGATACAGAATTATATTAATGAACTACCTTTTGTATGCATACGCTGGTTTACAAACTCTAGTGATTGTGCTATTTGTTATTAAATAATTGTACAAGTTGTCCTCAACAGAGGGTAAAGACACCAGGAAACTACGTTCCTCAGTAGGTATGACAAAATACTCTACTTACAATACTTTTCCATAAATATATTTGTTATTTCAGTCCAATGTGTTTTCTACTCAAACCCCTGGATTCCCTGTTAAAAGTAAAGTATGAAGGTTACCTGTTTACAATCGGGTGCTGTTGTGTGTCCCTCCACAAAAGTACTCCACAAAAGTACTGGTGGTGGCAGACTATATCCTAGAGGTAGAGGTGTATACAGGTGTGATGACTGGGTGTAGACGATGTACCGTATAGATGATGTCGATGCAGGAATGAAATGAAGATATCGATGTATAAAATAAATCCAAAGAAAGAAATACGAAGCAGAAAGAAGAGAAGAAAGACGAAAAAAGAATAACGAATAACGAATAACGGCATCAAAAAATGTCTGACATTTTTGACAAACAAACGAAACAATTGTTGTTATTGAACTTAAGTTCTGAATCAGAATCGGATGATGCTGAGGAGGAAATGTTGTTTCATTCATTCATGAAGAAGAAATTTAAGTCACCTAAAAAATTTATTCTATCGAAGAAAAAAATAGTGGACAATTAAGGTAAAGTGACCAAATATGGGCACCCTTAAAAAAAGTCACTGTAAAACCCACATTTTCCCAAATTATTTACTTAAATGGGTATGTTCTAACACACATATAGGACTCGCCAAACCCAGTAAATACTGTATTTGGCAACGGAAGCTTAAATTACACAAAAAATGTTTCCGCTTTTTGGTGCCCATATTGGGTACACCATGTTCATAATATGGGCACACTTTGTTCCAAATATGGGCGCTAGATTATAGTATGACCAAGTCCCTTACAACAATAATAGTTCTGTAGTAATACTCAAGGTGAATTGAAATGAGGCATTAAAAAAACACTTCATTCTAAAGTTTGTATGAACATTCTTCAAGATCAAAACTTAACAATTCATTAAAAAAAATGAAAACGTCATAACAAATAACGACATAAGCAAGTCATCAGTCACAAAGTGGACATTTAAAAATCTGCAGATCATCCTCTTCAGTCAGTTCCACGCATTCCTCGTGAACCCACCTTTTACAGTAAGAGCACTGTCGCATGGACAGCTTTCGGTAGGTTTTGCACAGGGGACAGTACCAATTTTCGGTTACTTTAGTGTTTAGAAAGTCTTGGCTGTGACTAACGATTTTTTGATTTTTGCGGATTTTGAAGCTGCCCTTTTCGCCACAACATTTTGAGTAAACATTGAAGTGTCTAATTTAATGGCTCTGTAGTTCAAAGCCTTCTTTCGTGTTTGTGTTTGGTTAGTATTGGTTTCACTCTTCTTCTATGGAATAGGTAAAAGATCAGTAAAATACAATGAGTGTTCACCAGTATCTTCTTCTGAACTCGACTCATCTGGAGCGATTCCAGCATCCTCTGAACTGTGCGATGATGGGGCAGCATATTCACTGTCCTCACTGCAAGTATCACTGTCAGATGAAGCAGCACGCTTACGTCGTGGCTTCTTAGTCACAGAAGCTTTCCTAGATGGGCCTGGTTGCGGACTTCTGTTTGAACTACCACTATCCATAGCTACGATGGGTGCACCCACTCTTTGTTGATTTTGATCTGAAAAATTTGGATCTTGAATCAGATCCGGCTGTTGAACTTCTTCTGTGGACTGAGAAATGTCCAGACGTTTTTCTGTTAGTCGGGAGGGTGCATAGGCCGTTTCAGGAATTACGGTTGGGTCATAAGGATATATTCCAGTAGCTCGAAATCCATTCGCCACATTTGTGGGTGTTACTGCCTTGGGCCAAACCTTTGAGAACACTATACCAAAACTTGTTTTGTTCAGACTTCTATCAACTTGGTGCCCCCAAAAGCGCTGAACTTCATCATTCCAGTGGTACTCAAACGCCCGGAACACCGACTTATCCATGGGTTGAAGTTCGTGGGTGCAATTACTTGACAAACACAATAGAGTTTACTTAATTACAGTTACCTGTAAATAATTGTCATCTTAGTAAAGCGTGATCTATAGACGTCAAAAAATAATAGTTCAATACTATTAAACGCTTTACAAAATTAGAAAAATAAATTTCCAAAGAGCAGACCGTCCACTAAGAAGCAACAACTACTTCTCGGGCTATATGCCCCGACAGACAATGAATTACACTTCTAAAGTGAACGGGCTTGTTAAGATAGAACCAACCAGAATGGTTGGTTCTACCTTAACAGATATACCAACCAGTTATTTCGTGGCGGTCAGCCGTAGCGACGATATTTGCATCCAAGTGGGATTTCGCCCCATCGAATATCAGCAAAACTTTTCCCTGTGGCTTGTATTGTGAAAGGTGATCTACCCATTTGACGAAAGTTTCTGTAGTCATGATACCCTTTGGGATCATGAACACTTTGGCACCAGGCGGTAAGTTGTCCGAATATTCGCGTTTATTCCTTTGCCCCTTGAATAAAATTACAGGTGGTATAACCTGCCCTAACGCATTTCCACATGACACTACAGTCACATTTTCTCCATGTTCTGGTGCTACCATAGGAACTCTTTTAATTCCTTTTCGGGTTAAGACCTTTGGCTCTTTATGAAGCGTAAGTTGACAGCCCTTTTGATCCATGTTAAATATTAACTGCGGTTGATTCATAACACTCAGTTCAGTCATTACATTTGCTAATGTCTGGAAGTAATGCGTTACAATATATTTATTCAATTTTGCCGCTCGACCGGGATTAACTGTTTCTGATTTCCTTTGGGCTACATCTGAATGACGCTGAAGAAACAGTTTAAGCCATTTAGGCCCAATTAGTAAGGATGGTTTTGGTAGTGTCACATTATTTTCAACGCAGAATGTGTAAACGGTTCTTTGCAAAACTTTCGAGGTTAATGGCATACCGATTTCGGAAAATCTAAAAATGCGGCTGCAAAGTTCTTTTTCTTGCGCTGCACTAAGCATGGAGTGTCTTCTTAAACGTTTCTCGGCATTTCCTGCATGAACTAGACGTTGAAAGGTACTACGTGAGATATTGAAATCTTGGGTGGCTCTTTTTATTGATGTTCAGTTTCGCACAGCCTCCAACGACCTGCTGAAGTCAGCCTGGCTCCACTTTGCCCTTTTAGTTGGTGCAATTTCCTAAAATTAACAAAAAAAAATGTGGTAGAAATAATTTATCTAATATGGGCACCGTCCATATTTGGCGCTGAGGCTGGTGCCCATATTTGGCTACACGACCTTCACAAAGTTAATTGGGAAAAAATGTAAAAAGTATCTTAAATAAATATTCTAACAACTACAGCTTCAAACAGAGAAAGTTATCTAACAAATTATGTATAACATGAACCAGTTTGAAAAAGATGAAAAGCCAAAAACCTTAAGAAAGACTTACCGTATATTATAACTCACGCACACAAATCGCCATTAAGAAGTATATTTCATAACTTAAGAGCTGCCATCTGCTGAGATAGCATAGGCGTTGGTCAGTGGTAATATAGATTACTTTTCTAAGCCATCTGGTGGAGCGAGTAGCACAAGCACACACATAGCACATCGAAATTTTAAAGGGGTGCCCATATTTGGAGTGGTGCCCATAATTGGTCAACATACCTTACAACTAAAATGAATGATGCTGATTTTACTAATTATTTCCGAATTAATCGAAACCAGTTTGCTGAAGTACATGAGATGATCCGACAAGACATCGAGTCACATGGATGTAATACGCAGAAGCCAATCGCGACTGGAGAAAAACTTGCAGTTTTCCTGATGTAAGTAACGAGCATATATTTTATTTTTATTACATTCTGTTATAAAAATCAAAGTTCCTCAAATCCGGTCTCATAGTCTGTGAAATCTTGCAGGTTTCCATGTTGTTGTGTTTGAGGATGGTGGATTGGAGTCTGGCTTTGAGATTCTGACCAATTATGGGGCGATGGATATGGAGTACTTACAGCTGAATAATGAGAAGAAGTCAGTGATGAAGTTGGTTGTCTTGGGATGTTCATTATTTCTTCTTCCGCTTTTGACACAGCCTGAAAAAGTTGGGTCCTCACTCTATGCTGGTAATTATTGGGAATCCCTTCTGTTAGTTAGTACATAGAAAGGAACAAATTATATAGAGGGTCGTCTGTGGGATTGTCCTGTGATAACAATTTTTTTTCTTTTTTCCTCCCGTTGTTTTGCTCTTTCATCCCGCTGCTGTAGAGACCGCTTCATTAAACTTTGCATATTATCGACCTGTTTTCTTTTAACCCCGGGGGCTAAGCTAGTAGTAGGTAATGCACTTGCACGTTTCGTTATTGTCCTACTGAATTTATCATCCGCAGTGTTGAATTGTTCAGGCCCCACACTTTCATCTAAATCACCCTCTGGAACTTCCTCCAAATCATCGATTACTGCTACAGTAAATGGAGGCTGTGAATCGTCATCGCTATCGTTCACGTTCACTTCACCTCCATGGCTTGATATTTTCGGGAGCAGCTCCACTTTTCATACATCTCAGTTGCCTTCGTCATGCATCTCGATAGCTGTTTCGTAATTTGAACCATAAAGTTTTTGCCTCTTCTCCTTAAACAATAAATATAACTTAATTTTAAATCAACTTTTTTATTTTTCATCATAAATATTGTCCTTTGATGTAAAAATGTTTCACAATATATATTTCGTTTTTTTTCCAGATATTTGGCTTCTGGAGACAGCTACAAAAGTATTGCTTATAACTACCTGATGGGAGACCGAACAGTGTCTAGTATTGTCCAAGAAATAGCTATTGCTGTATGGAATAACTTGCAACCAATATATTTACCGGAACCAACAACAGAAATATGGAAATCAATAGCTTCGCAGTTTGATGGCAATTTCCACACTGCGTTGGTGCAGTCGATGGAAAACATGTTGTTATTAAAAAATCTGGTAAAAGCGCATTGTCATACTTCAACTATAAGCATACATTTTCCATGATTTTGATGGCAGTAGTTGACGCGGACTACAAATTTGTTACCTACAGTTGATATTGGAGCTATGGGAAGATTTAGCGATGGAAATGTATTTGCTAGCAGTGGTTTAGGCAAGAAAATGATGAAACACACTTTACAACTTCCACCTCCTAAACAATACCCACGATTGCTGAGTCACTCCCGTACGTTTTTGTGGGAAATGAGGCTTTTCCCCTCTCCAAAAACTTAATGAGGCCATATCCCAGGAGGCATGTAACTGGCAATTATGAACAAGTAGAATGTGCTTTCGGCATACTCTCCTCGCGGTTTCGTGTATTCAGAAGGCCATTTGAAAATAAAGTAGACACTGTGAAATATATTATAAAAACCGCTTGAGTTTTGCACAATTATTTTCTACGCTCAGTTGTGATAGGAGAAGATGTAAATGATACCGAAGAGTACGAATACGTACGAATACCGTTCTGCAAATTATGTTGTCCCTTCTAATTACCAACCAGAGTGGTTGGTTAAATCTTGAAGATCATACAGACCCCGTTTGACTGAGAAGTGTAATTCAATGTCTGTCGGGGTATAAGGCCTGGGAAGTAGTTGTTGCTTCTTAGTTGAACGGTCACTGTATTTGAAAAATATTTTTCAAAACTTTGTTGTTGTAAAGCGTTAGAATAATATATTTATTCTTCGATATCTATATATACGAATTTTTGTATTCGCACTTTTTGTCTTCCAAATTTGATTCTCAACTTCTTTTAATATTTTTAGTATTTGCCAAGTGGTTCAGATTTATTTTGTAATTATTTTCCTTCACATCCTTAACAAGTGAGATGTTTTGTTGGTCATGCTGTTAATTTTATATCTTTTCGGTGAGTTTTCTTAAGATTGAACAGAATTTTGTGATTTATTGGTCAATAGACTCGCTCGTAAATCATTTATTGTTACAGAGTTACTCAACCTTTTTTGGTAATCAGAGAAATTAACGGTTTATGAATTGGATTATATTCTCACAAAATAATAATTCTGGTTTTATAGTTCTCTTAAAATATATTAAATTATGTCGTAATGTTTTTCATTTAAAGTTGTTTAAAAATTTCTTCGTGATGATTTTGAGACAAATCTTTTATTACCTTAAACAGTTAAAATGATTTATTGTTTTTTGAAAGAACTAAATAATATAGCTTAATAAATCAATATAAACATTTATTGCTAAAATCTATAAAATGTTACTTTGTTGCGCTGCTGCAATGTCGCTTTAATGTTAATCAAACTGATGGAACTAAACTAAACGACACATACATATAATCTGTATGTACCTATTTACATTTTCAAGAAAATACCCCAAAAAAAATATTGTTTTATACTTTTTTTCGTGATACACTAAATTGCAACTGCAAAGGATGCGATATGATATGCTATTTTTTGAAGTAAAATTTGTTTCGGGATATTTTGTACCGACTTACCAAGCTTATAATTATTTTCTGTGAAACAAATCGGGCCATATTGTTATCTCTTGTCGCAGATATGGACATATACAGGGTGTCCAAAAGCTCAAATAGATATTAGACTTAATTTACCTTTATACATAAGTTCCTCCTAAGGAAGCTAGTGCTCTTTGAAATTGAGTCAGTTTTTTAAGCATATCTCAAAAAAGTTATCTACAAACTTCAAACTTGGTACATTGTATAACCCTGTCGTGATAAATTGTTTACTACAAATCCACGTTTTTTATTGCCATCACAAGCGATCAGCGTGGGAGGGGCAGCGGGTACTTTGGTAAAATTTTTGGTGTATCAGTTTTTTGACAAATGTAAAATTAAATTCAAAAACTATAAGGAAATTCCAAGGTTTGTAGTGGCAATAAAAAAGCAGGTTTGTAGTAAACCATTTACCATGGCAGGATAAAGGTAAATAAGGACATAAAATCACATCTAGTATCTGTAGTTTGCGTTTGGCAGGAGAGTTTTTGGTAACCATGTATGATATTATGTTATAAAAAACTTTCATCATTTTATTGTAACAATTTTGCTAATGTTACCCTAGTCCATATATGTAATGGATACCTTGTTGTCAGAGAGAACAAGTGCCTTGTGACCTGCTAGTAAATTCCGCCTCTTTAGCGGTAAATCGCATCAAGTAAGTTTATATGTGCTAATATGCAATATGCTTACAATTTTTTCCCAATCCAGCTGGGCAATTGTATCGTCTGTAATGTTGGGATTTGATGTTGAAAGGCCTCTTTAATTGGTGGTCTTCCAGGTCACTCGAAAGGTCATCTGACTTTAATATAACTACGACCTTACTATACTTTAATATTACACATTATAACGAATTAAGATTACTAAATTTATTCCAAGTATCTATCATTATAGCATACTTATAGTTTAACTGAATAGCATAATGACTACAACTAAATTAGAATGAATATTGATTACATTATGAATTGTATCTGAATCTGAATGAGAATCTGAATATATCTGAATGAATGTTATCGACTGTTTCTAATATATTTATATTATATTTCAAGTTGGCTGATGTTTACTATTTACTGGTAAATGTATATTTACGTGATGAACTTGACTTGGTACCTGCCGGCCTCGATAGTTATATTTATGTAATATTTCAAAGTTTAATGATTTATTGAAAATAGTTTCAAGGGAATTTATTTCTTATTTTATTTTATCATTATATTATTATGCCAAAAGGCATCATACGTCGGACAATAACATTTCTTTGGATGTCAACCTAAAATATTTTTATAACCTAAATTTTTTAATTAAATATATTAATAATAATCATAATAATAATGTATTAAAAACTTACTTCAAGGATAACATCAAAATGTTGTTTAATAGAAGTTTGACGTTTGACTCGTTTGACTCGAGCTTTTATCACTCTATTCACAGGGCTACCCTTAAATAAATTTTCACCTTTCTTGCTAGATGACAATCGTATGTATGTATGTATATATATTGGGATAACATTCACTGAGACCTAAAAGATCCATTGTGCCCCCTTACTTTTACTTAGTTCTTGAGAAAAGTCTCGGAGACTAGTCTCCTTTATTTCTATTTCCCGGAGGAATTTTAGGATATCTGCAGGCTTTAACTTAGGTAAATGTCCCTCTTCTATCCAGTAATCTCCTAGGTGTTGTGCCAATGGATTCTCAATTGCTGTGCAATTCGCAAATATGTGGATGGAGGTCTCTTCTTCCATGCCACAGAATCTATTTTGAGATTTTTTAGGTGCCCATTCAGGCGACAATGTCTCGTTAGGATTCCTGTTAAAACTCTTAGTGCAGTTTTACTTTGACTTATGCATTTATTTGACCTGAACAGGTTGTAGTCACCCAGAAGAATCTTGGATTGTCTAAGCCCTATCAGATCGTTCTCCTTTTTTCGGCTTTTCCTATTTCTTCCAATATTACATTGAAGCCTTTTACGGTATCATAAAAGGGTTCCGGCCCCCAAAAGGGTGTTTCAGTCCCCCTATTTGCTAGTTCATCTGCTATTTAATTTCCTTCTATTCCAATGTGTCCTGGAATCCATGAAAATCGTAAGTTCGAGATATTAATTTTTTGGAATCAGCTTTTAATTATTATAACGTTTGACATTTTTCGTATAGTAGCTAGTATTTTTTTTCGGGTCAAGATGGGAAACTCATGTGTTGGACTCATCCCCAAAGGGATGCCTACCAACCAAACCCACCTCAAACTGGCCGTTACCCCCGCCTGGGAATCACTACCCTAGCATACTTCGAGAAGGGATAGTAACTAGAATAATATTTAATTTATCTCACACAGTAGAAGCTAATTTTCGACACCATATTATCAAGGTCAAACAGGTTCTCTATAGTCAGTGCATTTTTTAACAAAAATGTAAAATAACATGCAGGTTAGTCATAAATTATGTTTGCCGATTTTAGATTATTATGCACGCTACTGTTATGTAAATTCTAAATCAACTGGAACAATCTAAATATTATCCTTTATAAATTTTAAGGGAGCAATATACTCATGTATTTGATTTCCTAGTCAGGTTCGTCTAAGGATATAGATATACGTCGATAACAGCAATTAAACGTTTTATATTAGCAGTATTAACATTTACGAGCATCTGGACATTAAACCAAATTAATATTCTGATAATAGAAAATGGGAACAACTTGCAATGCTGCTGAGATACGATATGAATATCATACAATAAAACAATAAAGTTTTCGCCGTAACTCAACATGAATCAGCAAGAAACTCCATAACCTAAAATTTGTGTTTGGTCTGTTTTATCTGAATTAAACTGCCAGACATAAAAGCAAAACTAGGTTTTTATTACTGTGATTTTTAATCTCAAATAAATTAAGTCAAAAAAATTAGGACTATATAAACCAGTTAAAAGAATTGAGTATTTCTATAGTTTGTTACAGATTTATTTTGAGAGCTTTAGCCGATAGAGTCGGAGCACAATACTTCTTTGGAGAAGCGATATGACATTTTCCATGACAAAATAAAATCTCTTGACTTAGTACTTCCAAGCTACACTCTATTTAACATCTACCTGAATCCAATCTGTAAATTGATTCATTTTTTTATTTTCGTTGTACTACTGCATGTGTACAAAAGGGGCAATCGCAACGAAACTATAGCATGGCAGCGATTCAATGCGAATCAATCACAAACTTAAAATTGCCTAGTACTCTGCCAGTGCCTAGCGAACTTTGACTTTCGTTTTCTCGGCTTCCAATGATCGTATTATACATTTTTTTTTCAAAATGTATGGTTTTTAAAGGCCTATCCCTTTATGATTCGAAACGGAAAGAATAATACAAATCCTATCAAAAACTTAACATGAAAAAAATTCACACAGTTCAACCGTAAAAAGCTGAGTTCTATTGTAAAATCAAGTCGGTTAATTTCTTTAGTACCTATCTATGGGAAAACATGTCCGACAATTGTGTCAGAAATTGTTACCTAATTAGTTGACAAACAACATTTTATAGTGACATTATCAATCTTTATTTCTTTAATAAATATTCATCATTTTAAAATCAAAGAACTGTAACCAATGATAAAAAATGTTCATATTGTATTTAACATTTTCTGATGTTTTGAATATCATACTAATCATGAATATGTAAAAAGCAAATGCTTTTAAGAACGCCATTTTTTCGATGCTTAGTCCAGCGCGACGCTTTCGATGCAGGATTACCCTCAATTGTCAACTGGGCAGACTCTTTCCACATTAGAGCACATTTGCATACATTTGCATGTGGTGATCACTGGTCATTTATATACGAAGTCGGTTTCTGTCACTGAAAGATTAGGCTGTCACTCAAATTGTTCCGATATATTTCATGCTATTCTTTCGCATGGAAAATGGCGGTATAAATGACTAGCAATCATCCTAATATGTAGCAAAATACGCATTCATTAATATCTATTAAATGACCCGCAACTTTCAATGGGCATCAATTTATCAAGCTTTGCTGCGAATGTACAGCATTTAGCTTCATATTACGTTTTAATTCGTTTTTTTATACATGCAGTTATTTGATTGAAATTTGAAAATTTTATTTCAACTGGAAAGTGTATTGCTCCAAAAAAGACCATTCAACTATTTATTCTGTCATGGAATATTTGTCCTGAGCTATTATCATTATTATTCAAATTTAAAAATATAACTTTGGATAAATATCTTAAACTTTAAAAAGAGTGGCTTCAACTGTACGGTTTCACTCCCAAAGCTGCTAAATTGCTAATGTATTCAACTTGGAACTGTGAATAATTGCAATAACTACGGCTGTCTGTGAAAATGACAACTGGATGGTAAGTTCTATCCTACCTTTGAATTTCCATCACCGAGTACTGCAATTTTATTTTACAGAGCTTATGTGAGATCAATAATTGATTATGGATGTTGTCTATATATGGATCCACTTCCAATTCTAATTTAAAGAAAATTGATCACATACAGTATAAATGTTTACGATCATGTGTTGGTGGTAAGTCCAAACCTGTTTATGCTATATTGGCAGAATGTAATGAGCCTCCTCTGGAATTAAGACAGGAGTATCTGTCTCCAAAATATTTAATAAAACTTAGATTTCGTGAATGGCCCATGATCAACAAGTTGAGGGAGATCTCGGTAGAAGATTTAACAAATCGATATTGGAAGCTGAAAAATACTCCTCCTCTTGCGAATGCTTTTACTGAAACTATAAATTACACTAATATCTACAAAACAGACAAAATTATCCCAGCATTAAAAGTGCAGTTTAGCGCTTTTATTACGAGTGACAGAGTTATGATTCCCAAATATTCAGCTTCCAATAAAATCAATGCAGTCCTTCTCAAATCAATATTGTCAAACTTTGTTAATAAAATATTAATATATACAGATGGATCTAAAACGAAAGATGGGGTAGGATGTGGGATTTTTATTCGGACTTTGAACTTATCATATGGTTACAAATTACCCGATATATGTAGCATAATACAGCAGAACTTGTAGCTGTACAGAAAGGCCTCAATTGCGGTTGATTACAAACCAATTAAGTGATGCTGTAATTCTTTCTGATTCTAAATCTGCTATCGATTCAATAAAATCTACTTATATCAGGGGTATTAGGATGTCCTGTACTATGTAGTATCAAATCTATGCTTTTGGAGTTAAATGTTACGTTTATTTGGGTTAATGGTCATAGCAATATAACTGGGAACGAAAGGGCCGACCTGTTAGCGAAGGATAAATGGACAAGTCTGCAATATTTTCACATCAGCAGATATAAACAACACAAGTCAAAGAATTGCTAATAAATGGAAACAGGAGTGGACAAATATATCTAGATCCTCTACAAACCAGTACTAAACCTACTCAAATTCATTCTACATTACCCCTTCCTCCCGAATATATATTCAATTATACAACACCCAAATTTTATTTATCAACTATATTTAGACTTAAAACCAATCACGGCAGATTTCCTGCACACCTTGGTATTATTAGATCATCAGCCTGTAGTTGTAACGAATATTCTTATTGTGATTTGAATAATCTTTTTTGGCTGCTCTAATAACGTCGTGAGATCCAAATGTTTAGTTGAGTCGCTTATGAAGTTGAATTATAACCTTATAATGCTAATAGAATGATTTATTAATAAATTTCTTGAAGGAGTAAACCGTTACTATCTAAATTGAACAAAGCAATTTCCAAAATTCTGTGGAAAATGGTGTAATTTCCGTGCCATTTTTCTCTCACACACGCACACCTTTGAATTTTTACAACACAGTGGTAAATCGCCATCACTGTAATAAGCTCGAAATAAAAGATTATTAAGAGCATATACATTTACTTTTGATGTGACAGAAAAAATTACACATTAGCAAACAATAAGCGTTGCGTTTCATTTTTAAGAGGTGTTGTACTTTAAATTAATTAAGACTTTTTTTGCAAAGATGGTGTAAATATTGAAAATATCGTGGACGATCATTATGTCTGAATACTCCATCTAAATGCCTTTCTAATGATCTGCCGCTCATGGTATATTCCCTATTTAAAAATAAGGGGTTGGTGAAGTGGAAGGGAGGGGGTCGATAAATGACAGATGCCAGTATCGTATAATTGTGTCCCCCTTAGAACAAAAATCGACGTGTTTCCTAATTTCCTTAAAATCTGTATTGCCAAATATCGGGGTGGGCTGTTTTCTTTGGCCCACTCTGTATACACAGTATACACATAGAACATGGAAAGCGTGACGATGATTTATGCAACACTATATACGCTTCATTGTTAATTGTGTTGCATAACCAAAAGTATTGTGTGTTGCATAAAAGCGAGACGATGACGAAAAATCCATGTTTTTTCTTCACCCCAAAAAAAAAGAGCTAGACGCGCCTAAAGAAGTTTTCACTTCAAAAAATTAAAGTGTGAAACTGCTTATAGTTCTATGAATTAAACGAATTTTCAAGGAGTTGAGGTTCTAGGTTCTTTTCAAAATTAAATAAACAAGAAATTGTTATTTACTTTATTGATACATCCAAAAATTAAAAAAACAAGTTCCCAGAGAAATATAAAAATAAATAAATAACAATAAATGAATAGAAAATAAATAAATAAATAAAATACAATAAAATGAGCTAGTCAATTGGTTAAAAACCAGGGCCAAAAAAAAACCAACACACGATAAGTTCCCAGCAACAAGTTTTAGGGGAAATTATCAATAAGGTAAAACTAAACAAGAACATTAACCTGCAACAAACAAAACAAAATAAACAATTTGAAAAAATGTATATAGAAAACTTGAATCCAAATGCAAAAAGACTAACTAAAACATTCGTAATTACTTTATATGGAAAGCGAAGGACTCCCAAGAAGATACAAGTTGTTAAAAACTTCTGTTGATACAATAATGTATAACTTTCTGATATTTTGAGGGGACATCTATAATAGACTAAAACTTGGGTTTCTAATACATACTTATGTAAGTTAGGAATCAATCTTCTTCAACCTCATCCACAAATGAATCAATTACTTCTGATATAATTGAACTGTTTGAATCAATCATCTATGTGAAGAGATGTATTTTGCAAGTCTATTTTTATCTATTTTTCTAATTTCTTCATTTTTATCCTTTCAACTGCAGGTTCACTTTCTACTTCAACAAATGTAATATTGTTAGTTTCTTGTAACAATTGATCAGTTTCAGGAACATTGGTTTCAGAAATAATAGTTCCATGAGTAACTATTTCTGAACTATTTATATATGCAGAACCAAAACAACTATCGCTAATAGTCCTGACATCAGATATCTGAATATTATCAAGATCCTGGTATGAGTTACTTGATTTGATTCCTATTCTATCAAGTACATTAAAACTTCCTGTAATTATTCTGTTTTCAAGAATGTTAATTTCTTTCTTGGGTGTGGTGATATCTGTAATGCTTTTCATGGTAACTTCATCATTTCCTATAATTTGTTCTTCATTGTTCTTCTTCTCTTCTTCATCAGTTTCAGGAACATTGGTTTCAGAAATAATAGTTCCTTGAGTAACTATTTCTGAAGTATTTATATATGCAGAACCAAAACAACTATCGCTAATGGTCCTGACATCAGATATCTGAATATTATCAAGATCCTGGTATGAGTTACTTGATTTGATTCCTATTCTATCAAGTACATTAAAACTTCCTGTAATTATTCTGTGTTCAAGAATGTTAATTTCTTTCTTGGGTGTGGTGATATCTGTAATGCTTTCCATGGTGACTTCATCATTTCCTATAATTTGTTCTTCATTGGAGAATGGAACTGAAGATGTACAAGAAAACATTGTAGACGGGATAGAAATGGGCTGGCATAACCTCTCAAGTCCATCTAAACCTTTTTTACAAGCATCAGCAATAATCGCATTTTTGTCACATGAAAGACCATTAAGAATATTTAACGAAACTGGTAAACATGGTAAGGTATTCAGAGTTTCTTGTTTATGAAAAGATACTAGTACTTCGCAGAGCTTCTGTTGATTATTTACAGTTGTGTAAGGATGTGGACATTTTGAAGTGTTAATTTCATTGAAAATACTAATAATTAACATATACAAATCCTGAATTGTACTTTTATTCACCCTCAAAAAACTAGACGAGAATAACGTTTTCAAAGTATCCAAAGCTAGCAGAGATTTCAGTATATCATTTACAATTTCATGATTATTATTCTATCTACCTTTTTGACTAACGCAAAAGATTGAAACTGGTCATAGAACACGAATCTCGGAGAAACTGTCAAACATTCTAGAGAAAATATTGGGTCTGCCTACTTGGTTATTTAAAAATCTAGATTTATATTGGTCAATTTTTCAGTTTCATAATGAAAATCAGTGTTATAGTATCATTATGAAACTGAAAATTGGCAGTTAATTAACAACTTATAGTAAAGGAGTAGAAAAAGTAGAAAAAGAGTAGAAAGAGTGGAAGGTACTATGTTCCTTAGACCTACCGATGAAGCTGAGGTTATTAATACAATAAAATATTTGAAACTTAAAAAATCACCAGGTCTCGATGGCATAAGGTCTGAAACATTAAGAGAAATATCTAATGAGATCGCAAGTCCATTAACCTACCTAATAAATAAATGTTTTAGCACGGGATCCTTTCCAAAAATTCTAAAAATTGGTATAGTTAAACCTCTATACAAAAGTGGAGAAAAAACAGAAATGGTTAATTAGAGGCCTGTATCACTAGTACCTAATATTTCAAAAATAATAGAAAAAATAATAAAAATTAGACTCCGTTCTTTCTTAAAAAAAACATAAAATTTTATCCGATCGTCAGTATGGCTTCAGAGAGTCTAGGTCGACTGAAGATGCGATATATAGGTTAACTTCTCTTGTTTACGATTCACTTGACAGGAATATTCCTGCTATATGTGTCTTCTTGGATATCTCCAAAGCATTTGACACCGTTTGTCATACATTGTTATTAAATAAATTGGAGAAGTATGGAATATAGGGGGCAATGCATACAAACTTATAGAAAGTTATCTATCAGATAGGGATCAAATGGTTCAAACCCATGGTGTAATGAGTGCACCACATAAAATCACATATGGTGTACCTCAGGGAACCGTTCTTGGGCCACTGTTATTCCTTCTATACATTAATAGTAATCTTTACTTGAATATTCAGGGTGAGATCATCAGCTTTGCAGATGACACAGCAGTATTTTATAGTTCCTCCACATGGAAAGATCTAAAAAATAAAATAGAAACTGATTTTCCTAATATTGCTAGATGGTTACAATTTAATAAACTAACTCTCAACTCCAGTAAAACAAATTACTTAACTTTTTCATCTTACATAACTGGCTTACCTAAGTTGGGGCCACTGAACATCGGAGCAACAAACTACATTGAAGAAACAGAAAAACTAAAATATCTTGGTATTAAAATTGATCGACATTTGAGATGGGATCTACAATGTAATGATATAGTAAAAAAAAATAAGAGGCCATCTTCCAAAATTTAAGTATTTAAAAGAAATTCTTGAGCCTAAAGAATTAAAAGTCTTATATTACTCACTGGTGGAATCATTGATTTCTTATGGAATTCTCGGTTGGGGCGGAGTGAAAGACTTTCTTAAGTAGAGTTCATATTTTACAAAAATGGTTTTTAAGCATCATTTTTCAAAAAAATATTTTATATCCATCGAATCAACTGTATATAGACGCCCAGGTAAAAGATGTACATCAACTTTTCATTCAAAAAATATTGCTGTTTATATTTCAAAGTAAAATAAAATTTGTACAACATGAACATTCTTACAAAACTAGGGGATATGAAGGGATCGTTTTCCCACGCAGTGGGAAAACTATTGGTCAAAGAAATGCTAATTATTTAGCACCAAGAATTTACGTTCTGTTGTCTGATGATATAAAAAGTTCAAAGAGTTACAATTTATTCAAAAAGCAAATTAAAAAATGGATCATGGAAATAGACAGACGATACTTTAGTAATATAGTAAATCAAACTCTATCATAATTAAAAGTATCCATTTCAGAAATATTCAGGTTTCTAACAGTTAATATGGTACCACTTAATAGTTTATTATAGAACTCGACAATTTACTGGATTTGTCTTATTACCGGATTTGACAATTTACTGGACTTGACAATTTACTGGATTTGACAAAAAACTGATTTGTTCATGTTCATGTTTTACGGTCACAATACAAGTAGTAATAAAAACTACTTCTGTGACCTAAACTGTTTATTCAATTTAGGCTAACTATTTTCTATGTATCAATTTATCTATGTTTTTTTAATTGAATAAATTATTATTATTATTATTATTATTAGTAGAAAAAGTTAATCAGTCAACTATATTATATTGTCCATTATAACAACAATCCTGCAATACAAAACTAGTGGTTCCAGGGGGTCTATTCTCAAACAGTGACGTTTTTTGTCGCATGCGAGATTGTACTTTTGCCAATCAAGAATAATACAATATCGCATGCGACAAAAAAAGTCAATATTTGAGAATAGACCTCCAGGGTTTTATTATCACTTGCAGCGCGCTCTGGGGCCGTATTCTTGAGTGAGGGAGTAGAGGTTCTCGATATAGCACACATTTTGTCTTTATTTTGCTTGGTTACTCTGTCACCGCACTGACAAAGACAAAATATCTGTTCTCTTGGGAAGCTTCACTTCCTCAGTTAAGAATACAACCTCTGAACATATTCCCGCTTAAATTTGATCAGAATGCCTCCCACGAGGTGGTTTCTGCGGTCTCATATCCTGCATTATTCGTCCAGAGCAGTGTCATCAGACCGTGGTCTTGTATTGTACAGTATTCAGCTATACGAGTGTCACCACACCGCAAGATAGTTGTCTATCTATCTTTGTTTTGTTACCCATGGTTGATATTTAGAACGTGTTCAAGAGGTAAAATTGAGGGTGAGGCTCCCCAGCTGATGACACAAGACACTTTGACATCTCTTTGGATGTGATTTCAAGATCATGGCAACAGTATAAACAATTCGACAATATCGCTGGATATTATCAACGTGTAGCTACGCCAAATTGTGCTGCAATTGCACATACACACTCCGATAAGCCGGCTTCACACGTGAGAGCCAAGATTAGTGTCCACACATTGGGAAAGGATTGGTGCAACTCCAGTTTGTTTCCGACAGAGCCAACGTCAACATGTCTGATGTAGAAACTGCTGTGGATGCGACTGCCATCATAATAAATTGCTTTACAATTTGGTTCTATAAGACTGGTTCGGCTAGATACTGCTCCAAGAATTCTAGCACTTTTTCCATTAACCCATGCAAATAGACTGGAAGCTGATCGATTTTGTGATCAACAACACAAGCATTGGTGCCAATCCCGTTGATGTATGTCTTACTGTTCCATTTTTGTGAAATTCCCGTATCAATATTTTGACCTTCCATCTGTCAATTCTGTCAATACATAGGGGGTAATGAGATACCATACACTGAGATTGATTTGATAATGAAGATGTTACCGACCCACTAGCATAGTCGTTTGACTTTAATTCCATCGAGTTAGTGTGGGATATGCTCCTGAGATGAATAGTGTCTTATTTGCGTATTCTACATCCCCCTACATAACAAATTAATACTTTATGAACGTCTGTATTAATGATAATTTGTCTCGAAAATAAATTCAGCAATACGTGTGTAAGTTACTGTTAACAAAAGGAATAAAAGTGTGTCACATACTAAATTTCCTGTTCAGTATGTTATCTGATTGAAATTCAATAGGTGAGAAAAATTATTTACGAAATTTGTACATCCTGTATAGCATCCCCTGTTTTTTATGTAAAACCGATGGCTCGCTCCAGATAAGGTGCAATATATTCGGGTTATTTTTCAATTTCTATTCATATATTTCAATTTTGTAGTGACAAAGTTAGGGTTGCGAGAAATGGGAAATGCTTTAGCTTGCTTAGCTTCGTCGAAAAGGGGAATTACAATAACAAAGCACATATTCTTGTTGAGAAATCACCCCCAAAATTTGATATATAGTTAGACTTTATCACTTTAAATTTTTTGATGTTTTGTAAATTGTCTCAGGAGACAAGGTTTAGAAATTGGATTAAATATTCACGAAAAGGAAGACGTAACATTTTCTTTAATTTTAATTATTTTAATTAGACAGGTTTATTATTGATTACAGCTCAATAAATGCGAAACATTTTTAGTACAGCTGTCTAAGCCTGGATACCGACTTGATAGCTCAAGTGTCATTTTCCAGTAAAATTCACATTCTAGAAATGAATTAATATACAGGATGTCAAAGACTAATTTTGCCAGGCTTTATATTATACACGGATAGAGGTATTTTAATAGGATAAACGCTACTCTTTAAAATAATAATTGTACTTCTTAGATTGACACATAAAACAATGTAGATTAAGATTAACAGTTATTTTTTTGATTATTTATAAAACGATTTTAATTTTGAAAAAACTTTTAGATGGATTATCCCACTGCACACGTGATATTTACGTAATTGTAGACAAATATCATATTACTGTTGCTATAGTGCATGCGTGCATTCTTTTTGTCATCGTAGATGTTCATATTTCACGTTTCCATGTCATATTCCCGAGTGAAATTAATCATCTTGTCAACCAGTTACAATTAAAACCAATTTTAGTTTCATTAGAGCATTTAAACGCATGCCAACCCTGGATTAGAAAGTGAAATTTGCTAAAACCTTTTAGCAAGCAAATCTCATCAACTGAACACCCAATATATTAAGTACACAGTACACATACGCGATGATCGTATAGCAAGGGTAGTAATAATTTATGAGCACGGCTAGCCGCGACCTCCTCTGTTTAATACTCTAACTTAATTATACCAAAATCTAGCATTTAATAGCACATTTAACGTAGACCGACCTATGCATTATTACAATACCCGTGATGTATTACCGTTTTACATATTAACTATGGTATTATACTAATTGTTTTACGGTGAAATAGCTGTTCAAACAGGAATTCGCATCGATAGTGAGTTTGAGTTTGATAAACGTGATGATTTTGAATTTTCAATGCGTGTATGTTCTAAATTACACATAACACAGTTGATGAAGATTTAAGTGTATCAATTAATTGCTCATTTCGGAAAGAGAGTATCTCCAATTTTGTAATGTATAGGGAGATTGTCATAATCTGATGAATGCAGATTTATACTCAATCTACAAATGAGTGTATATACAAAAAAACAAGAATCCTGTGTAACGGTAAATGACTGTAACCTTAAAGGGCACCAGCTCGAAGGGCTCCGGCTAGAGACTCCTCTCAAGGGTGATTCGACCCCAAGTTTATGTCACACAAGGATAACAGAAGGGTTGTAAAAATTGAGGGCGCCACTACCTTTTTGATGATAAAAAGTACTAAAAAACTAAGGCGGAAAAGGTAGAAACGCCTTGTAAAATTTAAATGAAAGTTAAAAAATAAAAAAGTTACTAAAAATTACCCCGGGCGGTATCTCCCTCAACTTTTATAGTTGAGGATTTATAATGAAATAAAAAAAGAATTAAAAACAAATTTATAATTTATTCTGCCACAGGAAATGAACAGAGGAATTTGTACTTTTATAGGTACTTAGCTTAGATGAAGTGGTTTCCTGAAGAAGATAGTCAGGTCTTGATCTGAACTGATGTGTCCTGGTCTAGGGCGGTATTTTGATCTAGGGCTGTATCCTGGGTTCTATCCTTGGCTAGGGCTTATATTATAGCCTAGGTCTTGGGGTTATATCCTCGGGTTATATCCTTGGGGTATATCCTTGGGCCTGTGCTTACCTAGAAGCACAGGAGGATCAGGGATTTATAGGAACTTGAATGGCACAAAATGTTGGTCAGCTTTTCAGGTTAAAAAAAAAGGAAGGCATTTATTTGAAAGTAAAAAAATTGATTTAATTTACTGAAAGCTTTCCAACAATATATGTCCCATGTTAAAACAGTAAAAATAGCAATTATCGGCTGAATTAAAAAAATATACTAATGATCCGAAAGAAACTAATCATAGCAAAAAGTTATTTAGTTATATGAAAAAATATCGTGCTTAGGAAATATATGAAACCGGCACTGGCGTTACGAAAGAATATTTTATAGGTTAACAGATTATAAAAATGTTATTTTATAATTAAAAGAGTTATTTCGCAACTGAAAAACCTTGAAAATGCTTGTATAAAAGTAAAACAGTGAATTATAAAGGAATATTTGGTTTAAAACTACCATATTAGCATATAAGAACGGTTTATGACCACGTGTTGAATTTAATTTCGTCTATCTTTGTAAAAAAATAAAGAATGCATACAAAAATTATATCAGACAGTACTTAAGAAGAAGCTTATTAATTATAAATTATGATTTTGAACTTACCACAGCAAAATTCATAAGATACTTAAAATATGAAAGATAACGAAAGATGGTCTTTCCCCGAAGACAGTCGGTAACGAAAAGGCGTTGGAAAAAATGGAAGCGTCCGTTGGCAGACGTCAATTGTCTTATGGTCAGGGTTGAAGAATTTGGGATCACAGAACTATAATTGGAAGTGGCTGGAAACGACGAGCGGTAATTAAAAGGGCTTATTCTGTAAAATCGAAACAGGTCGATAGACATGTTACACCTGTTTAGCATAAATCATAATTATTACCGTATTATTCTTCAAAATTAATTTACTTAACTTAATAGGTAGGTACAATTTTGATATTTATTGTTGAAATAACTATAGGGTAAAAGTGGGATAGATGCCGCGGGGGTATACAGATTGCGAAAGTCCCTTTCTTACGCTGCGACTTATACAAGTACGACAAGGAAAATATGAGCAAAACTACGTGAAAGAGAGAGAAGACTTGTTAGCCCAGCGATCAGTCCCCTCTACCAAAACAGTTGGGCGTGTATTCATCGCCCCACTAGTTCAACCGCTGTTGCCAGAAGCTCAGATTAATTTGTAAAAATGATATTTTTGCCACATTATCGTCAACTTTTTTTCGAGCTGATACACTATTAGGTAAAATTAAACACCTTCATCCGGCAGCAGTGTCCTTTACATAGAGAACTCACATTTAAATGTATGTGATATTTTCGCTACAGACCTTGGTTAGCGCAAACCGTTGTATTTGAAAATAAAACATTTTGCAATGCCCACATTAAAATACAAAACCTACGAAAAAGTGCAAATTATAAAATGGTATTTTGGAGGTCATTCGGCTGATGCAATAGTCAATTTGTTTATTGTGGCATTTGAAAATCGCCCAATTCTTTCACGAACAACAATTTTGAACATTATTAATAATTTCGAAAAATATGGATGTGTTTCATACTGTAGAAAATGCCAAGCGCCGGAAGATCCAATCGAACGTCCGATAAACGACGAAAGGCAAACTAGAGAATTGAATGTTTGTTTAGCGTTTGAAACAGGACAACCATGTTCTTCAAGATAAATTGCTGAAGAGGTCAACATGGATAAGAGAACTGTACGGGTACCATTGTTACAAGGTTCAGACAACGCAGGAAATTTTTCCCGAGGACAATATCAGACGAATGGATTTCTTTGAAGAAATGATGGAATGTCAAAATGCTAACGAGAACTTTAAAAAAAATATTTCATTTACAGATGAGTCAACCTTTTCATTACATCAAAAACACAATCCATCCGTCACAAGATATTGGACTCGGGAAAATAAACATCTAAGCATTCCAATCCGAACAGAGTATCCGCAGAAGCTAAATATTTGGACGGGTATTTTAGATGACCCCATTATTGGTCCTTTTTTATTGAGGGGAACTTAAATTCCGCCAAATATTTAGAGTTATTACAAAATCATGTAATTCCTGTAGTTTTCCATATACCCGATGTTGATCTCAATAGAATTTGGTTTCAGTCCATAATTCAAGGATAGTAATGGAATTTTTAAGGTTTACATTCCCCGACAGAATTATTAGTACTAATGGTACAATCAAATGGCCTCCAAAATCACCTGAACTAGCTCCAAATGATTTTTTTCTTTGGGGATTTTTAAAAAGTAGCATTTATCAACATGAATTTGAAAGAGCTAATAATTTAAATGAATTGAGGGTGAAAATACAGCACGTTTGTGCCAGCATTACGCCAAATAATCTTAGAGATATGAGATCAAATATTTATGACAAATTTGGTTATTGCCAGGCACAGCAAGGTGGTTTATTTGAGCACTTATTTCATTAAAATTATGTTTACCTTTAGAACGGATTTTTAGTTTAATTTTTTCAAGAAGTTCATATTTTATGTTTAGAATAAGTATCTACTTATTTTTTTTTCAATTTAATTTATTAATGGTATAGATCTTTAGTTTTTTATACCCAATTACTTTATTATTTTTATCTCAAGAATAAATGTTTTATTTTCAAGTTACAATTGCTAAAATAATATCCTATTGTAGTTAGAAAATAATTTTCAGGTCCCAATTCATGGCCCAAAATTTATCGAATATATTTTTCTGAATATCTTCAGAAAACAAGCTGCAGAAACGATTGGCAGCTTTTTCACAAAACTTAGAAGTACAGGTTTGGCCTGTTTCTCGTGCACTCCTTGTCTTATTATGTTTAACTATACCATCTTTAGTTCTGGAATATCCAATATACGTTTGTCCTAGCATTCTCTTTTTTTGTTCACGTTCTTCTCCCACGCTTCCGGATCGGCTATTTTTCTACGTTTTCTTCTGAGATTTATGTTAGAAACGTTTTTGCCAAACTTATTTTCTTTCTCTTTATTTTTATTCTCCCTATTTTCATTTCCATCTCCATTTTTATTCTTTTCATTTTCTTTCCCTACATTTTCATCCTCCTCAACATCATCCTCCTCATCTTCAGTCTCTTCCTGGTCTTCAATAGGAATATACTCAGGATCTTCGTTCGAATTGTTCATTGCTTTAACCAAACAAGTGGGTGGCATAATATTCTGTGTGGTATCCACTTCATTGTCATCTTGAATGGAATCTGCCTCTAGCTGAATACAATGAGGGTCATTTTCTATATCTTCATACATTTTTGACAAGTCATTATTTACTTCGGAAAATAGCTGAGGTTTTCAGAGTAATTAATTTGCTCAAAGGCTAAATCATCATGGGCAGACTCGGTTAGTGCAAGCTCTGACTGATTTTCATTATTTATTTCATTTTGCGTTTTTTTCGATTATTGATGAATTTTCAGCAATTAGATCTTGAGTTATCTTGAGGCATTATATAATAATTAGTGTTGTCGCCTAATACTGCTACTTCATAAGGTACATTAATTTCCATATTATTTATGTTAAAACCATCATTATTTGGTGCAAGTGCTAGAGCAACAATTTTTGCTGCTCTTCCTGACATCTGAAACAATGAAAACCTTTAAAGAATATGTCATATCTCACAACAATCGATTCCTCAGTACCTACAAGATAATCTGATTTGTTTTTTTTTTCGTATTTATGAAGTTGTTTTTAAATACATTTTTGTTATTGATGTATTGAAAAATGTTGATTATGGTCAAACGTATTTATAAAATAAAATGAGACAGTATAAAAAAATTTCAATTGTCAGAAAATAATTTGTAAAGATATGTTCATATAAAATGGCCATATAAAACATAGTATGATAAATTGCAGCATATTATTTATTTATTTAAATATTTCAAAATTAAACTAAGGCATTAAAGTAAAGATATGTCGACCGTTCGTGGAAGGTTCTGACAGAATTATTAACAAACACAAAAGTATACAGAATGTAATTGTAGAGACATGTAAATCATAAACTAATAATATGTATGTAAATTGGGGTGACATTCACTGAGACCTAAAAGATCTATTGTGCCCCCTTACTTCTACTTAGTTCTTGAGGAAAGTCTCAGAGACTAGTAGCTCCTAAACTAATAATAAACATCATTGCCCAATAACTTTCACCTCAAGAGATGGAATTATTAATATATCCTTCGCATTTGATCATTTATTATCAATATGAAAAAAT
This sequence comes from Lochmaea crataegi, assembly GCA_947563755.1. Taxonomy (NCBI): domain Eukaryota; kingdom Metazoa; phylum Arthropoda; class Insecta; order Coleoptera; family Chrysomelidae; genus Lochmaea; species Lochmaea crataegi. The sequence continues at coordinate 19,524,611 of OX387422.1, read as the reverse complement.
GTATTCAATATTAATTTAAATAGCTTAAAAGTTTTCATTTTAATGAGACGAAGACATACAATTGAGCCAGCTGCTGTTTACTAGGAAACAAAATATTGTGCTAACCTAAAAACTCAACACGATTTCTAAATGGCTCTATTCACTTGCATATTGAGATTCAAATACACAAAACAGCGAGACATATTGACCGAGACTGTCGCTTTCATATATACGTGACAATATAAGAAATATGCTCCCAGACATAAAGAAATGTATATATGAAAAGTGCTGACTTGATATATATAACAGCCCTAAAAACTTTTGGCATCAATAAAATACTAACACATGCAATATTTTCACACCACGATGGCACGGAAATAAAGCGACACACTTAGTAAAAATAAAACGGTACGCGTAAGGAAGCTTCCATAAATATTTGAATGAAAATATTCGCAGAGTAAATGAAATGCATGCAGCATTAGGTAGCGTTCGCTGTATACCATAAATATATCAGAATATGAATCGGAATGTTTTTATTACATTTTTACTTCGCATCATAATATCCAGCTTTGATCTTTTCAGGCAAATGACCTACGTTTAAATAAATAAGCATGTCAAATATAAAACACGCAAACAAGATTGGATAAAATACCCTAGACCGTATGTAACAACTGGAATTATTTACATTAACTTCAAGCTGATGATGATTTTTCATTTTTCTTTATCGTCACATAGTCCTCAAGATATCGGATCTGTCCAGTATTTACGTGCTTTGCGGTTTTTGTCAGTTTTTCTACTTCTCCCAAAATTTTTAACTCTTTGTAGTCACTGTTTTCTGGGTCGCTTACTTTCCAATTTTGTACCAATTTCCACTATGCTAGATATTATATTCACAAATCATCGTAGTTCTTTCCACTATTAGGAACATAATTTCTTTTTGATTTTGTTATTGGTATTGGATCAAGTCTGGTCTTTCCCCCAATTATTTTAAATACGCAAACGTCATTGTTGGTCTTTATCGTCGATGGTCGTCTTCTGCCCGCTAAATGGACTGTCAGTGTAGCTTTTGTTTATTCCAAACTTACATAAATGCTATTCTGACAATTGGCTAATCTGACAGATATTATATTTAAACGTCTTGATGGGTACTGTCTGGATGTTTTGTCAAACATAAATTAATTTTTCTACAGTCGCGCGTAAAATGACTAATTACTAATTACTATATTCAAAAGAAATCGTAAAGTCGACAAATGCCGGGGATTGTTACTTTACGCTCTAGCGCAAAAAAAAAGAATATTTTTCGCTCGCTTATTTAATCAAACCACGCCCTCCGAATTAACTCAATTGGTGAATATTTGACAATTTAACAGATTAAAAATTAAATAAAATTATATGAAAATTGTCAAAATTTTTTAAATATGGTCAAAAATGGTCAAAAATGGTCAATAATTGTCAAAAATTGTCAATTATTGTCAAGAACTGTTAAAAATGGACTATTTTTGTCAAAAATTGTGAAAAATTGTCAAAAATTGTCAAAAATTGTCAAAAATTGTCAATAATTGTTAAAATTTTGAAAAATGGTCGATAATTGTCAAAAATTTTAATTTCTTTTTGAAAAATGGACAAAAATTTTGAAAAATTGTCAAAAATGGTCAATTGTCAAAAATTTTCAGAAATTTTTGAAAAATGGTCAAAAATTGTCAAAAATGGTCAATAATTATCAAAAATGGTCGATAATTGTCGAAAACTTTAAAAAATGGTCAAAAATGGTCAATTATCAAAAACTATCAAAAATGGCCAATAATTTTCAAAAACTATCAAAAATGTTAAAAAACTGTCAAAAATGGAAAATTATTATTAAAAATAGTCAAAAATTTGAATAATAGTAAAAAATTGTTAAAGTTTTTGAAATATGGTCAAAATTGGTCAATAATTGTCAAAAATGGTCAAATATCTGGAAAAATGGTCTTAAATTTTGAAAAATTGTCAAAAATGGACAAAAACTATCAAAAATGGTTAAAAATTGTCTATTATTTTTAAAAACTTGTCAATAATTGTTAAAATTTTGAAAAATGGTAGATAATTGTCAAAAACTATCAAAAATGGTCAAAAATTTTGAAAAATTGTCAAAAATGGCCATTAATTGTCAAAAATGGTAAAAAATTGCCAAATACTGTCAAAAATGGACATTTTTTGTTAAAAATTATCAAAATTTTGAAAAATAGTTGATAATTGTCAGAAATTGTTAAAGTTTTTGAAAAATTGTCAAAAATTTTGAAAAATTGACAAATATGGCCAATAATTGTCAAAAACTATCAAAAATGGTCATAAATTTTCAAAAATGGACAATTATTGCTAAAAATTGTCAAAATTTTGAAAAATAGTTGATTATTTGCCACAAATTGTTGAAATTTTTGAAATATGGTCAAAAATCGTCAATAATTGTCAAAAATGGTCAAAAATCTGGGAAAATGGTCTGAAATTTTGAAAAATGTCAAAAATGGTTAAAAATTGTCAATTATTTCTAAAAACTGTCAAAAATGGACAATTATTTTCAAAATTGGACAATAATTGTCAAAAACTATCAAAAATGGTCAAAAACTTTGAAAAATTGTTAAAATTTTTGAAAAATTGTCAAAAATGGCCAATAATTGTCAAAAACTATTAAAAATGGCCAAAAAGTGTTAAAAATGGTCAATAATTGTCAAAAATTTGGAAAATTGGTCCATAATTGTCAACAATTGTCAATAATTGTCAAAAATGGTCAATAATTTTGAAAAATGGTCGAAAATTATCAAAAATTTGGAAAAATGGTTACTAATTTTGAAAAACAGTCAAGATGATCAATAATTGTCAAAAATGGTCAATAATTGTTAAAATTTTGAAAAATGGTCAATAATTGTTAAAATTTTGAAAAATGGTCAATACTTGTCAAATTCTGGAGAAATGGTCAATAATCGTGAAAAGTTGTCAAAATTTTGAAAAATACGAGCAGTTTCCGAAAATCGATTTAAATTTAAACACGTAATTTATAAAATCGATTTTCTAAAAATCGATTATTACTATAGAAATCGATTATAAGCAAATAATAATCGATTGATATAAAAATCGATTATTTTTTAAAATCCCTAGTCAGTAGATCTTTTTAAGGTTAATCATGATGAATAGCGAAAATGAAGATTATTCTAGCACTCCTATTATAACCTAAGATAATATAAAAAACTGTTTTAATTATTAAAAGGGCGAATGTAGAAAAAATTATGTGTGTTCTTCGAGCGTAAAGTAAAATTGCCGCTTTCGAAAGATCGCAACATTCTTTCTCAAGCGGCAATCTATTACTTTACGCTCTAAATACACAAATAACTATTTCTATATAATTTTTCGGAGACGAATCCAACAAATAAAGGATCATTAAAATCGGTTCTGCCGTCCTTTAATTATAAATGTTGAAACTAACCCGACTTTATTTTACTTATTTAGATTGGATAAAAGCTAGAGATTTTTAGTCAATTATATAAGCTATATTTTTTATGTATATAAATCTGATAAAATTCAGCCGCAAGCGATACCTTATTGTTTAAGCAATGTCTGCTAATGATGTTAGACACAGCCGAAGGCTCTAAAGAAGGGCTTTTAACGTTTCCCGAAAATTCGTAACAGAGTGGAGATACGACGTCGGCGGCGTCGAAAAGCAAATGGCAAACAATCGTTCAAATTATCTATTCCATCTTTGATTTGAGAATACATTAATGAGACAATCGTGAGATGCCCTCAGCTTCCATTACCTTGATGACAAAGCCATCTTAATCCAAGATACGCTATGTGAACAGCCTTAAGCTAAGGGCTCTAATTGTTATCATTTACCGCGAGCTGTCTTTCTTCCTTCCCTTATAAACAGGGATGTAGTTCGGAAGGGGTCAACGGGTTTGAGTGTATATTACTAATTATTTTATATAAATTTATTTACTTTAATATTGTTATTTTTCTTTGTAGTTGAATAATATTGAACCAACTTTTAAAAATAACATAATAAAAATGTAGAAGTGGTATTGACGAGAAAGTTATATAAAAAAGAAGAAGAAGAAGAAATTTTAGAGCCTTAACTGGCGAAAGTGCTTAGGCGAATTTTATAAAAATTTAATTGTATATAGCCTTTGTTCCTAGTTTCAACTTTTTGTCATAACAATGTGCCTGATCAGATACCATTGAATTCGGGGAAATTTCTACATAAATATGATAACGTTTCACACACAGTCATTCGATTTTCAATGTACATTGGATTTAGTTTAGGACTTAAACTTCAAACTGTTTCCAGCTCTCAGTATTTCAGTTTTCTCCCATGAATGAAAACGTTTTATTTAAATCAAAAACATTTAAAATGGAAATCCTATTGTTATAAATTGAATTATCTTTTGGATTGGTTTTCTTGTGGAATTCAGGGTACACATTTCTTATTGTTGTGAAGAGCGTAGGTTATCACTGAACACTCTGCTGCTGCTTTTTCTGAAAATAACATATTCACGTGAATAGTAACTGTTAATAATTTAATTAACAATCCAAGCATAATTTTCAATTATGAGAAAAAAGTAGATACATTGTAAGCATTTTTTTTTCAAGCGGAAGTTACATTTTTGCATGCCAATTTTACATACTTACGTATTTATTTTTTATAGACCGCGCCACTGCATAAAACATCCGACCCTTCTATTTATGTAAAGGGCTTAGCTGGGTGACATTGCCATGTCTTATTCTTCGGACTACTTAATATTAATATACCCGGTGGTGTAAATATGCTTTTAAGCGACCATGACTTCCGGACTAACGCTACTGTGTTTGATGTGATACCTATTAGCCAAATTCGTTGAAAGGATTATATACCAAAACACTATTATCTTCATAAAAATAGTTCAAAGCACCCCCTATTCTTTTATAATAAATAGGGTCTCTTTGTATATGTATGAAATCTTACTGCAAAGCAGAATCTATTCTGTCACTTTTACCACTATCTACTCTTTGTGTTTTTTAGATTCTGTTAAATTTCTCCATTAGTCCCCTACCTTTCATTTTTGTTTGTTAGGATTTTTCCTAAGGTCATTGTCATCTCAAATATTTCAAACTATTAAAATAGAACTATCATTTTTTCCTTATTCCTTGTATGTATGTATGTATGTATGTATGTATGTATGTAAACTGGGGTGACATTCACTGAGACCTGAAAGATCTATTGTGTCCCCTTACTTCTACTTAGTTCCTGAGGAAAGTCTCAGAGACTAGTAGCTCCTTTAGTTCTATTTCCCGGAGTAATTTTAGGATATCTGCAGGCTTTAACTTAGGTAAATGTCCCTCTTCTATCCAGTAATCTCAAGGTGTTGTGCCCTAGGATTCTGAATTGCTGTGCAGTTCGCAAGTATGTGGAGGTTTCTTCTTCCATGCCACAGAATCTACATTCTTCTTTCTCCACTATTTTGAGCTTTTTCAGGTACCCATTCAGGCAGACAGACAATGTACCGTAAGGATCCCTGTTAAAACTCTTAGTGCAGTTTTACTTTGACTTAAGCATTCATTTGATCTCAACAGGTTGTGATCACCCAGAAGAATCTTTGATGGTCTAAGTCCTACTAGATCTTTCCAATGGTCAGATCTCTTTTTTTCGGCTTTGCCTATTTATTCCAATATTACATTGGAACTGATACCGCAAAAGGGTTCCTGCCCCCAAAAGGGTGTTTCAGCTAGTGTTTTTGCTAGTTCATCTACTATTTAATTTCCTTCTATTCCAGTGTGTCCTGGATTCCACAGTAAGATATTGTTCTCGCTTAGTTCACTGAGTTTGTCTGGGCATTCCCACCCCATTTTGGAACTGATAACACAAGATCTCAGTGCTTTAATAGCTGCTTGACTATCCGACATTATGATAAATCCTTTGCCTTCTATATCCTTTATCAATATTGGACTGGGCACACTTTCTTATGGCGTGAATTTCCGCTTGAAAGATACTCGGGGTTGTTCCCAAGCTTTCAGAGTGTTTGGTTCCTGGACCGTACACTCCTAACCCAGTTCCTTCTATTGCTTTTTTTGAGCAATTCGTTGCTCAATTCCGTAACGAATTTCTTTGAAAAATTATACTTTTTCATCATACCATCTTGTGGCATGTCCCAGGTTTTCTGATTTCTAAGAAGCATGGAGGGTAGAAGGAAGGAGCACCATCTTATAAACCGAGTGAAGTGTGCTGGGTTGAAAAATTTAGTATTTTTCGTGACATGTGTTGTTGAGAAATATGCAGTATTTAAAATCTCAACTATTTACGTAGTATTTCCTTTTTTAATTTTGTATCTTACTCTAATAATTCATGGCGCTGTTTTTAAAATCTTTCCACTTGCTACTATGGCGCCACCTTAATTTGCTTCCTTTCGATGGACACTTTTTAATATATTCAGATGGTGCTCCTTCCTTCTACCCTCCATACTAAGAAGTAAGGAGGTGGTTTTTTCTTGATGATTCCCTCTCTACTTAGTCTGTATCTTGTTCTTTCTGCAACACTTTCCACCACCATATGTAGTGGTGTGAGGTTGAGAATCACTTCCATGGCTGCCGTTGGGCAAGCTCTCATTGCTCCTGTAATGCACATACAGGCTAGTCTTTGAATTATGGAGAGGTTTTCTCCCGTTGTCAATAGGCTAGTTCTACTACTCCACGCAATGGCAAGTGATAGGTATTTGGTCTCACTATGGCAATGTACATGCAGCTCAGGATTTTTGGGTTACAACCCCAATTTGTCCCTGCCATATTCCTGCACACCATTAGAGCCATCTTTGCTTTGTATATAATCTCCTTTTCGTGTTTGTTCCACAGGAGTTTACTATCTAGAGTCAAACCTAAAAACTTAACTTCTTTTCTGCATTCAACCTCATTCCCATTCCTTATTCCTTCTACGGCCCAGAAATAACTTAGTCGTTTTTGAGAAGATATTAACATGCATTTAAAAATTTTGATCAGTTCTCCCTTGTTGCCTTGTTGGCCGCGGTAATTATTCCATTATTCAAGTAGGAAGTATATGTAGCAGTCATAACTAAATATTAATTGTCATTATTTGTGGTAATTGGCACTATTACAAAGTGACAGAAATAGCTTGGAATTAAACAATGAAGATTACATAAATTTACTTTTAATTCATGGTGAATGTGTCAGAGTTATTACTAGATATTGAATTTAGTAAAGCGTTGTCTGCAGGTATTGTTTTGTTTAAGTTTGTAACATTCACTTGTATTTTCATGTTGTCAAGTAAGACAGTTATATAGTTGTCATTTTTACATTAAAAGATCATTCCAGTACCAGTTTTTCATTTTCATATAATCACAATAATCCAAAAGGTTATGGGACCAGATTACGTGAAATTGTAAAGGAAGATTAACTGCAGTAAATATCGTTATTTATTTTGTGCACGAATTATTTGTGAACTCAAAAAAAGAAAATTGGAAAGCAATTTATTTTTGAAGTTTTGAAACCGATAATTATTAAAAGACAAAATAAATGGAAGGCGATCGCGTTAATATTGAAAAGCTGGAAAGCGGCAGCAACTGGCTAACATGGAAGTTTCAAATGCGTCAGATTTTAGAAGCTAACGATCTTTTTGACTACGTCGATGGAACAAACGTCAAACCGACATCTGAATGTACAAATTATGCGAAGGAAATTGTGACTTGGAAGAAGGCGGATGCTATGACCAGACGAGCAATTTCCACGACTTGTATGAAACAGGCATTACTGCAGATTATGAATTGTGAAACAGCTCAAGAGATGTGGGAGACGCTCAAAAGTACGTATGAGCAAACATCAAAGGCAAATATTTTATTTTTACAACAAAAATATTATGGCTACACAAAACAACCGGAAGATGACATTGCGAAATTTTTATCAAAATTAATGGAAATAGTGCTGCAATTACGTGATCAAAAAGAAATTATTTCTGAGTCCATGGTAATTTCGAAGATTTTAATGTCACTACCGTCCTGCAAACGCAGATAGTCAAACTTTGGCAAATTTGCGGGCTCGTTTGATGGCAGAAGAACTTCGTTTGAAGTCGCAGGGTCAAGTTCAAGAAGTAGAGGCGCTAATGGCTAAGAGAATCTTCTCGAAGAAACAAATCAATAATTACAAGAAAGGAAATTCATCGAATAATAACAAAGCGACAGATAAAAATGACAAACCGAAAGGCAAATGCTTCAAATGTGGAAAAAAGGGCCACTGGAAAAGGGAATGCTCGGAAAAGAAGACTAACTTCAACGGGAGAAAAGAAGAAAATTCAAATGATGCTTTTATTTGTTACAAAACAACAAATAGAGACCAAGATACTTGGATTTTGGACTCAGGTGCAACTGATCACATGAGTCATCGCCGAGAATGGTTCGAAAACTATACGGAAATAGCTGAACCAATTACAGTTGGTAATGGTGACAAGATAATGGCTCTGGGCAAAGGCGATATCAACATTTTTGCTTTTAATGGAGATGAATGGATTCGCAAACGAGTCATGGGAGTCTTGTTCGTGCCGGAGCTGAAGAAAAATTTGTTTTCATCGGGAAAGGTGACAGATCGCGGGCATCAATTGAACATGAACAACGAAGGTTGCAAATTGCTGAAAGATGGAAACATTGTTGCAGTGGGAATTCGCAGAAAAGGTTTGTTTCAAATGTTGTTCAGAACAATACAACCATCAAAGATTGAAACTACAACGAGTGTAGCAATCAGAAACGCTACACTTCGTTCATGGCACGAACGTCTAGGACATCAGAATTCGACACATGTGAAGAAGTTTCTACTAAGTCGGGGTATAGATTTCATTGATGAGGAATTTGCATGTGAAGCTTGTGTCTATGGAAAGCATCATCGAAGCACTTTTAAGAGTCGCGAAGAAAAATCAAAGATGTGTGGCGAAATCATTCATACTGACGTGTGTGGTCCGTTTCAGACGAATTCAATTGGTGGATCCAGATATTTTTTGTTGCTCAAAGATGATTATTCACATTTTCGTTTCGTATATTTCATGAAACAAAAATCAGAAGTAGCGAGTATTATCGAAAAATGTGTTAAACTGATTCAGAAGAAGCATGGTCACAGTGTTCGCAATATCAGATCTGACAACGGGACAGAGTTTGTCAATGAAAAGCTGAAAGTTTTCTTTGAAGCAGCTGGAATTCATCATCAACGAACTGTGCCATATACACCAGAGCAGAATGGCTGTGCAGAAAGGGAAATACGAACTATCGTTGAATCAGCAAGGACAATGCTTGAGGCAAAGAAGATTGATAGGAAATTCTGGGCGGAAGCAGTAAATACAGCAGTTCATGTGCTAAATCAAACTGGAACAAGCACAGTTGACAACAAATCACCGTATGAATTATGGCATAACAAGGAGGCGAAGCTAGACCATTTACGGATTTTTGGTTCGGAAGTATTTATTCACATTCCAAAAGAAAAACGTCAGAAGCTCGACGCGAAGGCAGAAAAATGTATGTTTGTTGGTTATGACAATAATTCAAAGGGATATCGAGTTTGGAATTCGAAAACTAGTAAAATCGAGATCTCACGAGACGTCGTTTTTTTGTTAGAAAATTCAATGGGAACACTCGATATTTGTGTTGAAGAAAATGCTAGTGTAGTCAGTAAGAATGAAAATAACGAAAACGAAGACAATTATGGTATTGACAAAGGTGCAGAAAATGAAAATGACGAAGATAAGGACACAAATGAATGTGCGTCACTAGATCAACAGAAAAATCGTGGTATGACCTGCGATCTTGATAGCAGAAATATTGTCAATAGGCGTCTACGTGATCGTAACACATTAACACATCTGGTAACTGGTGAACATTCTGCAATGTTGGCAGTCAGCGATGAGCCAAGAACGTATGAGCAGGCAATTCAGTCGATTGATTACAAGCAGTGGGAGCGAGCAATGGATGAATAGTACGATTCACTTATGAAAAAGCATACTTGGATTTTGGTCGATGCGCCAGTTGATCAAAAAGTGATTGACAATCGCTGGGTCAGCAAGGTCAAAGAAAATCCGGATGGGAGTGTTAATCGGTATAAGGCACGATTGGTAGTACGAGGCTTTACACAAGAGTACGGAATCGATTACCAGGAAACATTTAGTCCAGTGGTGAAGTTTACATCAATCAGAGCGATCCTAGCATTGGCTGCGGCAAAGCGTATGACACTAAAACAGTTTGATGTGAAAATGGCTTTTCTAAATGGCGATTTAGAAGAAAATGTTTATATGAGCCAGCCAATTGGATATAATGACAACAGTGGCCGAGTGTGTAAACTATACAAAAGTTTATATGGTTTGAAGCAGGCTTCGCGCTGTTGGAATAAGAAGCTTACTTTTTTCCTTAACAGTTTTGGTTTCAAAGAGAGTGGATCCGATCCATGCGTTTTTGTTAGCAACGGAAAAGATGGAATGTTAATTTTGGCAATTTACGTTGACGATGGATTGATTGCAGCAGAAAAACAAGAAGCCATTAAGCCGGTCATTAGACACTTACAGAGAGAATTTGAGATCAAAATTTTTGAGCTGAAATTTTTTTTGGGACTCGAAATTGATCAGCTTT